>JAWWEE010000001.1:668280-699858 GCA_035221455.1 Xenops minutus
CAGAGAAGCTGTGGCTGCCCCTGGATCCCTGGAAGTGTCCAAGGCCAGGTTGGACAGGGCTTGGAGTAACCTGGGCTGGTGGGAGGTGTCCCTGTCCATGGCAGGGGGTGAGACTGGATGGGCTTTAAGGTCCTTTCCAACCCAAACCATTCTGTGATTCCATGATTCATCCACCAAGAAACAGGGCCAGCTTCGGTGTGTGGATTAACACATTAACTAATAATTACAGTAACAATTAACATCATTAGCCAACTCCCACTCAGGAGACACCACTAACTCCAGAGGGACTGGATTCACTGCTCCAGAGCTGTGTTTAAAGCCTTATTGAGCTCAGTAATGGCCAGAGGCCACAGAGAGAGCTGGATGTACCTGACTTTGTAATGGCTCAAGACACTAAGGAGCTGTGCATGGGGATCTCACCCTTCTGCACAAACACACCAAGGCCTTCACTCTCTTGGGCTGAGTTTGTATGAAGGGTCAAACTCAATCCTTCCCTAGGATGTCTTATCTCTTCCTCAGTGTTTGCTCCACTACCCACTTGGGAACCAGACACCACGTGGTGAGGGGGCTGAGACAACACGTTGGCAGCTGGGGGACAGTCAGGAGAGGGAACCAAACTGCAGAACTGAAACCACAGAGCCCCAAAGCCCCTTATGTCACACATTGCTTTCAGACAGTGCCCACAGGGCAGAACTGAAAGCGAGGTTGGTGCACTTTTTGTGGGAGGAGGTGGAAGCAGCAGCGCTCAGAGGGCAGAGTTCCCTCCATAAGGAGGCTTCCCTGGCACTCCTCTCTCGAAGCTCAGAGCACACAGCCATCTCAGAGGCTTCCTCCAGCAAAATAAATGTCTCTGTGCTCCCCCATTCAGTGCCCATTCCCTACAAAACAAGAGCTGTGTTCTAGTTCCAAGAGGGCAGTGTTCATAATTGAAGCTCATTTTAAACCAACTCCCAATGGCAAAGACACACATGCACAAAAAGACAAATTCTTTCAGTAGTTCTTCCAGGGCTCTGTGTTAGCTGAAGAGCAATCCCAGAGGAATTCCTATTATTCAAGACATCCTGTCCTTTACCAAGGTGAGTGATCAAAGCCAGAGTAAAATTCCCCAGAGAGAAAACATTCTGTCAGCTACTTGGTATCTCCAGTGCCAATATGACTGCACTAGAAAGAAAATGCAGTCTGTTCCCAAAATTTCCCATTTTTTAAAAGAAGTTTATCTATCTGTAGTTTACACTTCTACCTGTGATGATGCACATCTGCTGAGAGCTGAAAGGATTTGCCACAAAGTTCCACCATGGATCAAAAGTCCAAATACAGAATTCAATGTACCGTTCTGATCTGCAGCCCCAGTGGGCTTCTCAACATCAGACTTGTCAGAGCCAAGATTTTATGTAACTTTCCATTTCTAGCTTTT
The DNA here is from genome assembly GCA_035221455.1 of Xenops minutus. Lineage (NCBI taxonomy): Eukaryota > Metazoa > Chordata > Aves > Passeriformes > Furnariidae > Xenops > Xenops minutus. The sequence continues at coordinate 669,695 of JAWWEE010000001.1, forward strand.
CCTGACAGCTCAAGGCAAGAAATCTGGCAGAAGGGCAAGAATAGCACCCAGAAGCACATGGTGTTACAGGATTCTAGTGCTCTATATGGCTAAATGTAGCATAAACTACAATTGTGGCAGCAGAATTTTCCAAGAGCACCAGTATTAGCTGAAAATTAATCTTGAGTGTGAATAGATGCATGTTTTTACATGAACAGTGACAAGTCAGAAAAATATGCTGAAGAGTCTTAAAGGACTTCTCAAAAATGCAAACAATGAGATTACCTTAAATTGCTCAACTTTTTCCAGCTTTTCCAGGTCTGGAACCAGCCTTACTCCATCTTCGAGGGTTTTCAAGAACTCTACCTGGAATGCTACCATTTCAGTCAGATTCCCAAAGAGAACATCCAGCTAACAGGAGAGGGGGGAAAAAAAAGAAGCAAAATGCTGAAAATATCACTCTGTAGCTAAATCATGGTTCCTAGGGCTTCAGTAATTCTCAGTTGTATAATCAGGGTGATGTCAGGGAAAACAGCCTACAGACTCTATATTATTGAGCAGTGCTTTTATACTCTGCTCAGTTCACTATTTGGAAAGAAATGGACTTAAAAATTTCAGACAAGCAGGTCTAGCTGGGGGTGGGCAGAGCAGAGGGGCAGGTCAAAGCTCTCAGGCAACAAGAAAATCAGGAATCAGCATACCTCATCTGGTGTGAGGAACGTTTCCTTTTGTAGAGGCTTCAGGTATCTCTCCATTAGACAATTTAAGTCCTAAAAAGGCAGAAAAAGATGCCCATGTTGGTCTCTCAAACTACAAGATCACTGCTTACCCAGTCTGCTGATTTCTCCTTCTCACACACAAGACAAAACAGTTGGATTTCAGAGTTCAAGGCTGCAAAAGGAGGCATTTACACAGTTTTCCTTACAAAACCATTGAGCAGTGCTCCTCTGTACCCCAGCTAAGGAACATCCCAATGACACTCTAAGAGTTTGGAAAGCCTGCTTATTTCACAGGTTTAGGTTACTATTTTAGAACTGTACGTTAAGTCCTCGAACAGACACATGCACAGACCAGAACTTGAAGTATTAGAGAAGAAATTAAGACCATTTCAGGGACTGAGCCAGGACATGGAGCCCCTCACCTTGACATAGGTGCGTTCTGTCTCCAGGAGCTCGCAGATGACCTTCCGCAGCTTGTCTGCGTCTGTGAGCTGTCTCATGGTGGCCAGCTGGGGTCCTGCAAATTCCTGAGGAGGAGCACTTGAATCAGAAGGGTTCATTTCATGCAGACTGCGACAGAAAGCAGCGACCTGCTCTGTGCTCTTTAAAAAGAAGGAAGAGGAAAAGACCAGTGGTAATATTTTAAGCAAGAGCCATAGGAATGATGAAGCTGAGAAGCGTTTCCAGTTAAGCAGTCGCAGTTTGGGGACTTTTTAACAGGCACCAAAGTCCAGAAGGGTCTATCCTGTCTCACAGGGAATAGGGATAAGAGGGAGGGGGGGAAAAAAAAGAAGAGAGAGGGAAAAAGACTTGCACAATTCAAATTAATTGAAGTGCTGTTCAACAGCATTCCGGGTGTGAGACATACAAGAACTTTAATTAAAATAGGCTCGTCAGGCACTTCAGATTGAAAAACTAACAAAGAGGCCCAAAAATTAGGAACCAAAAGTGACTATGTAAACAAAACACACATTCCAGCCCTCTGCCAGTTCCCTAATTGTTTGCTGCAGTCCTGGGAATAGCTCTGTCCACACAACCGAGGAGACAATGCAAAGGCAGAACCTGATCAAGCTGTTTTTTGGGGAAAGAGATCCATCCAGGGAGCCAAAGCCTCTCCAGGCTCCAAACACAAGTGCTTTGGGAAAGTAACTGTATGCTTGACCTGTGACTGGAACACGCCTTGCAGGGTGATTTTATTCCCCATAAATCATGTTTTCCAGAGCTGCTTTCTTTCTATACAGACACCTGATTAAATATTAAGATCAGTTATCCCTCCTTCCCCTGCTTGTGTTAGATCATTTTCTCACACCTTTCATTACACTGAAAAGTTTGGAGCAGGTACAATCTCTGGTGTCAGTGGCCACATCCCCAGGCTCCTGGGGTTGCCAAAGCAGCAGCGTGCTCTGTCTCCACCCCTGCCAGAAGACCTGGAGGGAAAAGAGCTGCTCCACTGGGTCACACCTCTCTAATCCTGCAATGGGATCTTAATCCAGATGCAGTGATTTCCCAGCACTGCCTCTACAGCCCTCCAGTTCACACTAAAAGTCCTGTGAGGAGCAGCTGAGGGAGCTGGGGGGGGCTCAACCTGGAGAAAATGAGGCTCAGGGGGGAACTTCTCCCTCTCTGCAACTCCCTGACAGGAGTTTTTAATCAGGTGGATTCTGCTCCCAGGGAACAAGGGACAGGAAAAGAGGACACAGCCTCAAGCTATGCCAGGGGAGGCTCAGATTGGACATCAAGAGGAATTTCTTTATGGAAAAGGGTTGTTAAACATTGCAAGGGGCTGCCCAGGGAAGTGGTGGATCCCCATCCCTGGAGGTGTCCAAGGAGTGGCTGGATGTGGCACTCAGTGCTCTGGGCTGGGGGACAAGGTGGGGTTTGGTCACAGGTTGGATTTGGTGGTCTCAGGGGGCTTTTCCAACCTTAGTGACTCTGTGAAACAACTGACCCAAAATTAGCCTGTTCAAACAGAGACATGCAAGAGAGGAGGAAAAACTAACAAATTTAAAAAAGAAAAAAAGAGAATAAAGCACATCACCACGTTGCAGGCTGGAGACAGAGCCCTGACCCCTGGGAGATCACTTCACTCTCACCAGCTGGTAGTGCCAAAAAAAACCTCCACATTTTTTAAGGCACACAGGCTGCTCACACACAGCTATTTCCTTCTCCATGCACCTACAACCCATGCTAGGGACAGGTAAGGATTTCCTGTCTTTACACAGGCTTTCCTCAGAGGTCTCTTATGGCTACAAATGCTCACCCAAGGAAGCACTTTACAGCATGTGAGTCAAGACATTTATTATGCAAAGGATAATTTTCTTCAGGAACTAATTGTAACTGACTGTCTATACAAAAATGCCTCCTGGACAGATTTTTTTCCAGGGAAAATATTCACCTTCAGTTTCCACTCAGATGTGGAAGAAAGGAAAAAATATTGCAAGTGGAGGACAGGAGGAAGCAGTGAGTTAAAACAGTAATTCCAACAAACTCTGCTTCTGGTAATGGCACATCACAGATTTATTGGTCACATCATTGGGTACATCACAGAGTTCAGATTTATTAGTCAACATAACTCCTGTTATTTCTCAGCAAGGTTCCACCTATACTTGTGCATTCTTAAGTATGAAGCACACACAAATTTTTATATCACATCTGCATCAGATTTCCACAGGTGTGATCTTGATCCCAACAGCCCCAAATCCTCAAAGGTGAATGCTTGGCTCCAGCAAAGGCAAAAAGACCCCAATTTACCAGCTCTGCTGGACAGGGACAAAGCACTGGCAGTTCATATATGTTAATCTAAGCCTGCAAAGACCCAGGATACACAGGGATGTGCTCAGACTCGTTTAGCTTGAAGGCTGTTTTGCAAAAGAATATTTGAGGAAGACACATCCAGTGGCGTTTTGCTTTAAGATCTAAATGTACAAATAAAACTAGTTGCAATGTATAAACCACAATATGGAATCAAACTCCAGAAATAAACCAAGTGTTTCAAGCAGTTCATGCTTGCTACCCCACAGACTTCTCACCATCCTGGGCATGCACTTGCAGGGAGTTGTAGTGAGGGAAAGATGGGTCACCCAGAAAGAGAGAACAAAAATCTGCTTAGAGTGTGAAACACCAGCTAAGCACTGAAGTTGAGAATTGGATGACACACAGAGGCACGTGGTCTGCCCCAGAAGGAGCAGTTATACCCATATGACAAAAAGGAAGTGCAGAAGACTTCCCAAAGCCTTATTTCCACTTGTGCATGCTTAATAAACCACCCCTGAGCTCCAGCAGCACTGCTCTCCTCATGAGCTGCCCACCTATCACTCACACAATACACTCTGGGACAGACAAAAAGTCTCCAGCACAGGAATTCACAAACTTGTTGCCCTGCACTTGTGGTGTGTGAGCCTCCTTCCCCACTCAGGCCACAGCCACCAGTGGGGGCTCAGGTGGCTCCATCTGACACTGCTACGTTTCACTCCTGAACATAATTGTGCCTACCTTGTATTTCCTTTAAAAAAATCAACTTCCAGACAGAAAGCAAGTGCACACTGCACACAGAGTGCCTGAGCACACAGCTATTTTGATGAAAACTCTCAAACAGATTTCACAACAGCATCTCTGTCCCCATTTTTCTGGAGAAAGTGGATAGAGCAGGGATGGTCTGGAATAGAACCTTTTATCTCCCTCCACCAGCTCTGTTTGCTAGCAATGATAGCACTAAAGCAGGATTTCTCCAAGAGAATTACAGCATCACACTTCAAGGACAGTTCTGGAAGCAATCCCTGTAGCAACCTTAAAATGAGACTGAGCTGGCACAACTGGGCTGTAAAGTGCAGTTTACTTTGCAAGGACATTAACCCTCCTCTGCAGGGGACTCAGCAGAAGAGCTAAGCTCACATCCTTCCCATGCACGAGGATCAAGTCCTTCCACTCACCAAGCACAGGGCTGCTGCCCACTGTGGGGAGTTCTGGCTGCCTGCCTTGGGATTTAGAAAGCAGAGAGCCATTTCTGGTGTTTAAAGATGTACAGGTGCCTGGGCATCAGCCAATTGTCCCCTTGAATGGCACAGAGCACCCTTGTGTCCCCAGGGACAGCAGCACTGACCTCCCAAACCAAACTCAGGCACGCTGCATCCCTTCAGGCACCGCCAGGACTGCACGGTAACAAAAATCCTCTGCAGGGCACACACCTTCCAGCTCAGCCTCACGACCCAAAAACTGCCACAGCACAAACCCCCATTTAAGGGCTAATTGCTGAGCCCAGCCACAAAGCCCAGCAGGTCTGCTCACCTGGTACAGCAAGCGGTACAGGGAGTCCCCGTCTCTCTCACTCCTCAGCTTACGGTTCACCCTCCAAGGAGCCGACATCGCTGGGAAGGCAGTGCTGCCAGGGCTGTCACTCACCCAGCAGGAAAATCCCACTGCTGCACATCATCCTCAGCTCATCCAAAGGGCTTTCCCACTCCAGACAGACCCCCGTGCTCCTCGCTCGGCGCGCTGCTCGGGTCTGTGCCGTAGTTCAGGAGGAAGGGCAGTGCCCATCCTTCTCCCAGCAAAGCCACCAGCCCCACTCGCTCACCACATCAGTGGGAATTCCAAGCCAGGCTCCAGGAGGAGCTGAGACCCCAGTGCTGCTTTCAGAGGGAAACTTCAGCAGAGAGGCTGAAATGCAGCACGGCAGCAAAGGCAGGCTGGGAATATCAATGCCTGCTGCCTGTGGCTGAGCAGGAGCCAATTGACTCCCAATGGAGCTGCTGAGGAATATTAAACATCTGAAGGGACAGAATTAAAAGAACTTAAAAAGAGCCAGTCAGGCTACTGGAAAAGCGACCCCTCAAATCCCCATTTTAATCCTTTCACGTCTATTTTGCAACACATTGAAGGTTTGGAGACTTAATTCTGGTCTTGAAAAATGCTGCAGAGAGCAGACGACCTACTTTCCTGGAAGAAAATACCTCTGAATGGTGGAAGTATGTGCACATACAGCCCATCACAACAGCTCCCCAAGCACCAGTGCTGAGAGGTAATTAGCCTTTAATGCAAGAGGCAGATGTCTTTAATTAGAAACAGGGAGGAATGAGTGCCCTGCAGGACTTTAACTGGGGACACCCTTTAAAGCACATCCCCAGTAAATTCAAGGTGAAAAAATATACACAAAGACTGACTTTGAGATGCAACACAACACCTGTCTTAGCCTTTGGTAACATGCAGGGTTAGGAACTCGCACATATACTCAGTTTTCAGGGTGCCTCCTCTGAACCTCGATTTATTCTACAATACTGAAAAGAGCAGAACAATCAGCAACCATTGAAGAATTTACCCTGGTATGACACGTTCCTGTTGAATAGATTGACAGAGGAGCATCCCCTAGATTCCATAAACAGCCTGAAATTTCAGTTCCCATGCTACATGGAAACAAGCCTGAAGGGGTGGCAGAGAGCAAGCTTTCCTTTCCCCCATTCTGCTCCCTCCCAGCCCTCTCCTCCACCTGGCTCCCACATGAAACCAGGAGGGAAAGGAAAGCCAGAAGCCCATCCCAGAGCAAAGCAACCTGTAGAAAAACTAAAGGCCACTGCCAGTTGCATGACTTCAAGGAAAAGGGCTGCACCCAGAGAGCTACCTGCTAGAATTCACATAGATTTCAACCCGAGATAAGAGGGTGAAACTAGATAGGGGGTGAGTCCAGAGAACACAACAGCTATCCCATACCACTGACACCTCAACCCACCTTGGAAACAGGTTTCTAGTATTTTATCAGAACACTTCCACAGACACCTCCTTTTCCCCTATTATATATAATACAGAGATATGTAATTATTACTTTGACAATAGTGATGGAGAAGCAAATTCTACGTCATCAGCCCTTCAGGACATGGATAAAGCAAGCTTTTCAGAAAATGGAGGAATCCTCAGAGCTACTGCTGTACCCTCCAAATCCTTCCCCACCACCAACAGCTTGGAGGCTTTTGCAGATTAAGAAACAAATGCACCACTACTAAGGAAACACACACACCCACGTGCACGCATGCTGGGCTGGGGGAAGGGACAGAGACAGCCAGAGGGAGGAAGAGGGAAGACACACTGAAGACACATCCATCCACCTGTCACCTGCATGAGAAAGGTACCAACAAGCCCCAAGCCCAGCTTTTGGAAGGATTTCCCAGCGCTTACCTTCACACAAAGCCTGTGCTGGAGAGCGGACGGAGGAGGATGGAGGAGAGAGCTGCGGCGCTGCCTCCCTCTCCTTTTCCCATGAATTATTAATGCTCCCCTAGGATGGCTCAGGGAAGCTGGGAGCTGTCCTCCCCTGCAGCCCTGGGGCTGCCAGGATGCAGCCCTGCACCAGGAGTATGCTATCACATGGCAAAAGACACCCCAAAGACTACTCTGGGAGCTTAAATGCTGCCTCTGAGCTGAATGAAGGGGAACTCTGCATTGGGCTGGGAGGCTCCAACGCAGGTAAAATGGATTTCCTCTGCTGCTCAGCAGTGAATGGATAAGAACCCCTGCCTGGCTTTAGCCAAGAAGGGTAGACAAATAAAGGAAGTCTGCCCCAAACTCCACCATCCCAGGGAGACTGGAAGCTGCGGCCAGGACAGTGATAAAGGGGAATGTGCCCTTCCTGGTGGTACGAGGGCAGAGCCTTTCCCTTCCCATGTACAAAAATAACCCCTGTAAAACAGCACTGAGGACATCAGGTTAATCTTCCGTGCCATAATCCCAGGAGCATGGAAAGGTGTGGGAGTGCACAGACAGGAAAACACCTTTGTTTTTCTCCTCACCATACCTTCCCGTGGAAAAACACATATTGCAGAATCTTTGCTTCCCATGCAGATCAGCTCACAGAATAGCAAAGGGATTAGGAAAACCCTCCTGCTGACTGAGCTTTTTTTTTCCTCCCCTCTACCATAGACTGGAATTATCTGTAGGCATTGCAGAATAATTTGGGCGTTGCTGTAGTTTTCACTAGCAAGGAAGGCCACTGAGTACAGAGCTCAGGGACAGCAGCACCCACGAGTTTGCCAAATTGAGTACATGAGTTCTTTCTTTTAATAAGAGACCATTTCAAGCAGTTAGTCCCACAACAAACAGAATGCTTAGTAAAATGCCTCAATCCCCTCTGCATCACACAGTGACACATTTCTGCATTTCACCAGAAAACTTAGTGATGCCGACATTTCATTTACCCACAGGCAGAAAGCTCCTGCCCTTGGAAACCAAGGCTCCTTGGAGTGAGGAGTTACTTTTCCAGTATGTGAATATTAAGCATTAAAGCTGCTAACGTGAATTTCTCAGTTTAACTAAATCTGCTGAGCCGCAGAGCTAATCGTGTAATCCTTACGCCTTCCCTGAGGCAGCTCCAGCTCCCAGGATCCAGGAGGCAAGATGCAAAATGGAACCCCACAGCCTGGTGAGCAGCTCAGAAATAGAAAGCCATGGGAAACACAGTGAGAACACTCATCCCCCAAGCAGCCATGTGTTATGCTCAGTGCTCTGCCACAGCTCTGGCGTTTCACAGAAGAGACTCTGCTCAGAGCATATGAAAATCCCATATATTTACAGTTAAAAAAATCCCAAAGCATCAACAAACACTGCCACTCACTGAAGAAGAAATTATTTGTGCTTTGAAGAAGAAATCATTTGTACTTACAAGAAAAAGTTCCTTCATAAGCCTGGAAAAACAAGCTGCAGGAGTAATCACCTCCTCTGCATGCATTTCATGCATTGGAATGTTTTCTCTTATCTGACTTCCACTGCCTGGCTATGAAAGACAAAACTACAGGCTAGAGGACATAAGGGACCAGGAAACCAGAGGCCAAGGTCTTTTCCTTCCTTTCTCTACCATGGAATAGCACAGGGACCAGCTGAGAGCTCACTATAGCACATTTTGGTTAAACCAAGAGCTGAGAGAACACATGCACAAACTGAGTGAGATCTGATTCTCATTACATCATTAATTGTGTAGGAAAATAGCTGCGTGCTCTCACCTTCCACTATGCAGCAAATAGCTAAAAGCAATCAGCACCTTCAAGATAATCTCACTGGATTCTGCCTCAAAAGCCACTAATCATCACACCTACTGTCGTGTAAACCTCCCCAGCATCGAGTGTGAGCTACCAACCACTGTGAAATCATCCTTTAATCGATGGCAATTACATCTGCACAAGCTCTTAGCTATAATTGGAGAGTTTTGCTTCACTTTAAGGTAGATGATTAGTTTGCATTTAAAAACCAGCAGGTGTGCTACGCTATTGTTTTAAGGAAACACAGTTTAACTTGCATTTCTCCTATGCACAGAATTCAAGGAAGGGTAAGAAAGTGTAATAATCCCCACGATCTTTTGGTTCGGCAGAGCTGCCCTGGTGAAGCAGGTGATGAACCAGCCTGTCTGAAAACTGTGTGGGAACATTATCACAACACACTGAGGATGTGAACCAGCCCTGCAAAAAGGGCACAAGTCTTGCTTAAGAGGGAGCGAGTGGTGGTGCCATAATCAAAGCTGTAATTTGTTCCACAAACACCTTGGGGAGGAAAACCAGCATTTTCCCAGGGAAGGTGCCCAGCACCTCAGCTGTGGCTGTGTGAAAACAAAACCTTCTCACCTTGCTCATCTCGTCAGACGACTCCAAGTCCTGCGTTTCCACCTCCTCCGGCGCCGCCTCGGCAGAGCTGTCCAGGTCACCACAAAGGGAGTGCCCTGCCGAGACCGAGATGGGTGTGAAACACAGCCAGAACCCCCCAAAACCCCGCTGTGATGATGGGGCTCCCCTGCAGGGCCAGGCTCCATCCCGCACAGGAGCACATTCCATCCAACAGGACCTCGTGCCGGAGGCGCTCGGTGACCTCCAAGGAGGGTTTTACAGCAGGGGCCAGGCTTAACCACAGCTCTAAGGACAAACAGGTTATGGGCAGGCACACTGTGCAGTCAGAAACTGCAAATCCAGCTCAGAGATAAGGCCAAAATGCCACATTGAAATTCTTCCATTTAGCGCTGGTTTCTTGCCTGGTGAGCAGTTGCCAAGGCCCTTTATAGCTCAGTGGTTTCAAATGGGAACTGTGGAATGCAGCTCCTTCCCCTGGGTTAAGGCAGACATGGTGATTGTGAACTGCTTGCACTTTTGGCCTAAGACGCCCACTTGTGAGTTTCTGCATTGATTTTTAAGGACACAAACCCAGTTTCAGCAATTCCAGGAGTCTATTACATTAACTGAACACTAAATTTCATTTCCATCAGTACATGGCAACAACTCTGACCCTTGAGCACTCTCCTGGAGACTGTGTTGTTAAATACAGCTGGTAACTCCTTTGTGACTTCTTGTCACCTGCAAGTGACTCAAGAAGAGACCTAATTCCTGCCCCAGAGTTCTGTGCACCAGTAAGTTTTTTCTGGATCTCACTCTCTGACTCAGGCAGCCGTAAGCAGTGTTACTACACCCTTGCCAGTTTGCACATAAAACCAAATTTTATACACATCCAGCTCCTAGCTATGGCACATTATACTGACAGTGATGGACTGAACTCTGCCATGAATGTCCTGCACACCTCAAGCCAGCATAGAGAGAGACTTTAGAGCAACTGAGTCCACACACTAATTCCTTTTATCTTTCTTTTCTCCTCCCCTCAGCCCCATGGGAAAAGTTTTCCTGTGGTGCCATTCTGGGGTGGGATGAGGAAGGGTGGATGTGAGGTCAGGGAATGTCCCCCCTGGGACTGCACCCTTTAGTCCATTATGTTTGTTTTCCAGGTGATGCCAAAAAGCCTAATCAAAGTCCACTGGATGCAGCCACACTGAATATCCCTGCTTTGTACAACCCAACACAATTTAGATCCCATTATCAAAACCAATTTGCATGACTGCGTAAGATTTCCACTGTTTTGAGTCCAGAAATAATTTGGAAAAGTCAGAATTCAGAAACTGAGAAATAAATTCAGAACACATTCTGCACAGTGGGATGGAGCTGGGCTGGACATCAATGACATGAAAAGGACATAAAAGGTAGCTCAGAGCTGAGCTGTTCAAGACGGGCCTCTCTTCTGAAAAGGTGGAATTTACCTTTGAAAAAGATGTGCCTGTAGGGGCTGTTTGGCAACATAAAATCTATCTGAAGAACTGGCTTTTTTCAGCAAGAAGTTCATTTTTCTGAGCCTTGCCCAGATTTTATCAACTTGCACTATCAGCTTTCTGGTCTCCCCATTAATGGGGGAAAAAAGAATTCTTAAACCCTGTAAGTTGTCCATTTAAAAAAATAAGAGAGAGGAAGTGCTATGTGCCATCATTTGTGGGGGGCAGTCCGTGTTTCTCCACTGCAACTAATTGTCCATTACAAGCTGTGTGCAGAACACCTTACAGTGGTTTCTCACCCCAAACCAAGGCAATAAGGTTTGTTGAGGCGAGATGGGGGTGCTGGTTTTTGCTTTCAAGCCACCACTTTTTCCCTTCCTGAGTGTTAAAACACCACTTAATCTGCTTCCTGCAGTATAAACACTTCTACCCAGCAGACAGCAATCTCTCAGCCGAGCAGTCACACAGCACGTGTGCTCAGGGTATTTCTAATATCCCAGCTGCCAAAGCCAACTCCACTTCAGCAGCTTTATCTGCTCCTTGTTAAATGCAATCAGATCAATAATGCTGCCTGTTAATGCCTCCCAGTTACCGCCCCACTTCTGTCAGGTTCATTACATCACCTTCTTTTGGCCCTGGGGATCTTTATTTAGCTCTGCCAGGAGCTCTGAGGAGAATATCCTCATTTCCTTTGGCAGCCCCTGAACGCTGCCCGACCACTGCCATTTGCTGCCTTCACTTGACATTAAGGAATTGGAAAGGGAAATCCAAAAAGCTGCAGGAAAAGGGGGTCAAATCCACGAGGCCACCAGCACAGATGGAGGTCACACAAGCCCCTGAGTTGCCTCAGCAGTGTAATATCCATAACACTGTGACTAATGCCCATTAAATAACTCCCACTTATGGCCAGAACTAGCAAAATAAAAGGAAGTCTCATATCACTGGAGCAAAGGTGCTGGGGCTTAAAGGCCTGGGGAATCATGGACAGCTTAAATACCAGGCCAACACTTGGCTAAAATTTTCCACAGCTGCTGCTTCCAGTTTGCAGGGTTGCTGTCACTGGAGATTTTAATGAGACTTCCATGGTACTTGGTACCACTCTTAAAGCCAGGCTGCTTCTTGGTGCCAGGCTATATATTTCTTACAATGCAGGGGCAGAAGCAACAACAAGCTCGGAGGGTCGAAAGCTTTGGTTGGTATCTTCAAGGTGCCTCAGTCTGTTGAACAGGTTGTTTTGCACAGCTCAGCACCCCACAGAGCACTGGCCATAAACTAAAACACAAGAAGTTCCACCTCACCATGAGGAAGAACTTCTTTGCATGGAGGTGGCAGAGCTCTGGAACAGCTGCCCAGGGAGGGCATGGAGTCTCCCTGTCTGGAGGCATTCCAAGCCCACCTGGGCACATTCCTGTGTCACCTGTTTGAGGCTGTTCCCTCTCCTACTGTGCCTGTCCCTGGGGAGAAGATCCCAACTCTCCCCTGGATCCATCAGGGACTTGCAGAGCCAGAAGGTCCCCCCTGAGCCTCCTTTTCTCCAGGCTGAGCTCCCCCAGCTCCCTCAGCCCCTTCCCAGCTCCATTCCCTTCCCTGGACACTCTCCAGCCCCTCCATGTCTTTCCTGAAGTGAAGGAACTCTGTTGCTTCTCTTTCCATTCCAGCTAGGTAATAAACTGCCAAATACAGGAAAATCTACACTGAATGTCATTGAGTTCAATCCATCTCCTTGAGGAAAAAAGCAGATTCATTGAAACTTTCCCTGTCCCTACTATGTTGTGGCCACTTCCCACCCTCCCCAGGCCAGGAGCTGAGTCAGATTCTTGTGCTTGAGGAGTGCCTTGGGAATAAACAGGAGTTTCCATACAAATGAACTGTGTGCTCAGGAACATTGGGAGCTCAGGAATTCAGTAACACCACCCTCGCTCCGGCAGAGGGCGCAGCAGCACCGCAGGAATTTTGGGGAATTTGGGATGAAAAATGCAATTCTAATCCCAAACCCCTCCGGTGGCTACAGCAGGAAATGCTCCGGGAACTGGTAAATCAAGCCCTGAATGAAGACAGCACTTTTCACTGAAATTATCCGTCTGCCTCATGAAAATAAACCCTGCAGAAATTAAGGTTATTGTTGGCCTCAGCTTGTTCTGAAATCCAAATTACTTATCCCAAGGGGACCTGTGACAGGACAAGGATGGAATAAAAAATAGTGGCCATCCTTACAATGCAATGAGAGTTTATTTCAGCTTTATTTACACCACAGACTTCAGCACGTGTGACTTCAGCCTCTGGCTGCCTTCTGAACAAAATAACACATCCTTAAAAACACCTGGGTGCTTCCTCTCTAGGATGTAGCCATTCCAAACAGGGATGCACTTTCTCTTTTACCCTTTATCCATTCTGCACACTTAACCCTGCAGTTATCCCTCATGAAAAATACAGGAGCATGCAAAGCCTAAACCTCAGAAATTCTGCCCTGAGTAAAAAAAAAGGGGAGTGAATTGTGAACAGACCACAAACAAATATGGGTACTAATCCCATTCCCAAATCCCCTTCTCACTGCAAAATATTTTCTTGACGATTTGGGGCAGATCCAGGGCTGTGTTTCCAGGTTTCAGCCTCTCCCTGCCTGGACTGAGAGGAGCAGAGTGGGGAGACAAACCACTCCTCGTGGGAAGGGGAGACAGATCTCCCTGAGCCTTTTAGGTAACAAGAAAAACATGCTGCAGGGCTCCAGACAGAACAGAGCTAATCCTCCTCAGCCAAGTTTATGCAGGAAGGAAAACTGAGAGCCAGGAAAAGCAGTAAGAGATGAAAGGAACAAAACTCGTGGCTCTACAAGCCTGATGCAGCACAAATTCCATGGGGGAAGTATATATCATACCCAAAATTACACTTCTCACATCAATCAGAAACAGAAAATCCAAGGTCATCTCAAGAATAACCTGTTAGGTAAACACAGTGAAGAACTGCTGCCACAGAGCAGATTTGCAGCTCTAGCCCCAACCTCAGCATGTACAAGGGAGTTCCAGATGATGAAAGAGCTGCAGGAGATGTTGGATTTAACAGGAGCACAGGCAGTCACTTCAGGGTGGTCGACTCCCAGAAACACAGCCCTGCTCTGCTCCTCAAGACCTCACACTGAGCAGCAAAGACACAGGAAAGCTTCCTTTAAAAAAAAAAAAAAAGTACAGCATTTCAACAGTGTCTCTCTGTTGAAAATACACAATATGATTTGCCTCACACCCTTTGCTCCCTTCACAGCTGATGAAGAATTACTAGTGAGGAAGATAATGATAAGACATGAGCATGATCAATCAACTAGATCCCGGATTTCTGGAGCATGGATGTGCCTGCAGGTGATGGGGATCTGCTGGCACTCTGGCCCACCAGTGTTTCACCCCACTGATGAAAGGGAGGCTACACTGCTTCAGGACCAAAGACAAAATCTGTGGGCTATAAATAAAGCATTCAGCAGAAATTACAGAGCTGATCTGCCTGGCCAGCCAAACTGCCTGGAATCAACAGGGACACAAATAAATAGGTCAGTGGGTATTTCATACTTGATTGCTCTCTGCAAGAAGCTGCGTGGCCAAGATAAAAACCTAAGATACAGCCACAGTGTCCCAAATAAAAGCACAGTCCCCTTTCTAGTTTCTTGTGGGTCCCATTTTAGGTAATGACTCCCTGACAAAGCTCAGGGACAGAAGAAGAAAGGCTTCAGTAAAACCCTGTGCTCTACAAGCACCTAAACAGAGGGAAATGAGTGGGGAAGATCAAAACACCTGCCTCCCAATTGCACACTTGGGTGCAGATCCTTGATTTCACTCTCACCTCAGGCTAAGCCATCCCAAATGACAACACTGGTGTTGTTTAGCTTTAAACACCACCTTGACATGGTTCTCACTGGCCTATTTCATATGGCAGCTACAGGTGCCTTCAGAAGCTCCCAGAGACACCTGCACACCTGCTGATGAGCCACTGCTGGTTGAAGAAATATCCCTCTCCCTTTGAGGAGGAATGAGGGTGAATCCCACCTCAACATGTGCTGTGTTCTGAAGGGAAGCAAATGCCAGGAGAGCTCCAGCAAAGGGGCTGACTGAGCACACCAGAAGTGAAGGGCAGCTGTAGACAGAGGAATCTGAAGGGAAGAGGAAGCCCTGGGGCTTAGCCCCATCCCTATTTAGGAAGGAGGTGGCTTGGCCCTTCACATGGTCACAGCAGGGCATGGGACAACAAGGAGCTGTTCCACATCACTGTGACAAGCGCAGAGCCCAGCTCAGGAGAAGGTCACAAGGGAGGACAGGCATGACTTGGGCTGAGGGCAGCAAAAAGGAAGCGTGTCTGCAAAGCAGCAGAGGCTGGAGGTCTGGGTTTGCCATGAAATGTCCACCAGCCATGTCCTGCACCTTCTCTCCATGTGGGACACGCAGGGATACACGCTGGGATTCTCAGACACATTTGGTAAACTCTGCACTGCCTCACCCTCAGCAAGGGAAAGGATCCTCAAAGACCCCCAAAACAATGATGTAGAGAACTGACAGTGGCAGAGAAACTGCCTGTTGAGACTCTGTGTTACAGTGTAGTGATGAGCACTGTGTCTTGTAAATACAGCAGTCCCAACTCCCAAACCTTTGCACCCAGGGCAGGCACTCACAGCAGTGAAAAGATAAGGAATGAGGACTCAGTGGGGTCACTCTCAGTGATAAGAGATGAGAGGATGGGACCTGTGGAGAGCTGGTGTTAAGCAGTGAATGGGGGCATCTTGTGGCCAGATATAAAATGTACACAACTACCTCAATTTTTTTCAGCACAAAAGCCTAACTTGGAAAACTTCCATGAAAATTAGAAGGGGAAAATGTCCTGAAAATGTTTAATTTTAACTGCCTTTTGGGGTTTAGCCCACATTCTTACATTGCTTTTATCAGGCTACTCAGAGGGATCTGCAATAAGCTGCTTTGAAGCTTTCTTGTTCCCACTACTCCACTTGCTATGAATATTCCACTCCAAAGCCAGCCTAGCTTCCAGCTTTCCCCTTCCCTACTACATGTTCCCATCAGCTAAACAGTGATCTAGCTAGATCATTTTTGCTAGATCAGTTTCAGGAAATAGTACAGAATCCTTGAATCAATGAGGTTGGGAAAGACCTCTGAGATCACTGAATCTAACCTTTCACTGATGCCCACCTTGTCCCCCAGCCCAGAGCACTGAGTGCCACTTCCAGTCATTCCTTGGACACCTCCAGGGATGGGGATCCACCACCACCTCCCTGGGCAGCCCCTTCCAGTGTTTAACAGCCCTTTCCATGAAGAAATTACCCCTGATATCAAACTGAACCTCCCCTGGTGCAGCTTGAGGCCATTTCCTCTTGTCCTGCCAAATAACAGGATTCAAACAACAGTTTTTTAAGGAAACCCAAAGCAGTATCCAGAAATGTTGCAGGCAGGCTCCCCAAAACAATTATTTTGACATTTCTGAAACCTTTGGCTTGGGGAAAAAAAACAAAAACCAAAATATTCTGAAGTATCCAGATGCCATTTAGTTTGGCTGAAGGACTATGATTTCCCTCAGCTCAGAATAGTTTTGATTAGCTAGAAACAACTTCATTTTGGTAACTTCATTAATTTTTCCTGCATTTTAAGTTATTCAAAAAAAACTGAAGCAAGAAGGTACGAGCAGTATCCTCTTCTGCTTTCAAGTACAGGGGGGACATTTAGAAGATGGGCAAGTAATACCTGACTAAGCAGGTAAGAGGAGACAGTGCAGGAGCTTTCCTGTTATTCCAGTGCAATTCCCAGCACTGCATCCTCAAGAAGTAGTGGCTAGCAGCAGCCAAGGAGGCAGTCCTGCTCTTGCTCAACCATTTCTCTTACCCAGACATTCCCTCAGGCCCTGTCCCTGGTCACAGAGAGCAGAGGTCAGAGCTGCCCCTTGGGAGGAAGCTGAAGACCCCAGTGAGGTTTGACCTCAGGCTCCTCTTCTCCAGCTGAATATTCCAAGTGCCCTCAGCTGCTCCTTGTGTGGCCTCCTCCAGACCTTTTACCATCCTCGTGGCTCTCCTTTGGACACTCTCCAATAGCTTTAGATCCTTCTCATGTCGTGCTGCCCAAAACTGTACACAGAATGCTTATACCCTCCTCCTTTCCCTGCCATATGTATATCCCATGGGTAAATCCAGAGGTAAAGGCACCTCCTGAGCTGCCTAGAAGTGAGCCATTACTTCTGTGACTGTGGGCACAGCTGGAGGATTTGGTGATGACAGATGTGTCACAACCTGAGCATGGACACAGCCATCCTTCACTGGTATCTCGCAGCCTTCCCCCAGGGTACTATCCCCTCCCTCCCACGGTGGAATTCACACGCAGGGATCAGTGGGGCTACCCCAGCACACACTGAATGCTCCTCCTGGGAATTCCCACGCTGAGCCTGGTACCTTGGCTGCCCCCAGCAAAGAGCAGGGTGCTGTCCCCGGGGTCAGGGGGGTTCTCCGGGCGGCGTGGGGGCGGCTGCCCCAGTCTCTGCCCCTCCTCTATGTCGGGGTGGGTGCGCACGGTGAGCCAGAGCGTGGGCTGCACCAGGACATCCTTCAGCACAGCCGAGTCCAGCTCCTCAGCAGCTCTCTGGTTGATCTCCACGACTTCATCCCCAGCTTTCAGGCCTGCCACACACAGAGGAACAGGTAAGACTTGCACAGCAGTGCTCCACTCAGACAGCAAGGAGCTCAGCCGGGTGTTTATGAAGTGCCAGCGCCTGTCTAGACACAAAGCAATAATTTGTGACTGCAAATCATAGTGAAATTTGATGGGCTTCTGGGAGATCTCTTGTCTGGCTGGTATTCCACTACCATCCCTTCCCCAGGATGTCCCTCAGAACGTACCAGCAACAAGATATTCCCTTTTCTTTGCATGGCACTGTGCAAGGGCACAGTTCCCTGCCACATGCCACCCTATACAACACACAACTCCTAAATAAACAGATACAGAAGGACAGTCAGACTTGGGAGGTGCTGCACACAGGACAGGCAAAGATGGAGCAGCTGGGCTGGCTTGAATCTTGCTTTTAACTTTCTATATGAGGAAAGGCTTTTATTTGAAGTGGTCACCTACCTGTACACTGAGGAGGAGGGAAAACACGTCCCACTCTGCCAAGGTGAAGGACCTCACACCTCCAGGACTATCAGTCCTACCAGGGCCTCCCCTCTAGCCCTTCCTGAATCCCATCCTAGCACGTGGATCTTCAAAAGGCAAATCTGAGTGCTTGGTTAGTCATGGTTTTTCTCCAGCCTGATTTCAGGAGTTATTTATAGCAGCAGTGCCCAAGGGAGAAGGGGATCTGCAGAGGAAACAGCTGACTCCTGCACATCCAGGGGCATGGCAGCAATGCTGATGGACAATGTGCAGCCCTCTGAGGGGACACAGGGGACCTGACCTTCCCCTTGGCCACCCGGCCCCACTCTCTGACCAAACAAGCTGGAGCAGGGTTTAATCCCAAATAAACTTCAGGGTCAGGCGAGCAGCAGCAAGCCAGGGCACACCAGTGCTGACAGCCCCAAATATTGGATCATCCTGGGCACCATCCTGGCATCTGCAGGGATGAGAGCTGGAATTTACAGGGTCCAAGGTGACCTGCACTCATGCCACCCAGTCCTCTGGCAGGGCAGCCATGCAAAGGGTGCCACCTTTAAGGTCTGGATGAAAGGCCAGACTCAATGAACCTGTGCTGTGAGCTCAGCTGCATCCTCCAGGAAACACAGCACCTACCCACATTCATGGAAAAACATGGAAGGGAGGAGGCCAAAGGGCTTCCTTCTCTAGGAAAATGCAGATCTTTCTAAATACATGTAATTGTGCCCAGAAACTGTAGTGTGGCGTGTGGTTTCAGAGAGAATAGAATGAACTAGATAGAATAGCTACAAAGTAAATGGACTGTAAAATCATATCTGAAAGAAGGACAAAACAAGGCAAGTCAAGCATTTTGCATTATTTAATTTATTCTACTTAGTGATTCTGTGGCACAATAGTAGCACACTAATAGGCTTGCAACCATAAACATTGGATCTGGGGCTTCATTTACTCTTTGTAAACCTTGTTTTGAATTATCTGGGATAAAGCATCATGTCTATCAGTACAATCAAGAACCTCAAGTTCCAACAAAAAATGTCTTGCTAACACAGACCAACAGAAGAAACAAAAAGATAAATCATAACAATGACTAGGAGAAAATAAAGTTTTCTAATTGGAGAAGGGATTGAGAATGAAATGCTGTCTCTCATCCAGTGAGACTCACTGTAGGACGTGCAGTCAAATGCAGACATGCATGTAAACAGTGGGAGGCAGAGAGTTTTCCCCCCTGCTTTCTGTGAACTCAGAACTTGTCACAATATCCTGCCGAGTGCTTGTTCACACAGAAGAGGCTTTTCAGATCAGCTCTGAAGAGCAACTTATCCCTGAGTTTTCATCAGCTGTTCTAGCGCTGCAGCCCCACAGGAGGCAGTCTATGTTCACACATCCACCGAAACTGTTCTTCACACAGTGACTAAAAGCAACCCAGGGAAGCCCTGCTGAAACCCCCCTCACCCTCACATTTGCTCTGTTCCCCACAGGAAGCCCCCAGGGTTTCACTGCCCTGTGGCAGGCTGGCAGACAGTCCCCCTGGCCCCTGCTCAGGGCTTCTGGCAGGATATCCATCCTGTTAGCCAGGGAATTGTCTGGGGCCAACCCAGGGTGACGAGGGACAGGAAAGAGAAAGATGGTCTTGTCAAGCTTAACACACACACACACACACAGCAGCCTCCAGAACCACCTACATGGTTTCCTGGAGTTGGGGTTAGAGGCCACAGCTGGGTGGAACTCCAGGCTGTTCCCCATCCCCTGACCACTGCTCCCTCCTTCCCCATTTCTGCCTGCACTGTGCCACTTCTGCCCCTCGTTCCCGGCCACACAAACCAGCTCCATCTGCCAAGGGTCACAGAAACTGCCACAGCAGTTTTCTATCAAGAAAAGGGAGCTGGGCTGGCTCAGAGTGCCAGAGTCAGCACAAGGCCAAGGAATGGAGCAGACCAGCTCTTGGAACAGCTTTTGGCAACAGCCAACTGCTGAGTAAGCTCTGCAAGACCACATAACCTCTTGCCAAGAAAACCCTGAAGGTGTTTTTGAGGACTCTGCGTACACAGATGGGCTATGAAGAGATGAGTGTCTTCTCACCCCTCAGGCTCCCCATGTTCTACTTCCAAACCTGGTTAGTGTTCAGCTGCCCAGCTCCCTGAGCAGCCCAAGCCATGCAGCACCACTGGCACATGGGGAATGGCAATGAATGGGAAAAGCAGTGAGGGCATGGCAGTGTCAGGGTTGGACTCAGCTTGAATAAACCATATCCTGCTCTGCCCTGGGATGAGCTGGCAGCCCAGTTATCCCTGCTGGCTTCTGGTCCAGGTGCTCCATGCTTACTGCACAGGCTGGAAACAAAACCAGAGGCAGCAATCCCAGCCGCAGGGAGCACTGTGATGCTTCTACTGTATTTGTCTATGCTGCAGTGGCTGATTTGAGAGGGCCACTGCTCCTCTTTCTGACTGGAAGGGACATGCTGACCCTGCTACATATGCAGAAACTCCAAACTGAGAGGCTGAAGTCTTTTACCTTTCTTGAAAGCAAGGCCTGTCTCCTTGACACCGTTCACATACAGGCGGCGAACCCCTTCTTCTTCCACGGAGGACAGGGAGAAACCTGGGGAGACACCCAGAGAGCTGGTCAGCAAAAGCCTGTCCTACCAAGCACACACACTCCAGCTCAGGCTGTGCTGGCCCTGCAGTGACCACTTGGGAATCCTTCCCTTCCCCTTCAACCCTTGCAGACATTACAGGAAAGTTAAACAATGACTTTAACAAAAACCTGCGCTGAATTTCTGAGTTTAAATATAAATCAACTGCAGACTCATTTGAGGGCACCACAGCTGCAAAACATTGGAACAGACCTCCAATTCTCTTGCCACAAAAGGTCTCTTCAGGAAGTTTTGGTGTCTGCAGACAAAAGCTGCACAGAGCTGTGGTTTGGGACACACACAGAGAGCAGCTGGCAATGGGAGAGCCACGGCTGATGTGCCACCCTCAACTCAGACAAGGCACGCCACCTCCTGCTAAAGCACAGTGCTGACTTCTACTTTTTCAGATTCCTGGGCTGGGCAAGTTGATAAAAATGCTACTTTTCCCTGTTGCTCTTACTTTATTTTAGCTGCTTATGGCACAGCCTGCTTTTGGCCAAGTCTCAGCTCAGCACAGTTTTCGTGCTACACAGAGACCCACAGAACACCCTTTTAGTGGCAGTACTGACACAGCCTTAATGTAAACAGTGCAAATGGTACTGCTGTGTTGTGTTTGGGTGACTTTCCTGCCATTTGTGTGTGACACTGTAAGATAACAACATGTAAAGGAAATACAACTTGCCTAGTTAAACGCAGGTTGTTTATTTACTGTTGAGAGTTATCTAAAGCAGAACATTTGCCTTTCTGAAACTTCATTACTCCCTAAATGAGTGCAGGAAACCATTTGCTCTCTCTTTTTCTGACTAGAAAAATATTTACAAACCTCTGGGGGGAGTCCCTTGTTTGACATGGAATCAGCCACCAGCCAAGAGATGCAGATGTGATGAGAGCCTATTCTGACTTTAGGACTCCCTTCAGGTTCATCCTTATGGCTGAGAGGTTTTTTTTTATCCCTGATTCCAAAAAGAAAAAGGAAGAAGAAAGGAGGGGGAAGAATGTGGCAGCCTAGAAGTGAGAAGCATATGGCCTTCCATGACTTACTGAGCTACTTGGAACCTGTATGTGAGCTCCTCAGGCTGAATCAAGTGAAATTTGTGAAGCTCACTCAACACACCAGCTTTGGCAGAGAGAAAAGCCCTCGACTGAAAGAGCTGCTGTAAAATATAGCAGTTATTGGTTGTCATCACCATAAAGCCTACCTGGAAAACCCTTACCCAGAAGCACAGCAGAGCATGCCCAAGACTGCAGTTTGAGTCAGCACAAATGATCAGTTCCCATTACCATCACTCTTTTGCAACTGAAATGCTGGTTTGGAGCCAAACACCACACCAGGCTGAGCTGCAGCTCACTGGGGCTTAACTGCGAGGAGATCAGAACATCCAAGCAGCTCCAAGTTCCACCTCTGCTACGGGGAAAGGCTGAGAGAGTTGGGATTGTCCAGCCTGGAGAAGAGAAGGTGACCTAACTGCAGCCTTCCAGGACCTGAAGGGAGCTACAGGAAAGATGGAGAGAGACTATTTACAAGGGGCTGTAAAGACAGGACCAGGGGGAATGGCTTCAGACTGAGAGAGGGCAGGGTTAGGTGGGATACTGGGAAGAAATTCTTCCCTGCGAGGGTGGGCAGACCCTGGCACAGGTTGGGCAGAGAAGCTGTGGCTGCCCCTGGATCCCTGGGAGTGTCCAAGGCCAGCTTGGAGCATCCTGGGCTGGTGGAAGGTGTCCCTGCCCATGGCAGGGGGTGGGACAAGATCAAGATGATCTTTAAAGTCCCTTCCAACCCAAACCATTCCATGATTCTAAGAGAGACAATCCCAATCCTTTGGCTGGAGCTGCATTTGGGGAGGGCAACAAATGATGCAGACACAGGACCAGCCACTCTGAGAAACAACCAAGTTCACAGAGAGCTTCGCTCTTGCTTCCTTCTTCTTTATTTTTTTTTTTTCCTTTTTTTAAAAAAATTAATTCTACTTGCTACAGCAGCAAAGTGCTGTAAAGCTGTATTTAAATTAAACCAACCCTCCAGCCTGGAGAACAGAAACACAACAGAGCCATCCATTTCCAAGGGAAAACAGGGCAGGAAATCCAAGCAAGATTTATACAGTTATTCCTCTGTAATTATCCAGAAGAGAGAGAAAAGCCCATGGGTCAGCAGTATCTCATTCATTATCACACAGCACCAGCTTTTTAGGCTTTAATTTTGTTTGATATTTCTGCAATCCCCTGCCTGCATCCACATTCCTAGGGATGTGCTGGGAAAATGGAAGGTCTCTGCTGATAATGGGGTGAAATACAACTCTCCCCGTGCTCTCCCCACGTCCCCTGGTGCAGTGGGACCAAGGACAGGTGCCCAGGTGGGACTGGCACCTGCTGCATAATGCCCAGGCCACAATCTGATGTGAGGAAATTAAGAATACAAAGAAAAGGAATTCTAAGAAAAGGTGGAAAAAAACCCCCAGGGGGCCCTTTGAGATCTAAAGTTTTAATTTGCCTCTTGCTCTAATGGCTTCATCCATTCTTGTTGTTCATCCTCTAAAAAGCTTCCTGGCCTTGTTGGTGCTGCTTTTTGTGGCAGGAGAGACACCTGAGCCCCTCTGCTGGTGGCCCATTCCCCAAGCTGGCACTTCAGCAGGACCCACATCCTCCTGATCCCAGGACAAGCATCCTGATGTGCCCACAGGTGTCCCATCCCTGTCCCTCTGCAGGGACATCCCCCCACCAGGGACCCCAGGAGATGGTGCAGCGGGGTGGGAAGAGCTCAAGACCTGCCAAATTTGGGTCTCCAAACCTCCTTCCCTCTGACCTCAGGCTGGGTGAGGCTTTCCCAGATGCTGGAGCTGGCTCTGCCATCACCCCCCATGGTGGCACTTGATGTCCACTGGTTTTATGGGATTTACTCTGCTCCAAAGGGAGGGATTTGGCTCCAGCACCACAACAGGCTGAGAAACCTTTTGAGATGTTCCCTCCAGGCTGGATATGATGAAGGGCTGGAGGAAAATTAGGACGGGGAGGCGTGTGGAGGAAAGACACAGCTCTGAGGCAGAGAGGAACAATCTATTTGATGGATTAGCCCCAAAACACTCCTGAGAGGAGCCAAGGAGAAGCTGCAGGGAAGGGACCCCACCAGGAGCTGCAGCTTGCTGGGCCAGCAGAGCCTCCAACACCTTCCTGAGGTCCCCAACTCAATCCCTTTGGAGAACAAAAGCTGCTGATTAGCCAAGGATGTTTTACAACATCAGTTAAAGCTGCTCAGAGAAGCCAGGGGAAGTTTCTCATTTGGAGCCCAGGCTGGGCTGCAACAGGGCTAGAGAAGCACTTTTATGGTCATCATCTTCTGCTTAATTAAAGATCCTCCTCTTCAATTACTGCAACTTAATGTGGGTGTACAGGACTTGAAGTGGCACCAGCTGAGGACACAGCCCCTGCAGACTGAACAAGTGACAGGGATTTAGGGCCCAGATATATTTGTCTGTCTTTCTTCCGAGCTTAAGGAAGGTTGATTTAATTCTTTTAACAAGTCAGAGCTGGTGTCCCTGTGCCTGCAGCTGGATTTCAGCTGGCTGACAGTTCCCATGCTTCTTGGGATGTTTTTAAGGTCTTCAAACATTGCAAAAACCTGATTTTTTTCCCCAAAAAAGTGGTGTGGAGAAACAAGCCACCTAAGCCCCATGGCCCAAAGGAACCACGGCAGGTCAGTCTCAGCAAAGTTCACCCAGGAAGCCACAATAAATCAGTATTTTTTTAATATCCTTCCAGCTGGAGATCAAGCTTCAAGATTTATTCCAAGAGTCATTAATCATACTGGAAAGTTAAAAACCCCCAAAAAGCTGTGTGATGTTGTGAATTTTGGGAATGGAATTCCAAGGGCTTTAATGGGATGCTTTGGGAGCTGCACTGGGGTGATGTGGTGGTTGCATGTTCATAAAGTCTACAGGGTATTTTCATTACAGCCCCGAGGGGCCCACTTTGCACCCTCTAATATGTTATTTAGGGGAATTATTTAGGCAGAAGATTCTGGATATTTCAGCTTTGATGGGAAAATGAGAGGCTGGATTGGGGAAACTCTCCCGGGTGAAATGTGCCCTGCACAGCTCCCACCCCCACAGACTTGGACTCCAATCCCCTCCCAGAATAAAACAATTCCCCAGTAACAATGCAGGTAATTAATGACCATGCCAGGCCTGCTTTCCACTCCCAGACTGCTGTGAAGGAGCTTTGCTATAAATTAAAACATCCAAGCTTTTATTGGATTTTTAGTTCACTTACAGAAATAAATCTTAGAAAGCCACAAAAATTAACCCTCCTTGTTTTCCACAAGAGAGATGCACATCTTATAAATTACATTCTTATCATCTTGTTACACTGTGCACCTTCTATTACATTCCTAATCTGAAAAATCTTTATAAGATCTTTATAATATCTCGCAGATCTTATAAATTCCTAGTTTAGCATGGAACAAAGCAAGGAGAGACACATCACAGGGGTGAACTCAGAGGTGAAGGGACTCAGCCAGACCTTTTACGTTCATTAAAAGTGTTACCTGGAGCTGGATTTATTATTATGTTGTCAAGTGAATTTTGTTGGCACCTCAGAACGTTTGAAACACTTCTGCAATGAGAGCGTGAAGTGTCACTGCAAGCCTTGGAGCCCCTGACATTTTTATAAAAAACAGTGACAAAATCCAATCCTCTTTGGAGTTGAGAAATGCAGCAGGAGCAGGAAAAAAGGGAATGAGAACTTTAGGAAATCCAGCAAGTTCCAGACCTCTGGGAGCTCATGGGGAGCACAAGAAAGGGCTGCTCGAGTGTAACCAGACATTTTAAGGACAGGAACTGTGGCCTTTTCATAGTGTTTTCTGAGCTTTTACACACCATTTTAGTTAATAGAAACCTCCCACCTTGCTTTTACTGTTTAACACTTCAGATTTCTCCTTTGTTTTCCAGCTTAGGCTTTTCTATCAAAATTGTCCTCTTTATCTCAGCCTGGAGCCCATTTGCAGCACAGAATAAAAAAATAAAACAACTTTACACCCTCCAAAGGCACAAGTGGAAAGCAGAGAGAGGGCAGAAATAATCTTTACAAATTACCAAATAAAAGAGAAGGACCCAATTTGCTTGCCTTGCAAGTCCAAAGCACAGGGGGGTTCAAAAGTGCCTTCTGTGCTGCAGAATGGCACAAGTTAAGCCTGACCTTCAGCTTTCTGCTTCAGGTGGTGTTGGGGAGCCTCCAGCAGATTCTGTCCTGCTGTGACACGCAGCAAATGGATCCTTAAGTGTCCCCAACCCCAATTTACCATCTGTGCCAGTTGGGAAAAGACAAACGTTTCAAATGGCACCACGTTGAAGAGGAGATCTGTATTTTGCTTTCCATTAAGAGGAAAGGTCAGGATGCACAAAGTATTTTGCAGGAAAAATACAAATTCTGTTCCTGACTCGTGCAAAAATGACATCTGCAGGGATGTTCCTCTGTGGGGACTTGGGGGCCTGGAGTTAAACCTGAAGTTTTGCTTAGCCCTCGAAAAAGAACTTGGTAAATCCACTGTAATTACGTGGGGCTGAATTGGGTGTTGATTTTGTTGACAGAGCAGACTCCCAAACCTTTCAGATGGCCAAACGAGGAGGTTTAAATCTGGATTAATTCCCATTAAAGGCAGGTGGTGGTGAGGGATATGCAGCTCCAGGGAATGGGGTGGAGTGGGAAAGGCCAAAGGAACTCAGGAGCCACCTCCTGAAAAGGAGGGTCATCTAAAGCTGGGTGTGAGATGACATGAAACCCCCCAGCCTGTGCAAGCAGCACCATCACAGCCTTGGGGAAAGAGGGAACAGGGCTTGGAGTGCAAAGGTGGCACAGCAGGAGCAGAGCTGGGGGTCCCCTCTGTCCCATCAGTAGGACAGGGATCAAAGTTTAGGCAGAGCCAGAGCAAAGTGTTTTCCCTGATGGTCAGGGAGAAGCAGAAATTGTTCCTTTCCCAGGACAATTCACCCTGGGGAAGAGGAGCTTTGGGGGGCACTGAATTGTGGCTTCCCAGAGCCAGAGGGCAGGGATGGGAGCCTTGCAGTGCCTGAAGGGGCTCCAGGAGAGCTGGAGAGGGACTGGGGACAAGGATGGAGGGACAGGACAAGGGGAATGGCTTCCCATTGCCAGAGGGCAGGGATAGATGGGATATTGGGGAGGAATTGTTGGCTGGGAGGGTGGGCAGAGCCTGTCCCAGGTTGGGCAGAGAAGCTGTGGCTGCCCCTGGATCCCTGGGAGTGTCCAAGGGGTGCAGGGGGTGGCACTGGATGAGTTTTAAGGGCCCTTCCCATCCAAGCCATTCTGGGTCTGCAGCCTCACACCTGCCTTACCTGGCTCCCTACAGACAACTGCTCCTTTAAAAAGAACAAAAAACAAACCAAAAAAAAACCAATAAAGAGATGAAAAAAAGTCACAACTGCAACGTGGGAGAGACCCATCCATCATCTTTAGGTGAAAGAGAGACAAGTCACGAGAGCAGGGGGGGAAAACCCCAACCCAAAGCAGAAAGCAAAAGGAAAGCAGGCTGGAAAGGTAGAGACAGGTGGCCAGCAGCCAGCACTGCTCCAATAAATCCTCCACTCCCTGCAACTGGCTGAGCTCCAAGACAAACTCATTTTAATCGGAGACCACGAGACTCCTTTGCAAAGTGCTCCCTGGAGAGGCCCCAGTGCTGTGAAATCCCCTCCAGCCACTGCGGGGACCCAGAGGGGTCAGAGCACAAAACGGGGTGAAAGCACACAAAAACGGGTCCCTGCACCCACTGGGTGCCCCAGGGCCATGAGAAACAGCACCTACCTGGTACTGGGGGAGCCACAGGGCCAAGAGTCCCTTTGGTGTCACTGTCCATCACAGGGTGGGCACTGTGATGCTCTGTGCTCACACCATCACTGGGGCAGTCCCAGCCACTCCCCCAGCAATCCTGGGGTTTATTTCCTGAATTCTTTGCATTCCTGGACACCCCCATGTCTTGCTGACCCCTCCTCAGTTATTTCCTCAAGCAGAGAGAGCAGCCCCCTTGCACCCACCCGACCCCCCCAGTCCCCTGTGAGCCCCCAGGCTTGAAACAGTTCACTGCAGATTTTAAATCACAGCTGAAAACCGAGCAGAAAACTCATCTAATCAAAGGTTTCGGGCTCTCCATCACGAGCCACCCCAACCACAAGCTTTGGCTGCCCCAGGAAACCTCCCCTGGACACACAGCAATTAGAATAGTTTAATTTAAAGCAATTATTTGGAAAATCAAAGGGAGGAGCAGGGATCTGTCAGCAGTCCCACAGGCAGGCTGAGGGTCATTTGCCCTCACCCAGCAGCCAGGACATGCCAGTGGGGACAGGATGCAAGGAAAAGGTGAAGGGAAAAGGAAAGAGAAGAGGAGAGGTAGTAGAGGGGAAAAGCCAAATTAAGCCCTGGCATGCACAAAGCCCAAGACAAACAGCTGGGGGCAGGTTGATGGAGCAGAAAAGAGTTTTCTACCAGGCAGGTAATACTTTAATAAATAGCAAAGGTTATTTTTAGTGTTGAGCTCTGAAGCAGCCCATCCTCAGGCCTCCAGGCTGGGCAGGGGATGGAGCCAGCAGTGCCAAAAACAAGGAGCATGCCAAGGCTGTGCACATCCCACAGCAAACAGGGCCAGGGACAGCTCAAGGGGGTCACAATGGGACAGAGAGCAGGGCAGGGAGCAAGAAGAGCCCCAAATGCCACCCAGGCACGGTGCCCACAGCACCCTCAGGGCAGAGGGCAGCTGCCCAGGGCTGCCTGGCCATCAGAGAGGAGATGGGCCCAGGAAAGAACAAAAAGGGGGTTCAAAGCAATGAGATTTCAAAAAAAAAAAGCCCATTTGCATTTTCTCCCTTACAGTTCCCAAGACTTCAGAGATGCCTTCAACTCCAAGCCCTTCCCTCCACTTGGAAGAGCCAGAAAGATGTTGTTTCCCACTTTTCCACATCCCCCAGAAATGGGAATGTCTCATGAGCCAAGAGAGCAGCGAGGGAGGGAGGAGCAGGGGGTGGCTGCACATCCTGGCATGGGCAGAGGCTCTGAAAGGGCCCCTCTAGGAGGGGATCTGGTGCATGCAGCAGCTGCAGATGATGCCAGAGGAGGGATGTGGCATCCCTGGAGATACTGCCAAGAGCCATGGGAAGCTTGGAAAGCCACCTGAGCTGCTGCAGGCAGGGAGATGTCATGGCAGAGGGGACATCCCATGGCAGAGGGGACATCCCATGGCAGAGGGGACATCCCACACACAGCCCCTGGCCAGCCTAACACAGAGATCCCATGGAGAGGGAAAAAACTGGGAATCTTGGCTTTCCACCCCAAAAATACATCTGGAGTGATGACAGGCTGCCCCAGCCCCTGCCCCAGGCTGGGGGTGACATGGGATTCCCTGGCATGGCAGTGACACGGGGCTCAGAGACACGTGGAGCCACACAATGTCCCTGTCCTGCTGTTCAATCCCTCCCCTTGTCCCCTGTCCCCAAGTGCCACCCTCCCCCAGGGCCACACACCCCCTGCCTTGCTGTGCTGAGGGCTGACACAGCTCATCACATCTGCCCACACAACTGGGGACAAGCCAAGCCTGAACTTCATTCCCAGCAGGAATCAAACCAGGAGAAGCCACACAGCCCAGCCCTGGGGCACAGGACAGAGAGGTGGCTTGGGGACAGAGGTCCCCAGGGACACAGGGCCCCCCAGAACTCACCGTGGGGCAGGTCAGGTGTCAGGTGAGGCATCAAATAGCTGCGGATCAGCTCCCACTCGAAGTCATCGTCCTCGCCCTGGCTGTACTCGCACTGGTTGGGGTCACTGTCCTCCTCAAAGGTGCAGCCAGCTGTGGGAGAGACCTGTCAGCCCCTGCTGACACCCCCCAAGAGAAGCTGCCCCCTCCCCAAAAGCCCCACCAGCCCCCCTGAAACGTGGGGGGCTCAGCCATCCCCCCTCTGTGCCACAGCCCCAGTGCTCCCAGTCCGTTCCCCACCAGTAACGGGAGCTGGCAGGTCTCAGCTCCCAGGGAGGAGACACAGGAGCAGGATGCAGCTCCCAGCTTTGCTCCCCATGGGATGGTCACTGGAAGAGGGTTTCTCCCAAAAAACAGGCCCTTGGCTGTGGTGGCCACAAAACCCCTGCTTTGACCTCAGCCCTCCACCTGTGGACTGACCTTGGGCTCTTGGGGTGTGCCCACTGCCTGACACGAGTGGGGCAGGTCTGAGCTAGGACCTCCAACACCCCAAAAATGTCCCACTGGGCCCCCCAGCTGTGGGATGGCACTGCTGGGTCCTTATTAGTTCTATTTGATTAGATATTTATCTCGTGGGGGTTGGGGTTGTTTGTCACCCTTTGCAAAGGCACCCATCAGGGTGCTCAGCTGAGCACAGAGAAGTGGAATAAATGCCAAGAGGTCATTTGTCCCCAAGGGAGGTGACACAGAGAGAGCCCCCCACCCTGCATTCAGCCCTCCCATCATCCCACATTCCTGCCATCCCCATCATCCTGCACCCAGCTTCTCCACCCTTCATCCAGCCCCCCTCATCATCCCACATCTAGCCACTTGCAACATCCCACATTCCAGTCCCCCCATTCCTGCATCCAGACACCCCATCATCCCAAATCCAGCCTTCCCAACATCCCACATTCCAGTCCCCCCATTCCTGCAT
>JAWWEE010000001.1:708848-729343 GCA_035221455.1 Xenops minutus
AGGGCTGGAGCAGCTCTGCAGGTGGGGTCTCACCTGGGGAGGCAGAGGGGCAGAATCCCCCCCTGCCCTGCTGCCCATGCTGTGGGATCAGCCCATCAGGCCAGGCTGGTCCTCCAGAGCTGTGCTGACCCCCCTATGTCACTGAGCACAGCCCAGGCTTGGCAGAGACCCCATGCCCAAAATCAGGTATTCACGTCACGTCCAACAGCGACTCTGAACGTCCTTCCTTGCAGAGGAGATCCAAAGGGCAGCTTTCCAGCCTGCCCCAAGCCAGCAGAAATCACCACCTGCTGCAGAGGGACATGAGTTTATCCAGTCTGGAGCCTCCAGGCACTGGGCACAGGGCAGGGGCTGCCTTGGCTCAGCCACCTGGGCAGAGCAGAGCTCAGCTAGAGAGGAAACTGGATAAAACATGCATTTCTTCCAAGAAACTCCATCAGCTGGGGTGGGTGCCATCAGTGCACTTCACTGCAATCCCAGCCAAGTGAGGAATGAGAACCATCACCATCACAGCTGTGCTGGTGCAGCCCATGCCCACACCACTCAGGTCATTAACACCCTACAGCAAGGCTTTGTCTACCTCTGAATTTGACATTAGTTAAAGTGCTTCAAACAGGGGCACGATTTTCTACTGAAGTGAAAGGAAAAGGCCCCCTGTAAGTGGACACAGCCAGTCTGCCCTAAAAGCCAAACCATTAACCCACTTTTTTTGTTGCTGGGAGCTGCATCCATATGTGGGAAGGTGGCAGTAGAAACAGAGCAGCTTTAATGATATGAATATCCTTTTGAGACCACCCAAAATACCTTTTAGCAGTCCAAATAAGCTTATTGGCTTATTTATTTCTCTCCTAATAAGTCTGGCTATGTCTGGACTAAATTAAGCAGCGAACTCAATTTAAAGCACAACCCCACAGCTTAACCAAGGTGCTCTAGAGTAAGAATTTCCAGCCAGGGGTGTGATCTGATTCAACAGGATCGAGTGCCATCGTGGGCCAGCACACACACCCCAACTGCTCACCCATCTGGGCTCCTTTCCAGTCAAAGAGAGGGACAGGAAGGTTCTTTCAGCATCACAGGAACACAACAGCCACCCCACTGTATTACTCCTATGTGGCCCAAGGTTTTACAGCAGGAAAACACCAGCTCAAAATCAAAGTAAGCCCATAGAGCATCAGGTTTAAGCAGCTTCTCAGAGACTTAGAGCACAAACCCAGAGACCTGGGGGGAAATCTGCTTCTTGCCCCTCTTGCAGGTCTACTTGAAAATGTAAATTGTGAGGGGAAAAAAGCACCTTTCTTGCATTTCAATTTTTTATGCAGTCAAAAGACTAAATGCCATGTAGTCTTCTATGCTTGGATTTTGGTGTTATTATCTCCATACTGGTTTTTGCTGTTATTATCTCCATACTGGCTCTGCCCAAATCCATATACAGTGTGTGAGCTTCTACTGAATTTTAAGACATACCTTTATGCAAATGTTAGGAACACATATACACACATTCACACTGGTCAGTATTATCAGAGAATCACAGGATGGTTCCTATCAGCCATGGAAAGCAATTTAATGCATAGACACTGAATTTTCCTGCCTACCAAGTGATGCTATTAGTTAAATCTTAGGAGAAATCTTTGACGAACCACTTTAAAATATGCTTAAAACACTCCTCCCACCAATCTTGAATCATGAAAGTGTCACAAAGCATCCTCCAAAGCCTAACTCGCTGTACAATAACAAGCAGCAATGTTAGCATAAGAACACATTTTCTACAAGGACTTGAGTGCACTTAATGTTCTCCAACAGAATAATCAAGCTCAGCTTAACAGCACAGACAGATTTAACCCCATCTACAAACATGAAGAGGCTTATATGAAATGTAGAGCTTGAAATGTTTACTGTACCAGAACTTGACTGGTTCTCAGATGGCAGATGGCAAACTGATGTGAAATGATGTGGATCAGATATTAAAGGGGGAAAAATGAGCTGAATGCAAGAGACAGAAGAAAGAGATTGATTATTAAATGCTACAGAAAAGAAGACATCCATCAGTGTTATCCAGGCTGAAAACTCTTACAGGAAGGAAAGAAACAGATAATGGCTCTTCAGAAAACACTCCCCCACCTCCCCTTCTCCTCATACACCCCCCACCCACCACAACAAACACACAGTGAGTGAGATACCAGATCCTCAGCAGGCACCTGCTGGGACCAGTGGAGCTACACCAACTCACTCCAGCTGAGGATCTGGTCCCCTGAGTTCATGGCTCGTACCCAAAGGAAAACACAAAGCTCAAAAATAAATCATTACTAATAATGTGTCATCCAGCTTCCCTGTTATGTCTCTCTCCAAAAATGTCATCTTTTCCTGAACACAAAGCAGAGCTTTCACAAACTCTTGAAGAGCACACCCGGCAGAGAGACGAGCGCACTGTGTAATTACTGGAAACAAACGCCTCTCTCTCACCTTCCCTCTCTTTGGAAGCACATGCAACATGTTCTAGAAGTCCCCAAAGTTAAGCTCTCAACAGTAATAAATATTTTCTTCTCTTTTGCTGTTGTTGTTGTACAAAGCAGCCTCACTTTCCCGAGCAGCACGTGACACGACTTAGGTCTCGCTCTCAGGCAGAGCAGAAAACACACATTATGCAGCTGCCAGATCTGAAAGCCTCTATTTATTTTGTCAAAGTTTCCAACTCTTTAGAGATGTAACTCTTTTTTAATGGCCAAATGTCTCTGATACTTCATCTGGCAGAGAAATCCAGGTGGTTTTTCTTGCCCCCCTCATTCAATTCAGATAAAAGCTTTCCTCTCTCCCCTCCTGCCAGCCACACGAGGTGAGTCTGACTCTGCAGTGCAGACACAAACACAGGCACCTTCTCCTACTCCTGGTGCTGCTGCTGCTTTCCCCAGTGCCAGCCAGAGGGGAAGGCAGGGGGAATGGCACGTGGGAACAGGTCAGCCTGGCACCTGGGCAGGGGTGAGAGCAGCTCACCTGCCTGGCAGGGAGGGATGGCAGGAGTGGGGGCACCAGGGGGCACCTGGGGACAGGAGGGGAGTCCCAGTCTTGGTCTCCAGTGGAGGGGGAGTGGGTGGGAGGGCCCGTGAGGGGCAGCAGCAGAGGCAGAGCCAGGGGGTGAAGGCACTTACAAACTCTTGCACAGCAGCCAGAAGGGGAAAGGGAGAAAGGAGCATGCCTGCCTGTCCCTGCACCCACGCCAAGCTCAGCTCCAGCCGCAGGGAATCCTCTGCTGCGGTCCCAGCATGGGCATTTCAGTGTCATTCCTGTTTTTCATCCAGCACAGTGCTGGTCCCCCAGTGCAGAGCAGAGGCATGTGAAGCTCCACTGAAGGGGCCCAGGGTCACAGACCCCTCACAGCCCACTCAGGACAGCCTTTACCTTGCAGATCATCTCCAGCACGTCCCGCGTGGTGTCCCCAGGGCGGATGACGGTCAGGGCGGGCTGGTTGTTGGGCAGGCAGAACCACGATGGGGTGAAGTACTCGTGCACCCAAATATCACAGTCAGGGTTGTGCTGGTGCACACTGCTCAGTGCCACTTCCTTCTCCCTCTGAATCACAGACAAAACCCAGGATGAGACTCCCAGCCAGAAGCAACTCCCTCCTCATCAATAACAAGTGCAAGGAGCATTATATGCTGCACCAAAGAGCCCTCTTGCAGAGAAGATGTTTTGTTCATTAGCCCAGGTTGAAGGCTTGTCTGGACAGGAACCTGAAGTTTTCCCTGAGCAGAAGAAAGTGTGCCTTCCCATGCCACCCACACAGCTACACTGGTGCAATGTGCTTCTCCTGGGATTTCACCCCATGGCTACTGGGAAAGCTAGGAATGCAACAAAAAATAATGGGCACAAAACCAGATTTAAACTTAAAAATGAAACGCACTGTGTTTCTGGTTAAACCAATACACGTTATACGTACTGCAGTTCCTATACCTGGAAATGGCAAAATAGCAAATCTTAGCATTTATTCTGAATCTACTGTCTTTTATACACCTGAGTTACACTTTAAGCTACAAATCCCCAGGGAATGATGGAGCTACAGAATCCCTGTTAGTTGCAAGTGGGCTCATGTGGCTCAACCCAACATCCACTGTATGCAGAGTGTGCCTCAGCACTGTGTTGATGTTGTTTCACAGCTGACTTTCTCTGCAGAGAGAGAAAGCAGCTGCAAGAGTGGGGCTGCAAATGCAGGAACACACCAACCAGAGAAAGGCCTGTGCTTCATAGCTGTACCAACCCTTAATTATGAAAACCCCATATGGCCACCAAAAGGAGCCACTCTCCAGAGCCAGCGACTCCAGATCCTGCTGTGGGCAGGCACTTTCCTGGCTAACACCCCTTCTGGGTCTGGCACCTCCAGCTGTGCACAGCAAGCCCTTCTGGGCGTGGGAAACCAGCTCAAACCCTCCCAGAGATGCTCCAAGCCCTCCAGAGCACAGAGTCTCCTCTCCTCTCACATGCCAGAGTCAACCCCTGCACGGAGACAGGCAGCAAAGGAGGGGAAGGAGGCAGCTGGAGAGCTGGGGTTACCTTGCCATCCGGGACTGTGTCATCGAAGATCCCTTCCAGGGATTTCTTTACTGAGTCGACTCCTTCACCAAACACCTGAGGGAAAAGAGAGAATCTTGCTTTGAAGCACAAACATGCTTCCCTGTGTGCAGCACACACTCAGGGGAGAACAGCCTGTCTAACACCTCGTGTGGAAATCAAACTGCAAAATACAGACACGTCTCCAAACACAGCAAAGGAAAAACAGCAGCTTGATAAAAGAGAAGGGGAGGTGTGAGACAAGATGGGACATCGTGCTGAAAGATTAGAGCCCAATTCTGCTTAGAGGTCTGTAGCTGACTTCCTTGGTGGGGCTGGACTAATTTTATCTCCCTTTGTACTCTGTTTCCCCACCTGTAAAGTATGGGAATGAACACTTCCCCACCTCTGCTGAGGCTGAGAAATCCAAAGGGCTCTGCTTCTGGCTGGCTTTGTAATAACCCAGCTGCCAAAACGTACTTAGCAAACATTCAAGCACCACAAGTCAGTGTAACCCTCCTCTAATGAAATAAGAGCTGGTAACCCAGCACGAGCCAGAGAGCCAAAATCAACAGGACTCCGTGCTGGAGGAAAGAGTGTACGGGAATATTTACAGGATCCACCCCAAATCAGCACGGGACTCCATCAGATGGGCAAGCAGGGCTCTTACTGCAGCAGCAGCTTGTAATTAAGACTGAAAAGTTAACTTTTTAAAGCTCCACATCAGCACAGCTTTAGGATCGAGTTGCTGGTTTGGCTGTTAACCATTCCATGGCTAAAACAAAGTGGGACCACGCAGGATGGGAGAAGGTCTCTGCCCTTTAGGGATTTACAGTTTGCTGCTTCCAGGGGACAACACTTTGTCTGATGCAAGGGAAATGTGTTCAGGCACTGCATTTGGACATTCTGCTGCTTCCTCAGAACTTTACAGTTTCTACAACTGTCTCCAGTAAGACTTTCCTTTAGCCTGGAACTGAATCCCTCTCCATGCCTGTGCTGACTGAGGAGCGAGGGGGGCAGGGGTGGGGAGGTAGCGTGAAGAATGCAATTGTCCCCCCTGAAAGGGAAAACAAAAGGGTGAGTTCAGGGGGGCTGAAACAGGTTTGCAAGCACAGCATGGGCAGGATCCTAGTCCAGGACAAGGGGCTGTGTTTGATTCGGGGCAAGTAAATACAAAGCAACAGGGATGCTGCAGCATCAGCACAAGGAATCAGGAACGCACTCGTGGGAAGCATCTGCTGCATTCCAGAAAAACCCTGAGCTTTTGCTCAGCCACTAAACATTAGGTGAACTTTTAATGTCTGTCTAAAAACAAGGTCAACAATTCCTAAGCATCCATCCTCTGCTGAACAAAACAAACACCCACTGCTGCCTTAACAGACAGCAGAAGAAATCACAGGGCACAGAAAATGTGTTTTGAGCCTCTCTCCCCACAAAAAGTGAGAGAAGAGAAAAAAGCAGAGCCTACATTTCCTGCAATTAGATGAGGTATGGCTCTCAAAAACTGAAAGCTGTAATTAGGAATGTTTGGAAAGAGTAACAGGGAAGCACCTTCCTAAGCACACTGAAACATGTTCTCTAGAGAAAGCTCTGGGCAGTGACTGGGTGGAAACATTGCAACTTTTGCTTTTCTATAAATCTGAGGCAAAACAAGGGCTTGTCCTTACTAAATGTAAAGCTTTTTGTCCCTTTTGGAAGTTTTCACCAGACTCAGCTACATTTAAAGTATTGTACAAACTCATAACTTTAAATTAAAAATAACCAAACAAGTCTGAATTAACTATTTTCCTTTTAAAGTTGTATCTGTTTTACACAAGCAGCTTTGTTGCTCCTGAGATTAGGGTAAACACCTCCAGCAAAAGCAGAGGCAGCAGAAATGCAACAACAGTAGAAATACAACCAATTCAGCTAAAGAAAGGGCAGACTCCAAACCTTTGATAGGAGCTGCTTACACTCCCTGCAACCACAGCCCCTGATTTCTGAAGAGGATGAGGAATGAGATGACTACACACCGTGACAGATTAAGCAGGGAAGGCTAAGGCTGGATGTGTTAATGCTTGATGGGAGGGAGTGAGTGAGCTGCATTCTGCTCTCTAACAAACCAGCCTTGAAAACAACACTATCCCAGCCTTCCCCACCCTTACCTGGTTAATGCTTGGCCTCCCTTGCTTTTTCTTCGAGGTAGTATCCAGCCCCCAAAGAGAGGAAAACCTGCTCCTCCGTTTGCTGGCAGACCTGGACATGGCCTGAGTCCTCCTCCTCACTCCCGACTCCCCCGTGCGAGCCGCCACCTGTCAATGCCACATGCTTTTCAAATCAGAGGTCACAGCATCCCACCACACCACAGCTTTACATAATCTCTGGGTGGGAAAACAAAGGTAAAAGCTATGGCAAAAAGTGTATTCACTACAGGGACAGTGGTGATGCTGCCAGGCTTTCTCACTGCAATTTAACTCACTTCTCCCAACGTCAAACATCAAAAATTGACATGGACAATACACCCCCACCCCACTTTTTGGCATTTAATCTGAGGTATTTTAAAGCAGCCTAATCATCACAAAGCAGAGCCTCGGCACCAGTGAAGGGTTTTGTTTCTTTTCTTTTTTCTTTTCCTAACAAGGTTTACAAGCTGGACACATGAAAACTGAGATTCCCAAACTTATCTGTGGCTTCCCAAAAGCTCAGCCTTCCTCTTTGCTCTTTCCTGTGGAAACACTCTGGGCATCCTGGAACTGACTCATGACTGCAGCGAGGCCAGATAAAAAGCTTGCAAGGAGGTCGTGGCATTTAAACCTGCCCTTCCTCAAAAGACAGTGGCATCTGAAGGAGGGAGCAAAGCACAGGAAGGGACAGACAGAGTGGGCTCAAATGACCCTTTCAATCAGAGCAGTGTTGACTGCTGGGGTCTTCAAAAATGGCCTGTGGCAACCCCTTTGGAGCAAGAAGACATCTGCCTTTGCTGAGTGCTGGGGGTGGGTGAGGAAGCTCTGGTGGAAACCAGTGTGACATTACTCACAGGTTTCCCACCTGGAGGTGGCCTCGGGAGAGGGAGCTCCTCTCCTGCCAAAAAGGGAGTGGTGGGGGATGGCAGGTATGGACAGGAGGCGAGGCAAAGCCAGTCAGACAGACAGACCCACCCTGCCGACTGGGCTGGAGCTTCCTGGAACACCTTCACATGGGGTTCCCACAGCCGAAACCAGCACAATGGGACTGTCAAACGCCTGGCAACCCCAGTGGGAACACCCAAATCGGAGTGGTGCCCCAAGCTACAGAGCTGAGGAACTGGTTGTTTGGGTGCAATAGATCCAAAGCCCCATCCAAAGCTGGGAAGGAGAGAAGGCTGGCTGGGGTATCCAGGGAAATGTGTGAGGAATGGTGGAGTCGTCATCAAGGGAAAGGAGAACTTAAACACTGCTGCAAATGTCCCCATTTTCACAGCCTGGACTTGTGAGACACTCCCTAGCTATACCTGGGACATTTATGCAGGGACACCTGGAATAACTTAGCACATCCCTGGACTAATGTCCCAAGGAACACCTTCAGGAAACTTAGGGATGTCACACCATCACCATGCAGCACCCTCTCCAGTCACAGAGCCACAGACTGGTTTGGGTTGCAAGGGATCTTAAAGCTCATCCAGTCCCACTCCCTGCCATGGGCAGAGACACCTTCCACTAGCCCAGGTTGCTCCAAGCTCCATCCAACCTGACCTTGAACACTTCCAGGGATGGGACAGTCACAGCTTCCCTGGGTAAACTCCCTTCCTGAAGCTCCAGTGAAGGCTCATAACAGCAGGGGAACGTGGAGTTACAATTCCCCACGTTACTGAGGGCAAAGGAGGACACGAGAGTTTGCTGAGAGCAGAAGGCACGTGTCTTTTCCAGCACAACATACTCAAAACATATTTTTTTTGCCTTGGCTCTCAAGAGACACCAGCATGAAGAGGCAGACTGTTTTTCAGGCTAACGCTTGGTGCTTTGCTAGATGCAAAAAAAAAAATAAGCATAAATGCTAATTACAGCCCGGCACTTAAAAAATATAATAAATCCACCAGCAATTAGCAGGATGATGACGCTAATCTTTTCATATAGAAGAGAATAAAAACACCCCTGACTGAATTACAGCCCTGCATTCAATTGAAGGGTACAGCTGACAGCTACAAGACAACAGTGGAGCTCAGCTATTTCTGTGAACCTCCAGGAGTCCAATCCGAAACTGCAAGAACTTGATTGAAATTCATTAAAACCCCAGCGCTTTGCAATACATTTCCCTGTACTTTTATGAGCGGGGTTGGTACAGTATTGAAGTTTAAACAACCATTTGAAACATCACTTGCCCCAGTGTAAGCAGGAGAGAACATTTCCCCTCTTTTGTGGAGCATCAGGTGCTAATCACCGGAGACCAGATATTAGACTAATTGGTCAGTAGTTCCAGCCATATGGCACAAAGGGAGCCATGCCCAAGAAGGTCTAAGCCAACACATGCTGAGGGCCTAAGAAGGGCTCCCATTGACTTCATGGGACTTTTGGATCGAGCCCATGCACACGGACATTACAGATGAACCTGCTCGTAGAACAGGAAAATCTGTTCACAGCGCAGGTCTGGGATTCAGAATCACATCCTCAGGAGAAACAGGGTTCTTCCACTTCCATAAGGCCATGGACTGTAAGCATTTACTTTTTAATCTACATGCAGGGCACAGACCCCTTTCAGGGTGCAGAACACCCTGCACACTGAGGGAAGGGCTCACCCCTCACTGCAGCTTGGCAAAGGTGAGCCCTGCCCTCTGTCCACACTTACCAGAGCATGGAAGGACGAGACTGAGAAGATGCCAAGGCGGCCCATGGCGACCTTGGTGGGCCTGCTGGCAAAAGCCAGGAGCCTCTTAGGGTTGGGGAGCTCCCCTCCCTGGAGGCTCGCCAGGTAACAGCGGTACCGGAACAGGTCCATCTGGAACTGCTCGAGGTTCTGCTCCCAGACGAAGATCTGTGCAAGGGGAAGAGGGAGGAGCAAAGAGCACAAGAAGAGGAGGGAGGAGAGGGTGGTAAATGCCCAGAAAAAATTCTGTTCTTCCCAGTAACACTCCTTTATTCACCAGCGTTTATCTCACTCAAGAGTCCCCATTTTTCCCACCAGCCCCTGCTCTCCCAACCCCTCAAGGATACCAGTAATAAAAGAGTTTTCATTAGATGGAAAACAACTTTCTCTACGTTCATGGTAGAAGTCTTCTCCTGGGACAACTGCTCCTTTGATACAATGCTAATTAAAAGGATTAAAATTTCATTTTTAATTTTCCTTGTATTCCAGGATTCTCTTGTCAGCAGTCCCCTAAGAAGCTTCTTTCATGCATCAAGAGCATCAGAGAAAAAAGTAGACCAAACCCCACCAAATTCCACACACACACATCCCAAATCAGCATCAGCAGCATTGCTGTGAGCACCAACAGAGTGCCAGGCACTGGGGATAATTGCTCTGATCAGGGGAAGAGCACTGCAATCAGCCCATGGAAGGATTTATCTAAATAATTCAAACAGCTGATAGGAAACAATTTCAAAGCATGCAGAAAAACTCAGTCACATAAAGAGAGAGGCTCCTCTGCCCTCTCGTTGTGACTGACAGCCTTTGAGTGGAGCACAACAGAGATGAGCACCTCCCCTCCCCTTTCCCCCCACCTGTCCTCCCTTTTCAGAGGCTTCCAGGGGGTACAAAATCTCTTTAGCCCAGCCCTGGCCACTTCCCCTGCTTTGCATTGCAGGCACATTTGGCAGCCGTGGTAAAAGAGCTACAAATGAGTGAGGCAGGAGCCATATGTTAGTTTCCCAAAATAAGGTGCTGCTGCAGCAATGGGAGAGACATCTGCTCGAGGCTCCCTGCTTCTGAATCCCAGCCACGTTGTCCACTTGAAGTCAGACCCAAGG
Source organism: Xenops minutus (assembly GCA_035221455.1). Lineage (NCBI taxonomy): Eukaryota > Metazoa > Chordata > Aves > Passeriformes > Furnariidae > Xenops > Xenops minutus. The sequence continues at coordinate 719,306 of JAWWEE010000001.1, forward strand.
GGAAGCCAGGGATGCAGCCACGAGGTCAAGGCAGGCCCTTGTGAGAAGCAGAAACCAGGGATGGCTTCCTCATCCCATCTGCCAGCAGAACCAGCCTCTTGCACACTTTAAACAACAGCAGCAGCAGCGTTTGTGAGCAGCTGTTCCCTAAGGAATTCTGCTGCCATGACCTTCACTCCCACCCCAAAGCCCTCACTCTGCCTCCTGCTATCCAAATCCCATGTGTGGAGGCCAGAAGAAGACAGCCCATGGTGTACCTCAGTGCACACTGCTTGGAGAAATGGTGCAACTGAGGCAGCCAGCCCAGCCCTGCTGCCAACACATCCCACCTGTCCCAGGGAGCTCTACCAGTGGGAGAGCTGACCCCAGGAAGGCTTTAAACATTTGATAGGGACTTATGGGCAAGAGACATTACTTGATCCAGTATGGTCTTCTTCTTCTTGGAGTCTGTCACAGAGGACAGCTGCATTTCGCCCATTTTCTTCATCTTCTCGTCCATGTCGATCTTCTGCTCCAGCTTTTTTATCTCTGTCTTGAGGAGCTTGACCGTGTCCTCCTTGTGGTGCTGCCTGGCCACGGCCGTCGCACACGCCGAGTGGATCGCCGTGATCCAGTTCTCCAGCTCCGTCTGGCTGGAGGTCTGAGGAGAACAAAAGAGGGCCAGAAGAAGTCAGGATCCTCCTTAAAACTAATTGGAGATTAACAAATGCGGTTCCAAGGAGTTTCCTTTCCTTTTGATCTCAAGATTCAAAGCCTTAAATCCACTTGTTTCTGTCGAAGGAATAAACCCCCTCCCATCCTTAAGCAGGTCATTTGGAATTACACCTCTATCTGTGCTCTGCAGCTGCACAGTGCTGCCCAGCAAGGTCTCAGGAATTACCTTCCCTGTCCAATGCAATGCTGCCACAATTTGTAGCTCAGCATTTAATGATGTTTTCTAAACTGCACATTCCTTGGTGAGTGCACCAGCCCCTGTGCTTTTCCCAGGAACAGGGAGCTTTTCTGGCATGGAACAGTTAGTAATAAATCAATGGCGTAAAATGTGGCCATGATAACTATGAGTAGCTTTATTATGGTGCATAGATATACAAGCTTTCCCCTTCTAGAGGGCCCAAAGCCCTCTGAAGACAACCCTGGCATCATTAAAGGCAGGTGCATCCTAATTTTTACAGCTGTGGTACTGCCCCTTCCCAAACACGTTCAGGAAAAGGGAACACTCCCCCTCCCTGCAAGTGTTCAAGACCAGGTTGGACTGGGCTTGGAGCAGCCTGGCCTGGTGGAAGGTGTCCCTGCCCATGGTAGGGGATGGAGCTGGATGCTTTCTAAGGTCCCTTCCAGCCCAAACCATTCCATCAGATACCAGGCTGGAGCATGGGACACCAGTACATTTTTCTGGAAAAGGACTATTTCAGTTAGAGCCTTTTGACCCAGAAAGAAGAATATTTCAAAGCATTCCTTTTCCAGACTTTCAAAATAAAAAGTCAATCTTTTTAGGCTTCTTGCTAAACTCCATTCCTTTTTACAGTGGGTTGTAAAACAAACTTTACAGCCAGCTCAGGGTTGTAGCGGACTCTCTCTGAGTGTCAGCCTGTAGCAATAATCACACTGGTATTTGGCTCGTGGCTGGAAAAGTATCAAGGTGCCAAACAACCTTGTTCTCATTAAACTTCCTGATGATACCTGATCTATTAATAGACAGCACAGCACGACCTCTCCAGTTACTGGCAGAGATGAGGAAGGTCATCCTCGCTGCGGTCACAACTAACCACAGAGGACGTGGCTGACTGAGGCCAAGGAGAGATTCCCAGAGAAGCCTGACTCTGGAAATCACATATGCACAGGCTGGACTGCAGGTTGATGCTCCCAAAACTTCTGTGGTACTGAAGCAAGTAAGACACAACTGTCCCAGAATGACACCACTTTCCTGAACTCAGGATAGAAGTCCTAAGCAGCACACGGGGTCTACACAGGAACGATTGATCTCTCACTCCCAATTCCCTTGTCTTCACTTGGCACTGTATATAGAACATGGCTTAGATTTGTCAGGCTCCTGCCCAGACAAAACCATTAACAAACCCTCATTCACAGACAGGGGCTTACAATGTCTTATCCCCACTGCTGAAGACATGTTGAGCCCCCTTTGATGAGGAATTCCTGCTGGAAATAGAGGAATTATTTGCAGAATGGGAGACACTTTGCTTACGGCCAGTTGGTGAAACATCATCCCCAGTAGAAAAGAGAGCAGCACTGGCTATACAGTGATATGGTTTTCTTAATTCCTAGCAAAATCCTAATAGCAAGAGGTCATATTTTTTAACTTATTGAATTTCAAAATATTATCTGTATACCATTAGATTCAATTTTATTTTTGGTTTCCTGAGGAGGTGGAGTGGAAAACAGAATGTGGAGTGGATTTTAGGAGCTGTAGGCAAGGGGAATCACTGCCCTTCTCAATGGAAAGGACCACATAAACAAGCTGCAAACACCTGACACATAAGTACGTGGTATCACAAGTCGCTCTGAGCTCCTGGAAAATTCATGTGACATCTGCAAGTACTGGATCTGTGTAGGCACAATCAGAAGTGACTGAGCAAGGCAGGGTTGTGTAGGAGGAATGTGATGCCTCTAGGTGCAATGCAGTGGGAAGGCTTGTTACAAGATGTCCAATATCTGCAGGCATCACAAAACAACTCTATTTTTCCCCCTGTGTACACAGTCTCCACAGGACAGAAATAGCCTTCTGCAGGTCAGACCCACTACTACAGAAATTGTGTTCAGTGTGGATGGTGTGTGGGACATGAGCAGTGAAGCACCACAGCTCTGAGGGCAGCAGGGCCAGCACAGTCCTCCTGTTGCTCCCACTGCTGCTGCTGATCCCATTCCCTGAGCCCCAAACCCATCCCTTCCCTCTCTTCTCCTTCACCAGCCACGGCAGAAGGGACACATCATGAAACACTTCTGCAAGGCAATATAAGTGATTGTTTTTCAGTTAAAAAGGCTCCTTTTTGCTTTTTGGCTACATGAAAATCTACCTGTAGCATAGTGGCAGAGGGCTTTTGATAGGTAAGGCTCTGTGTGCCACAAAAGAAATGCACTGAATGGGACCTTTCCAGTGCTTCACATCCACTGGCACCAGTGCTATGAGAATGAAGGTTTTGCCTTAGAAAACTGCATGGGAAAGATCCTGGGCTGATCCCACAGCATGGGCAGCAGGGCAGGGGGGAATTCTGCCCCTCTGCCCTGCTCAGGTGAGACCCCACCTGCAGAGCTGCTGCAGCCCTGGGGAACAGCACAGAAGGACATGGAGCTGCTGGAGAGAGTCCAGAGGAGGCACCAAGATCATCACAGGGCTGGAGCAGCTCTGCTGGGAGGAAAGGCTGGGAAAGCTGGGATTGTTCAGCCTGGAGAGGAGAAGCTTTGGGGTGACCCAATTGTGGCCTTCCAGGACCTGAAGGAGCCACAAAAAAGATGGAGAAAGACAATTTTCAAGGGATGGAGGGACAGGACAGATTAGGTATCAGGAAGAAATTCTTCCCTGTGAGGGTGGGCAGGCCCTGGCACAGGTTGCCCAGAGAAGTTGTGAGTGTCCCATCCCTGGAAGTGTCCAAGGCCAGGCTGGAGCAACCTGGGCTAGTGAAAAGTGTCCCTGCCCATGTTAGGGGGTGCAACTGGATGGGCTTTAAGGTCCCTTCCAAATGAAACCATGCTGGGATTCAACTCCAAATCAGTTGATCATCATCTGGATAAAGCTCTCCAGGTGGCAAAACACATGTTCCCTTCCCAGGAGAGAACCATGTGGCAGGGCAGTACTACACTGAGAGCTGAGGAAAAATCCCACTGAGGTGACAGAGAGGCTGGTCTGCAAAAAAAATGTTTCTTTTCAGTGTTCAACTAGATATTCAGTCTCTTCGAGATGCAAGCCAGCACCACTGCCTTTGGGTCAGAAGGGCTTTTTTTCTTTTGCACCAGTTTGAGAACACAGCCCCTTTTTTGTGTCAGCTGCAAGGACCTATGAGACAGTGCAACTTCATTTTTCACTCTGGAGTACAGTGATGGCATGGGGACACATCCTACCACTGAGAAGCTTCTTCATCAGAGACAGAACCCCTCAAACAGGACCCACCTGGAAGAGGAAAGCATCCCCAAGGGAGTTGCTGAGACAGAAGACAAAGTCCTTCTTGGGGTGCTCAGGCACAGCCTGCACGATGCTGTTCTCCACCCAGACCGCGTGTTTTGGGATGCTGTTGTGGTCAATGCCAGACCTGCCATCGGTCTCGTAGAAGAACAGCGTGCACCCTGCAAGAGACCACGCTGTATTGGTGAGTAAGACATTGAAATGACACCCTGCATTCAGTGCTGAGGCTCAGGATTATAAATAAACTGTCACAGGGAGGGTTTGCAGGGGCTGTGCAGGTTTTCAGCCTCACAGTGGAGAGCATCAGCAAATGCCCAGTTTTCAGCCCAACAAGGCAGTGGTTTCCACAACAAGGGGACACACCATGAGCTGTAGGATACACCAGGGCCTGACCCAGCAGGTCATTTTTGTCCTCCCTAGGATTGCCAAAACAGAGCTGAGAAAGTCAAGGGCAGTAAAATGCAGCCCCAGATGAGAAACTCCATAACAAGTCCCAAAGTGGGGGTCATCCACTGCCACCCCGTGTGTCCCCTGAGGGTGACAGCCAGCTGGGAGCCAGCCCTGGGAGCAGACAGGCCCCCAGGCACAGCCCAGCCTCAGCCTCTGCAGCTGCAGTCCCTGCAAGGCAAAGATCAAGTGATTTAATTACTGGATGCAGACAGTAACTGGAATTAAAACGGGCTGGAATGAGCTGTGCTTGCTGAAAGACTGACAGACAAAAAACTCAAAGAAAAACACACGTTACCTGGGGACAGCAACCAGCCTGCTTGATGCTGCAAAATAATCTCTACAATCCTCTGGGGGACGGAAAAAACAAGTATATAGCAAGTCTAAAATTTGGGAGATTCAAAAAAAACCAAAAGGGTCTCCTCTGCACCCTTCCCACATTATCTCCAGTTGCTTTTAAGCTGGCACCCACTTTCTGTGCCACTGGAACAGTGCAAAGTCATGGTACCCAGCCTCTCAGAAAACTATTTGCAGCCGAACAATAGCAGCTGTTCACTTCAAAGCCTGGCTTAAACACTGACAGTATTAAGGCACAGCAATCCAATGCAAGGGCTAACACTCCACTTGAGTCACAGCACTTCAAAACAACATCTCCCCCCTGCTCATCCTTCCCCTTTTTCCTCCCAGATGGCCCTTTGTTTGCCTGCTCCTCACAGCAAGACCTTCCTGCCACAGGGCCCCCTCCCAGGGGATTAGGTCTGTCCCCTGTCCCCCACCTCACTCTGTCCTCTCCCATTTCCCCATCCCTCTAACCACCCTAGGGCTCCTAACTTTGCTGTTGCTTTTCAAATAGCACTGCAAATTAAAAATAAACAAGTGCTCCAAGTGTGGGGAGGACAAGGTTTAACCATGCTGAGCTTTCTGGGGGATCCCCCCAGAGCACCAGGAGACAGAGCTCTGCCATCCCTGGCTCCAGCTGTGACCAAGGACAGCGAGGCCAGTCCCAAAAGTGTTTTCCTGCTGATGAACCACATGAAGATTAATTAGAGGTCACACCAGGAGGTCAGCTCTCGAGTTTCACTGCTCCCTCAACATCTCTGAGCATTTATGAGCACGTGCCTTGCAGGAACTGCAAAAATTCCAGGAGAAGAGGGTCTGTGTCCTGGGCAGCCAGGGAGGGATCAGGGCTCCCCACCCCAGGGTGGGTGACACAGACAGAGCCAGCATCTCCCAAGCCACACTCCAGCCTCGGTGACCAGACCATGGATGGCTCCCTGTCCATGCTCTGAACTCCCTGGGTGTTTATACTCCTGAAGCACCTCTCGGGCAAGGAGAGGCGCAGGGCACTGATCCTGAGAGGAACACATGCCATGGCAGAGCCTCTGTCCGAGCACAGGCTGCTGGCATCACCAAGCTGCCACCACCACCACCACATACCCAGGGCTGCACACAGGTGTTTAGTTTGTCACCAAGCCACGGACATACAAAGGCAACCCCACCCTGGGTGGTGCCAGCAGGGTATGAACCCCACTGCTGTGCAGAATAGCCACGTGGCTCGGACTGCACATGTGCCCCAGCGTGAGCACACCCATGGCCACCAAACACGACACCTCCTCTGCCACTCTTTCTGGTAGTTGCACTGAAGCCCAGAGGGCTGCTGGTTCCACCAGCATCACAAGGCACCTCTGCCCAAACCTCTCCACGCCTCCTCCATACCTTTCAGGGAAACCCAGTAGTGCTTCCACTTCCTGCGCGTGGCCGACTCCACCTTCTTGTTCTTCTTGTGCACCAAGAAGTTCTTCACGGCCAGGGCGCCCGCCTTGCGCACGGTGCCCTGGGCAGCCGTCAGCAGGATGTCCGACTGCCCCGGGGAGCTCAGGGTGCCGCTGCTCTGCTCGTCACTGAGGGCAGAGCCAGCCTCCTCCAGCTCCCCGCTGTTGGCCGTGCTCATCTCCAGCTCCCTGCGGAAGTTCTCATACACACCCTGCCGCAGCCCGTCGCCCGCGGAGCTGCTGCCGCTGTCGCTGCCGATGAACGCCCGGCTGGCCGTGGGTGAGTAGCTGGACGTGGTGGCATTGGAGCGCCTGGACAGCAGGTCGGTGTCCGTGGCTGCCCCCTCGATCCCGCTGTCCGTGAACTCGCTCCCCTCGCCGGTGTTGACGTCCTGCGGGCGACAGAGACACCGATGAGGAAAGGGATGCCTAAAGGTTTGGTGGGTTTGCTGTGGATTTGGGGTTTTAGAATTATAGGTTTTCTTGCTCACGTATTAAGTTACTAAAGTGGTTTTCTCACACGTTCTCAGGCTTTCTGAAGGTCGTGGTGTTTTTCAGAGACACCTGCAAGGGAACTTGAAGTCAAAAAAAATAGAAGAGCCCAGAAACCCTTGGGAGTGGTCCAGGGGGCATAACCTAGGACCCTGCTGGGTGGGCCACCGAGGGAATTAGAAATGATGATTGGTTATAGATATCTAATATGTTAATTGCGTGGAAGAGTATAATAACTGTAACCTTACTGAGGGTGGGATTTTTGGATGCAGAGATTCTTATTGAAACAACACACGTTTTGTAGACCCAGCAGAACTCCCAATAAAGGCATTGTCCATCTTTCTCCATTAATGTTTTGTCTGAGTGCCTGTCTCCCAGGATTTCAGGCATCACGAGAGACACCGACCCAACCCCGAGCGCCCAGGTGGGAATCCCTCATCTCCTCTCCTTCTGGACACAAAGCACTGGAAGCAAAGGTGGGGAAGGCAGAGCTTCCAGTTCAGGGCAGCACACACACGACTGCAGGTGGTGCCCCCGTAGCCTCAGCAATTTGGGACGTAAGAGGCAGCATCATCTGTTTACATCGAGCCAAGTTAGCAGTGCTAAAGGTTTTGCAAAAGGAGAACATATGGTAGCAAAAACTGGCGGTGTCGAGAAAAGCAGCGACCAACCCACACATTTCAAAAAGAAAACATTGATGTTGTGCACTCACACCTACAGCTGAAGACACATTTCAGACATCCCAAGACTGCCCTTTGCGAATTATGTAACGAAAAAGGTGCTTGTTTGTTTTTATCCTGACAGGTTAATGTACTTGGAGATTATTTCTGGTTTGCATCATTGCTACACCGCAAACCCCAGCGATGGGCCATGGGATATACCCTGCCAAACCCCATAGTGACAGACCCAAGCCTTCCTTGTCCCCAGGAACTTGCAGTTTAAGGATCAGAAGAGACAAGAATATGGTCAGTTTGAGCAAGGCAGGAAAAAGCATGACTGAACTGGGGTTTGAAGGCTCAGTGACTCAGCCTGACCCCTGCCACAAGGGCAGTGCCCCAGGGGGGATCACCACCACAATCTCAGTATCCACAGTATCTGTGGCACATTTTGAAGGAGGACAAATAAAGGCCAAGACCTGTCAGTGGAAAGAAACATGTCAGGTACTCAGGAGAAGACAGAGCCAGGGAAGAAGATGCAAGGAGGTGAGAAACATGATCAAAACAACAAGGGATTTCTGCCTCTATCTCTCCTGTAAGAGCAGTTGGTGCTTGATTCACAAGGTTTTTTTAAAAAAGAAGGAGGAGTCCCTGAGAAGAGGTAGCAGAATGGAGTATTTATTTTGAGAGAAAACAAGCTTCCAGATGTTGGTTCAAGCACCAGTTTTCTCCGTATCCCAAAGCAGCTCTGTGGAAACAAACCCTCCACCAGCTCTCCTTGAAACCATCCTCCTGTGGAGCAAGAGCTGGATGAGGAAACCTTAGGGGGAGGGACTGACTAACTTTCAAGGCATTAATTTGTAATGGATGGGCCTGTTCTTTACAAGAACCATGTCTCAAGGGAGACTTGGAGTCCAGCTGGAAGCAAAAGCACCTCCTTCCCCGCTAAACATGCACGGCTATATGAGGTCTAGCAACCTGGGCTAGTCAAAGGTGTCCCTGCCCATGGCAAGGGGCTGGAATGAGATGAGCTTTAAGGTCCCTTCCACCCCAAACCATTCTGTAATTCTGTGCTAAACAAAAAGTACAGAGTTAATTCCCCAATCTCAGCTGATGTTTTTAAGAAGCACATCTCCCACCTTAATTAAAATAAGTCGATTTAAGAAACCAAGGAGCTACTAAAACAGACCACCAAGCTGAAGAAGATACGATTTGTCATCTTGCCAGCTAGTGCATGCATGAAACTTTCTTGGTGCTTTCCAGCAGGCAGAATTCTTTCCCAAAACCTGACATTCCCCCAGAGATGCAGTGCAGGCTCCCCGTGTGCCACAGCCTTCTCATGCAACCCTGGTGAGACACCACGTTAGCTGGCCCAGTTTCCCCATCCATAAAGGGGGACTGCATTCTGTAACTAATCCATGGCCACAGTGGATTTATATATATAACTGTTTTTATAAACAGTTCACTGTTTATAAAAAAATTCAAGGATGGGAAACCCAGAGCTTAAATCATAGCACATTTTGCAAATGCCTTGATAATCTTTACCACGACACAAGTGACTGGCTGGGTGGGTCAAAAGATCCTTTCAGTGTAAGGCTGCAGCCCTGATCTCCCTCTGTTCCCTGCACTCCCTCTGCCACTCCTGAATGCCCTGTATCCTTCTGGCCAACCCCTCCAAGGCCTTTGGTAGGAGGAGGGTCTGAGCACACAAGGGTCAGAGCAGCTCAAACCCCCCAGTTTTGAGCCAATATTGTTCGTGCTCGCGAGTTATGAAACGCAGCATTGAGGGAGCTCGGTGCGTTCCGAATTGGTGGCACGAGGTCAGCCCTGGGGCTGGCAGGGTGAAGAGTGTTCATTGCACAGGTCTCTGGCTTCCCAGCTCCTGCTGCAGTGTCAGCTCGTTCTCATCAGAGGGAATTAAAAGCTCTCAGGAAGCCCCCCCAGCATCTGCTCTGGCCTCGCGCTGGGAACTGGGGGCTCAGCACAAACAGAGGTTTGGTGTTCTGCTCCCACGGGAATTTGCTGGGGTTGAGGTGGGGGGGTAACAGGCCCAAGGCAAGAACAAACCTTAGCAGGGTTTGACAGCCACGTTGCTGGGGGCACAGAACCTCTCCTGCACGCTTTCCAACCAGGATGCTGAAGTTAAGGCATCCCAGCTCCTGCTGTTGACAGGATGGCTCTCTGTTGGTGGGATCATTGGGGAATCACGGAATCGTTTCATTTAGGTTGGAAAAAGACCTCTGAGACCAGCGAGTCCATCCTGTGACCAAATCCCACCTTGTCCCCCAACCCAGAGCACTGAGTGCCACATCCAGCCACTCCTTGGGCACCTCCAGGGATGTGGACTCCAAACTTCCCTAGGCAACCCCTTCCAGTGTTTAACAACCCTGTCCATGGAGAAATTCCTCCTGCTGTCCCCTCTGCCCCTGCCCTGTCCCAGCCAGAGGCCGTTCCCTCTGCTCCTGTCCCTGTTCCCTGGGAGCAGAGCCCGACCCTCCCCTGGATCCATCAGGGACTTGCAGAGCCAGAAGGTCCC
>JAWWEE010000001.1:729443-783344 GCA_035221455.1 Xenops minutus
AGGTCCCCCCTGAGCCTCCTTTTCTCCAGGCTGAGCCCCCCCAGCTCCCTCAGCCCCTCCTGCTGCTCCAGCCCCTTTCCAGCTCCATTCCCTTCCCTGGATATGCTCCAACCCCTCCATGTCCTTCTTCCCATGGAGGGCCCAGAACAGGACACAGCACTGGAGAAGTCTCAGCAGTGCCCAGCACAGGGTGGACACACAAGCTTTGATGTCCAGTTTCCAAATACCTACTGACACAGCCACCACAGGCCACTGCCTGGAAGCAAAGCCAACATCGTGTGACCTTGGTGAGAACTATTCAAAAATTACTCACTGTTTCCTGCTCAGGTTCTCAAAGAGCCCCGTGGGCACCAGCAACACCTCTCTCCTCCAAGGAAGGCTTATTGCAGGGCCAGGGCAGGATGCACCACACAGGCTTGCTAAGCCAGCAGGCATTTCAGTGCTGTGCAGGAGGAGTTCCCAGGCACAGAACTGCAGCCACGGCTCAGCCCGCAGCACTCACCCCTTGACCCCTGCCCAGCATCCCTGTGGCTCTCCACCACCGTGGCATGTGCCAGGCACATCACAGGAGCTGGGACACAGCTGAGGAGAGCAGAATGCACACTCCTGGCACCCGTGCCATGGGGCACGGTACCCACCTTATAGCAATGCTGTCACTGCTGCCATCAGGGAGCTCTGCTTCATTTCACTGGTTTAAAACCCCATGAGGACACTGCCCCTTGATATTTTGCACCTTGACAGGGATTCTGTTTTGTACTGTCAGGCTGGCAAGCAGCTGTCTCCACACAGAGGAATAATTTTTCCCAGAGAGACCGTCCCAGGAACCAAAAGCAAGGCTGGAACCAAAACCTGTGCTGCCCCTCTTGCCCTTCCCACTGGGAGGACAAGAGGGCCAAGCAAGGGGGAGGTGGAGATCATTCCATCAGTCACCCCAAGCAGAAAGCACACAGCAAAGAAAAGAAAGCACATTTCCTCCAAGACACAGAGATGGGGGAAGCCGTGGGAACAGCAGGTCTTGGCATTTTGCAGACACAGCAGGTCCCAGTCCATGGGGACAACAGAGGGAATAAACAGGGGCTTTGTTGCTCCGACTGAAGGTTGGGAAAAAGGCACGTTGGGAGGCTGGAGAAGGGAACTGGGCAGGCTCTGGGACTGTGCTGTGTGCTGTGATGGGGGAAGCACAGCTCCCACCAGGATCTGGGACCCCCCCTGCACCACTCCTCACACTGGCAGGGCTGCAGGTGCCCAGGGTTTATGGGAGCAGGCTCAAAGCAGACAGTGATGAAGGGAAAGGTGGCATGCCTGATGCCAGAGAGAATCCAGAGCTGAATGGTGCCATTGTTACCAACAAGGGCACAGCAAGGCCCAGCAATCAGGCCACGTGCCAGGGCAGCCACCACAGCCCCAGGAGCATCCGAGGGAAATGAACTGGAATGAGTTATCACAGCCCCGTCAAACGCAGAGAACAATTTAACTGATGAACCAATTGGGTAAAATGCTAGTGGAAGAATTAGCAACCCACTTAAATATAGGTGTTTTCTGCACATAAACACTGGGTTTCAGGCAAAACAAGCCAGTGGGGAATGAAGCTGTAATATAAGCTACATCAGGCTAATGTATTTGGTGCTGCAGCTTTTGCATATTCACGTGATACTCATAGTCTGTACAGAGTCATAGAATATGCTGAGCTGGAAGGGACCCATCAGGATCATCAAGTTCAACCACCACACAACATTTGTTAAATATTTTTGGCTAGATTTAAAAGATATACAAGAAAAAAAAAACAAACAACATTTGCTTTAGAAAAAATGCCTACCTTCACCCAGCAAAAATCAGGAGACAAGTTTTGGGGCACATTCCAAGTGCCTTTGTCCCCTTGTTGGACATATTTGGTGCTGGCCTCTGCTAGCAAGAGACCACTGGGTGGGATAAGCCTTGCCCAACTCTCCAGCTCATGACTGGACATATTCAGAGCACTTGCAATACCAGTGCACTTCCCAAACTTCCCACCACCAGCCCTGCTACAGACACACTGAAAAGCCTCGGTGAATCACCTTCTCCTGCCCGGCTGACAGCAGTGATTCACGGGCACTTGGGGGCTGATTTAGTAGGAAAAAATCTTACTTCCTGAATATAAACAGTTCCTTATGTGGTTAATACTTCTTTCTAAAATAACCATTAGATTAAAAGTACGACTGAGTGGGGTTTTTCCTTGCAAGGGGCTCCCATACCCTTTGTTCCCTGTCCTGTTAAGCAACAGAGCAATCAGGTGCTCACACTCAGCAAGAGCCTGAGATTGCACACAACCTGTCTGGCTGCTCCTTAGGCAAGAACCACAGCATACATTTCAAATGGGTGAGCAGCCTGATGGTTTGCATGCTTTTATGTAACTGTGTCCCTTTGAAGCTCCTATGTACAAAAAGATTGGCCTGATAAGTGTTTTTCCTTTCTTTACAGCACTGACTCCACCATCATTTGCTGGTCAAGGAATGGCTTGCTGAAAATCCAGATTAAATCCTTTCTCCACATGAGCACCTGGTAATGCATGAGAAGATATATCTGCCTTGAAAAGAGACAAAACATGCCAAGAAGCAAAACGAAATCATAAATTGCAATTGAAGCCTGAGTGGGTTTTAAAGCTGCAGTGGAGAAACACAAAAGCAGCTCCACAGCTCACCCTGTCCATGAGGAATCTGTTCTGGAGACTGTCACACACGTACAGAGTCATGTCCAGAGGGAATATAATAAAAGTCAGAGGGATTATAATAATGACAAGGAACAAAACCCCTCAGCCAGATGCTGGGGGTTGACGAAAAGAAGGTTTTTAAGGTACCTATAGGTCTGTGTTCATAAGAACAAACCAGGATGCCCCAGACTGACAGCAGGCTCTGGAGAGCTGACCTGACAGCCCAGCCCAACACTGCTCAGGTCTTGTTTGCACCTCCCAGGAAAGCTCCCAAGTGCACTGAGGTACAGCTACAAACAAACCCCAATGTGTATGTAGATACCAGGCTGAGATGCTGGGTTTGTCTGGGAATTCAAGGAGATGGGATACTGATATGCACAAGCAGCTTTGGTTCCTATTCTGGGCACTCACTGCAATGGTGCAACAGTTCTTTAGTTACCTGGAAGAACAAAATAAACAAAAAAAAACCAAACAACCAAGCAAACTCTTGTACATGTCCTTAATGCTGCTCAGAGTGGTTTAATAAGCAAATGAGTGTGGGTCACACTTCTCTGAAATCTAATTTGCTCCTACAAAAAAGGTCCTAGCCCAGACCTCTGGATACTTCCCTTAGCAACAAGCTTCAGTCTCATTACAAAAGGATGAATCACAGTCACAGGTTTCTGGGCAATAATCACTGGGAAAGTCTTAAGGAAAGGATTTCAGTGGACTTGGCTCCAGGATTCCTTTGTGAACTTGTCTTGGTGAGTGCTGTACAGTGTCATTTGGCACCATGGAAGGACAGACAAGGTGCCAGGCACCCAGAAGATACTCAAATAAGGGAAGATGTGCATCCACTTTGCTCCTGTGGGACAGGGGGGCAGCAAACACTACTGTACCAAGGATCTGCCAGCCCCATGTCCTGTGCAGGTGACTCTGGCTGATACCTGGGGCTGTTACCTCAGTGTTGGCCTTGGCTCCGTCTCTCCACGTGAGACTCACCCCACTGGTGCCTCCAGCACAGCTTTTGGCAGCATTTTTGATTCACTGACTCCCCAGACACCTTCCAGCTGAGATGTGGGTCCTGCCAGAAAGATCATCTCTGCAGCCCACCACACTTCTCCAAGGAACTTGGTTTCCTTACCTGACTTGGGTGCCCTAAAGGCAAATTATGGACCCACAGGGGTTCCTGCAGCAGTCAGGAAAGTACAGCCCTGGAGGCGTGAGATAAAGTGTTGAAAATGAAACTGTCCCCAAAAAAGCTGCAGGGAAATGCATGTGAGAGCTTCACCCTTCTCTCCAAGGTGGAGAGCCCTTCACTGACCCAGCTGTGAGGCCAGTTTGTGATCTGACCGTGCACAAAAGCTCATTTTGCATCCCTAAGAGCTGAAATACTGGGTAGGGGAAAGGGGAGGATGCTTTGAGCTTGCTTTTTTAATGACATGAGAGAAATTCCAGACTGCATGAGATCCCCCAAAGGACAGCACATAGCACAACCACAGGATCTGAGCACACCAGCTCCTCCCTGGCTTCAGCACTGACTTCTGGGGGATGCTAAAGGTGGTAATGCCATGAAGCAGAATCAAGCCCTCACAGGGTTAGGTTATTTTTGTTCACTGAAGCCAAGGAGAGGCCAATCTTCCTGAGAGATGCAATAGAAAGAGGCTAACAGAAATGAAAATATATCACCTGTGAGGAGTTCACCTGAGCAACCACCCCACTTAAGGGAGCAGGGAAGTGCCTGTCATCTGGGATGATAACTAGTCACAGGGAATCACATGCTGAAGCTCTCTGAAAAGAAGCATTTCAATGGAGTACTTCACTGGAAAGGATCACTGCTGCAAACTGCATCCATCTAAGTAAGCACAGCCCAACAAACAAGCAGCAGGGACAACCTGTCTGTGAGTTTTTAAGTATAAAATACCTGAAACTGAAAACATGCAGCGTGTATAACTTTACTAAGAACACAATTATTGCCAATGGCACAAGTGCTTCAGATGTATGAATGACAAAGTATTACTGTTTAAAAAAAAATCCACGCCTGAATGGAGCTAGATCAAACACCAGGAGTGGGGATTTGTTTTCCCTTGGCTTCCAACCAAGAGCACAGGAAGAAAAACAAATTAAGATTTTTGATAGAGTACCAAAATATTTGCCAGTGAAGACCAAAACACTAATTTTCACAGGCTCCTTTCCCTGACAATATTGGGGCAGAGTTGTGTGCTCTGGAGGGAGTGACTGCTATTTGCTTTAAAATACCTCGAAGAGGAAATACCTGATCTAATCTCCCTGTGGGAAGGGCAGCCCTCTGAGTTTGGGTCTATCCCAGCCTTCCTCCAGGCTCACCCTGAATCCACTCCCAGCCAGCCAGGCTATCAACAGCTCATTTGGTCTAGACTTTCAAAGGGGCTGGTCATTCGGACCCAAGATGTGGATTCACAAGCAGTTTAGACTGGTGCAACCTGGGGCTGCCATAAAAACCTGTGGTTTCCCCTTTCCCAGCCCATTCCCACCCTTCCTGCCCATTGGAACCCTGTGGCTGGTGCTGGAGGCAGAGTTATTTGGGTTGCCCAGGGCTGTTTGCCTGGAGTGGCCAGTGCTTGTCAGGGGGATTCAGCCCCCAGAGTCAAACCTTCCCACTCACAGATCTCCAGCTTCGTGGGATTGGGCTCAGGCTGCATCCCAGCCCTTGGGAACAGCCTCTGCAGGAACAGGGGCTGGAATCAGAGAGATCCACACTGCAGCTGCAGACCAGGAACAACTTGATCTTAGCTACTTCCTAACCTACATGCCATTAATTATCATTTAATGATGCACAACTTTCTTTCTTTCCTTGATTCCAGCTGGAGTCAAATGACTAAGATTAAAGGTCTGTGTCAGTCTGAGTAGGAATCATCCCTAGGTTGAAAATAGCCATGTTTTCCAGACTACAGACAGGATTACTTTAATAGGAGCAGAGCTTCAGCTGCTGTAAATGCTCTGCCTGGAAAAGCCATGGCCAAGGAAGGCTGGAAGAGCAGGCTGGAAGGTCACAAGTGCTCTGCAGAGAGTGAACAGGATGCAGGGGAAGCCAGAAGGAGAAAATTATTTCAGAAAAGAGAATTCATGGGGGACAGGTCGACTCATCAGCCTTGGATGCTTTCCTTGCACAGGAAGACTCAAATCTCTCATCTTCTGGCTTTGGGAAGGATGCCCTAAAGGAAAGTTCACCCCATACACTCCCAGTTTCCTTTTTCCTTTCTTTTCCTGGGTAGCTGGTAGTGGGGGAACAAGGTATTGGTGCTTTCATGGGACTGACCCAGTGTGGTCCTTTTACATGTTGAGGTTACATCCCCTGTGCCACCAAACCATTTGGTGAAAAAGTTTTACACAACTTAAACCCAAGTATCAGCTCTCTGGAGTTTAGCCATCCCAAAGAGCATAATGGAGCACTATAACCTGTTACAAAATTCCCTGAGATAGTAAAAAAATAGCGTTGACTGGAAAGATTGTCTAATTTTAGACTGGTTTCTCTGTACACCCTGATCTAATTCCCACAAAACCCCTTGGTTTCATCTCCTGCATAATCTACAAAATTTCTTTATGTAGGATTTTACTTCTTTTTTCTTTTAAGGTTTGAGATCCCAAATTCCTTCAGGCTACCTAGAGAGGCCTAAAAATAGTAATAAATTTGAAAATTGGACAAAAGGGGATTTAACACACCAAGGACACAGCCTGGGGCTGGCGTTGAAGCCAACCTAAGTTTCCCAGTCAGTTGGGCAGGAAGTTTGTTCCCTTTCTCCCCTTCTCAGTTTCACAACCAACACTGGGCTGGACAAGATAAAAAAACCTTTGCTTTCCCTGCAGAGCTGCTGCTCCTTCTCAAAAGCTCAGGCAAACAAACTAGACTTGAGGTTTCCAGAGGAAATCAAAAAGCTCAGAGAGGAACGAGCCATCCTCCTTGTGAGAGGGGACCTTGGGGGAATGCTTTGGCCACTGCGTCCCCCTGGATTTTACTGCACAGAGGGTTCTCACCATGCTCTAACAGTGTTTGTAAAACACCATCAATCCCCCCCAGTTTGTGCTGAAAGAGAGCTGAAAGCTCATCTTGTTCCACCCCCTGCCATGGGCAGGATCATCTCCCACTATCCCAGGTTGCTCCAAGCCCTGTCCAACCTGACCTGGGACACCTGCAGAGATGGGGCAGCCACAGCTTCTCTGGACAAATTCCCTTCCTGACACTTGAGTTAGGGCTTACATTTGTCCCTGAACATTCACCAGGAGGAGGAGGAGGAGGAGGAGGAGGGAGTCTCCTGCAGGCAGATGTTTAGCTGCAATCAGGACACAACAGGGCCACCTCACAGAATCTGGATCCCAACTAGCAGGCTGTAGGATCCTGGGGATCTCACAGCCCACATTCAGAACAAGCTGTATCCAACCAGCACTTGCCTCCCTTCAAGCAAAAATGGGTGAAAATGTCAGCCAATTAAGCCCTTTCCACCTACATGACAACAGCTCCAAAAGCCCAACAGGATCCCAGCAGAGCTCTCCGGGAAGCCTCGCTCAGCAGATCTGAACCCTTAATGCTCAAATGTGAGGAACAGCACACAGAACTGCTGCGTGGGTGCCCCAGAGCCACCCTGGGAGCACTGATGGCTTGTGCACACTGAATATCATTATCTCTCCATAAAGCGCTCCTCAATTAGTGGAGAGTGACTCCCACCATTCAATTTCAGGTTTAAATCTGGAAGAGAGATTTTCTTCTGGTCTTTTTCTTTTCCCCCTCTTTAATGTAAACCACATACTTGCAAAGAACCCATGGATAAGGCATTAGAACAAAACATGTACAGCCATGATTCTGGCACCTTCTTTCTGTGACACGTTCCAGGATGAATTTTTGCAATAGCAGGGGTCAGCACAGCACAAAAACCACAGCCAATGATAATTTAACATACCCAAACCATGATGATGTACATGCATGTGACCCTGAGCACAGGAGCCACCTGTGCCCTGTAACACCACAGAGCAATGACAGGTCCCTGGCCCCGAGGCCAAGAGGGAAAACTGTGTCCAACACCACATTACACCTGGCCCTGGGTCACCTTTGCGTGGTGCCCTTATGGCCCTAAGATGTAACTCCTATTTTGTGGGATTGGGATGGTTAAAAAGGCTGGTAAAAATACAGGGCTTTGCTTCAGTCCACTGAATTGTTTTTGTAGCATGAACTGGTTTACAGTGATGACACACTCGGGCACTGCTCAATGTGGTCATCGAGGGTGTGAAGCTCATGTAGGAACTTCTGGAAAGCCTGGGAGGGCAGAGAGACATAAAACCACCCAAAAGGTGCCAACACAGTGCCAAGGAGCACGTTACCAGGAAGCAGAAAGGCCTTCAGCTCTACACCTCAGCTCCCACCACCGTCATGCTCTACTTCACACCAGGGCAGTGAATAAAGAGGAGCAAAGTGCTGAGACACTGCTGGACTGGGGGTCTGGTACAGATTGGTGGCTTCCCTCCAAAGCCACCCCATCAGGTTCCCCAAGGAACTCCTCCCTCTCACTCTGTGTGCAAATCTGGACTTCCTTTTCACTCTATCAAACCCATAATGACAGTCATTCCCCTAAGCTCGCTAAAGGTAGGCTTGGGCTAACACAGCTTCACTGCTGACAAGAATCTTATACTTACTGGATGCTGCTGGGATTAAAGACCTGGGAGGAGGAATTTTGACCTTTCCAAAGCTTTAATTTTGTTGAATTTATCCGTGGTAATAATCACTGCCAAGACTCCTTTACAGCCACGGTCTCCAGTCTCAGGAGAGATACATCTAGTGAAACCAGCCCCACAAAATTATTTCCCTGGGCATGGCTGAGGCTGTGCAAAATGCTACTTAAATTCATGACTTTCACTACGTGCCTCAGAGGAATCTTCTGAATGCCAGGACAGGCACTAGGAAGGAAAACAAATGCTTTGCTGTTCACCACCAGCACTGTTCTCACTGTTTTCCTTTTCTTAAACACACTCGAAAGCGAGCGGGAGGCAGCACTTGCACCCAACAATCTCCACAAAAGCTGTTACATCCAAGGCTGCCAAATAACATCTTTTTTTTTTTTTCCCCTTGTTGTTGTTGTTCTCTTGCTTTTTATCCTGCACCTCCCTGCCTTGCTGGCGCATCAAGGGGTTTTACCTCCGAAACCCAAGAGCTGATTTTGAAGCACAAAGCTGCTGTTGTGGGATGCTGTAGCAGCTGTCCCAGCATGTCAAATCTGTGTTTGGAGCGAGGGCATCTCCACAGATCAAGCACAGCCAGTACATCATTCAGGAACTCCATCCCAGCATCTCCCACGAGTCAGTGCCAGGTGATGTGGGAGCACAGGCTCCTCTTCCCTTGTATCTCCCTTTTTCCCCTCTCTGCCAGCAGAACTACTGTTTGTGGTGCTGTGCAGCTCCACCAGGCAGCACATGGCCAAGAAAATCGGGGCAACACACAGTAAAGACCCCCCAGCAGCCACCAAATCACAGGAGTGGTGTCTGGAGGGCAGGAGGGGCACCCGACAGCAGAGCTGCTCTTGGCTCTGGGCTGTCTGTCAGGAGGATGAGGAGGGCACAGCATCCTCCCTGGCTCAGAGAAGCAGCATCCTCTCTGTACATCTCCAACCCCCACCATTTCTCAGTGAGCAGCAGCCCTGTGCAGGGACAGCACTGTTTTGGGGTGATGTTCTGCAGAGATGTGAATGCCAGCTGATGAGAAGAGTGACACTTGAGCCCAGCAAGCGTTTCCTGCAGAGGGGAGGGGAAACACTCAGGGGTTTCTTTGCCTCTCGCAGGGGTGCAGGCAGGGCAGGGTGACAGGGCAGGGAGGGCACACAGCACGCACAGGCTCCACAGTGGAGTGATGCATTTTGGCAGCTACCCTGGGAAAAAAGGCACTGTCAGCACTGCAAAGCATGCAGGAAACTCTTTAGCTGGCAAATGCAGATTTATCTTTTCCAGAGCCAGCAGACAGTGGAAAGGGCCCAAAGAGAGCTGTACATAAGGAAGGAAGTGGTGATGGGATCAAGACAGCTCTGGAGATCGGCGAGTTCAGCTCCCTCCTGGAAACACCCCTCTTTTGGAAAGGGGGTGCTGAACGGAAACGGGAGAACCTGGAAAACCTTTACGTGCAGACCCATCTCAGCAAACGCCCCACCACAGACGGAAAGCGCCTTACCTGAGTAGTTTTGGCCCTCCTGCCCTGCATGCTGCTGCTATGGCTCATCTGGGGGTTGGCGGCCCCTTCGGAAAGGCAGTGGGACTTCCTGCAGGGCAGGGTGTTGTAGTTGCTGTAGGAAGCAGGCGCGTCCTCCGCGGTGCCCGAGGCCCCCTTATGGCTGCCGGCGTCGGGGATGTCGGGCCCCAGGCTGCGGCAGAACCCCCCGAAGGCGTCCCGCGTGCCCCCATTGATGGCACCGCCCGGGCTTTTGGGCGAGTACAAGTCGCTCATGGAGTTGGCACGCTGGCAGGGCACCCGGGGCTGGGGGCTGCCCCCGCCCTCCGTGCCCGGCGCGGGCTTGGCGTCCTTCTCCTCGGCCAAGCCCAGGATCTCCTCGTTGCTCGTCAGGTGCTCCTGGCTGAGGTCGGAGAGCGAGAACTCCAGGCTGTCCTCGCGCCAGATGTCGGCGGATTTGGAGCGCTTCTTCTTGAAGCCGGCGGCGTCGCCGAAGCCGGTGCCATTGGGCGCGTAGCGGTGCGCCCGGCCATCGCCCTCCGCCAGGAAGGGCGGCTCGTCCCCGTAGAGCCGGCCCTCCTCCGAGCCCGGCATGCTCTGCACCGAGGCGGCCGTGAGCGCCGTGCTGCTGTCCACGCTGGGCGTCACCGAGGAGTCGGTGTGGTAGGACACGGGGCGCAGCCCCATGTCCACGCGCTCCACCCACATGGGGCTGCCGAAGTCCTCCAGGTTGGCCTGCGGGGCGAAGGGCTCCAGGCCGTTCTCCGCCAGCGACTGGGGGATGCTGGGCGTGCTGCTGGAGCGGGTGCTCACCTCGGCGCTGCGGTGGGCAGCCTTGCCCGAGGACGCGTGGCGCGCGCGGCGCGAGGCTTTGCCCGACAGGCGCAGCGAGCGCGACGTGTGCTTGCGGCCCAGGCTGCTGTGCTTGTCCCCGTAGAAGGCGTGCTCCACGCTCTGGCTCTCCGCGTTGCCCATGGCGTCACGCTCTGCGAGAAGACAGACAGGGCACCGTTAACACTCAACCCCAAAAAGAGCTTTTCTCTCTCTTTCGTTTAATCATGGAACCCGTCCCAAACCCTAACACCACTGGACCTGCTGCCACTGCAGGGGCTAATCCCAGAGAATTAATTAAGCAGCTTAATTAATTAATTAGAAAGACAAACCCAGCTAAAGCAGAGGGCAGGAACCAGCCCTGCTGGTGGGAATGGACAGTGTGGGACCTCGAAGCCCGGCGTGAGCTGGACCAGTGTAGCACCAAAGGGCAGGCTCAGCTTTGCACGTGTTCACTTTGACTCTCAGCATCAGCTCTGTTGTTCCAGCCAACAACTGCAAAAACCCAACAGCTATTGCTTATCTGCGTGTGACAAGATGCCCAAAAGTAGAGGGGTGTACACCTTTATCTGAGATTTCACTTCTGTTTTTGGCTGGGAACTGCAAGCTAAAGCACCGAAGAGCAAAGTACAAATCCTACCGTTTGGCAGTGAGCTAATGACAGGTTTGATTTCTGGAACAAAAAACCAGCGCAACATTAAGCAGGTACAGAGAGCCCCACACAAGAAAGCCATATTATGAAAAATAAATTAGCATGAGTGACTCAGACTATACAAAAATAACCTTTCCTTCCCACTCCCTCTGAAGCAGATAGCTAGATCCAAGCGCTTTGATCTGAGCTGGAATGCAGGGACTGGGTTTCTGTCCCCAGCCCCAGCCTCCTGCATTATTCACCCGTGCACATCCTGCCCTGAAACAGGTTTCCCATCCAGAAGGTGGGAGTGATTATCTGATTCAGCCTTGGAAAACACTTCGAGGTCTGTGATCTCACTCAACAAATGTCAGAAATATTTTATCAGTAGTATTGGGTCCTTCGGGCCAAAGGGCAAGAAGAAGAATAAGAAAAGTAAATGTTAAAGTTCACAGCCATTCAAAATTAAACAGGAGATCCCGAATTACACACAAGACAATCATATAGAGATAAATGGTCCATCAATCTCGAGCAGAAATTCCAAGGCAAAACTCCTTTGTTTTGAGGCATTTCCATTAGTCTTGGCTGAAAAGAAAAAAGCTGCCCTAAGAGTAAAATAACCTGGAGCTTTTAATTTCTTTTCATTTCCCCTCCTTTGCCAGGATGCGCTGATGATTCTGAGCCAGATGAATGTGACCATGCATTTTCCCTCTAAAGCTCTAAATACACACCATTGCTGCTGCACAGCACTGAATTATCCCTACATAAATTACATGGGAAGAGAGGAATTGGTGGCACTAAGCACAAGGACAGCCCTTCTGGGTGTGTACAGCAGAACTGAACTCCACAGTGACCCTTCTGACCACAGCCAGAGGACTCTGCTTCTGCTCCTCTCACCAGGTAAATGGGACGTGGCTCAGGCTAAAAAGTCTCTTCAGTGCTGGAGCAAGAGACACCTCCATAAATATCTGGACATTTCTGTATCTAAAATAAATACAATGTGAAGCAAACTACACCAGGAAATACCTCATGTCTACTGAAATCCATGGCAGAACTCCCTTTGGCTGCCATCACTTGGTTATTGTATATAGAAAGATAAATGCACTGAAGAGAGGGAAAGTTTAAATCTAAAGGAAAAGACAGCATTATCAATCCCTAGACAGGGTATATTACTCCTTAAAAGCTACAGCCCTTCGATTCAGGTCAGACTGAAACACAAACTCAGCCCACACTTCCACTGGGCAGGATTTCCATGGGCTGCACAGCCTGGCACAGCCTGCAGCTATTTGTCCCCACTCCCCAGCCACGCCACCAGCACTTCCCCTGTCTAAGGAGGAAAAGCAGTTTCTAAAGTCCCTTTGAAACCCGGAGTGATTGAAGAGTGAGTCTTTACCTTCCAAACCAAAGGGCAGGAGCATCCCCCTGCTGATGGAAGTGGCTCTGGAAAGCTGCCCTGTGCCACCACCCTGGCACAGTCTCCATCCACACCAGGCTGGATCTCACCCAGCCAAAAAGCAGCCGAGCCACAAATGGCCAGCAAGGAGAGGAACAGCAGCTCAGGCTGTGTCCCAGGAGGAAATAACCCCACTAGGAACACTCTCCTGGAAGGAGGGAAGGCTCTTCCCAGCAGACAGCACCAGGAATGTTTAGGGAGCGATTTCACACAATGAGAAGTATCTGCTAGGTACTGGCAAGAAGTGCCAGACTTCAAAGCAAAGAGCTGCCCCTTTTTAATTCCAGGGATTGGCACTTTGGGTGAATCTATCCAGAGATAATCCCAGGAAAAGGCCCTGTCCTAATCCCACTGAGTTCCCTGGCATTACTGTGCAGGAATGCTGGGCAATGGGTGCCAGGGGGTTGCAGCAGACATGGGGGACTGATCCAGCTGCAGCAATACAAGCCAGTGCCACCCCCGAGCTGTGTCACCATCCCCTGGGACATGCAGGGCACACCCTGGGTAGGCACAGTCAACCCCACCAGGTCAAGCTGAGGGTGACCATTTGTGGGGTCCTCTGAGAGGGACCCCCATCCCACCTTCTCAGCCCCATTTCTGCCTCCCCTCCACCTTCCTAGCTAAGCATTTCCACCAGTCACCCTGAACCAATTCGAGTGCTCGTGCAGCAGAGCCACTAAAACAGCAGAAAAGAAATCCAGGACAGGGAAAGAAATAAAATAAAAAAAAGATTTTATGAGTTACTTTTTGCTGAGCTAGCGATCTGACCTGCACATGCCAGAGGCAGCACGAGGGTGCCCACCTGGGGACACAGCAGGGAGAGGGAAGGGACAGCACAGGTGACACGGGAGCCAGGGAAGAGGGGACAGCGAGTGGCACCTCGTCAGTATTTGGCAGTGGTGAGCTGTGAGGTGAGCTCAGGCAGCTGTGGAAAGGCAGCCCTGAACCATGAATTGGCACTGGAGCAGATGCCAGCATCCTCAGCTGGCAGGAGCTGGGCAGGGATGGGGAGCCCCAGCCTCCCCCTCCCACGGGCCACAGCAGACACCCTGAGGCAAGAGTGTCTTAAACTGCTCCAGCTACGACTGCCAGATGCTGCCTGTCTACAGCTTAACTGCATTTAGCACACTCAATGAGAAAAATCTGTATCAAATTAAGAAAATGAGTAATGTTAATGGGAGCGGCACGCAAGTGCTGGGAGGACAAAGGCTCCCCTTGTTACCTCACCCCCCAAACCCAAAGGTGACCATTAAAGACCTATCAAAGGTACCACCAGGACACAGCATAAATCAAGTGTGACACGTCCTGATGCTTTAAACAGGTCTGTGGCTCTGGGCTGAGGGCTGGGACGTGTCAGAGACAGTGTTGTGAATTACCCCGAAGCTCCCAGAGATCACACGGGCTGTGGCTGAGAGCAGGACCAGTTGGACATTTTTCAGCAGAAAATGTTGATTCATCAAAACCCAAACTTTTTGTGGGAATAGGCTGCCTTTGACTAAAGGCTCTGAGAGGGAGGGATTTGAAAAGCAGAGCAGGGAGACAGACACGTCTCCTGGAAGAGGCACCAGCACAGCGACTCCCTGAAGAACACTGAGATTTGTATCTGCAGCCCAAGGCAGACAAATGAGGGGTGGCAACTTCTTCCTCGAAGAGGTGGCCTGACCATCAAGCTAAGGCTGTGATGGGAAAGGGCTCTCTCTCCCAGAAAATCAGCTCCTTCCTGGCTCAGAGCTGGGGAAATGTCAAATTTGTGGAAGTCTTCAAGGGGCTGGGAAAGTCACCTTGTAGCCAAGCTTGCACATCGAGGGGAGCACAGGGGTTTGAGACGTGCTTTTTGAGAACCCAAACTGCAGACTGAGATCAACATCAGGCTGTCAGCAGGGAGAACACAAATTCTGCAGGAAAGTTTTGGAAAAAGCCCCATTCCCCTGCACTGGGTGCCCTACAAAAGCACACTGACCTCTGGCTAAACTGCTGAGGTTTTGCTGGATGAATCCTACATGAGATGGTTACACATAAAGACTATCACATTCTAAATGACCACTAATGATGGCCCCCTCAAATAACATAATTTTCTCTAAAAACAGTCATTTTCCTTTCTCTTCCCTTACCCCCAGGATAAAATATTTCCTAAAATACTTACAAAACCAGAATACTTGTTTCAATGAAACACAAGTTACTAACTATTACACTTGCAAAATGTTGGACCACCAGATTCCAGAAGAATATCTGAAATATATTAAATTTCCAACCAAATTTGAAGCACCTCACAAGACAACAGATTGCAATTTAAAATTAGATTTTAGTGGGAGGCTCTGGTGACAAATCTGTATTTTTCTCCTGGAGCAGAGCTGGAAGGCTGTGAGAACCAGAACAATGAGCAAATCCACAGCGGGCAACGAGCCTACAGAAATAAACTTTTGCTAAAAATCTGCCAGCCAGCAACAAAGACTTTTTTTACTGAACTCACCAGAACCACATAGAAAAACGCACAAGACTAATAACCGAGTGTGAACGCACACATTTTATTGTAATTAAAATGTGCTTTTTCAAGAGGGCAAAAGCGAGGCTGGAATTCCACAGAAAGCCTTTGAGTTTCTCAGAAACTCCAGCAGCATATTTCATTGTTTTCACATCAGAACCTTTTAACCAGCCATCTCTTTTTTGTAAGCCACTCTCACATATGCTGAAGCACAGGATGGACTCCAGAAAGGCCCTGCAGGCAAGTGGAGTAAGAGGAGGAGAGAGGGAGGAAAGGATGTCACCAGGAGCTGCTTGATAGCCACTGGAAGCCTTTGTACTGCTGACTGGGGTACCCATAATCACATCTCCCCCTCCCAAGAACATCACACAGCACAGCAAAGTCCTAAAGAAAAACAGAGGGACACACATGTACCTTCCGAGGTATCCAGCGCAACCTTCCCCAAGAGGGCTGTGGCATTTAGAGGTACAGAATTGCAAATGCCACCCAAATGAGCAGTTACTGGGGCTGCAGAAGCTGTCAGCACCTGCCACTCAGCGACTCCATGACTCCCTCGTCAGAGTCTATGACTACATGCCAAAAACCTGGGGAGAAAGAGGGGAGAGAAACAAATCAGACAAAAGGGGCAGCAGGGAGGGCTGTACAGGAGGATCCTTCTGCCAGGACCTGTCACCATCACTTACCTAAGAACCACTGGGCAGTACAGCACGCCAGTGCTGTGCTCAGATTCCAGTGAGGAAAGCTAGATGGTGGCAGAATAAATGAAAAAAACCCAGACAGGCACTGCCAGGCTCCTCTTCTGCACTGCCCCAGTCCCCACAGACAGCAACCTGCTGGGGATGGGTCCAAAAACACACCTGGAGAGGCTCCTTCCAGCAGAGCAGGGCTGGGGCTCTGGCAGCAAAGGGGAGCCCAGCAGCCTGGGAGGAACCAGAGGAGATCTCTCTGTGCAGACTGTCTAATTTACAGAAAGGGCGGTTTTCCAAGCAGGGATTTCATTAACATTTTTCAAGGGCGAATCAGACAATCAGGGCAGAGCATTTACATGTGTTTTTGTGTGTGGTGAAAGGACTGGTGGGTTAATTGCACTCACTACAGCACGGGTACAAGAGACCAGCCTGTGCTTATTGAGACCTAAGAAGAGTGATAAGGACAGTCCTCAAGTTAGATAGAAGTGTGCACTCATGTGGGTACCAAACCCCAGCCCTTTCCTGGCCTGATATCACCTCCCCTGCACGTGTCCCAGCTCAAGGTCCAGACTTGGGAGATGCAATCTCACCAAAGGGCTGGCTGTGCTTCCCAAACCAGCTCCCACCCAACTCCCCCTTCTCCCAGCCAAGCACTGGCAGTGAAACACCAAATCCACGCTGTACACAGAGTTGTGAGACTTATAAACTTCTCCAAAAGTCCTAAGGAACAGAAACCTTGGGAGAGAGTACTGATGCCCTTCATGTGATTAGAGATGCTCGGTGGGGAAAGTGTGATCCTCGCTCTCGGCTGGATTCTCAAAAGAGATGAGAGCCACTGGCTCCTTTTTAAATTAAAAATATTCTCATTTTCTTTCTCCTCCTTCATGTTCCCCTCTTTGCTCCCCACCTCCCCCTCTTCCCCCAAGCTGTTGGTCGAGATCTGAAAAGCAGTTCATGAATTGCTCAGGAGCTGGCAGAAATTAATAAAATGAAGCTCATTTATATTGAAATGGACTCATTACCATGCCAGCTGCCAATAATTTGCAGGAGGGGAATCTTGCTGACAAACAAGGTCCTACAGGCAAGAGGCTCCCCACCTGCATCCCCACATGCAGAACAACCCTGCCATGAGCATTCTTCACCTCCAGAGGAAAAGGAATTGTGACCACCTTTGTTCAGAACCACCTGCTACTGCCCCAGAAAATCTGACCAAAAGAGGAACAAAACAGATTTAATCAGATTTTCCATCCTGAAGCGGCTTTTGAGGAGTTTGCAACTCAGTAAAATCTGCTCCAGGTTGATGCAAACTCTAGTCACTTCCCTTTCCCACACCACCTGTGCTCCTTCAGCAAAAATCCTTCTCTCTTTGCAGCCCTTTTATAAGAAGTGGATGTTTACAGCTGGGTTCTGCATTATCCAAACCCTCCCTCCTGTGAGTGCACCTGAAGGGCTGGCAACACCCTTTGCTGGGACAGATGATGCACACACAACTCCTTTGGAAGAGAAGGGTTTATCATCACCCATCAACTCTTTCCTGAAAAGTTTTGCTCCTATCAACTCTTATAACTTGGACAGTCTTTCCTGAATGAAACCAAGTTGTGCTTTTTAAGAACACCAGATTTTCATACTTTTCTTTGTGTGACATTACTATGCACCAGAACAGTCCTCATTCCATCATTTCCCGATCACTCCAACAGCCCAGGCTCTGCTGCAGTAGAAATTCTGGAGCTCTGAAGCTGCCTCAGGCAAGGCCTCCCCTCCACCAAGGTCTTGGCAAACAGGGATGCCCGTGCTCCTCCACCAGGAGGAAGGGCTGAAGCAAACACAAGCACAGCCCCAAGGCTCCCTTTCCTTTCCTTTCCTTTTCCCCATCTGTTCTGCCAGTGCAGCCTGGACGAGGGGGAGGCTGCCCAGCAACTCCCCAGTACCTGTTCTCAAGGGAGATGGATAGTTTTAAACATTCACACATGGAACAGCTTATCTCTTTTTTTTTTTTTTTTTAAAAACAAACCCAATCAAACAAAGATTTACAAACTTCTACACTCAAGACAAAATGTTCCATGTCAGCACTGCCTCCTCCAAACACACACACACACACACACTTGTACATCCATGGGGTGTGTGTGCCAACATCTGCACGTGCCAACCCCACTCCCCCTGTTCTCTGAAGGTCTGGAAGCAGCACAGCTGTATTTATTCCACAGCCACAACACAGAGCCTTGGAAAATCAGGCCAAGGAGTTCCCACAGGGCTCCGAGGGAGCGCAGAGCAAACCACCACGGACGGATTAAATGCACAGTAAGGAAGCAGAAGGTATTAGAGGAACACCTTGGTACTCACATCTGCTACCTGTGATTCCAGGTACAGCAAAGACAGCCCTGACTTTCACATGCTGGGAGCAGTTTGCAATGCCAAGAGTGTAGGAACAAATCCAGAGCACCTGTTTTCTTTTTGCTCCTGGACACTCAACAGGAACATTAATGGATGAAAAATATGGAAGCTGTAGCTTCCTAAAAGCCTCGTTTTCAAAGCAGAACCCTTCCTTTCCAGCAAGGAAAATTCAGCATGCAAATATATCCCCTTGCCCAGTGAACAGGAGAAGTTGGTGAGAAGGACAACAGCTCTTTTCCTGGCTTTACTTTTTGTTTTATGATGCACCATTTTTGTGCATCAAAATGATGCAGATCCCAAATGCAACTGCACATGTGAGATCAGCTGGCCATTCAGCAAACCTTCATCCAGCAGTAACTCTACCACAACCCATGAGGATGTATAGACAGACACGGAGAGCAGTAATCATTCCATACAGAAACTGCTTCATATTCATCAGTGGCTCTGGGCTGTATTCCCACAGTCCCAGTTCCAAGCCACTGTAGCTCCAGTGTTCGATCCCATCCCCTGAAATGGAGAATTTATTTGTAACTGGAGGCCACATTTTGCTAGCCTGTGTTACCTCCAGTTAATATGAATTGCTGCTGAAATCAATCTATCCCATCACCTCCCTCAAGACAAAGGTAAATGCTCTCATGTACTCCAGGTGGCCTTTTAAACCACTGAAAACAAATGACAAACATGCTCCTCTTCATGTTTTCTTTCTATGCCATAGAAAATGTCATTTTTGTTTGCGAGAAAAATCTATTTTAAGCCAACCACGGCTTCTACTACCTGTTGAGGAGAAGAGCTGCTCCTGAAACTGGAGTCTGATGACAGTGACCATCCAGACAAGGCTGGGGGGACCATCTGCACATCCCCAAGAATTGGCTGGCAGAGCTGGAATTGCAAAACCTCTTTGCAGCCGCCTCGCTAACACGCAACCTCCGTGTCTGTCACGGCTGGGAGAACAATGCTGGTGATTGCTCCAGATGAAGAGGAGGGGAAAGAAAAATAAACCCACATTCCCCTTGTGAAGAACTCCTAAAGGGAAGGTGTGGAAAGCCTTGCTCCTCCAGCTGGAGCACCACCCCGGTGAGAATTTCTACAGGAGGAAAGAAAAGGCAAAAAGAGAGAGGGAGGAAGGTTTGTCAAGAGACCTAAAACCTCAGTGTAGCCAACAATCAACCATTCCCAAATCCCAGCTAAGGAAAACAAAACCAGGAGCACAGCGCTGACAAAGCACCATGGGGCCTTGGCAATAAATTAATGGAAGAGCAAAGCAGGTAGCCCAAGGGAAAGCCCCCTCTCCAGGGTTTCTATATTTATACGAGGGGATGTGAATAATTGACGCTGTTGTGGGATTGTTTGTTTTTTAATCATTTTTACAAGTATCTGAGCATGTTTTAACTCTTTCTCCTTCCCTTCCCTTTCATTTTTAATGGTGGAAAAATCCCCCTTTCTTCCCTAGGGGAAATCTGCAAGGTTTTACACGTTTACAGCAAAGGGCAGAGCTGGGGAAGGATTCTAATTTCAGATCACCAGATATAAGCAAATCTATGAGAAGTCACAGGGGCAGACAAAGCCCAGCCACGAGAGAGCTACAGGGAAGAAGGAGCCCACTTGGACTCCATGGAGGACAAGAAGGAGAGAGGTGGCTGCAAGGACTGCCTGTGCATTTATATGTTGCTTTAAAAAAAGTAAAAAGAATTCCCAAAATGCAGCTGAAATTAAAAATAAGGTGTGGTTTGTTTATTTACCTTTAGCTTCTACATTGTTATTATTATTACAACTCTGCTTCAAAAGGACTTTCTGGCTTTGCCAAAGGAGCAGAAATACTGCTGATACACAGCGAGGACAGGACGTGCCAAATGCACTAAAAGGAGGAACAAGAAAATGTTCAGCCCAGGAGACAGAGCTCCAGATAGATCCATGGGAGCACTCCCTGCACAGCTGGGGCAGGGAGAAGCAGAGCAGGACATGGCACAGCCAGCATCCACAAACTCCAGCATTTCACACTGAAACCCTTGGCTTGAGGGACCCAGGAGCCACTGGGACAGGACGTGAAGGATTAAAACGCTGTGGAAAAAAAGCTGAGGACAATAATTGGGGCAGGGGGAATTGGAGAGGAAATGTTTAGTGTATATCCTCATTTAAGCACTGAGGTAAGTAATCTGATTTTCAAGCAATGCCAAAGACCTCACACAGATCATTAAGATGGTGCCTGAGATATGAAGTATCTAATTTTAGATCCCCTGACTTAAGTGCTGGGGAGGGATTCCACAGGTCTATGGAAAAGGAAAAGCCAGTGTCAAATTAAACTCAGGCGAATACACAACCAGAGCAGCTTTCACATTTTGGTCACTCTCTCTGAGGGAGCACGAGGAGCCTCACTGAGCCCCAAAGTGGTACAAAATACCTCAATTATTGCTCCAGAATTAGTAGGAAGGACCTCAGAGTAACAACTTCCGTGCTGAGGCCACAGGGGAAGCATAATAAGGGAGAGTATTGAAGCAAAGGACGTCCTTTCCAGATTACAGCATTACCTTGCAGAAGTTTTGGCACAGCAGCTCTCTCTGTGAGCTCCTGCTTTGACATCAGCACCTCCCAGACTCAGCCTTCACTGGCATGGCTTGCCAGGCTGTGCTGGGCTGGGATGGAGAGACCAGCAGCTGCAGCACTGCAGGGCAGGGATGGATTCCTGCCTGGCAGCCTGGGCAAGCCAGGGAGACTCCCCACAGCTCCCTTCCCTCTGTGCCAAACGTGAACACAGAGCTCTCGTGGGCTGCAGAAAGGTGCAGGATGGCCATATTCCCAGCTGGAAAGGGCACTGGGTGCCCCCTGGGAGGAAAGGTGTGCTTAGCCAGCAGAAACACATGCATTGAACATCCTACAGTTCCCAAAATAAGAGAGTTCATTGCCTGGTGTCAGTGGCAATGAACTAACCCATGGACGGGCTGCTCTGGTGGGACATGGCCAAGTGGAGATGCCTGAGACAGCCACTCAGCCAGGCCAAAAAACAGGACTACCCAAAGGACTATGAGCCTAACCCTAACTCTAACCCTATGCCAGGGCTGCTGGGAGGAACAAGAGGTGAAGGGGCAGCCAAGCCTCACAAAACCCAGCACTCAGAATCCTGACCCCAGTGTATCCAGAGCCTGGGTGGAGGCAGGAGAACCCAAATGGTGCTGTTTTCCTGGGCTGGGATGGTATCAGCCACAGCAGAGCTGGTTCCTCAGCCTGGCGTTACCATCGTGTAACCCCATTTCCCCAGCATGCAAAAAGGAGGAAACATCAATGTTTTCAGTAATGCAAAGCTCAGCCAGTCTGCACCAGCCTGGCTCTGCCAGGAGGGTTAAATTAAGCATTCAGATTTTATCCTGCACGTCCTGACAGAACTCGATCACGATGGATCCACACCAGGGTTCAGTTCCTCTGGGCTGACCGGTTCCAGTGCCAGCTCCTCCATCCCATCTCCTGACACGGTTCTCCCCTGCTCAGGAGGAACACACAACACCACAGCCACACACTGCCTGCTGCTGCTGCTGCTTTAGGGATGGGGATGGGATGGGAGAAGATACCCTCAGGGCTCAGAGCCCCCACCCCAGGAAGAGCAGGGAGCACAGCCCTACCACAGGGAGGGGAAAAGGATGGATCAGCAAACGGTGTTGAGAGGAAAAGCTGGAATTACTGAGTCAGGCTAAGGCAGCTGGTGATGGAAAGTGACACCCAACAAATCTGAGCGTGGCCCCCAAATACAGTGAAGGCTTTGCCCTCTTTCTCAGTGAAGGCACAAGACAGCGAGGCACGTGAATGGATCCTCACATCTGAGGCACCAGGAGCCAAATTCACAGAGTTTGAAATGTGCCACTCAGCAGCAGCTTCCACCCTGCATCCCAAAACTAGGAGAGAATCAATGCAAGCAACCACGGGGATAGGGACAGGAATTTTTATATTAAAACCTGCGGATCAGGATCCTGCCTGGCCCTGGAGAACAAGTGATCCCAGCAGTGACAAACCCATCTGGCCATTTTCCAGGGCAGGAAAGGGAGAACACAGCTTCCCAGGAAAGCACTAGTGGAGCTGAAGATGACAAAAACCAGCACAGGAATTATGATCTGCGTAAGAAACCTTGCACAGAGCTTGTGCTGAAAGGAGAATTATAAGGCTCAAGGGACCGAGTTTTTAATGTTTTCAATGACGACACCTAAAAGTGAAATGTACCAGTGATTTGTGCTGATGACACAAGGCTGGAAAAAGTCACAGCACAGAACAGATCTTTTGTCTCATCGATCCCAGAGGACCACAAGCTCGTGACAGAAGTCACAAGAAAAGCAAATGTAATCAAAATATGCACCAAGCAAGACTTGCCCAGCAGAAACAGGAGTGACTGATGCTGCAGAAGACATTGACCTCATCTGGGATAACACGTGCAACCCTCATCATCCATGGCCAAGGTTAAAACAGGCCAGCCCACCTTCAGGAAAAGCACAGAGCCCCACTCCAAGAGGAGTCTAGAACAACAAAGCTCCTGTCAGACGGGACACAAGCAGAGAGGCAGCTTTGTGCAAGCCCAATGGATGCAGCTGGCTTGTTCAGGAGGTGAACACTGCCCTGGATTCCATGAACTGACCAGCTCGGTGACATCCATGGATCACAGCTGCACCAAGGGGGAGAGCTCATCCTGCCAGAACTCAAGCTGTTCCTGAGCAATATGAACAAAGCAGCGAGCTGATGCTGCTGGACTAATCCTGCCCAGTCGGTTCAAGCTCTCCTCTGGTTTTGCAATCTGTGCTCAATGACAGTGAAATGTTGCTGGCAGCAGAAGCTGCTGGGATTAGTGCCCAGCCAGCACTGCCAGGTGACCAGCTGAGGGGTTTGTACCTGTGAGCTCCCAGCATCCTGCAGAGACTGCCAGAAACAGCTTCAGGTTTATTCCGCTTTTCAAAAGGACTCCAAAGGTATTGCCAGACAAGGACTGAGATGTTCCAAGCGCTGGGAGGGATTTTTCCAGCACCAGGCTCTCACTTTCTTTTAGTGCCTCAATATTTAAATATTAAACGAAAAGCGTAAGCAACTAATT
The DNA here is from genome assembly GCA_035221455.1 of Xenops minutus. Lineage (NCBI taxonomy): Eukaryota > Metazoa > Chordata > Aves > Passeriformes > Furnariidae > Xenops > Xenops minutus. The sequence continues at coordinate 752,831 of JAWWEE010000001.1, forward strand.
ACAAGACAAAGTGAAGACAGCTGTTCTAGGAACATCTGGTAATGCAGTAACTCCATAAGGCCCCCTGTGGAGGTGCCCAACCCACAGGAGAGGTGGAAAATGGAGATTTTAGGACTTGGATCTGGACCTGCCTGGCTTTGGAGGAGCGAGATTCCTTGTGTACAGGATGCAAAGCAGCACATGGGTGCATGTACACATGCAGGGCTGAGGAAACCACTCTTCCCCTAATTTATTAGTCTACCTGGAAAATTAAGTTTTCACCTGGGAAGTCAGGTTTTCAGCTGAAAATCCTGAGTGAGTTTAAGTCAAATCTGTAGCTGCAGGGATTTCTCAGCACCTCAGACCCCGCCGTGCATTCCCATCCAACAATGCAGTGTCACTTGACTGGGGCCCTCTCTCTGCAGCTTGTCACCAGCTCCAGGGCTTCTCAGCTGTCCCAAACTCCCAAACCACTTCTCAGTGAATGAACCATTCACCAGAAGAGAAACACTGATTGCCCAGCCCTAAGTGAGACGTTGCTGGAATGTCACCCAGTAGAGCAATTTATCAGAGAGAGCATTTCAGGTGCTGCCTGGCTGAAGCACAGAGGGTTGGTGGAAATCTGCTCACTGTCAGCTCTGGTCAGCTCCAGTGCCTTTTTTTTTTAAGGTCACTGATAAAACATTCTGCCTTAATATTTATAAGAAGACTATTTTCTTACCTGCAGCAGGTGCTGTGTGGTACAATCACATTAAAGGAAAATAATGTGGTGCTACAGTATGAGTAAAATGGGCCTTTTTTAGGCACTCTGAAGTATGCAAAAGAAATGCAAACTTATCATAAAACAACAGCTCTGCCTCCTCTAAATGCCAGGCTGGTGAAATATCAGCCACACCACCCAACAAAGACATAGTAAATCCACAGAGAGCTCGATATTTTCAGAAGCAGTAAGTGCCATTCCATCATTTGGTGCATGGCCCAAAATAGCCCTGAAAGAAAACAACCAGTTTCCTCTTCACATTTAAAGAGTAGGAGATGATTTTTAGTAGCTGAGAAAGCCACTGGTATTTTCTGTGGCATCATTCCCAGGCCAAATGAAAACAAACCCTGCAGTACATGCACACACAGTGTATTTGCAGACACACTGACCACAGTCACCTTGTCCATGCTACAAGTGAATTATTCAGCCCATCTGAGCTCTCAACAGCTCCTGAATTCACCTGAATGGCATCTGTCCCACCAAGGGAGGGACCTCCAGGCTGCAGGGAAGGCCAGACTTCCCCAGTAAATTCCCAGCACTGGTTTTATCCATGTGCACACAGCCCTCGCTATGTTACTGGATAAAAGCAGCTTCTACTCAAACAGAGCAAAAATAAAACAGTATCAGAAAACCTGAATTTTAGTCCACTTGAGAGACACATTTTCTCCCTCCTGAGGCAAAGCCACCAGGAGGGGTGACCCTCCTGTGCCTTCCACTCACTGCACCAGCAGCCCTCTCTCCCCACTGATCCCACAGACCCAGGCCAGCAGCAGGAACTTCATTTTTGTGCCAACTGGATGTACCTCAGACACAGACAAGGTACTGCTGCAACTTTCAAGGGAAGCCCTTTAAAGAGAAAAGCAAAGGACACCTTTACAAGTGAGCTGAACGAAGACTCTGTGGTTCTGCTGTGCTGCATCCCTTTGCACCTCATTTTAGAGCACAGTAACCTTTGTGCCAGTTCACAGGGCTTTACCATTGAAGTTTTCAGATTTCTAGTACAGAATCTGCCCTGCAGGAGCTCTGGAGACCAGTGGATGTTTTGCCATCAAAGGCAGTCTTGCCATCTTAAAAAGATCACTTTATCTCATGTCATTGATGGGCTGCACATCCCTTCAAGTCACCCATGAGCAAAATCGAAACATTTCAAATGCCAATCCCTCCTTCACTTGTTTTCTCGGGGTTTTCTTCCACCGCTTTTCAGAGCTGACATACCTACATTAAAGGGTTGACATACCTACATTAAGGGTTGACACACCTACAGGAAAAGAGAAGGGGAAGGAAGAGGTAAAAACCCCCCAATATTTGGCACTTTCTAATTTGCAGTTTTCAACCAACTTCCACAAAATCATTCTCAAGAAGTCATCCCCTCACTAAAGGAGGAAGGAAGCTCTGTGCAGTGCAGGATCTAAACACAGCCCCCAATCTACATTACAAATATTTGCCACCTATAGTCCCCAGTAGGATGGACCACGACCTCTGACTGTGCCTGCAGAGGCCACAACAACACAGTTCCAGGAGCACACGACTTGGCAACACTGATTTCTTTTATTCCCCAAGAAAACCAAGCTTCAAACAAGCTCTTCCAGCACCAGCACTGCGGCAACACAGACATTCCCCATTTCCCAGCTCCTGCAGCCAAGGGCTTCCCTCTGTGAGGCTGCAGAGAGAGTGGGCAGAAGGCTCAGGTCTGCCTGGGGAAGAAAAGGTGTCTCCCTCCCTCTTCCCTTCCCTCCCTCCTCAGTGCTGACACCATCCTTTTCTTCAAAAGGAACCTGTGGAGCGTTTGCATATCAGCCTGGCTCCGAACAAGCCACCACATGAGCGATCCTGCCTGCAGAAATAACAGCTCTCTTAAACACCGTGCCCAAAAGCCGCAGTGAAATCAGTGGAAAATTAATTCCATGGGCTTGGGATCAGGGAGAAGTAAGGAGGTTTGAAGAGCTGTGTATGGACCCGAAAAGCTTAGCCTGGCATTCCTGAACTGCAGTGGTAAATCTCCCTTGCCTCATCCATGAAACTTTCACACTAGAAAGGAAAAGGCTGAAGGGAGCAGAGAAGAGAAGGGAAAAAAACCCTCTGAGAAAAGAGATATTTCTGTGGCCTCTCTACAGACCATTTCCTCAGCCCACAGCCCCCTCACCTGCCAGGCTGAGCCCCTCTCCCAGGGCTGTCCCACCTGGCTTTGGCTGCAGGGAAAGCTCCTTCTCCTCCTCCTTCCCTTCTCCCTGCTGTGGCAGCTCCAGTGAGGAGGAGGAGGAAGGAAAGGCAGCTCCCTGCTGCTGTCTCCCAGCACCACCCCAGCTCACCATCCCAGGGCAGCACATCTCTCCCTTTCCCATCTGAAACCAAAAAGTGTCCTTCAAAACAAGTTTTGAGAACACCCTCGTTAACAACTTACCTATAATTTTTTGCAACACCTGGAACTCTCCCAGCAGCGACATCCAGGCAAAGTACCCAAAAAGCAACCAAACCCCTTTGCTCCTCTGCAAAAAGCCTTCATTGCTCTAAACTTCAGAGAGCCAAAGGAAGACAGCACAGGCTGGAGAAAAACCATCCCTCCTGGTGCCATCTGTAAGGCTGCAATTAGCTACCAGTGTTTCTGTAACCTTATATAGTGTAGCAAGCAGAAAGTGCATTAACTGGGACATTTTTGTGGGATTTCTGTCAGTTTGATCGTTCCGGAGGCTTATGTTTATAAAAGATACAAAAACTTGACGGGCTTCCTTTGTTCTCAGCCTTCCACACAGAATCACCAACTTTCAGGGTTCAATTCAGGTTTAATTATGAGATTAATAATTATGTAAACAGGCAGTAAAGCCCTTTTAAAGACAATCAAAACATTTGCAGAGTTAAAACAAGAGCGACGCTCCTCCAAGCATCACCCAAAATCCCACTGCACCAATTAATACTGGGATATTGTTTGGCCTGACCACTTACCAGCACAGCAGGTCACAAGGGAGGAGTGATTTAAACCAGCTGTGTCTGCAAGGGCTTTGAGATGAAACCAATAAACTATGAGTGATGGCTGGAAACACGGTTTGAGGCTGGTTTTAGCACCCCATCCACCACGAGCTCTGCTTTACCCCGAGGAGGATGAATGGTCTCACTGGACAGGGGGAAGAAGGTGGCACATCCCCTGGGATGGGTGGTGGGGTGAGGAGAGGACCCCAGTGTGCACCCTACAAGCACCATGGGGTCGAGAGATGGGCACAGGCATGTGGGGACCACAGGTGGAGGAGGAGGGTTGTGGGGTGACACCCCCAGTGTGCACCCTACAAGCACTGTGGGGTCGAGAGGTGGGCACAGGGATGTGGGGAGCACAGGTGGAGGAGGAGGTGGTGGGGTGAAGACCCCAGTGTGCACCCCACAAGCACCATGGGGTCAAGAGGTGGGCACAGGGATGTGGGGACCACAGATGGAGGAGGAGGTGGTGGGGTGACAACCCCAGTGTGCACCCCACAAGCACCATGGGGTCGAGAGGGGGGCACAGGGATGTGGGGAGCACAGATGGAGGAGGAGGTGGTGGGGTGAGGACCCCAGTGTGCACCCCACAAGCACCATGGGGTCAAGAGGTGGGCACAGGGATGTGGGGACCATAGGTGGAGGAGGAGATGCCCCTCAACCACCTCATCCCTCTCCACCTCCAGAGAGAGGGCTGTGAACAGGAGGAGCCAGGCACTGAGCTCCGGCACGTCCAGCCTCCACCCAGCTGTGGGAAAGGAGGGAGGCACTCCATTATCGCTTCTCACACAGGTTTTAACATGCCTGAACCTATTCTCTGCCTCAAAAAAAAAAAAAAATCCCATGAAAAGGAATGTATAATGACTTTTGCAGGGCTCCTCTCTGCTCCAGCTTGCAGGCTCTGCCCCACCATGTGCTTCTCCCAGCACAACGTGACTTGGGAAACATTTTGCACAATGGGCACCTCCAGCTTTTCAAGGGAGACGAATTTCCCTGGCCCCACTGGCAGAACAGGCCTTTGCTGACTGAGGGCTCCCATTCCTAGGAGGAAACGTGCCCCAGTGGAACCTGGACAGGGGGGTGAAATTCAAACAAGTGTTTGTTTATACAGGAGATGCAGCAAACTCTGGCCAAAGGTGTGTGCCAGGCTGCTGGGTGGTGGAAGGACACACACAACATGCTGGGACCACCTTTAGCAGCTACTGAAAAGCCACAAAACCCCAGCTAGGTGGCTGTGCCCATCACTCAGTGCAGCCCAGAGGTGGGGTGCAGAAAGGGACATCTAGGAACATCAGAGTAATAGAATCCTGGAATGGCTGGGGCTGGAAGGGACCTTAAAGCCCATCTCATCCCATCCCATCTCCTGCCATGGGCAGGGACACCTTCCACTACCCCAGGTTGCTCCAAGACTCATCCAACCTTGGATGGGTCCAACCTTGGATCCAACCAGAGATGGGGCAGCCACAGGGAAAGGAAAGGGACTGCAGTTAATCTTCCTAACAAGCCAAACCACTGGGAAAGCTCTGGGAAGGTCTAGTGTGGGGATGTGTCCCTGCTCACAGGGGTTCTTCTCACAGAGCCGCACATAAATGCAATTTTGGGGCACAGGGCCCAAATTGTGAGTTTATGCTCAGTAGTTCCATCTCAATATTCCTCCTTCAGGCCTGATTTCCAACTGTGTTCTGAAAAGGAAACGAGTCCTGGACTTGTTTGAACAAGTGGGCAACACCTGCTCCAGCACTTTTGGCTTTACTGTATTGTCTGGGGCTTGGGGGTTGCTCTTTAAGCCCAACCTCACAGGCTTAGGGAATAAAAAGAAATTTAAAAAAAAAAGGCCCATAACCAGTTTCAGGAATAAGAGAGAAAAAGACTTCATTCATTCATTCTTTTGTTTTCAGGAAACTTACCCTGAAATTTCTTTGTCAATACATCATGAAAAATGCAGAAAATGCAAACAGTGCTTCAAAGGGAGAAGGTTCAGCCCTGCTTTGGCTCCCAGTTTCTCCTGACCCAGCCTATATTCTGGGATATTTCTCTATCAGAGAGCCTGTCTTACTGGAACTTTTAACAAGCAGGGAACAACACGGCTTGCCAAGTGTAATTTGTTTATGCAAGATTTCCAGAATCCATCTTTTCCTCCACAGAAAAGCTGCTGGAAAACTCCCGAGGAAGGCATTGCAATGCCATAAAGCGAGACCTGAGCAGAGCTGGAATGGAAAGTGGCTCCCCCCAGACTCCAGGGACATTCCTATACAAGCACTCCCATAACTGAGGTTCTGTCATTGCTTCCGACATCCCCCTGACAAGCAACTTCATTAAAGGAACCGAGATTTACAAATGGTGCAGAATTCCAGGCAGAATTAGCCCGTAGCTCAAGTGAGCAGCTGGGAGCGTGGATCGATGCAGAGCAAGGATTGTTAGCACACCTCTCAGCCAGCCCCAGGCTCGTGTGTTTTTCCAGGGAACTTCCAGGTGAAGATTAATGGAGACAGGAGGACAGGTCCCACTCCAACCTGCCAGTCAGACTAACCTGAATTATGAATTGAACACTAACTGGACATCTGTCCTTCAGCATATGCCACTTAGACACGATCCATCCATATAAAAGAGTTTTTTATCTGCCGTGGGTGATTTTGCCCAATTAATTCATTAAGGGAGCTTGAGGGGAATATTCAGAAGAATGGCACATGGGGTGAGCAGATAAATCACGTGTCCCACTGTACCTGTTTTCTAACTTGTATTTATGCCAAGCATTAAATAACACTGAACAACAGTGAACAAGGTTCTTAACACCAATATAAAATTAAAAAAAAAAAAATACTGTTAATTTTGTTGACTCTTTTGCTGTCCCAAGTGTAACAGGTTGATCAATTCCTGTGCTGGAATGATTTTTAGGGATGTACTCACCAAAGGATGATACACTACAGTACAGGCCACGAGCACTGGAATGGGTTGGAATTTGCATATAGAGAAGAATAAATCAGAATAAATCCCATTTACTATCATGACAGCTAACTATAAATCCTGATTTAGCTGATGTGATACCAAACATTGACATCCTGGATCAGATTGACCATGAAGCTGTGATTGATGTCACACAAACCAACTTGATGCTTCAGCAGCAGCTTGAACACACTAAGATTTTGCTAATTAGACCAGCCTTAAACTGTAAAAATTCTACCAATGTTTTCCCAATCCATTCAGGTGAAGAAACGTCGACACCACAGCCATCCAGCTTTTTCAGGATTACAGTGCCTTTCATGAAAGAAACCAGGAGCAGTTCTACATGCCAAGTCAGTAAATAAAACTAGATTTAGAAGAGCAATAACTCATTTTTTAATCAAGGAAAACGGCAGAAATAATTAAAAACTAATAATCGCTATGGAACCCCAGCTGAAATATTTGTAGGTTTTAAATTAAAACGCTCTTGTGTTGGACTAACAAAGAGTTGTATTTAGAATTAATTTCCAGTGCTCTCTTACTAAAAAGGGCACAGTCCAAGGTGCACACACCTCCCTGATGACAGAACGAGGCTGGAGGCACAAATGGCCATTCAGTCCCAAACCCCTCTCCATTTCTCTAAGAAACCACGACAGCCCAGGCACGTGGTTTGCATCCCTCAGCTCTCAGGGATCAAGCTCTTCACATACATTTATGGGTAATCCTCTGAGCACTATTACAGTGTCACAATGGAAATTAAATAACAGCTTTCAAGTGGAGCTATTGAGATAATCACACTCAGCGAGGGGAAAAAAGAAAAATTCAGCAAGCCCCAGCCCTCCAATCCCTGATTCCCAGAGAAACAGCCAATGCCAACAGGTAGCATTTCAGGTCCCACTCTGTACTGCTGGATAAATCCCATGTCATACAATGCTGTCCCGTGGGGATGAACCATTTGCTGTCATTAGCCTGATGGAATAACCTGCAGCACTTCCATGGGGCATGTTCATGCTCCCATTGTTTTCTCTGCCCTCGATGGCATCACTTTTTTATGTGTATTCCATGAGGTTTTCAGAGCTCAGATGTGGGGAGATGTTTTCCAAAGAGGGGTGTGTGTATTTAATGCTGAGGCCCCTTTTATTTTTTCCCTACGCTTTTGGATTCTAGAGGATTCTGTTCAATTGCAAGCCAAGGATTTCAGCACGCAGCACCCCGGCTGTCTGACAGCTTTATTAGTTTATTCAGTTGTGAAGCTTAAGCAAAAGCTGTATCTTACAGAGAAGGGTCTAGATTAGGGCTCCACTCTCAACTTAATTCCATGGATTCACAGGCAAGTATCTGAAATCCCTGCGTCTCAAATCTCCTCTCACAGGCAGAGAAATTCCTTTCCAGTACCACTGAAATAAAGCCAGAATAAATTCTAGCATTACAGAATGGTTTGGGCTGGGAGGGACCTTAAAGATCATCCATTTACCCAGGGGAGGTGCTCAAGCAGGGGATGTGGTGGTGACAAATATCTCCTTAGACAGCAGGGACTGTGCTCAGCACTGCAGTTTCACCAGAGCAGCACCAACCACAACACCCCTTTGCTTCACAGGAAAGGCCTCTCTAAAATGAAGTGAAAGGAATCCCATGCACCTCCTTAAGAGACAGCCAGAATTCAGCTGATACACAGACTTGTGGGGCCCACTCAATTACTCTGAGATAATATTGCAATAAATTGTAGGTCAGGCATGGTGGAATATGAATCCCTGGCCTCCAGCACTCATCTCCTAGGTTTAAAAAGAGAGAGGTTGGACAAAGATAATCCTCTTACTGCTCTGTCAATTTTACTAGCAGAGACTCCAAACATGAAATTTGGTCCAGCTTGAGCAATGAAAAATAATTTTCATTTCCCAGCCTCCCAAACCTCTGTGTCTTCAGAGCTCACCATTGGGTTGGGTCCAGCCTGGAGCACCCACCACCCCTCCTGGCTTTTGAAAACCCTCCCAATGGGGAGCTGAGAAAGGGGCTGGAGAGGCCACCACATAAATGGATCAATTTCTGAGACCTCTGGAGAATTCTGTTTAAAAACCCACGAATGTGGTGCTCCCTGGTGCAAGTGGGGTTGCAAAAAGCAGGAGCTGCCAGGAAGGTGTGAAGTTGCCTCTCTGCCTTCTGTGCCCAACTCTGAGTAACACAGAGCCGTGACTAACATCTCATTGCAGATTGCAGCAAGGCAAGACATTTTATTGCCATTTAGGCAATGAATCAGGAGCTCTGGGAGGAATAAAAACCTCTACAAGTTGTTGTCTTCCTATATCCAAATACAGAGTTTTGTTTTTCTTAAGAGAATTTGATAAAAGGATAACTTTATATACCTGCTGAAAACGTTCTAATCCTTAACTCCTTTCTCATCAGTACTACATGCTGCTAAAACCTTGAACCATAGAGCACCCTGAGTTGGAGAGGACCCATAAGGATCATCCAGGCCAGCTCCTGGCCCTGCACAGATGACCCAACAATCCCACCACGTGCCTGAGAGCAACCTGTCCTCTCTTGGATTTGCTCTCTCCATGAATAATCCAGGACCAAAGCAGGTTACAGAGAAGTCAGTGGAAGCAATAAATAGGCAGAGGTTTCAAAATTCTGACACTGCTCCCTTAAGTGACTCATTCTGGGGTTCAATGAGCAAAAAGTGCATTAAAATTTTAAGGGATTCCTGTACAAAAATAGCTCTCCACAGCTGGCTGGCTCCAAGTGAGATGCACACCCTGATGAGCAGGCTCAAGATTGCTCTGAAAAAGCTGAGTATCTGCTGCAACTCTGCAATCTCACGTAAATGACAGATGAGCTGTGCTCCTCCTAAACCCTCTGTGCCACCTCAGGCACAGGATGGTGACCCTGAAACCTTCTGGGCTAAGCACAGCACAGCTGGAGCAGGCTCTGGTGACAGACAAGCAGGATCTGTTTCCTCATGCCCAGGAAAGCCCAGAGCTCAGACCAGGACCCCATCTCAGTGCAGTGGTGGGTGTGTTTACAGGGGCTGGCAGCTCTGTGTCAGCTGGACCCCAAATTAACTCCAAAGGCAGTTGGAATCCAGTCCTCTTCTCTCAAAGGTGCATCTCCAGCAGATGAGCCCTGCAGACAGTGTTCCTCTCCAAGCCATGCTCCCAAAGAAGCCTTGACTTCTCTCCTCCTGCTTGCCCAGAAGCACAAATCAAAAGCTGACTGTGGAAGGCACCACAGTTTTCTCATGCCCCTGGACTGCCACGTCCTGCTTATTCCCTGTGTTGCTTCATGTTCTTTGGAAATACAGGCTCCAGCTGCTGGAACACCTCTGTGAATGTGCAACTGTGCCTCTCTCTTGCCTCAATCTCCTGCTTTAAAAGGGCTGGAGGTCACATTTCAGCAGAGAGGCACTGGCTGAGCTGGGTTAGGAGAGAGCAGGGGCTCCAGGAACACTGCCAGTGCTCCTCAGCCTTCATGGAGCATTGGGCATTTATAGGAATTTATCAACTCCAGGTGGCTCGAAACAACTGACTGGATCTGCTCCCTCCCCCTTTTAATTTCCCTTTAAAGAAACCCTCCATAGATGCCAAACTTGCAGGTACGCTCAGGTAACCATGTCAAGCATAAAGACCTGCTTGAAACAGCAAACAGGAGCTGAAATGTCACGCATTGATTCAGGTGCCTCCAGGAATGACAGCTCCAAGGAACATATCACACAGTATGACTCTCCAAATTTTTAAAAACCAGGCTGGTAAATTACAGTGATTTATCATTCCACAACCAAGTACACACACACAAAAGCGCTTCCCAGAAAAAGATTGCCAAGCAATCACCCAGATGTTACTAAAGCATTAATTTGCAAAAAGAAAAAATAAAATAAAATCAGTGAGGAAGTGACTGGCTGTGGGTTTTTTAATCATACATTTTATCCTGCAACTTCCAACTAAATTGACTTCTGGATTCTGCTCTGGGTCTCACACCCTGGCTATGTGTGTTTCTGGTGTCTAGTACTGCCCATCTCACACCTCTTATGGCAGTGCCAGAAGAGCCACCAAAATGCAACTTTCCTCCCACATAATGGGGAAAAAAAAAAAATCACAATTTCATTACTGCAGTGTGCAAAGACAGAAAAACAGAAAAAGGCTCCTTTGTTACTGCTATAAAGATCACCCGAGTGGTTTTTCACCAAAACAACCTTTGGCACAACTTTACACATCACTTACAGCAAAGTCATCGGATGCCTGGCCAAAGTTCTCAGTCACCACTTGAATTCAGTGCATCAACCTGCAAGATCACTCAACAACCACACATCCCCCAGGAACCTGAAGCAGTGAATGCTTCCATTCCTATGGCTCTTGCTGGGCAGAGGGATCCCCTTGCCAGGAGAGGTGGGAAGAGACTGGCAAAGGGCAGTGAGTGGCCTCCCCACAGCTGAGGAGCAGAGGGCACAGCCAGCAGGATCAGGCACAGCCCCTGCCTTGGGTCTTCCAGCTTTGGCCAGATGTTCATGCAGAACCAAGGCGTGGGTGAGGATGTCTTGGGTCTTCCAGCTTTGGCCAGATGTTCATGCAGAACCAAGGCGTGGGCAAGGATGTGCAGTCCCCATCCCTGGAGGTGTCCAAGGGACAACTGGACGTGGCACTCGGTGCTGTGGGCTGGGGGACAAGGTGGGGACCAGGCACAGGTTGGACTCTGTCTTGGAGGTCTTTTCCAAGCTCAGGGATTCTGGGATCCTCTCAGGTGGCTGCACCCAGCAGCTTCCCAGCTCCCTTCCCAGCGCTGGCCTTGCGCAATGGGGAGTCTTTGTCTCCATTTCAATGTCTGAGGGCCTGGGGCACACTCTGAATACACCTTCCCCACCCAGGTTAATGCAAATGAATAGCAAAGCAATTCCCAGCTGGGAAGCAGACAGCAGAAGGCTCTTTGTTTTCCCTCGGAGCTGAGAATTAGAGGGACTCGACTGCAGGACCTCAGAGGGCTGTTTGCTCACCTGGGCAAGTCACAGCACTGGGGTTTCTGAGAGCTGCAGCACTTTCCAACACAGAGTTGCATGGCCCCTCCACCTAAAGCCCAGTTTCTGTGAGAGTATTTCAGCAGCCACAAGGCAATGTAAGGCAAGGAGAGAAATCCTGCCATGAAGAGCTCTATGCATGTTCCAAAAATGGTGGAAAACAGGTATTAATGCAAAATCTACATGTTTTCCTTGTCCTTCTCACCTCTGCTATCACACAGACTTCCAAAAACTGCTTTCTAGCTTTGGACAAATGTCTGGCAACTTCCCCAACCCATCCAGCTGCAGCTCTGACTTGCTGTGCCCCACGATGCCAGTTTAGAGAGCCTGACCTCTGACAGCATCCCCAATTGCAGACACACCATCACACAGCACCTACATCAGCAACCTTTGTGGCCAGGTCCAAATCAGCTTCCAGAGGTGCTGCTCACACCCTGCAACTCAGGAGCACCCATGGCAATGCAAGGTAACATGACTTATCCTGGGCCAGTCCTGGGGAAGGGGCACCACAGCACATTCCTGTGCCCCTCCTAACAGCAGGCACACCATTTGCTATACCCTGTTAACATCTCTGAGCCTGAGCTCTTAATTACCCCACAATACAGAAACATAGAATCATGAAGGTTGGAAAAGACCTCCAAGACTACTGAGTCCAACCATGGGGCATCTGGACCAGCTCTAGACAATAGTAGAACATGACAGGGTTGAACCACTGCTGGTTTCACAACCTCCAGCCCCAGACCTTGCCCTGGGAAGACCACCACAGGCAGAGGGGAGGGTGGGAACTGCTGGGGGCACTGCCAGCAGCCAGACTATGAAACCTCCTGAAGCAAACCAGGCACAGAGCCCCTTCCCAGGACCCAGGACCCCTCAGCCTCGAGGTGCCCAGATGCACATCCTGCCTAATGGGCACCTCCCCCTACCCTGCTGGGATCATTTATTGGCTTAGTTTTACCAGGGCACTTTAAGCAACCTGAGAACATCACAGCCCAGCTCTCACAGAGAGCCTAATTGGAAGTCTCAAAAAGCAATTACACTAAAAGCACTGTGCAGTGAATCAACAACTACCTGTCTGCCCACAGCACCGGCCCACGGGGCTGGGAGAGAGGCTTCACACGTGGGAACACCACCAGAGCTTCCCCCTGGAAGGAAGAGGGGTTGGGTATTCCCCAAAAACATTGCCCCCCTTCCTCAAGTGCTCTCACACCATCCCAGTGAGAACGCAGGCAGTGAATGGCTGAGCCAGGGAAGAGGATGCTCGTGGTTGTTTCCAGTTCACTTCAAATTTGAGATGTCATAACCAGTAAAAACTACATTCTGGTTCTAGAAACCCCTAAATCTTACGTGACCTGTGCCTTGTGAGGCACCATAAAAGCATCAGAATCTCTGTGCTAACTTCCCCTTTCATCCCCTGCTTCTGCACTGCTTGCAGCACAGCTGGGCTAATCCCATTCCCACTGCTCTGCATCCTGACCTCCTTAGACAACCCCATGTGAGGATGTTAAAACACTCTAATCTATAAATAATGTATTCCCCTCATCCAGCAATGGATTACTGGGCCATAAAACTCACTGGAATGCACCGCACAGTCACCAGTTTAACAAAATAATACCAAGACAGACATCAGCAGAGAGTCATCCTCTTTCTTGATGAATTCTTGTACAGATTCGATGCCACTGTTACTTTTGCATTGGATTTTTCATTGTAATTCATTATTTAGAAGCTGGCATTTTATTCTAGAAACCCTTTTTTTTGCCCCCCACCAAAGACACTATTTTTTTGAGCTCACAACATGGCAGAAGACCAGCACTGGGTAGGTAATCAGAGCCAGAGTGAAGGGGAAGCAATAAGGTCTCCCTGCTGGCATTCCCCACAGGGCCAGGCCATGATTTAGACCCAAGCCAACTTGCTGTCCCAAGCAGGGAGCTCCCCTTTGTTCCCCCTCATCCTCCCACCCCAGCTTCTTGCAGGAGGATGCCCAGGCTGGGCCAGTCCAGGTCACTTATCCTGCAGGAAATTAGCTGTATTTTCCTCGGGGGTCATTTTCAAACAACCATTACCTACAACTCCATGTGTAACTTCATTTAAAGATAAATGAGTCTGCTCCAGACACTGATGTCTAATAGACTCACTGCCACTGCTGCGATGGTGTAAAATCAATGCCTCTCCTCGACACCAATTCCAGCAGGAATCCCACCACTGATTTCCCTGAGCAAAAGCATCAAGCTCAAGCAAATGCTTAAAGGATGCAAATTTGCTGTTTGGCAGATTTTTTTTTTCCAACAGGCATTCTGGAAAAATAAAGTGTTTCTGCCTCAACACAGAACCCTCTTAAAACCAGGGCAAGTTCCCCAGGAAGTGTAACCAGGCCTGCCACACTTGGGCACTTGATCCCTCAGCTCCATTTGCCACGTTCAGCAGAGCAATTTTCCACACCTTTCTCCTAAGGCACAGATCACTTTTAACTCTGCAAGGACGGGGAAAAACAAGCAACCCACCGACACCCACAAAACCTGCTCCCTTCGCCCCACGGCACTGATCACATGTGGAAATTTAAATCCCTCCTGCAATATTAAAATGCTGTCAAAGGGATTAACAGCCACCTTGGCAAGGGGGTGCTGGGATCTCAGACAAAACTATTAAAGCACCAACACTTCCGACAGATACAGGGTGACTTAATTCCCCAAAAAAGGTGCGTGTTATCCTTCACCTGTGCCCCAGAGGATTACTCATGTCTGATGGGTTGCAGTGTGTGTCGCTGAGTCAGGGCTGAGCCCTGCCCATCAGAAAGCAAGCCCGTGTCCCCCAGGAAGCAGGAGCCACATCTGACATTCCCACAGCAGCCCTGCAGACAGCAGAGAGGATGGTGAGGATCCCCCAACAGCAGCCAGCGGCCAGGAGGAAGAGCAGGGCTGGGAGACAACGCTCCCCACTTGATTAACCCTAAAGCTTAGTCACAGTAATTGCAGGGCCAGGGCTCTGTGCTCACATTTCCTGTCACCAACCCAAGAATTAGGCAATTTAGATTTCAAGATAGCAACCGGTACATAAAATAACTCGATAAGCCATCGCAGGAGTAACGAGGAGAAAAATGAGCAACTCCATATGGAGGAGGCTCCCCCAGTCCCTGCTCTGCAGCCCTACCAGATCCTCTACAAATGTGAGACCCCCCAGCCCAGCCTGCCCATCCTCAGCACTTCCAGCTCTCCCCACCTCACTGAGACACCCAACAGAGTGCTCCATTCAAGTTGAAACCTTCCACAGGGCTCATTTCCAACAATTAAAGAGCATGGCAACCTGTAATTACTGAAAATAAAGCCAGACAGCTGGAGAGGGGAACATCTTCAGTAAGTAACACGATCCTACATTTTCTCTCTTTGGGAATTTAGCTGTGGAGTCCCCAGGTCCCACTCAGTCAGCTCGAGCCCTCGGTGCCTGCAGTGAACCCAGGTGCTACCTGTGAGCAGTGCAAGCCCTGGGAAAGCAAAGAGCTCTTGACAGCCCAACCAAATGCGACCCACAGAATGCAACACCTCTGTCCACGCTGGGGAAAGACAGGAGCTAGGAGAGGAAAGCCTCAGGGGGCTTTCTGGGCACACGGTGCCCTACACAACACGACGACGCTGCTCCCATAGACACATTTTCCCAGTTCCAGCCAAGCTCCAGCTGGTCCCGCTCCCCTGGCCCAGCACACTGGAGGCTGGCAGGGCTCCTGCCCCCTGAGAAACCTCTTACCGCTCATCATCAGCAGCACAAACATCTTCTCCTGCTGCACTTCCCAAGCCCCAGCCGCCCGTAACAGAGAGGAGGAAGCGCCAGCGTTTCATTCCCCTTCTGCTTCGGAGTGGGTGTAGCTCGTAAAGTTTCACGCTAAAACGAGATGGGTCAATTGGGTGTGTTTGGAGGTTTGGGGTTTTGCCATCCCTCGCTCCCTCCTCCCCTTCTCCCCTCCCTCTCCTTATTAATTCCTCCCATCACAGGCTTCAGATGAGCTGCCACTCAGC
Organism: Xenops minutus; assembly: GCA_035221455.1. Taxonomy (NCBI): domain Eukaryota; kingdom Metazoa; phylum Chordata; class Aves; order Passeriformes; family Furnariidae; genus Xenops; species Xenops minutus. Next base: position 768,480 of record JAWWEE010000001.1, read on the forward strand.
CCCGCTGGCTCCTGAAATCTGAATTCCTGGGGACATCCCTCCGGGGTGACTTTAACTCACCAGCCTGACTCGCTTCGAGAGCAGCCAAGAACTGAAATCCCCAGGGAGGCGACTGATCCGCATTGTCCCGGGGATCCTGCCGTGTTGGCAGGGAACAACTCAGCAGCAAGACACAAAATAAAGCACCCCTGACCTACTCTGTGCCTTCTGCCACTGTCCTCGACTCCCTCCTGTCCCCCAAGACCCACCCTGGGTCTGTGTCCTGCTGGTGCTCCTGTAGGACCAGAAACTGCTTCCCACTGAGCTGCCCACAGGTGCAGAAGGGTTTCCAGGATCAGGAACTGCAGGGAATTAAAAATTACTCATAGATCTGGTTTTACTTAAGTCACTGCTTCCACATAACTGTTTCTGGATTAGGATTTGAGCAGCACCATCCTCCAGACCAGGGCTGGCTAATGGTTGCTATAAATAAGAAATACCAACACAAAACCCAAACCATCTGTGTTCGTTCCCCCAACTCCCCCCACCCTGACTCTGCACCACTTCTTTGGGACAAGAAAAACAGGTATAAAACTGCTCTAGGGATGGAACAGAAAACACAGGAAATATTTTTTTACAAACAGAAATCAAATTAATTAACAAATTCACATTTACAACTCTTTGTGATACTTCACAGAGTATTGAGCAATAACCATACCATTGCAGTCCCACCCTCTGCAGTGACCACAAGTCGGGAAAAGGACAAAATCATTAGGAAAAAAAACCAAAATAAAATGGCAAAAGGTACGTGCAGGAGCCCAGTTCTGACACAGGGCAGGACACACTGCCAGGATTAAACAGCTGTAGTGAGGCTCCACAGCCCAGGTGCTGGAGCAGGGCATGGGACGAGAGGGTTCTATTTTGGGACAGGGATGAGCCAGTCGGGGAAGTGATTTGATGCAGCACAACCATCCTCACACCCCCATTGTCAGGAGCAGACGTGCAGGCTGAGCTGCCTGGCACTGCAATGAGTCTGAGCCCACTTCAAACAGCTCCTTGGGTTTAACTCCTCAGGACCAGCAGCCTCAGATGTTTCTGATAAATCCACCCACGCCCAGAGAGCACCAGGTCCCCCGTGACCACGGGCACACCTGACAAGCACCAGTCCTCCACCTGGACAGCAGAAAGGGGCTGAAGGAGGGATGGATTACACGTACCATTTGGCCTGGAAAGCACTGAGACAATCCATGCTCAGCATTATGGCTCATTAAAGCCCCAAACCAGCAAACCAACAGCTCCTACTTGCAGGGCAAACAACCTGCAGGGAAGTTCTCAGCGCTGGGAACCAGCAAACCCCGAGCAGGCGAGCAGGTTTGGCGAGCCACGAGTGACTCAGAGGGCGACGACAGGGGCTGCTGCTCCCTGCCTTGGGGTTCACTGGGGCACGGCCACCTCCAGCCCACTCCAGCACCCCGCAATCACTGCCATCAGAGCAGCCTCTCTCACACACACACACACACAGACACACAGGTGTGCAGCACAGCAGCTCCCACGGACACACAGAGGAGGGGCAGGTGCTTACACGGCAGATCGCAGCGATTGACTGCGGGGATGTTCAGCTCCTGAGGTCTGAAGGCTGCACGCTCTTCCTGCTAGCTACAGCAAATCCTTGGCATGGCCAGGGCTCCTGGGAAAGCAGGAACCTCGGAGAGTCCCAAGTCTGTCTGAGCATCTGTGGGTTTTAAATCACCAAGTCACAGAATCCTTTAGGCTGGAAAAGACTTCTGGGATCGAGTCCACCCTGTGCCCAATGCCCACCTTGTTAACTAGACCAGAGCACTGAGTGCCACGGCCAGTCATTCCTTGGACACCTCCAGGGCTGGGCACTCCAAACCTCCCTGGGCAACCCCTTCCAATGCCTGACCACCCTTTGCATAAAGAAATTCCTCCTGATGTCCAACCTGACCCTCCCCTGGCACAACTTGAGGCCGTTTCCTCTTGTCCTGTCACTTTTTCCCTGGGAGAAGAGCCTGACCCCTACCTGGCTCCCCCCCTCCTGTCAGTGAGTTTTAAACAGTGAGAAGGTTCAGTGAAGATTGGGTAAAAGAAAAGCAGCAACTTCCCCTTCCCATCACGACACGCTGCACAGGAATAAAATCCAGCAAGCAATAAATAGGAAGCATGATGTATGAAGAGAGAGAGAGATGCTCGGAGGGAGCAGCAAGGGAAGCCTTCTCTCCCTATTCCATGCCCCCAGGGAAGCGTGGCTGGGGCAGGCAGGGCTCAGGATGGTGGGAGCAGGTGGTCCTGGACTCTTGGGGAAGGTGAGGAGCAGCTGCCTGATGAGAAGCTCTCAGATCCCTGGCGGGCAGTGCCATGGCTTGCCGGCTCTCGCCTGCCTGCTGTGGCAGAACTGGCATTTCCAGCCCCAGCACCCTGGCACGGCTGACACAGTGGCATCCACGCCTTTTGATGTGGGCTTCCTCAGGGCACACGAGCCAGCTTATATAAACCTTGGTGCTCTCCCGTGCTAAGCCATTAGAGAACACCTACCAAAACCTGTTTTGAGACAGCCTGGCATATTCTGCCCCAAACAGGCTGGAGATAACCAAGCCCTGAGCTGGGTCACTGCAGGGGCTGTCACCTCCTGGAGCTTCAAGAAGGGGCCATCAGCTAAACTCTGCAGCTGAACAGGGCATTTAAAAGCCTGCCCTCCTCAGCTGAGTAAAGATGATGCCACTGGGAAAAGCCTTTTTTGTCTCCCAGTGTCAGCAGGATGAATCCCAGCAGCCTGGAGACGAGACTGAGGGCAGAGCTCACTGGGGTCTGCAGCTTCCCCATGAGGGGCAGCTCTGATCTCTGAGCAAGGACAGGATCTGAGGGAATGGCTGGAGTTATTTCAGGGGAGGTTTAGGATGGACATTAGTAAAAGGTTCTTCCCCCAGAGGGTGGTGGGCACTGACCAGGCTCCCCAAGGCAGTGGGCACAGCCCCAAGGCTGCCAGAGCTCCAGGAGGGTTTGGACAACAGTACAGGGACAGGGTGTGATTGTTTGACTTTGATGATCCTTGGGGTCCCTCCCAAGTCAGGATATTCTGTGATTCTATGAATTTTCCAGGGAGTCCACAGGCTCTCCCAAATATCCCGGGAAAGAGCCCAGAGGAGAAAGGTCCCACTACACAGCACTTCTCCATGGTGAGAGGAAGGGAGGGGGAGTCCCATCAGACACAACCTAGGTCTGCAGCCTGCATACAGGTGTGTTTATCAACCCTAATTAACACCCTGGGCCTCTCACACCCTGGCACACCTGCTAATTAGCACACATGAGCTAATATCATTTGAACAATGGATTATCACTTTGGGCAGAAAAAAGGGAGTCACTCTTGAGCACAGTGACTCAGCCCAGGCACAGCAGGAAGGTGAGATACGAGGAGCATCGTGCCATCTCAGACCGTATCTCTTTAACTACGGCTTACCTTACAAAGCCAAGGTGCTTCAAAAATTCATGATTGTATCTGTCTTATTTTTCACCTGTGCACACAGGTGGCCTTGGAGAAGCATTCTGTCTCCATCATCCAGACAACTGGAGCCACTCGGGTCAACCTGCAAGTCCTTGTAGCCATGGTGGAGTTCCCAATGTGCTTATGGAGTTCCCAATGTGATTATCACCTACTTTGATCAAGCACGTTTCAGGACATGACCCGGGGCCCAGCAGCCACTAATCACCTGCAAGGAGTGACCTCAGGGGAACACCAAGGTGCTGATGCCCAACCCCAGTTTAGGTGCTACTCCAAATATCCCATAAGCACAGGTTACTGGGACATTTCAGCCCTTTTCCATGTAATGCTGCAAAGTGCAGCCCTTAAAATGTTGCCTGGGCTTCAAAGGTCCTTCCATTATTTTCCTTTTTTTTTAAAAACCTTAGCCTTCTAACTGGATCTCTGTGGTGTGGCAGCTCACAAGAGGGCACTGGTGGAAAACCATCACAACGCCTCGGAATCACTTCTACCCCCTCAAATTGATGTTTTACCCTGCCCGCCTTCACTCCATCCAACAAAAACCTGCAAACCAACCCTTGGCAATTACAGAACGTTAATGCCATGAAAAATTATCCTGGGTTGAATGTATCCATATTGCCTGTTATCAGAAAGATTTTCTCAGCCTCACGTTTCTATTTGGGATTAGGAAGGGAGCTGTGAAAGGCAAGTATTGTTCAGTTACAAATACTTCTCTTTCAGCCTCCACAAAAGTCAGGTAATGAATTACAGGAGGGGTTTTTTCCCTTTGGAGAGGTCAGCAGATATATCAGCTCATGGGAAAGCTGATCCCCGTTGTTACCCTACAAGTTGAAAAAGGTTCTTAATGAGCTCCAGGGAGTGGATGCTGGAGACAAGCCAGCACCCTTGCCTGTGAAACCAAGACAGATGACAAAAGGCAGGAGCCACCTCTGGCCCAAGCACAAGTTAAAAATTAAGGTTTGCATTTTGTGGCGCTGCTTGTGGCTGGAAACTCTCGCAGCGACGTGGGCACTGTGCTTGCAGACACGCACAGAATAGCCTGAGCTGGAAGGGCCCCACAAGGATCATCCAGCCCAGCTCCTGGCCCTGCACAGGACACCCCAAGGATCCCACCATGTGCCTGAGAGAATTGTCCCAATGCTCCCTGAGCTCTGGCAGGCTTGGGGCCGGTCTTGTCACTCAGCACGTGTAAGCCATGCAAAGGCAGGGCTGCTTCTCCCTCCTGGGACCACGCAGTCAAACACACACCTCTGTGTGCAGGATTAGGAGCTGTAGAAGAGCCCTGGTCACTGGGACTCAAAAAACACACCTGCAGTGGTGAAGCTCTTCTGGACATGACATAAGAAGCACAAAGCCAAAGTCACCAGGAGCTCCTGCACCTCCCCAGCACCGGGGGGGTGTCAGAGGGTGCCCAACTCCATCGGGCTGTGCACCAGTGCCAGCCCAGTTCCCCCAGTCCAGGGATGTGGGTATGGCTGTGACACCCCACATTGCACAACCCTCAGGCCAGCACCCACAAACCCACTCAGTCCTTACCACAACAGCCATGCGGTGCAAGAATAAACCAGAGTTTAACAAAACAGGGACTTGTTTCCTTTTTTTGGTGGGAAGGCTCAAGGAGGAACATTCTATTCAAGACCTCTGATGCAAACACCTCCTCTCGCTTCTCTGAAAGAACTTAGGCAGTAGCTGCTGTCATCTTCGTGCCGAGTTCTGACACACTTCCACTGCATTCCTGCCAATAGTTTTCATTTCATTGGAAAAAACCAGCTCAAAGCGAGAGTGACAAGCTGTACACGCTGGTGACGATGCTGTCAGATGATGGATAATGTAGGTTTGTCAAAATTTTGGTTGTCAAAATTTTTCAACACCAAAAATAGCTATCACAAGCTTTTGGACTCACTGCCTTGAAGTATTAAACACAGAGGATATTGACACTCTCAAAAGCGCCCGGAGCCACTCGCAGCCGGGGAGTAAAACCAGCAATGTGTGATGGACAGCAAGGGTTTCTGAGCATTACTTATTTTGAGGATTAAACACAACACACGACAGTGTGAGATCTCATAGCCATGCTGGCCAAAGCAAAGACAAGATGCTGCACACACCACGAAACAGAACAGCACAATATGGGATGCAAACAGGCAAAGACAGAGAGAAAGAAAGGGAAAAGCTTAGAGAGATCTTGTCTGTTATCCCAGCTCTTGGTCCAGATCTCAATGACAGGGAGGGCAGAGACCTTTCCCTGGCAGCTCTCATTTCCCTCTTGTCATCCCTTGTCTGCCCCAGCCCAGCAAGAAAAGGCAGAGAGCCACAAGGCTGGGAAGGATGGGAAAGCCCAGGGAAAGCAAGGAGCTCTGCTGGAGGGCTGAGATTTCCAGTCAAGGAATGAACCATCAGTGGACACCAGCCAGGCAGCAGCTCACCAAAGATGATGGTTTTATGGGTAAGGTGGCATAGGACGAGGGGGAAAAGAGGGACCATTTACAAACCAAATCCATGCTGTTATTCCCTCTAAGGCACTGAGATGATGAGCACAGGCAGGGCTGTCCCTACATTACAGCATTATTTACAGCAGAAATAAAATGAAGCATCATAAGGAATTATTAATTAGATGTTACCATAACCCTGTGTAGAATTGAAGCAGCACTCCCATGTGCTTTGCAAATAATTAGCAAATTAACTTTCACAATGTCCCTGCGAGGCAAGTATTATCCCATCTCCTGCACAACCTTGATAAAAAAAAGGCAGAATTTGGGCAGATTAGTCCCCTGGCCATGTGTACAGCTGCCTGAGCACAGGGAAGGGACATCAGAGAGGAAGAGGGACCTGGGAGCCCACATGTTCAATGTCCTCAGACCACAGGTCACACTGATCCTCTCCCCTAGAACCCTCCTCAGGCCACCAAGCAGGGGCTCCTTAATTATCATCCCAACCCTGCACCATCTCCAGGCCCTGCATTTCCCAAATCCTTGTCCCCAGGATGAAATACCCACACAGCCATGAACTCGGGGGCTGAATTCAGGGCTGACTGAGCAGCTGATTCCACATTATCTGGTACAGGCACAACTCCTTTCACTACAGGGATAAATTCCAGTTTACACCAGCACAAGATGAAGGCTCAGTCTCTTCCCTCACTCTCAGGAAGAGTGTGACAGTCAATACACAAAGCCCAAAGTTTGCTCAATGGCTCAGTCTCCCCCGAGCTCTTCCCAAAAGAACGAGGCATCTTCTCAGAGCTCATGGAGAAACCTCTTCCCAGCCACAGAGCCTTGGGAAGCCAGCTGGCAGAGACTGCCCCAGCCACAGACACACCCCCACCATCCCCATCCATCCCTCCCACCCTGCCTATGGAGACCCCAGCCCATGGTCAGTGACCTCGGAAGGCTTTTCCAACCTAAAAGACCCTGTGATTCCTGATGTGTTGGCAGCAGGAACTGGGAGGGGAAACACTGCCCACCCCCAGCAGATCCAAAGCAAACAACTCTGAGCCACTGCTCCTTTGCAGGCTGAGCAAGCCGAGCACGTGGCTGCAAGCATGGACTATCCATGTCTGGTGGCTGCAGGGACACAGCAGAAAGCACCATGCCAGTAATTTCTCTGTCCAGGCAGTGCTTCCCTGGGCATCCAACCCTGGCCTTCCACCAGAGCAAGAGGGCTGCACAAATGTCCTTGCTGCCTCCCTTCCACCCTGAGCTCTTTCCTGAAGAAGGGGGAGCAGAGCAGCACCAAAGTCATCCACACACCCCCTCCTTATGTCACTGCCACCTTCACCCCCATGGGGATGGGGTGACTGGCACATCCAAACCAGAGTCACTTCCTCAACAGCTCACTGTCAAGTGGTGGGAGCAGGAAAGGCAGGGAAGGGAGCACAAAGTGCTGCTGTGACTTTCTGCCGGATGCACGTTCCCAAAGAGGCAGACTTGCATCTATTTTAGACCTGCTGCATAAAAATAAAAGATGCTGGTTGACTGCACATGTTCTCATTTTTAGAAAACAAGCTTCAATTTATTTCTTCTATTACAACCATATGGGAAAAAAAAAAAACCAAAACCTCTCCTCAATGTCACCTCATTGACAAGAAGCCCTGACCTGGTTTCAACCTCCCTGGACCAGAGCACAGCATGGGAATGACACTGTTCAGGTAACACCTCTCTGGGGGACCTGGCCCAAAGCCCTCTGAGGTGAGCAGAGAGCTGGACTTCAGGTTCTGCCCAGAGGGCCACCAGCACTGACTCTCACAGGGTGACTTCAAGGTTATAAACACCACAGCTGGCAGACAGGGCTGGCACAACTGGACTCACCACACAACTCTCTGTTCTGGGCCTTGGTGCCTTTCCTTTTTCTCCTTTTCTGTTAACTTGTACCTTGGTTTATATCCATGAGGTTACACACTCACCTTTGGAAGACCTGCATTAAGATCTGACCTGAAACTTAGGCTTCTAATGCCACTGCCACATGACCTCCCGTTTACACTTGCACAAATGTGTCTCTGAAGGCTCAGAGATTCATAATTTCTCTGAGTGATCCCTAAGACTGAGAGTTCATATGCAGATTAACTGCTTAAGCAAGCTCAAGGGCAGAGACCTGGTCTCTTTTACTGGCAAAAAGCCTCACATTCTGAAAACCATCACAGTTCCAGAACTGCTGATTACTTTTCCTCATTTTTTTTTTTAAAGTCCTGCCTGTTCCTTCTCCTTCTTATGAGGCTTTTCAGTATTTGTCTGTTACTTGCATGCTAAAGCCTGATTTGGGATTAAACACAGCATTTGGGAGGTGGACTCCAGTGCTGCCTGCTGTCACTGTTCCTGCTCTAAGAAGCTTGGAGAGATATCAGTGCATCAGGGCAGATCCTCCTCTGCATAAGTCTGTGTGACCAAAGTTATTTTTCCCTTACTCCATTCCACACACACAGATGTCACTAATACACAGTGGCACAGCTGCATGGGGTGAGGAGTGGTGGGTATGAATTAAAGTGGCAGCAAACAGAGCAGTGGCAGAAATAGGGCACTGAGCAACAGAACAGCTCAGCTTCATCAGCTGCATTAATTGCCCAAAAGCAGAAATGAGTGTGCTTAAGCAAGTCCAGAAGGCTGCACTCAGTCCCTTGGAGAAATGACTTTTATAACCTGGCCCACTTCCCCCACTGCAGCCACACTGGGGAGAAAAGGGAACTCCTCAAGCTTAAATACCCATGTTCTGCATTTTGGGGTCCTGCAGAACCCCGCTGAGGTTGGGGCCAGCTCACACAGAGGGTGTGAGCATCAACCTCCTCTCCCACTTCAACAACACACCAAAACCACATCCTCCTACATCAGCTACGGATGAAAGGCCTGGAGAGACCCCTGAAAAGCAGAACAAAAAGCACAGAAGGCCTCAGGTCTCCTGCTCTGTTCCCATCAGGTGATCCTGCAGCCTCTCCAGGGAGATGTCTCCTCTTCCTCATTCTTCACCCTGCTCTCAGCACAGGTCTCTGGCTGGTCCCTAAAGCAGGTGTCTCCTGGGACATCATCTTGCAGGACACAAGTGAAGAAGCCCTAAAATCCCCAGCAAAGCAGAACAACCCCAGAGCTGGAAAGAAAGGGTTTACCACTGTGCTTTGGAGTGAAAGATCCCAATGACACCATTTACTGGGACCACAAGAGAACTAAATGTGTCCTAAGACCCCTCCTTTCTCCTCAAACCTCCTCAAAAATTACCCCCTCCTCAAAATTATCCTCAAAAATTGGTAGCACATCAGGGCTACCACGTCCTGCCTGTGTATTCCCACCTCCTGCCTTCTTCTAGCAACCTGGCTCACAAAACACACCTGGCCAAACACCACAGTTCTATTTTCTGGCCATTTTGGCTTCCTGAACTTGCTCACTCTGCAAGGAGGAAACCCCTGGTGCTGCTGCAAGGAGGGAGCAGGAACACAAGGCTCTGATTTAAGGGACAGCTCAGGCTCAGAGCCACATCTCCACCACTTGGCAGGGAAGCACAGGAGGGAAAGAGGGCAACCCATGGGCACAGCACACAGTTTAGACTCAGTACCTTGCTCTGATCCACAAACACCTGCCCATGACAGAGCTGGAAGTGCTCAAGTCTTGCTCTTACAAAACCCAAGCCACACATAAGCACAAAAACATCACAAGTGACATTCCCCTTCCAAAAGGCAAGAAAGTGAATTAGCTTTTGCATTTGCCATGGAAGGAGCAACAGGCTCCAAGCAGAAGACCCTCTGGCATGAGTCACTATTTGATACAATAGGGTGGGAGGGAAGGGAGAGGAGACCTTTCCCACTGTTCTGTTATTTATTTTTCTGCTAAATGCACTGTAGTCTGTGTCCTCAATAAATGTCTGTGTGCATCTCCTTCCAACAAATGCCAGCCTTGCAGTGGATTGGAACCTTGGGATTACTGCCCTGGCAGAATTAATGCATTAGACATAAAAACCATAACATTTCAATATCCATTGTAAACTGCATGTGCTTTCTCTTCAGGGAAACTGGAAATATCACCCAATTTCACTACCATTTTCTGTTATCTGACTGCTTTGCCACATGTTTGCACTCTGGTACATCCAGTTTCATCATGTATCAGTCTTCTGGTTTCATTCTCCTTTCTTTACAATGCTGACATTTTTTTAAATCAATTTTTTTGTTCTGTTTTTGTCTCTACAAAACCACTCAGCTGAAAAAAACCAAAACTTACCCTGGAACAAACAAAACAGATCATATTTGTCAAGCTGCAAACACTCCAGAAGGAACCTAAACTGATGTCTGAAACAAGGGTAGAAGGCAACATGGGGGTAGGAAAACCTCAAACACAACAGGCAAGAAGACTTGGACTCATTTCTGGGCACAGTGGGGTCTGTGGTCAATAGTGAGGCACTAAAGAACAGAACCTCTTCCCTCTGCAGTTTAAACTGCCTGTATTTCTCCTTCCCACTGGTGGACTGGCTGCAAATTCAAAGGTTTTGCACAAGCCACAGATTTTGTCTGTCTCTTTGGAAGGTCAAAAATGAGAAGCAGCCCAACCACACACATGACAAACAGGCCAGCTGGCAGCAATTTGGAGTGACCACACAGAGGAAGTGTGGGGAGGGACCAGGGCACGAGAGGAGCCTTTAAAAGCCTGGGCCACACTTATATTGCAACTCCCAGGGTGGCTCAGGAGAATCTTTTTACTTAATCAGTTTTGCATCTTTGCAAAGATTAGTGACCAACTGTCCACATTTAGTGCTGCCATGTTTCTATAAACACATCTGAACATACTTGCTTAGATAAAACATGCAGCTGCTGACATGGTTTTCCATATAAACACTTCACTGTGTATCTCAAAGAAGCCTTCATGTTTTAATTCCTAAAAGACCCCTCGTTGTGCTCTGCAGGCTGTGGAGCTCTGCCCCAGCCCAGAGAGGGGAAGGGAGGGTGAGCAGAGCAGGAGGAGGGTGGGCAGGAGCTGCAAACACACACCCCAAGGGTCACTACTCACCTGGAGGGGTCACAGCAGGAAGCAGGACGGAAGGGAAACATTGGTTGTCCCATGTAGCTCCTGGAATGAGAAAGAAAAGATGGACCAGGTCAACTTCAAACATGGAGCCAGATGCACACAGCTGGTGTTCATCTGTCTGACCCCCTGCAACTCACCTCAGCCAGGCTTTTATCACTAACACCACCTCGACCTAGTAGTGCAGAGGGGGAAATAATCCAAATCCAAATTGCTTCTCGCTATTTGTTGCTGTTTCTGTCTTGCCAGAGCCACAAAGCCCTGTGGCTTAAATTAAGTCTGCCTCCCTTTGCTCTGTGGTCAGTCAGCTCCTGGCACTCAGGGCTGCAGGCAACACTTAGTTGCTCCAAAGCAACTCTTTCCACTGGACTTGGGATTAGCTGATTGTACCACTGCTATTGATCCAGAGCTTTATGAAAAGCTTGGCTCCCAGTTGCACACTCTCAGCAAAATTATGCTTGGGGGTTAGTCTGGATCTCACTAAACAATAACCTGGAAGCACTGGCAGAGGTTTAAGGTGACAAAACAGAACATATTTTAAAAATAAATCTCCAGAACGCCTGCCCAACTCAAGTAGTAAAAGGTCACTTACTCCCAGCAAATACCATCCCTGCATGCTGCTCAGAGACTGGAACCATGAGTGGGCTGACAACCCCCTGAGCACCATCCAGCAGAGAACTGTCCATGGCTCTGCTCCCTGCCCAGTGCTTCCCACCACACCAGGACAGGGGTCTGTGGGAGGCAGAGCTGGCTCCTTACTGGAAATTGCTGTTTCCCCACAATAGGAAAGGGGGAAGAGCAGAGCTCCCCATGGCCATTCAAACCAGCACAACACACTGAGCCCTTCCTAAACCCTCCCAGCTCCGAGTGCTGGCAGTGATGTAACTCCATCAGACATCTGCCAAGTAAATAAGCAAGCTCTGACCTGCCCTGCTCCAAACCTGCAGAGCAATTTCCATCCCAGAACAGGAACTTGTGCTGGGCTTTAATACTCTCTCCAACAGAGCCCTGTCCACAAAGAAAATCTGTGCCTGCTGCAGCAAGAACACGAGTAATCCTTGTAAGCAGATGTCAGGCTCCAAAGCTGAGAAAATGACTTTGTTCTCCAGGATCAGGGAATTTAAAATGCAAGAAGCTGGAATGTCCTGGTGAATTTGGGAACTTAGAGCCCGAAGAGGAAACACCTGCTCTCTGAACAGCCGCCCAGCTGAACACCCTCCCCTGGTTTATGCAGCCATAATTCAATGTGAATGGGCTTTTGCTGGTTGACAACACAGCAGCTACGGCCAAAGGGCTGGAAAAGAGAGCAGGGAGCTGCCAAGAACCAACAGCCCCAACCCCACAGCAGTGCCCCACACAGCAGCTCTCAGACAAAACCCTCTGAGAGCTGGGATTGCTCCACAAGGATCCACCAAAGCCAACACAGGTTCCACAAGGCAGCCTGGAGGGACACCAGTTCACCCCAGCAGTGGATTCGGGGTCTGGATTCACATCTTAAGTGCACAGCTACACCTTCCCTCTCCCAGCAAATCACTCATGGAAATAACAGCATCTCCCTTCATGATATAGCAGGGAAAGTGCAGCTCCAGGATGCTGCAGGGAAGAGAAGGCATCTGCCCATTTATTCACTCCAGCACTGGCAGGGATGGAGAATGCAAAACAAACAAACAAACCCCCACAAAAAAAGTCAACAAAAAACAGATGCAATTATTTTCTCAGAGATCTGCTTGGTTGAGTCCCATGGGATAAAGCCCTGGAGGGACGAGGGGATCACAGAACATGGCTAATAGTCAAGGATCACCTCCTCCAGGCTCAGGAGCATCCTGACAGAGGGGAAGGCAGGTAAAAACTCCAGGAGGCCTGTGGGGATGAAGGAGGTGCTGACCCACCTTCATGTCAGCAAAGAGGAGCTCCCACCAGTCGCTGGGGTGGCACAAATTCATTTGGCCATTTACCAAAAGGTCTTATTCACCTTGTGCTGGTTGTTGCTTCATCTCAGCACAGGCAGGTTCTCAGGAGAGAAGTGCTTTCCCTGGGAACAGAGAAACTCAGCTCAAAGCAGGGTGCCCCATACACCTCACGGAGCAAGGAGAGCTTGGCAGGAGAGGGAGCTCAGGCTGGACCAGCAGCAGATGAGCAGCATTTCTGGGAAGCTTTGCCTGCCTTCCTACACGTGCACGAAGGAGATGAGCCTGGAAGTTTTAATTCCTGCTGGCGATGGGCAGGACTGTCGCCGCACTGCGATGGGATCTGTGCTGATGCTCTGATACCCAGGGCAGGGCTGCATCTTCCCCCTTCCCACCGCCCCCAGAGGGGTGTGGGATGCCCTGGGGAGAGCCTGTGCTGGCCTTCATCCAGCCCTGGGGATGCAGCAGAGCTTCAGCCATCCTGTGCTCAGCACAGAGCTCACAGCACAGAGCATGTGTGCCAAAATCCTGCTCCATCAGGGGTGTCTGCCCCCAAAGCAGCTCCCCTGGATGTGGGGTATTCCCTCCCTTGCCTCCTTAGGGGCTGAAAGGCACAAGTGATGGACACACAGACCATGAGCCAGACTTTTATCCATCCCCAGCAGAAGACTCCAGGTTTCCCAAACTAGAAAGCAGCAGCAACAAAAACCCCGCTCCTCTTTCCCATCCCCGAGTCCCTCTTGGAACAAAACCAGGGTCAGAGGCAACTCATCACCTCCAGCATTGCTGGGAAGCAAAGGTGCTGCAGGCAAGGCAGGAGGTGTCCTGTAATTAAACACTGCATCACAACCCCCAGGTGCAAAGAGGACAAGTCCAGATCAGGCAGGCAAACTCAGCCCTGACATCTTCTCAGCTTAGCTTGGTAAAGCTGTAGCTTCAATAGCATGTATTTAAAATAAAGAGGTCAAGACACACATGGTTTTTAATGCACCTCTTGAAAGGTGCACAGAAAAACAGATGAAAATGTTGCTAAAAAAAAACAAACACATTCAGTTTCTCCATGTAAATGAACAGAAGCTCAGCTAGAAAATCTACAAAGAGTCCATATTTTGTGTGAGAAAAATCTGTGATACCTGATTACCCTGAGGTCAGAGCGCTGATGTTTCCTCCCCCCAGGACTCTCCTCAGTCAGAGCTCCAGCCTTCTTAGGGACCTGTTTTGTCTTATCTGCAAAGGCCCTTTCTTCCCTTTTGCTGTTCTCAAAGTTCACAGGAAAACCCCAACATCCCCAACAACAGCTGCAAATCCCCAGCCCTTTTTTCTGCTTTAAGAATGGCTGCAGCAGCACGGTATCATCAAACAGTACTTATCCTGGAAAACATGTAACTCCAATTCAACAATCCTATTACATATGCTCCCAGCATTTGCACAGGAGAGATTTAGCTCTTAGCTCTCCATTGCTTTATCTCTTTCTGTGTTTGCCAGTGCAGAAATTATCTCAGGCTATAAACAGGTCATATCCAAATGCTTGTCCAATCTTGCTGCAAATCTGGGAAAAAGAGCCCTGGTCACGTAGCTGGCACTGTGCTGTCCTGATTCTAGCTCAGCACTGGACAATCCCTCTGGAGTGCAGTGCAAAGAGCTGTCCCTTTTCTCCAGCATCCCATCTCTAAGCCACGCTGCCAAAAACACAACTTGCACCATCAAGGGGTCTAGCCAGACTCCTCCAGAGGGCCACAAGGCAGAAGGAATGCATGTCAGGCTCCCTAAGGATCAGGGTCACTTCAGAAGTGGCAGGTCTAACAAGGCAAAGGGCAAAGAGCCCACCTAGAGCAGAGCACCCAAGAGCAGAGATGGCAAAAGGACAAGGTGAGGAGAAAACAAGAAACATGAACATGTGAATGGATGGATGGATGGATGGATGGATGGATGGATGGATGGATGGATGGATGGATGGATGGATGGATGGATGGAT
>JAWWEE010000001.1:783444-812356 GCA_035221455.1 Xenops minutus
GGATGGATGGATGGATGGATGGATGGATGGATGGATGGATGGATGGATGGATGGATGGATGGATGGATGGATGGAAAAACCCACCCTCTACGTTTTAGCCTGTGACTGGGGTGGAAGGGTAGACCCACCTCAGTACACCTCGCTGCTGACAGAGGGAAACCATCCCCTCCTGCTCCCTTCTGCCCCTGCATCCCCCAAACTCTACATCCATCCAGGGACACTGCCAGCTGCCCACAGCCCCTCCTGTGCCCCAGCTCTCCATGCCAACTCACTGCCTTTGTCAGCAAACTGAGCCACCACCGAGCCATCTCCGTGTCTCAGCAACACACCCACCTCTTGCATTAAAAAAATAAATAAATAAATAAAATATTAGAGCTAAACCACTTGTGTCTCATTTATTCCAAGCTCCCTGTTCCCACAGGCCTATCTCCCATGAGATATGTGAGCGTCTCCTGAATCACCATCTCCTCCATCTAACACTGACACCCAGTTTCAAGGCTGCCTTGCCATCCACCTGCCAGGCACCTCTTCTGTGCTCTTGCCCAACACCTGCCTCTTACCTCATCCCATTTCCCCTCCCATCACGCCTCCAACACAATCCTGACAGCCCATGCTTTAGTCACTACGAGCAGGTCTAAAGCCCAGCTGTGCAGCATCTGCCAGCAAGACAGTTCTATCTCCGTGAGAACATCAGCCTGGCTTCCTAGATACCCTTCCTAGATTCCCAGATTTGCAGCAAGATAGCCCTTCCCAGCCCTGGAAAGGCTGGGGCTGGGACAGTGCTCTCGAGAAACAACTCTCAGTGCAACAGGGGCACTTGCAGAGGATTTCAAGGAGCACCTGCTGGGATGTAGTCAGAGAGGAAAGGAAGGATTAAGACAAATGGCTGTACCCACGTGCCAGTCAAACCAAGCTGCCCAAAACCACAGGTGATGAGACAGGTCATTTTTCATTCACCAGGCTTGTGGACACAAGCACAGCAGGAAGAGCGTGGGATCCTGCAATGACAGAGGTGGAATAACCCCTTCCACAGCAACTCAGCTTTGGAGCATTAATAAATACATAAATAATGTGTTGGGTTTTTTAAAAAAAATCATCCTGATGCTCAAGAACATGACATTTTTTTTTTCCTTTTTTGAAAGTATGCCAAGAGAAACAGCAAGCAGGTTGCAGTGAGCCCCAACACCACTAGCACTGCTCCCAAGACTCCCTTCTGTTTTCCCAAGCAGGCTCTAAGGAAAACTGCTGCTCTGGGTTCAGCACCTGTGGGAAACACCCCATAATGGGAGCACAGCATGCAAGCCCACCAGGAGCCAGAAGGCAGAGTTTCACTGACAACACTGCCCTACCAAAAATAAATTTAAAAAGGGCTACAAGGTGCCTAGGAATGATCCCAGCTGTATTTTCTGGGATCATGCATCTTCTCCCCAGCCTTGCAGCACCACGAGCTGTGCTGTTTGGCTCTGCCCCCATGGTCAGACCCTCACCCCTGACCCACAGCTTCCGATATCCCTTTCCCATCCTCCTCCTTCCCTCTCCCATCTGGCACATTCCCACCAAGCCACAAGCCCAGCCTTTGTCCTCTCCCTCATGCATCTCTGATCCCCATGCCCTCTCCTCACCCCTGCTCACTGTGCCATTCAAACACTGCAGAGTTTAGGAACATGGAAGTGTTTCAGGGGAGGAAAACTCAAATTTCAGGCACGGGAGTGTGAGCTGAGTGCTTTTATTTAAAACAGAGCTTGTAGTGAACCCAGACACCAGTGACTGCAGACACACTGCAAGTCCAGACTGCATGAGAGTCCTCACCTTTGCTTTCTGTTCTGCAAGCAGCTCTCCAGAGCAAGAAACCCTTTGCAGAAACATCCCTTGGCTGAACAGGCTCTCCCACACCCCCAGCAACACAAACCTGCTTTCACAGGCACCTCTGGAAGATCCCCCCTCCAAGGAGATTCCTGGACAAGGAGCCCCAGGTGCAGATCAACCAGATCAAAGAGGGAAACCTCCCCTCTGCTTTCCTTTCAGATCAGCCTCTCTGATGTGCTGCTCCTCTTTCATTACAGCTGCTTTTGTCTCCTGGTCCTGTCCACGGCTCTGGCCTTCCATTACACTGTTGGCTCCACTGCCAGGATTGTTTCATCTGTGCCTGCCTGGCCTTTCTCTTCATTCAAACTCACCCTTTGCACCTGTTTCTCTAAGGACACTTTCTAAGGTAATTGCTCCCTCTGTGAGCCCTGGGTTGGAAAAGGGCTGACCATGTCACTCCTGGACATGCAAACAAACCCCCTGAGAACATGTGCAACAGCACCCAAGAGAAGGTGGCAAAATGCACAGTATTCCTGCACCAGATCACTGTTTATACACATCCACACACATAAAAATGCTTGTAAGTGCTTTTTGAGAGGGAGGTGGGACCAGAAAGCTCTGCTAACCTACACAATTCTACCATTCTGTCATCTTCTTGCAAACAAAATAGAGCTGCTCACTTGGCAGCACAGCAGAGAGGTCTTTCAGCTCTGCAGTCCCCTCTCTATGACAGTTCACTTCTCAAATCACTCACAATTTGAATGCAGCATCAAAGGTCTCCTTCTGGAACACACCTTGTGATCTGCCACTGGAAGCTCTCGTGTAAGGAAGGAGAAAATTACAGCTGCTTGAGGCTGAGGAACATCTCCACAGGGTAACATCCTGCTATTGTACCACCTGGAATAACTGCAAATGTAAACCACCAGTGAAAGCCCTCACTGCTCAAAAAACACTTCATGTTTTCCCTCTCCCCAGTGCCCCCTGACAGGGCAAGGAGGGCTGATTCATGGAGATAAGTTATTCAAACTTGGCAGCCTGTTCCAGGCCCAGAGGGGTCCGTGCCTTCCCCTGGCACTTCCCAAAGGAGCAATTTTGCTCCTAGAAAGCGTGGAGCTCTCAGTTAGCACCAGCAAGAGAGAGATGATGTTCAGTTTGACAATGCGGCTGTCAGTGGGATCTGAAATGTCACTCCCACACCCAGCAGATGCAGTTGGCTCAGCCCTTGTTTTACAGGAATGTACTGAAATTCCTTTTGTAACTGATACAAAATGTTTCACCAGGCTGGAGCTTTATTTTGGAAAAAAAAAAAAAAACCAACCTGAAAAGCTCTCATTCCCTTTCAGTTGAAAGGCATTTTAATTAATTCTCTTGAACATATTTAAACTGTTCTATCGCCTTTAAAGATGCTTTTGCAGGGACAAGCCATGTCCTTAAGCAAAACCCATATGGCACCAAGCTGAACTAAAACAGCCCCAAAACAACACAAAAAAATCAAGCTGATATTTCAAGAAGGTGGATCCTCCACCTATCTTGTTCTTGGCCCTGAGTCTGTCAGAGCTTACATCTGTGAGTAACTCTGGAAGGATAACCAGGACAAATGTTTGTGTAATGGCAGCCTGACAATGCAGCTTGTTTTTAAACAAGCATGTAAGACAAATCACAACTGGAATGGCAGGGTAAAAACCAAGGGAGAGGAGACACCAAAACCCTGTGGGAGAAAGATGACATGAGTTCCAAGGAGTCCTGGTACCTTATCTTATAAGCAAGCTCATCATTGCAGCACCAAAAGTAATCTATTAGATGAGCTTTTCTTTTTAGTGTCGACTTTCAATCCATATAAAAATAGTCCCAAATAGCTTTAAACACCACAAACCCTCCTGCATCCTTCACTTCCTCTTTACCCCTTCACACTTCTTGCTCCTCTTTGGCCAAATACAGGTGGGAAAAGAGGAAAGCCCTGCAAACCAGCCCAGCTTCACTGTACCTCAAACCCTGGATATATGAAAGCATGAGTGTAGACAGAAAAATTTATTCCTGAGTTAATCTTTCACTCAGAAATAAATCTGTGATTTTTATCCTATGGCAACTAAATCTCTCCTTCCCTGACAGCAGACTTCATGGAAATTAAACTGGGCTGCAAGGAAAACTGCCATGACATTTTCCAAGGGTCCAAATCTACATGCCCATGTCCTGGTTTTCTATTCCATCAGCTGAACATAATGGATTTGCCTCTTAAGGTTAGAAAAACACTATTTACTCTTCATTCCGCCATGCAAAGTTTAAAAGTGGACTCAGTTGAGTCTGGTATTTGTCTTAGAAACTAAGGCAATGACCATTTTATAATGCACATTAAATTCAGTTTGTTTTTAAAACTCATCACAGGTCTGTGAATTGCTCTTCTTTTTTTCAAAGGAAGATGAGTTTTCTTCATTGAGGAGATTCGGTTTACTGCCTATTGATATATATACAATACTGCCTACTGATATATATACATATATATAAATATATACACACATATATGTATATCTCAGCCTGTGGAATGGTTGCTGACGTTTGGCTGGAGACAGGAAGACAAGCACAGCCTGTACCAAATCCTGTGCAGTTGTTTTCCTCCATTACACAAACACTTGGCAAGCTTCCAGTGTAAAATTTATGCACCAAAATTAGCTCTTACAATTGCAATCAATTGCAACAATCAAGCCTAAGTAATTCCAGGGGGGAAAAGGAAAAAAAAAAAAAAGGAAAAGGTGAGCATGGAAACCAATGTCAGAGCACTGCAGTGGTTCCCCCCAGTTATCTCTCATCATGTCCAGCAGTTTTTCTGCCTGTCATTGGAGCACACAGCCCATAACAGAGCAATTCCTCACCAAGAAGCTTCCTCCTGCCATGCTGCAGAGTATTTCCTTGTCCTTCTCCTTTTGGGACACTCTCCCCATCTTGGGGAAGGATGCTGAGAAGAGTCCCTGGAAACTCTGCAGTGGAGAAGATGCCCAGAGAGGTGGTGACAAGGGAGGGGATGATGCAGCTCCACAGGGACAACCCAACCCTGGCTCCACAGGCTCTTCCCAGGCTGAATCCCACCTCCAGCTTTGTCTGTGGAGTAGCAGAGCACCTTTCCAAGAAGGACAGCGAGGGACAAGTCCCCAGAGTCATCGTCATGATGTGCACATCCCCACTTTAACAGGAGCCTGATTTTCTCCCTGCAGTGTGGGGAGGGCTTAAGGGGTTAAAAGCCACCTTAGCAACCACCAGCCAGGCATCAGGAACACTCCTCAAAGAGGTTTTCCTGATCTGAAGACAACAAGCAGTGCCTTGGTTCCTACAGCAGTTCTTTCCCCTCCCTGTGACGCAGGCAGCACACACTGAGCGTGGTTATGGTGCCAGAGCACAGCTTGGTGCAGATTCCTTCCCCCTTGAAAAAACAACTCATGAAACTCATAATAAACGCTATATTGTTTGGAACAAAAAGCAGAAAATGTATATAAACTTCTGGCAACTAAACACATATGGCAAGAGTATGCTTGAGAATACAGAATGCTCCAGAGAACGCAAATAATGACAAAACCCTCCCTGGGTAATTGAGTGTAAATATTGCAGCTGATGGTCTCTCCTCTCCCACACACAAGTAAATCAATGTCTGTCCCCCCACTTTAATCTGAGCTGTCCTCTGGCTTCTTATACCAACAATCTACGTAACTTCTGGCCCTCAAAAACCTTCATCTTGCATGTCATCACACATCCAAACTGAGTTACCTGCCACTGTTTCAATTCCCTTCTGGGGTTTCGGTCAGATTTTTTAAAAACATGTGAGTTGTAAGGGGTAGTTTTAAATACAGCAAAAAAGGAGATGGCTGGTGGAAAGGATGTGGAGGAGAGCTAAAGCTGATAAGCAGGAAAGGTGTCTATAACAACACATTAGACTGTAGAACACCCTCCAAATGCAATGGAAAGTTAATAATTGAAAAAAGTATTGCCACAGCAGAAGATGACCAGCAGCTGAACACATCTCTCTAAATCTCATGCTCCTGCAGAGCTATGGAAATGCAACAATATCCCAAAGATGGGAATTTTCTTAGGCTGGAGAGACAGGGAAAAGAAACTGGCCACGCTCCAAAAGCATCTTAAAATATTTCCTGCTCTATCCCAGAAAACAAACAGCAGTGGAGACTTGCACAGCCGTGTTCCCAGAAAGGAGAGACCTCGTGGAGTGGCTGTCCCACTCCTCAGGAAGCTCACGTGGTGCCAGGGGTAAAGGGGCCAAGAGCAGCCACTCCAGCAGGGAATTTCAACCCTGGCACGGCCAAGGCTGGCACCAGGTGCCCTCCCAGCTCAGGTGCTCCCTGAGCAGGCAACAGGCTGTACACAACATCAGGCACGTGGGCACACAGTTTGATTCCAAAGGCACTTTCCTTTGGCACGAAAACATCGCAGGAATTTCGCTCACGTCCCAAAGTCCAAGTCCACTCATGGCACTGGTTATTTCTCTCAGAGGCAAAACATCAGCCCAGAGAGACTGCAGGGCCACATCCTGAGGTTCAGGGAGGCTCAGCAGCCACAGAAGATGCTATTTTGGGAGATGCATGTGGTTGCTAGGGCAGGCTCCTGCAAGGATACCATCCACCAGGCAGGCTCTGGTTTGTACACCAGGAGAGAAGGATGAAGCTGAGAGGAGAGATGACTAAGCTGGGTAATGTGAGAAACCAAACAAAATGCCAGGCTGTGGAGAGAAACATGGCTACAGCTTCCATGAGGACTCACTGAACTCCCACGTGGAGCACACTGGGCTGCTCGGAGCCAACACAGCCTGGATCAGCTTGGAAGAAGCTTCCAAAGGTTGTACAAGGCATCCTGCTGCCCCCCAGGCAGGATTCACTCTGTCCAAACAGGGCACAGCACTACTGAACCAGAGCACTTGTTCAAGCAGCTCCCTTGGATCAGTATTCCCCATCCTTTGCACAAGGGAGTCAATGAGGCAGACAGAAAGGAAGCAGTCAGCCCTTAAGTGCACATTGAATCTCCTGAAAAATTAGGGAATTGTTCCAGATGCTCAAAAACCCACAAATAACTGATGGATCAGTTTTCTAGGAGCTGTGTGCATGGAGGGCTTCTCACTTTCAAAATTACTGGAGCCTTGGTTTACATCAACACATCTGGATAATCTTATGTAGTTTACAAGAAACCATGACACTTTTTCTATCCATTTCTATCTATTTGAGCTCCAAAAAAATGTCCTGAGAAAGTTACCAGGGCAAAGGCTGTAAAGAGAAGACAGAGTTCTGCGGGGTTAAGCTGTTCCCTCTTCTCCACAGGCAGCAGAGAATGGAAACTCTCATGCCTGAGAACAGAGAATATTTGACTAGGCTTTAAACTGCTGAGGGGAGACTCAGACAATAATCTCACTTAGGCCTTGCAGTGAAATGAGCAGTGCCTGCTAAGGCTTAGTCAAAGCCCAGCACACCCCTCTCCCAGCTCAGCTCATTACTCCACTGTGTGCTCTCCCTCCCTCCTGGCTGCTGAAATGAAAAGGTTCAAAAGGATGAAGAGATTTAAACACTGCAGAGACCCCAAACTCAGTGAAATTCAGAGCCACCAGACTTGGAGATTCCTGCTGCAAGCCTCGGGAGCTATGCTAAGGGCAGAATGACCACCAAGACTGAGACAGAAACCTCTGCTGCAGGTGAGGGGTGGACACCCAGTGAGGTCCACATCCTTGCCACAGTCCTGGGCACCTTCCACAAGCCTCTGGTGGGCAGGGGCTGCACCTCTTTGCTGGAAGAACCACAGACCAGGCAGTGTTGGAGACAGCAGTCTGCTCTTTGGGGCTGACACAGCACAGCCCTGCCTTTAGCAAAGAGTGAGGAGCTCCCAAAGTTCTGCAGTGAGCCAAAGACCCAGCTGTGGCCCTGTAATGACCATGCACATGGGCACACACGTGTCAGCAGTTTAAGAAACAGCCTTGTTCATTTTAACTCCCCTTAAAGAGTCTAAACGCTTCTAAAGAACTCAGTTTTGAAAAAAGGGGCTTAAATACCACTGAAACCTAAGATCATAAAGAGAAAAACATATGTGCACATGCTCCTAAGAAACCAAACAGCTTTTCAAAACAGAATTTCTCTGACATGCTCCTAAAGAAAGTGGTTTTTATTTAAAGCCTGAAGGGCTGGAGAAAGGCTTCAGCACATGTCAGTAAACTCCCACTCTACACAGGCGAAAACATTGGCATAAAAGTAAACTAATCACTTCCTAAGGTGCTAAGATGCCATTATAAACTACAATATATATGCCCATGTGACATTTGTACGTGAACATCTACATGTATCACGATGTAGGGCTTTTTTGAACACCTTCAGGATAGAATCTGGTCATATGATGGGGAAGACACCCTCTAATCTCCTGACAAGTCCTCTGAGTTTAAAAGGCACTTTAAAATCTACATTGGATCTATGTAAACAGACACAGAAACAACTGTTTATAGCAGCCTGAGAAGGAGGAACTCTGGTATCACCTTTCCCTGTGTGGCTTCACGTTGGAAAGAACAGAGGGGACAGAGAGAGGGAAGCAAAGCAACCACGGTCAGCAGGTGAACAGGTCTAGTTTTTCTGTACTTTAGGTCATTAGGATAATTAAATCCTGTATAATACCCACTGCCCCACACCAGACAGCACACACAACTGGGATCCAACTCCTCCAAGTTGCACAGAGGAGCTGCCCTGTGTTTCAAACTGTGCCCTGCTCAGCACTTTGGGGACAGATTCTGGTGCTGGCACTTCAGCAGCACCAGCCCCAGCCCACTGGACAGACTGAGGGACAGTGTCAGCCCACACTGGGCACAGAGCCCCACGCTCCTGGAGGTCCAGTGCCATTTGGGGAGCAAGGAGGAGCCCCAGAGCCTGATGTCCAGCTGCCCCATGTCACCCCAGGGACCCCCTGGGTCAATCCCATCTCAGACACCACAAACATCTTTGGGAGAGCCGTGGAGTTGATGGAAAGGTCAGTCTGAGCTGCTGCACTTCTGTTTTCCCCACCCCTCCCCTGAGCTGCAGTTTCTAAATTAATCTGGTCTTTAGGCTTGCCAGCTTTTATTGCTGTTTCCTATGGTAAAGTCTGGCTTTCACAGAGCCCAAATCCCCAGGCAAGCCCAGTAAGTGCTTTCTGCAGTTCGCCTTTGCCCTCGCTCAGCCAAGGGTGCTCCCTTAAGTGTCTCCTAAAAACCTGACAGAAAATGGGCTTAGTTTCCTCCTTATCCCACTCCCCTGCCTGGAATATTTTCATCAGGATGTGGCAGTGGATCCCCTCGGGAACAGCCCAGCTTTGTAGGGATTGCACTCCACAGGACACACAGTGGGGTCAGCCTGGACCAACACCCCCTCCCCAAATCCTTACCTCTGCCACTCAGAGCCCTCCTGACACGAGGATGCCAGAGGGCAAGAAGTCCTGCTTCTGTGCAACAAGGCAGTGTTAAAGGGAAGATTCCTCGGGTTTGGGGTTTTTTCCTAAATCTTTTACAAGGCTGAGAGAGTTGGAGAAGAGAAAGCTTTGGGGTGACCTAATTGCAGCCTCCAGGACCTTAGGGGTGCCCACGAGAAACATGGAGAGACACTATTTAGAAGGGCCTGGAGGGACAGGATAAGGGGGAATGGCTTCACACTGCCAGAGTGGGTTTAGATTGGATATTAGGGAAAAATATAAGGTGGTGAGGCCCTGGCACAAGTTTTCCAGGATGGACATCAGGAGGAATGTCTTCATGAAAAGGGCTGCCCAGGGAGGTGGTGATGGATCCCCATCCCTGGAGGTGTCCAAGGAATGACTGGACATGGCACTCAGTGCTCTGGGCTGGGGCACAAGGTGGGCATCAGTCAA
This sequence comes from Xenops minutus, assembly GCA_035221455.1. Lineage (NCBI taxonomy): Eukaryota > Metazoa > Chordata > Aves > Passeriformes > Furnariidae > Xenops > Xenops minutus. The sequence continues at coordinate 793,111 of JAWWEE010000001.1, forward strand.
AGGTTGGATTCAGTGATCTCAGAGGTCTTTTCCAACCTCAGTGATTCTGGGATTCTGTGAAAAAGCAAGACTATGACCCTGACCCTGCTGCTGTCCCCTCCCTCCCAGGCAGTGGGTGCGTTGCCAACACGCTGCACGACACGAACTCCGACGAACAAAAGAACAAACCCTTTCTCCCCCTCACTGTGGAGAGGCAGAGAAAGGAGGGAAATGCAGGGATCAGTCTGTCACTGTTGCTGGTGGAAGCTTCACAGCCCATATGAGCAGTGAGTGGGAAGAACAAGTGTGGGAGCAGCCCCTCCTGCAAACCCACTGTGCCCCAGGGAAGGAGAAGCAGCCACACAGCACCCAGGAGTCACCCCCTCTCCCACAAGCAGCCTTCCCAAGGCAACACAACACCCCTGGGCACGATCCCAGACCAACAGGAAAGGCCAGTGGACACAGGGCACGCCTGGCTGTGCTGTGCTCCTGGCAGGGACAGGCTTAGGATGCAGCATCCCCCCCCATCCTGCCCCTGGGCAGGGTCTGGGGGCCACCATTCCATGCTGCACCTCTTCCCTGGGAGGAGGGACCCCCTCCTTGCAAGGAGCTCCACTGCTGGAAATGCAGGGTAGCCAAGCTTCAAGCATCAAAACCTTGAGGTCTGCTTTACACCTGGGGGTTTCTGAGGGGCTTTTTTAGTGGGTTGGGGGTCCACGTGACAGATTTTAAGCATGCAAGACTCAAATCCTCATCATTAAAAAGGCATGGAAAAGGAGAGGAATGTGTGGTGGGACACACATGGCGTTTAAACTACAAAAACCTAAAAGGTGGGACAGCACAGAAGTTTTTGTCCCAGAAGTAGCAAACCTGGTTTTCTTTCCTTATTGAAAACACCTCAGTCACTAAAGAAAGAAAATAAAATATAATAGAGTTTTAAAAGCATGGCCTGCTATGTCATTTACACTTACCTTGGCAAGACCTCCTGTTTTCCAAAGGTCTAACAGCATCTAGGTGAACACAGCAGCTCTGGCAGGAGGGTCTGGCAGCACAGCCTGCAGAGGGATCCCTGGAAAGCAGAGGGTCTGAGTCTTCCCTCTGTGCAGTCCCATCAACACCAGATTTTGGCCTTCACGGTTCCTCCAGGTGGTTTCTCCTTAGCAGAAGGGTCTGGAGGGAGCAGTGGGATGGGGACACACGAGGAGTGTCCCAGGGAGCTGCCCTGCATGGAGAGCAGACACAGGGCTGGCACCACAGAACTGCAGCTCCCCGGGGTTTATGCAACGTCTCTGACTCCTGCCCAATTATGAAGGAGAGCTTGCCATGGAAACTGCAAGGAGCTGGTTTGTTTGAGACACACAGCCCTCGTCTGAAGGGAGAGCTGCTCACACACAAGCACCTGAACTGCACTCCAAGGCTTTGCACCTCCATGCACCCCCCAGAGGACTCCAAAACAAACACCTTTGGAACTGCTCCTCCCTAAAGCTAAGGAGCCAGGTGAAAGGAAGGAAGGAAGGGATGCACTCCTCCCTCCATGCAGCCACTGTAGGGTCTGGGGGGCAGTGCCAGTCCCCACAAGAGCCCAGGGCATGGCAGTGGCTCAGCAGGCTGCCAGCACACATCAGCTCCCAGAGTGGGGAGCCTCGGGGACCGTCCCGACCCCAACCCCACACAGCCCACAGTCACCAAGTGACCCAGTAATCCAATTAGGCAGCAACATGGGCTGTCTGAAGAGATAAAACAAAAGCAAACAGTGCAGGGGAAAGGAAATTATGCCCAAAGCAGAGCGTATCCTCATTACTCCCCTAATGTCCAGCTGCAAGCTCAGTGTCTGGGAAACAGGGACAACATGCTACGGAAAGCCCAGCCTGGAATTCCCCATCAGCAAGCACAACACTTGCTCTCCCACCATCTGGAAGCCCAGGACATGAAGAAACAATCCTTCCTACCCAGCCTGGTCAGAAGAGCATGCCAGGATGAGTCCAACCTGTTCCAGCTACTTCAAGTGCTTCCCTGGCTTCTGTCATAGCCCATCCAGCCACTGCCAGATGTTCCAAGAGTGGTACCCAGAAACCACGTGGCTGCAAAGGGACCAGGGCAGGCACTCGATCATCCTTCACGAGTCCCTTCCAACTGCAGATGCTCTGTGATTCCATGATCCTCTCTTCTGAGCCCTCCCTCGGGGTGTCTGTCCCTGCCTGCCCAACCCACCAGGTGCCCAGATCCAAAGGGCATCCCAAGGATGTCCCACAGCCAACACAAACAGGAGAAACCACCCTCAGAAGCCCTGGGAGGAGAAGGGAAAGGCAGTTTTGCAAGGCACCATGAAAAACACCCCTAAAAGGGCATTTCTGGGTAAAACAAGTGCTTAAGCTGCCAGTGGTTTTCCCACACCTGAGAATGGTCAATATGCTAAAAAACACATTTTAGGTAACTTTCTGGCTTCTGATGAGACAGAAGATAATTATAGACTCAAACCCAGAGCAAGAAGATGGATTTGTTTGTTGGAGTAAAAGCTCAAAACTTGTCACCTCAGCTCCCATGCTGGAGGCCCAAACAGCACCATCTGGGAAAACAACAAAATGAAAGGAAAAAGCCTTATAAATGCCATTGCTCTGGAAAATTAGGATTTTTAATAGGAAAGTAAGCATAAGGCTTGTTTTATATGATGATAACTGTCAGCGTGTCAGGGGGTTTTATGGCTTCTCCATTATCATAACAAAAGCATCCTGGTTGACCTGCAGGAGTTAAAAATGCAGAACATCCTGACTTCCTAAAGACAGTTCTGCAAACAAGGAGTGATAAGGATGCACTTCTACCACTGATTTCTTTTATTAATAACTTTATCAGCGCTTTCAGCTCACGGATTTGGATATTTTACCAAGATGGACCTGCAAGTCAAGATCCAAGTTGGAAAGCAAGACAGGTTGGGTTTGAGGAGCCCCTTGCTTAGAAGAACCCTTGCCCTGACTATTATCCTGAAGGGATTGTTTTGGCTCTGTGCTGTGTGACATGAAGAAAGAGGAGGCACCAAGGAAGATGTTTGCCAACATCTGTCTGAGCATGGCCAGGGAACCACCAACTCCTCAGCAAACACAACATTTTTGTACCCTCTCCATGGACAATTAGCACCAGAAGCCTGAAACGTCAAAGCCTGACTCTTAATTACCGAAGTCAGCACTTAATGACTCCAATTACATTTCCACTGATTTCTGAAAATTGGATTCTCCACTACACTTGCCGTGTTTAAATTAGTTTTTTACCTCATTCGTGGTAATTATACTCTGACAAACCAAATTAAAATACAGTGGAGATTTCTAAAATATTACTTTAAAATAGTGGGGATTTAAGAACAAAAATATTTCTTAAGCCTCCAGCCCTTTTTTTATCACATTCCTTTCAGGGCCCAGGAATGCAGAGGGTTAAAAGACAAGAGATACAAAGCACAGTATTTTGTTAAAATGCCACTGAAAGGGTGTTCTAGAAGTAGAAAACAGTGTATTATTTCTGTGACTGAAGCTCAATGTCTTATCCCCCCATATTACAGAAATTTGCTTCTCATTTTATTCTAAATCCCAACAGAAGTTACTCTTCTCAGGCTCACCATCAGTGACCCCAGCAATGAGGAGACTGATTAGGAAAGAATAAATATATTCCTCAGACACAACTCCCAGCCCCAGTATCCAGCCTGAGTGCTGAGACCCAGCAACAATAGGTGCCTATGGGATAAGCCTGGTCTCTGCAGGATGCAGCTGCACCCATTTGGGGATGCCTCCCTTTACCAAGGAATTCTTTTCAAGGTCGTGTTCATAATTAGCAAGAGTTCATTTCAAAGAACTAAGCCACCAATGGAAAGGAGGCATAAACCCACAGTATTTTAGGGTTTATGTGCTACAGAGAACAGCAAATCCTCCAAAGAGCATGTCCTTTCCATGCATTTTTCTCCTGGAAAGAGAAGGGAAAACCACAAACAGCCCCTAATCCCTTTGTCAGCATCCAGACTCAGAGATCCCCTGGTTCCTCACGACATCCCAAAGCCCATCACAACCAGAGGAGCACAGAACAACCCTCCTGCCCCTGGTTCCATGTGCACAGTGTGAACTCAGGAGGACATTCCCAGGGTCACGTTCCCACTCTGGCACAGGGATAGGACATGCTGCTCTCACAGCTACTTCCTGCAATAATACCTTCTCATTCTGCTTGGTTCTGCTTTATTTTTAGTCCCATCTTTCACAGAGACCCATTACTCAGCAGTGGTTGTTGGATTTTATGTTCACATATGGTTTAAAGAGGTGGCTGTTTAATGTTCCCTATATGTAAATAACTACACGCTGCTCCAGTCCCTGCTGTGCAGGGCAAGGAACAATCAGATTATAAATCTCAAACACAGAAACACATCAAGTTGGTTTTCATCTGCAAATACATTAGAGCTTACTCTGGGTTACATTTTCTATCTTCCCTTTTACCCACGAATTCCCACTGCTTTTAATGAGCACATAAAGCAGCCAGCAACAGGAAAAATTATCCCAAAAAGCAGAAGTCTTCAAGACATCAGGAGGAATTTCTTCACCAGGAGCCAGGAGGGGCAAACACCTGCACTCGAAATGCCTCTGCCTCTCCTGCATTTGTGGCACAACCCCAGCACTGCTGCTAGAAACCAAAACACGTTTTTCAGCATCATTTATCATCTTTTTAACATGGCTGACAGTATTCATTGCAAATCAAAGCTCCCAGGCCAAGCGTATTAAAACCATTTCTGGTTTTCAGAAGCGAATGCTGTGAGGGCCAGGAGCAACATTAACATACCCACTAACATTTCCAGCTTGTCCAGTATCAGAAACCAGCATGTAGAATAATCTTTTGAACTCTCCAAGGCAGAGAAACGCTCTTTAAATAAAGAGGAGATACATAATTCATTGCTCAGCTGGTCTGCCTTCCTTGCTGAGCCATGACAGACCACAGGAAGCATTCCCACTCCCTGCCATCCCTCCTCCTGATGTTCCCAGACCTACCAGAGCAAGGAAAGCCAGGCAGAAAAAGCTCTTGCTGGCTGTTGGGAAGACATCCTATATCCATAGGGAAAGGGGCAGCAGACTTCCATCACAAGTACCCCCAGGCAGCCCATGTTGCTGCCCATAAAGGCACCAAAGTCACCCAAAATCTGTGCCACCACAAACAAATGCAGGCACTCCCCCTGCAAGCACCTGCCTCCGTGGTGTGGTGAGTGTAGAAATCAATCTCTGGGGCCAAACAAACAAGCAAAAGCAGGGAAGACTGAGAAGGCAGAAATGAAGATGCTAACCAAGAAGGCAGGCAGGAAAGAATAGAGATCCTTGGCCTGTGGGAGCAGGCAGCCTAAAACTGGGTATGAAGTCAATGTGTACAGATGGAGTCCAAGCTGTGGAGTTTGGGCACAGGCTCTCTGGACTGAGGAGCCACTGGAATGACTGCAAGAGCTACAGGAGCCAAAAGATCCAAACCAACACTTGGACAAGGATGGGAGGAACCCCAAAGCTGCTCAGGTTTGCCTTTTCCCTCCCCATCCCACTCCCACACTCTCTCCATGTACTAATGAGGAATCCTTGCCCAAATCCAGCCCCTGTAGCTGGTTTCTGCTGACCTGAAGTTATCCTGCAGCTCTAACAACAGATGATGGATCTCATTTCTACCCCAGCAGCCTCTGTTGCATGGCATTGCTCTGCATATTAATGATCCCTAATGACACCTAAAAGCCTCTGCAAAGTCTCACATATGGATTTTACCACTTAGTGCAAAGCCATAAAGACCCCACAATGGCAGAGCATGTTTAATGACCAAAACCAAGCAAGGAAAGCATTCATTAAGACATCCTCTTACTCTTGGGGAAAGGGACATTAAGATGATTTTTCTCCTGGACCAGCAGTGGCAGGTGAGTAAGGTGATGAGTAATATTAGTCTGAAAGGGATCTTTAAAATATGCATTATTTAAGTTGGCATGGAATAAGCCTATTCAGTGGAAGCAGGGTGGGGTAAGAAGGGTCAAGGGAGTGAAGGAAAAGAGCTGCCTGCTTGCCTGTAACATCATCAGCTTTGGACAGTGATGGCAGATTAGTCCTTAGGAATATAAATCACCTCAGTCAGGGCTCCTGGAATTCAGCACTTCCCGTGACTGCTGAAGAGGCACTGTCAGCTGATCCCTGTTTCTCAAGTTTGGGATGACAACTGGAGGGGGGAAGGCTGAAAAGAAGGGTTAATTAAACAAAGAGGCAAATAGGCAAGAGCCTTTAGGAATTGATTAGGCAATGAAAGTAAATGACTTGGCAAAACAACCCTGATGTCACTGCCAGAGTTATAAAAACATCCAAGAGATGCAGAGCTGTGCTAGTGATTGATATTCTCACTGTATGTTCCTGCAGCAATGGGGAGTGCTGGGACATTTATTGGGGCAAATGAAATCATAACCAAGCCACCTCCTTTCCTACTCTGTGCAAGAAGAAAAAGCTGCCAAGGATCTCTTCATCCAGAAACCAAAGCACCACCAAGGACTTAGGAAAGTGATCACATTGCCAAAACAAGGTTCAGAAAAATATATTCATCAAGCTCACATGGCATTGGTTGTTTCCCTGCACCAACATTCACACAGTGACCAAAACCAGAGACCCCCATTCCTTCCACATTTCTGCTAGTCTATAGCAAGACTGCATTTTCCACTCTCCTGTGCACATCTATTTCTGTTTAGGAAGTCACACAGCCTTGAGCCTTGGGAAAAAAAATATATGTCAAATATAGACCATGCCCGTGTTACACATCCAAAGGTTATTTAATGGTTTTTGTGATACACCAGTAAAGGAAAGAGACTTCAGTTTGATTTCGAGCCTTGAATCACCACGTTCATGAGGTCAAACCTACAGCTGGTATAAATTTACTTACCACCACCATAAATCCCAGCATCGTAACGCTGAAATATTCCGGCTGTCAGGGCAGGAACGTTGCAGGCTGCCCTGCATTTTTAACCTTGATTATACATAATTGTTAATCACTGACCCATCCTCTGGCCGCCCTCGGCTCGGGAGGGTTGCTAAGAGACCCAGTTTTCCTCCACATACTTTTTAAGGCTGGTTAAGGAATGGCCAAAAGTCAACGAAGTGAGTGTTGAGACTGTTGTGGAATGATGTGAGGTGGGAAGGGAGTGAGACCCTCCCACAGCTCCAGCCAAAGTGCAATAACACCCAGTGCCACCTTGGTACCTTGTGAAACCCACTGGGAGCATCCTCTGCCAGCCAGGAGGGCAGCGACTTTCTAGACACCAATGGTTAAAAATAATCAGGTAGAATTAATCCAGTTGAGGGTAGAAACTGTCCAGCCCATGTTTCTGTGTCGACTGGAGTCCCAAGGAGCAGCCAAATTCCTTCTGCTGCTCCCTTCAGCCAGCTCTCATGCCCACCAGGATCCTTTGGATTTGTGGGAAGGGACCTCAGAACTCTAGGACTTTTACCCTTCTGGCAAAGTAAGTTGAGTGGGAACACATGGCATCATCCACAGCCCCTCCTGTGCCATCTATCTTTATTTTTCCCTATTTTTCTACTCTTTTTTGGAAAATACTTGCTGTGTTGTATAATCTCAGAGAAACACATCCTTCTCTTGCTATTTCACTCCCCTATCACCATCCCATTAACAACCACTGTAGTATGTAATTTTTAGGCAAAGAAACTTGATTTTTGTCCTACAGAACCCACTTGTTAAAACACTACAGAGTTACACAGAAGCAACACTGAGCAGCCATACCAGTTGGTCCAGGATTCACAAGGAACATGCAGACAGGAAAACTCCAAAGCTCTGCTTTTTCTGCCTTCTCTTGTGTTAACTGTGACCTCCTGGTGTGGGTTATAGTCACACCTGGTGTAACCAGGGTAAAACAGACCTTTGTGATCAGGTTCCCAAAGCAGCTGAGCACTTCAGTAGGAGGCTGTGGCCTTGTGCCAGAGTGGGAACTCCAGTAGCTGAACATGCTTTCTTGTTTTCAGGAGTGTTATCAGGTCAATACATTGATGCAAACATGCCTTTTTTTTTCCTTTTAGTTTTCCTCTAAACCCTCAAGAAAACTTTAAGTAAAGCCTAACATGTCCAAGGCCAGGTTGGATGGGGTTTGGAGCCACCTGGGATAGTTGAAGGTGTCCCTGCCCATGGCAGGGGGTGGGACTGGATGAGCTTTAGGGTCCCTCCCAACCCAAACCATTCTGGGACATACTGGGGTAAAAACACACAGACAGCAAAAGCTTCCAGCTTGTGCCTTTCTTCTCCTGTTGGGAATCTTCTCATCAAAATCAGGCCAGGCTACACCCCCAGTGTTTCAGGAGTACCTGACATGGCTTAAAGCACAGTGTAGGCTATAATTTTGTAAATAAAGATTTGGACAACCAGATGACTGCCAGGGACAACATGTGCAAAGTGCAGAGGGGTAGAAGGACCAAGAGGCTGCTCTGGGATGATTCTCTTGGAAAAGAAATGATTAAGCATGAAGAAGTCACACAAAACCAGGGGCCCCCTAAGTAATTTGATCACTTCTATTTGGACTGTTTCTTGATAGTTTGTTCTCAAGGAGTGAAAACCATAACCCACCCTGCCTTCACTGCTGCTCCTGGGGCTGAACAGGTCTGTCACCCTTGGTGAGACCCAACTGTGCAGCACAAGGCTCTGTCCTGCCCTGCCAGCCACTACAGGCAACACAATCCCATCACCTCCAGCTGACCCTGTGAGTTAAGTATTGTTTCATGAAAAAAAAACACAACCCTGGAGATGGCTGATGGCAACCTGCCCTCCAGACAGAGGAGCCTTGCACAACACCCGAGCTGCATCCCCAGCCAAGGCATCACCCCGAGCTGCATCCCCAGCCAAGGCATCACCCCATGGGATTCCCCAAACACCCAGGGCACAGGGGAAGGTGACAGGCCAGGAACACAAAGCCAGGGACTTTGGGAAGGCTGTCAGATTAAACAGCAGTGTTTCCACCAGCTCTGCAGAGGAAGAGCTAGAGACAACCCAGAGGAGGAAAGTCTGCCAAAGAAAACTGCTGGGAGCTCGACGGCTCACTGTTCCCGTCTGCAAGAGAAGCTTCCAGGAAAAGAAAACAAATTTGGGTCTGAGAAAGGCCTGGAGTACAAAACCTGCACTCAGCTCTGTCCTCAAGAATGAGAAGTGGTCGGAGCAGGAGGACAGTGCTAGATGTGTGTGCACAGAGACATCAAACACACGATGCTGTGTCAGGAGAGGGACAGCTGGAGTAGTTTTGGGCCCCCTGGCCTCTGCAGAAGGATAACAAAGGAAAATAGGAACTGTAAAGAGCTTCAAAATTGAAAAAAAATTCTTGGAGAAGAGAACCACGGGCGACACCTGACAGATGTTGCAGTTGTTAAATGTTAAATGCTCACCAAGGGCAAAGGTGACTGCTGAGGTCACTGCAAGTTTGGCCAGTGCACAGACCTGAGGACAAGCCTAGAAGTTCCAATGAATTCCATGAGCCCTAAAGAAAGAAATAGAAAAAAAAAATGAAAAGGCACAAAAAGAGACACCCAGCACTGGATTGCACTGTGCTCTACTCCACTGGCTGGGAAGCAAAGCTGACCATGCATAAAACATGACAAGGTGTATTTGGAGCCAAATTGCTGCTTCATCAGACCTATTGAAACCAACCATCACAGGGAGCCTCAACCTACTCAACCCTACACAAGCAAGCACCAGGCTGGCATTTCCCCTGTCCTCTCCCCTATGCCAGCCTCCCCAGGATGCCAGGGGATGGAAACCCTCCTGCTCCTCCTCCCTTCCCACATCACAGGGATGAACAAAGGGCAAGAGCTTACACAGCCACTCCTGTGCTTCTGGTAAAGCTGCCTCACGTTCCCAGAGAGCCATTAATCCATCACCCTTCAGCTCTAAAATTCATACAAATGATTTTATTCATAATTAATTAAGGCCTCTAAATGTGGAAATTAAATTACCATTTACAGTGCAAGAGGAGATAGCACAGGAAAACCTGGATAGCAGCAAGAGCTCTGCACGGATCAGGAGGACATGGGGGGGTGGGGATATCTGGCAGGCATGCTATGGATTCACACAGGGAAATCTGTGCTAGGTCAAAATACAGATTTCAGCACCTTTGAAAAGCTGCTTGGGCCCAGTTGCAAGAGACCTTTAAGTCTCAGGTGCCAAATTAACCCCAAAACTCAGGTGCCCCTCAGCTCTGCTGTTAATAGTCCCCTGGATTCTTGCACTGGGAGCACATTTTGAGGCCAGCTAAAAACCCAGCTTTCCTTTCGCTGCTTGGCCCCTGTGCTGGAAAACAAGCTGTTGGGAGAACAAAAGAGCTGCTCCTCATCACGTGTATTTAGCCTCACCTTTCCATTCGAATCAGGCTGCCACAGAAGAGGGAACACACAGGAAAAACAGATGGCCCTGCACTGAACACGAGGCATAATTCACTCGAGGGCCAGGAGGGAGATGGGATGAGCAGGCTGTGGATCACCAGCACTGCTGAATTCAGCCATGCACTCACAGCAGGGCTCTGCTGTGACAAATACCACAGCCACCATCGTTTGCTCCTTAACTCGGAAGGGAAACGCTGTGAAAAGTTATTTTGCTCCTTGTTTCAGTGGCAGAGGAGCATCTGAATTAGTGATGGGGATGATCCTCAGAGTTTCAAAGGCAACCCTCTCCCACCCCTGATAAGCCCATGGATGCACTCTGTATCAGAATCCAACAGCAGAGTAACAGGATCTTTTTCCCTGATATCCAGCTATTGGTTTGCCCAATTGCCAAGGGATTTTTAGGCTAAGAAAAGGGTCTGTCCACAATTATTCAAAGAGACCAGGAGGCAGACATTCTCATGCTCAGCCAGGTAGGCAGATTGTCGGAAGGGTGATGGCCATGTTGAAATGAAGCAAAGAAGAAAAGGTTCATAAAAGTGACCTTTCTGGTTCCACACAGCCAAAAACAACGATGCAGTGACTACAGGGGAGTTTCAGGGCCAGATTGCCCCAAGCCCCCAGCACCCTGAGAGAAGTCAGGGAGGGCTGAGCACACACCTGTATTAGCAGCATGTACCAGTTTTCTTGTCCAGGATCAGTCCTTCACTTGGCAAGGCAAAACCCACCAAGCCTAGGAACAGCACAGGCATGTTTGTTGCTGCAAAAGCAGCAATCTCTGGAGAGATTGAGAGTGTGGATAGCAGGAACAAGAAGAACTGCTCCGTCTGGTCTCCCTTCCCCACTCGCCCATCACCACGAACCCGCTGTCCCTGCAAAGGCAACCAGCTGGTAATTGCCCTCCTGCTGCTGACGTACAGGGATGTGGGACCTGTCAGGGACCCGTGTCTCAGGCTGGCATGACTCTGCCTTCACCCCACAGCACCCCAGGCCACTGTCTGATGGGGAGTGCCCCACACAGCTCAGGGGGTGGCATTGCCACAGTGCCCACAGACAAACAGAGACACAACTGTTGTGAAACAGCCCATTTTGAAACGCCAAGGTTTGTTCCTTGCAATATATCCATTGGAAGCTGATGCATTCCCCTTCAGTTCAGGCTGTTCCACGCTGCTGCTGATGGTGCCAGTCCCACAGAGACCCAGGCACATGCTTGGCTTTACCTGCCTGGCCAAGGTCTGCATTTACATGCCATGAGCATTAAAAAAACCCAAGCAGATGCCTAAAGAGCTGTTGGTGTTCCAGGGAGGTGTTTGAGGAATAACTGGACATGGCACTCAGTGCTCTGGCCTCGTTGACAAGGTGGTGATGGGTCACAGGTTGGACTCAGTACCAGATCCCTTCCAATTTAGGTGACCCTGTGATGGCAGCATCAGGATGCTCTGAATTAAGGAGACCCGTGTGAGAAGTGAGCTGAGCTGCCCCTCACACCACAGACTGCATTTCAACATCCCTGCCATCTGAGAGGAGCAAAAGGTCCCTCCAGAGGCAGCTCTGGTATCACCTGTAGGCAGACCTCTCCTTGAAGGTCTCAAGGGTTGCAGCCACATCCCAGGTGCCCACCTTGCCTCCCAAGGGCTGTGGTAGCAATGTCCCGACACAGAGAAAGCCTTTGGGATGTGTGAGCAACAAGCAACATGCAGAACACGTGGATTTAGTTGCACATTTGCAGTTTCCCTTCATACCAGCTAATCCCTACCATGTGGGCATCCCTGTTCGGTCCCTGCTGCCATCCCTGTCCCTGCCCCGAGCTCTGGGGTAGCTTCTCCTGACCCAGCAGCAAACACACAAACCCTGGAGCACAGCAGACAGGAAAGCAGCAGTTTACTCATCAGGATCACTTCTGTTAAGAGCAGGACCTGAAGCAGCACAAACACCTTCTGCAAACCACATCACACATCACAAATACCACCCCTCAGCTGGGCATCAAGGGCTTTTCTTCCTAATGAGCCTTTTCAAACCAGAGCACACAGTGACCACAAAACAAAGAATAATATTGGAAAATGCCAATTAGGAAGAGCATCTGAACAAAGCTTCAAAAGAGGAAAAAAACTTTGACAGAGACACTCCTCATTTTCACTGAGCTACAGACAGTACTTATTTGAAGCAAAACATTTTGCTGGAAAACACAGAATCATAGACTAGAATTTGTTTTAATTATGTAACTCTGACTTCCCAGACACACAAATCCAGCTATGGAAAATGCCATACCTTGGCTTTTAAAATGGCACGAAACAAGCCAAAGAGAAGAATATGCCACAGTAATTAATGTTTCTTTGCAATCTACACGGTGCTCACCACTTGCTTTTTCCCAGGGGAATTAAATCCTGCTGCAAAGTGACAGAAAACACTGTTACCCCCAGTGCAGCAAACTGTCTTCAAGTATAAAAACTTCTCATTTCAGCTCCATTTCTGTCCAGCTGAAGCATCCCAAGCTGCCTGGGGTTATCAGCACAAAGACATGGGGTATGGCAGCAGCTGCCCCAGTCACAGCTCCAAGAGCAGCACCAGAGTAAATTGCCACCCTCACAACCAGCAGCAGGATCCAGAGAACTGGATGCACAGGAAAAAAGAAGGAGAAATATATACAGATAGCTAAGAAGAAAGCACACCAGGCAATTAAAAGGGAGGAAAGAATATCAAATGTCTTCACATCAGAGGAGAAATCCTCATCCAGGCTATTCCACTCCATTAATTTTTTAGCACTGCTACTCATTCAAGTCAAATATCAGATGGAGAATTTACACTTTTAGTCTTTTGAAACAAACCTTCTGCCATAAACAGGAGAACTGACCTGATAGCAATTCATTTGCAGTGGGAGGAAAAAAAGGGATTCAGCAGCAACACTCTATGATCACAACAAATTGGTTTCAGCAATACACCTGATTTGAAAGGAGCTCAGCAACCAACGCTTAAAATAAGCCATAAAGTCAAATACTTTTGCAATGAAGCATTCAGAGGCAGTGCTTTTACATATTTATTTATTCATTCATTTTTTCCTCCCCAGTTTGTGACACCATTGTATCTTAAGCTTGATCTAAACCCCAAAGGGGAAAATCAGATTAGTGTATTTTTATATACTGATTAAGTGGCAGGAGGAGACTTTTGGACCCTCTCTCAGGCAGCAGCCACAGAACCAGGCTGCTTTCCCAGGGAAGAAGCTGAAAGCTTCTCCTGTCAGTGAGATGCTCAGACAAACCTCACTTCAATGAGGGGTTAGTACTGCTCTCCTTGCCTATTGAGAAGAAATTTAATTTTTAGAAGGACAACCTTCTCTCAGGCCTCAACAAAGCCTTGACATGAAGCACAGCCCAAATTCCCCCAGCATCTAAAACATTTCCAAAGGGAATTCCCACAGCCAAGGAAGGCAGAGCAACAGCAATTCCACAACACCACAAGAGGTGCAAAACAGAGCAACAACCACTCGAAGACACGTCCTGCTATTTCTGCACAAACTACTTTTGTAAAGAAAAAGGGACAAAAAAAGCAAACTGCTGCTTAAAATACACTTTGGGGGTTACATAAGGGATGTTTAAAAAACTCAAACCCTGCTAATTCTTTGTTAAAGGGAAACATCCTGAACGAAAGCCCTAGGAAGAAATACAAATAAACTACTGACAATTGCACACCACTGACTCCAGACCTCTGTGCCCAGTGCACACAGGCAGTCTGGAGGTTTCCCCTGCCCTGCCCAGTGTTCAGCTCCTCTGCTCCTAATGCTGCATCAGATAAATAAATCAAATTGAATACACAACGTGTGAGTAACTCCTGACTTCAAATATTTATGGAAGACTATTATCATCAGCCCCAATGGGGGTCATCTGCAGTGTGAAGGCAGCCAGATCCACAGAGCAAAGACAGCCAGATCCACAGCACAGGCAGCAAGGATGAGCATCAGGAATGTTCTTTGCTACCTGGATCACTCAGGGCTGCTGGGGGGTTTGCACAGTCATGGGATCAGAGGATCCTGGAATGCACTGGGAAGGGCATTCCCAGCAGGTCAGGAAGGGGATCCAACCCCTCTGCTCAGCCCTGGGAGGCATATCTGCAGTGCTGGGTCCAGCTCTGGGCTCCTCAGGGCAAGGAGGAGCTCCTGGAGGAAGGCATGGAGTCATCCTCACCAGGGATATTCCAGAAACCTCTGGACACAGTCCTGTGCCATGTGCCAGATGCCCCACTGTGGTCCCTTCCAACCTGCCCCACGTTCTGTGACTCTGTGGCTCTGGGAAAGGGTTGGTTTGGCTGCAGCTTTCCAAGAGAAGCCTGTTCCCAAATGCTGCCCCACACTGAAGCATCCATTCAAGGCAGATCAGCTCAATTAAAACAAGCCGGAACAATCCTATTACAGCTCGGCTGGCCAGTGTCTCACACAGACAAGCTTAAATGCATAATTAATTAGCTACTTGAAGAAAGCTCAGTAGCCTCTTCCTAGGACCAGCTTTCCAGAGCTGAAGGGACCACCAGCTGCAATTTCATTAAATGAAATAAATCCCAAACCCATTTCCCTCTGTAGCAGAGCCCCATGGACACCAGGGGACACCAAAACCCCTCAGCAGCCCTGGGGCTATCCAAACCCCCATCAGCTGCAGGCAGGGCTCCCCTGCCCTGGCTGGGACTGGCTGCCACATTCCAGGAACCAGGAGAAGTTTTGTTCCCCATGGCAGATAACAGAAGTACAAGTGCAAGCACAGGACTCTTTATTCTCCTTACACAGTGTAAAGGGAGCTTGCAGCCCCTGGCAGGGTCATTGCCACTGCACCGTGGGGCAGAGCATCCTGTGATATTTGGATTTATTTTCTTCATTGGTGTTTTCTTTGGGACACAGACATTATTGTACATGAAATGCTTAAGGGCACCGAGCCTTCAGGTCAGGAGCCGAACATTGCTTTAACACAAATAAATACTGAGGGTTATGCTGGGTTACAATCACCTCAAAATAAAACTCAAGGCACTCCTGGAACCAAAATAGCAGCGTGTTTACTTTAAGCCTCTGGAGTGGGAGCAGGTATTGCAAGTCAAGTACAAAGAGGGCAGAGTAAGTGGCAGCACAGGACTCTGATAACGAGACAAGGAGATTAAAGCAGAACTCAAACACCAGAACAAACCTTGGATGAATCTGAAAGGAGAAACCCAGGGCCTGACAATCGCTGACATCACTGCAGCTTTAGCAATATAGATGAACAGATAGCTATCAGTGCTTAAATTCTCTCGAGGATTTCTACAAGTTACATCTTACTCTGTAAAAAGAAGCTACACAAAACAGCTCTACCTTGGCACACTTTCAGCCCCTGAATTTCACAACACATTTAAGTTAAATGAGAATGGGGAATCCAACATTTTAATCTCAGCTAGGAGAAACAGCATTTCAAATACAGAAAACATTGGCACAGGTTAGCAAAAGACAAATTGATTCAATCTCTCTCAAAAGCTTAAAGAGTAGAAATGATCTTCCACCAAGCACAATGGAGGCAATTTTCAAGGAAAGCATCCATTGAGGAGTGACATGGCCACAGCTAACTGGAAAGACAAGATTTAAGGCTAGATTAAATTCTGTTGGCAAGCCAGAGGAACTCCATCGATATCAAGTGTCCTACCCACGTAGGCAAAGCCAGGATGCATCTTATGGTACCACACATTGTGACCTCAGTTTGGAGCTTGTATTAGCAGGGAACAGCACGTCCCACTGAGGCACTAAAGCCCATGGACTCCTCCAAACCTTCCATCTCAACACAACACAGCACCAAGTCAAACCAGCAGCAATTAGCATCCCAGGAACACACAAGAAATATGCTCCACTTGGTCTGGGAGACAGATCAGATCCCAGCACTTCTCCATTCCTTCAGAAATAGTCACCTCTAATGCCTCAAAAAAGTGGCTGTTCCAGCAGCATTTAGCTCTCTGCACTCTGTGAAAAAGAAGAAAAGGGTTACCAATTCTTTCAACAGGAGTCTAAAGATTGGAAGGCAAAGGCACATGCACCAAGAATCCCTGGAAGGAGAGCAATTAGCCAACAGGGTACATTTAGGAGGGAAGAGAGTGACTCCAGCAAAGACAAGATTGGGAATGGCTTGGCGAAGCACAGCAAAAACATTCCCCCATCAACAAAACCAGGCAGGTGGGGGCACCCCAGCCTTGGCAAAGCCCAGCCAGGGTCTGGGGACACCCCTGGGCATCCTCCACCCTTGTCCCACAGCATGGGAGGGTGAGAGGCAAGTGACAATTCTCAACACGTCATCTGCAAACTTCCTGCTGGTTAAAATTCACCAGGCAAGCATTTCATGGCCAGGAACTGCTCAGGATCAGAGGTTCATTTACTTGCCACAGTCAGCTGCAGGGAAGCAGAAAACAACACACACACCCCTGGCCTCTCCTTTCCCATATTTCTGGCATCTCTGGGTGGCTTGTGACACCAGGGAGCAAGAGGAAAGCCCAAAGCACCCTGCAAACAAAAGCAGAAAAGCTGGTCTTTCACAGCGATAAAAGGAGGTGCAGTACCTGCCCCTGAAGAACAAACAGGTTCAGACACCTTCTCTTATGGAGATAAAGAGTGTTGCACGTCCAATTCCTCCCACCACCTCCAGAACTCACTCAGGGAAGGAAGGAAGGATGTGTTGAGAGAAGGTTGGATATTTGCATCAGGCACTTTGATGGTACAAACACCTTGTGTGCCCAAGTTTAATGAAGAGGAGACTATGAGCACCAGGCAGGAGTGAAAGCAGAGCAGGGCTCACCAAAACAAGGTTGTCTTAACACCTGAAACCCAGACTCACAACACACTTGGAGCCAACCCAAAGGTGATGGGGATTAAATTCTTTCTTTGCACAAAGACTAAGGCAGGCCTAGGACCAGAACAAGTCTGTCTAGGGCAACTCTCAAAATGCTTGACAAGTCTTACTGCTCCCTTGGAAAGCTTTCAAAAGTACAAAAAATAGAGCAATTTCCAGCTTCTGCTTGAGAGAAGGGATACATCCTTTTTAGGACAGCCTCAGGAGAGACTGCTGTCCATCACAGACATCGTGTTGAATCCTCATCCTTGCCACAGTTCTCCCCTTGTTCCAAGAGAGGTGTGCCCTCAGCAGGTACAGTCCCTGCAGGCTGTGTACAAACAGGGTCACAGGACACAGATGGCTTCCTGACATCCCCACCCAGCAGTGACCCAGGTTTGCAGCTGGGTGCTGACAAAGGGAGCATTCCTGTGCAAGAGAAGCACTGAAACCCAGCAGGACAAAGGGGATCCTGTGTGCCTGTGCATGCAGGGTGTGCTGGAGCAGAGATGCCACAAGGCAAGACACCCACACATTCCTCCTGTCAACAAGGATTTGGGATGATCCGAGAGAGCAACGAGTCTGGAGAGAAAGCCCCTGCAGACAAGTGGGACCCTGCTGACACAAACATAGTGCTCGTGGCCTGGGGGCTGCCCAGCTCAGGGACACCCACCCCTCTGACCCCACACCCCTCACCCAGCTCTGCCTGCACCAGCAGCCCCAGTTGGCTGTCAGTCCTTTTTATCTGCCTGGCTGGCAGGGTCAGGACATCTCATGGCAGGGCAGGTCTGTGTGCTTCCTCAAGCACCTCCTTCCCCATGACCCACCTGGGCAGGTGCTGGTCCCTGCCTGGCACCACAGCCCTGCCTGGCTGTCACACACCCAGCCCCTGGGCAGTGCCAGCTGCTGAGCAGGATCCCCAGCCCTCCTCACTCCCAGCCCACACTGAGCTCTTCCCTTTCCTGCCCATCAAAAGAGGGGCTCACTTACCCTGCTGTGGGCTGAGACTCAGTAGTTCAGTGATTCCAGAGACCCTGAGCATCTCATGTCCTGCCATTCCCAACTCACCACAGGGTGATTCCCACTGGGGTGCCCCTGCCTCCTCTGCAGGATTTCAGCTGGCATGGATCCTAAGGGCTCTCAGCAAAACTGTGCCTCCACTGCTGCTGCCAAGCCTTCCAGCATGCCAGAGCTCAAATCCTTCTAGAAAAATGTTCTTTCCTCTTTCTTGTGCAGAGCTCCATCCGTATCTCTTTGTTTTTGAACCCAGGCCCAAGGATGTCCTTCCACACTCCCAGCACAAGATGCAACTTGAAGCATCATTTCTCTTCCTCTCCTCCCATATTTCAAGAAAACTCGGGTTCTCTGTAGAAAAATTATGGATTTGCTTCTATAGCCACAGCAAGCTGACTGTGTTTTAAAGAACAAGGTTCAGTCCCCTTTGCTGCTGCCTCTCCTGCTCCCACTGCAGGGCAAAAGGAGGCAACAGGCAAAATGCCAATGAAAAAAGAATAAATAAAAGGCATTAAACTTGTAACACGCTCCATTGGAATGGAACCATCCTGGGCAACCAGAGAGCCCCTGTTACCCCAGCAAGCCCAGGTTTTGTGTCTGAGCTCTGCAGAAACAGCAGGTGAGATAAAGAAATCAAAATAGAGGGGGCCAGGGCCAGAAACAGCCCCAGAAGGAAGGCAGTGGGCAAGGAAGTGGGCAAGCTCACCTGGCTGGGCTTCCAGGTGTCCAGCAGGAGGAAAGGCACTTGCTTTTCCTTACAGCAGAGACCTGTGCTCGTCCTGACACACCTGTCCTACAGAGAGCTGTGCAAAGCCAGGGGAACCAGGAGAAGCCCCCCAGCAGCAGCAGCCACAGTCACAGCCAGCCCAAGAGGCTCCCTGGGACCCCCAAACACTCCAGAGGCTCCCTGCGACCCCCAAAAAGCCCCAGCAGGCTCCCTGCGACCCCCCAAAAAGCCCCACGAGGCTCCCTGCGACCCCCAAAGAGGCTCCCTGTGACCCCCAAAAAAGCCCCAGCAGGCTCCCTGCGACCCCC
>JAWWEE010000001.1:829080-866143 GCA_035221455.1 Xenops minutus
ATGGGATATTGGGAAGGAATTGGTGGCTGGGAGGGTGGGCAGGCCCTGGCACAGGGTGGGCAGAGAAGCTGTGGCTGTCCCTGGATCCCTGGGAGTGTCCAAGGCCAGGCTGGAGCATCCTGGGATGGTGGAAGGTGTCTCTGCCCATGGCAGGGGGTGGAATGGGATGGGTTTTAAGGTCCCATCCCGTTCTCGATCCCATTCCTATTCCCGTTCCCACCCCATTCCCATCCCGTTCTCGATCCCATTCCCACCCCATTCCCATCCCGTTCTCGATCCCATTCCTATTCCCATTCCCACTCCATTCCCATCCCGTTCTCGATCCCATTCCCATTCCCCGTTACTCACTTCCCCCCTCTGGCCGCCAGGGGGCGCTGCCCCCCCCTTCCTCCCGCGCGCCCTCCGTTCCCGCTCCGCGATTGGCCGGGCCGCGCGCGGCGCGCAGCGCGATTGGCTGTGGGCCGCATCCGCAGGCTATATAAGGGGTGCGCGGGGGGGCGTGCCCGCAGTGCGCGGGCGGGGCCGGGCCGGGCCGCACCAAAGCGGGGGAAGATGGCGGCAGTGCGGGCCGTGTGCGTGATGCGCGGAGAGGGGCCCGTGCAGGGCGTCATCCACTTCGAGCAGCAGGTGGGCACCGACACCGCCCCGCGGCACCCGCACCGAGCCCTCCGCAGCCCCGCGGTGTGGCACGGGGAGCTGCGGCTCCGAATGGCCGCGGGCCTCGGTGCGCAGGGCACCGCGGGGTGCTCTGCAGGGCCGCGCCCGGCCGGCTGGAACGGGACCAGACAGATTAGAGAGATTACACAGACAGACAGATAGATAGATAGATAGATAAAGAGATGTACAGCCGCGTTGGAGCGCGCTCGGGCGCTGCTCTGTCACCTTGGTTTGACCCGCGTCGCGCCGAAGCGCTCGTGGTGACAGTGACAATGACAGTGACAGTGACAATGGTTCGCTCCGCAGGGCGATGGGCCGGTGAAAGTCACCGGGAAGATCACGGGCTTGGCCGATGGAGAGCACGGCTTCCATGTGCACGAGTTCGGCGACAACACGAACGGTGAGGAGCCCCTGCAGGGCTGGGATCTGCTGATGATGATGATGATGGTGCTGCTGCTGCTCGGCCAGGGGGTCTGGGGGGTCCAGGCTGTGCTGGGAATGAGTGCCAGGCTCGGGGAGCCGCTCCCCCGGCAATGCCCGGGTGGAAACCCCGGCCGGAGGGGATAGCAGAGCTGCCAGGTGCGCCCCGAGCGTTCCTGGGGCTGTAGCAGGGGATTCCTGCCCGAGCCAGCGGGACAGGCAGCAGGAGAGCAGCAGGGTGAGCCTGGCAGCCCCGGACCCTGCTCTGACAGCCCCTGTGCTCTGTTGCAGGCTGCACCAGCGCCGGGCCGCACTTCAACCCGGAGCGCAAACAGCACGGGGCGCCCGGCGACGCCGAGAGGTGAGTGCTGAGAGCTCCGGGCTGGGATGGAGCACCCCGTGATCCCGCAGGAGGGCTCGGGTCACAGCCCTGGGACCGGGGGACTCTGCAGCGTCTGTTGGACACTGTAAAGCATCGTCTTGGGGTCGTGGCGTGGGAGGAGGGGACAGGGAGGGCTGTGCTGATGCTGGGAGTGAGACCTTGTTCCTTTGCCCCAGGAGCCCCTGGACACCTGGCTGTGCCTGCTGGCTCTGGGCAGCAGGGCTGGGAGCAGGAGTCAGACACCTGGCCTTGCACAGGGAGGGTCTGGCGTAGCATTAGGAGCAGCTGGGCGCTGGGATCAGCCTTGGGATGCCCCTCTCTGTGTCCATGAGCGCTCCTAAATGCCACCTGAGCGATGGATCGCCGCCGGGCAGGCGGGGCTGGGAGGTGGCTGGCTGCCAGCTCCTGCATGACACAGCATGAAATGGTGTGCGAGGGCCCTGCCACCACTCGCTGCTCGGGGCTAAAGGTTGGGATTGCACGGGCACAAGGGCTTTTGCACCCTCAGTTTTGGCAAATCCTGCCCAGGCCACTGTGGGCACCCTGAGGAGGGTGTAACAACTTTTATCAGTGTAAACAATTGGACTGAAGCTTCCTGGAAGCAAATTCCTAAAGGGAGAGCTTGCCCTTGACCTGATTTTATAGGGCCTGGTTAAAAAAACGTGCAGTTTGTGCTGTGTAAGAAGCTGGTGCTCAGCACTGGGCTGGCTGAGCTGCATGGAGAGTTCTAGGAATGTTGGTATTCCGGGTTCTGAGCCTGGATAGAGTCTGGCAGAACGTGATCAGCAGTATATTTTGAGTGAGTGTTTTGTTTGGGGCAGGTGTGCAGCACAAAGGCCCTGGAATGTCCAGAAGTCCCGTGAAAACTCCACTGCTGGAGGCAGAGTTCTCTAGGAAGTGCTGGCAGAGATGTAGCCCTGATATAAGCTGTGTGGGAGAGCAGGATGCCAAGGGATGGGGCAGTGCCAGACTGGAGTAATCATCCCTGCTACTGCCTGGAGCTGAGCAGCTCCTGCATCCCCTTTGACCTGTCACCTGACAAGCCGCTCTTCCTAATCGTATTTAACCCCAAAGTCTGTGGAACAGCTGATCTGTGATAGCAGTTATGACCTCTGGGGAAGAGTGGCAGTGTTCCACCAGACCTGCTCTGTGCAGGCAGAGTTATTCCATGGAATTTGAGAGCCTTTGGGCAGAGGGAGATGCTGTTGTCACGGGGGGCTCTGGACCTGTGTGCCCTTGGAGATGGGATGGTGGAGTTACCCCAGTGTAGGAACAGCATGAAGTCCCAGACCTGCCCCTGGCAGAGCTTTCAATCCAAGCAGTTCCCTAAGCCTGTGTTTGTGTGTGTGTCTGTGCAGGCACGTGGGAGACCTGGGCAATGTGACTGCGAAGGGAGGAGTGGCCGAGGTGGAGATCCAGGATTCCGTCATTTCCCTCAGTGGGCCACACTGCATCATCGGCCGCACCATGGTGGTGAGTGCGGGGCCCTGGCGGTGCTGGGCACGCACAGAGGGCTCTCAGTGTGTTAACCAGATCCCAGTTTCCTGCCAGAGATGTCCCTCCCTGCTTCACTGGGCTGTGGGTGACTGAATCAGCTGGCACAAATGCTGTCACTGGAAATGGGCACCTGAGGACACTGGAAGGAGCAGCCCAGCTGGGAGTTTTTAGCGTGGATATCAGTCTGACACTGTGCAACCAGTGTGTGGTGTAACACCCTGCTGGCAGCTGGTGCTGTGCTGGGAGCAGTGGAATGTGGGGACCGGATCTGCAATAACCTGAGCTAAGGTCTCTTTCATTCCTTTTTAGGTCCATGAGAAACGGGATGACCTGGGCAGAGGGGGGGACAACGAGAGCAAGTTAACTGGAAATGCGGGACCTCGTTTAGCCTGTGGGGTGATTGGAATCGCCAAGAGCTAAGTGTGGCACCTGCAGTGCTGTTCCATTGCTGTTCCTGCCCCTCATCCTGCAAGCCCAAGATCTGTCACTAATCTCCTGCTCCTCTGCATCCCGAGCAGCGCTTAAACCACTGGAGACTGACGGAGTTTTGTATGATGTACATGGCAATTAAAGTGTCCCCTCATGGAACGGCTCTGTGGTCTCTGCTCACACACCGGCTGCCAGCATTCCCTCTCACATCCCTCCCTGGAGCAGCACATCTCTGCTGGGTGCCAGGGGAGAGGGGAGCAGTGCTCACATCCCAGCCCCTGGATGAGCCCCATGTGCCCTGGCAAAGAGCAGCAGAGCTGGGTGTGTTAGGGCTTCCTCCTGGGGAAGGTGCATTTGCAGATCTCAAATCCATGTAATAAATGTTCTGGGCAGATACACCTGGGTCCGGCTGTCTGTACACAGGGAACATCCCCAAACCTGCACCTGCTGGGGAAAGGGGGCCTGGGCTCCAGCAGGTGGGTGATTAAATTGCATCCAGCAAGTTGCTTCCAGGCAGTATCCCAGGACCAGCCAGGAGTAACCACTGTGTGCCCATGCCAGCTTCCATCATGTTCTTGTGTGTCCCTCTGAAACACAGATTTCAGAGTCTCTCTTAATAGAGAAAATTAATCATTTTAATGAGGAATTGTATCCGTGTTGCTTTATCTTGTACATAAGGATAGTGATGGAAGTAGCAGATTGCAGTTCTAGGTAACCCCATTCCACTGAGGAATGTTACAAAGGGAACTTGGTAGTAGAGCAGGAATACTGTAAAAATAAACTTACATTCCCTGCTGGTGCCAGACAATTGTGTGAGTCTTCACCTGCCTGTGCCTCTTCCAGAGGGTCACTGTGAAGTTATTCCACAGGCACTGCTGCAGAAGGCAGTAAGGAATTGCTCCGCAGTTTTCCTAGGCTCTGCTTTCAGATCCCTACTGAGGGAAAGGGAGAGAACGTGAGGTGGGATTTGTGCGAACAGAGCAGCCTCTGTCCCTCTCATTCTCGTCTCCAGCTCTTCAGTGAAGTGAGACAAACCCTCCCTCCACAGAGCTGAGGCTCACACCTCAGTGTCTGGTGCTCTGGACATGGGAATGTCCCACGGGCCCCTCGGGAAACAACCAGCGAGGACACGAGTTTTAACACATGGAAGTTGAGTTCACTGCAGTGTGTAAACAGGTTCTTTCTCTCTTTATTCTGCTATTGCAAGAACATAAAAATAGATGTCCTCTCCCCCACCCAGAGCTCCACACTGGCTCTCCCCTCCCTCCCTCCCCCAGAGACAATTCCCTCTGCCACAGGGCTGCTCAGAAAAAGGACTAAGGAAGCAGCTGCCCTTTCCATGGGGAAAACCCCAACTTTAAAGGTAGAACACACCTACAGCAAGGAGAAAAAAACCCAAAACATTAAATATGCACAGGATTCACACACATTTCCCATGGCACTCCTGGAGGGGCAGGACTTCCCAAACTCTCTCAGCCACAGGAAACTCTACCTGCCCTCCTCAAATCTGACAAAACCATGGAAGTGCTTTGGCGAGAAGGTGGCAGAAGGGCCAGGAACACCAGGACATGCCCTCTGTCCCCCAGCCCAGGGGCACACAACCTACCTCTGGCAGGGTGAGGAAGGGCCAGCATTCCCAGGGGAGCAGCCCCGATCTCAGACAAAGCGACAGAATCCTCGTCCCAGCTCCACTTCAAGAACCAGGCTGGTAATTTACAGCAGGTTTTGGTGCCTCTGAGGTCTCGCTTTCCAACAGCAGCACTGGCTGACAGGTAGCAAAGCTGCGGGACGGGCGCTGTCCAGCCCAGAACACACTTTGTAACAGCAGAGCAGACATGCCTGAAGGTGTCGCTTCTTAAAAAAAGGCAAATTAAGGGCAACAGGAACCACAGAACCAATTGAGGGCAACAAAAAAAATAAAATAAAGCAAAGAATGGATTGCATTGCAAACACTAAACAGTTAACTCCGCAATTAACATCTTAAAACTAACTTTTACCCAGGGTGGTCAAGTATCTCATTAAAATGCAGCAATCTAAAACTCCAGAGGACTGTTACAAATAAAAATTCGCTTCTGTGAATCGCTACACAAACAGGTGGATTTCCTTTAACAAACAGAACCAAACCAGTCTAATTTAGACTCCAGTACAGCATTAACAGTTCCAACTTTAGGCTGTTGAACACTCCTTTTCCACTTCAGTGCAGCGTAGGAAGAATAGCACACGTTAAAAGTTTGTTACGAAAATAGAGTTTATTAAAAACACATCCCTATTGTTTTGAGGAGCTTTCACCGTTACCTTTTTCTTAAATTAAAAAAAAAATAGAAAGCACTTCTACTTCTGATTCGTAAACTTTTTAAAGTCAAAACTTTAAAAAAGTTACAGCAAAAATGGGTAATATTTTAATCATCTCTTCAGTATCTTTTATGTTATGCTGTGGCTATTTTAAATAGGAGGGAAGCAATCAAATTGCTCTCAGGCCCCTGCGCTGGGCGGGGCTGGGGGCGGCAGCGGATTTACAGCACTGTACAACTAAAGCTCGACACTCCAACCCAGGGCTCTGCAGCGCCCAGTCTCAGCGGGGCGCCTCCGCCACGGTGCCCGTGTCCTTGTCCTCCTGATCCAGGGATGAGGTAGCCTCGGGGGCCGACTCTTCCGCGGGCTTTGCACCCGCAGGTTCGGGCTCTCCCGCAGCGAGTTCGGAAACAATGTCTGCGTCGTCGGCCGCTTTGCCGCCGTGGGGCTCGTGGTTTTTGTCGCCTTCTGCCCTGTCTGTCACCTCCGGCTTCTCCTTGCCACGGCTCTCTTCCTTGTCTCTGCGCGACTCCCGGTCTCTGGAATCCCTCTCCCTGTCTCGGTGGCCGCTGGAGCGCCTGTTCCTGTCCTCCGAGTCCCTGTGCCTGTCGCGCTCCGGGCTGCGCCGGCCCCACTCACGCCTGTCGCGCCTCTCGTGCTGCTCCCTGTCGTCCCCGCGGCTCCCGTAGCGCTCCCGCTCGTTTTCCACCCGGTTCCCAAAGGATCTCCTTCCAAACCTCTCCTGGTCTCTGTTGGGTGTGAACGTCTGCCTGTCGTTCCTGAACTGCCTCCCGTCCCTGTTCTCCTCGGGTCCGCCCGGGCCGCCGCTGCCCGGCACCCCCGTGGGCCGCACGAAGTGGCCCGGCGGGGGGAAGGGGGTTTTCATTCCGTGGGGGGGAGGCATCCCGAAGCCCCCCGGGCCCGGGGGGGGCCCCCTGTGCAGCATGTGCGGGGGCATGTGTCGCGGTGGCATCAGCGGGAAGCGCGGCAGCGGCGGTGGCGGCATCCCCGGCGGCCGCTGGAGCGGGATGAGCCCGGGCCGGGCGCCCAGCAGCCCCGTGGAGGGGGTCTGCAGCCCGACCACCGGGGGTGCCGGCGGCGGGGCCACGCCCTGGGTGCCTGCAAGGAACACACAAGGGACAGTCAGAGGCTGGCAGCAGCGAGCACGAGCATTTCCATGGATTCAAACCACGATTATCCCAGGAGAACTCGGAGCGGAGCCCCCTGTGCTGCTCCACGTGCAAACACACCTGAGTGTGCTGCTGAGGGAATGAACGAGCCTCGCAATGGCAGGAACCCATCCCTAACCCCAAAGCTTTCCCTTGCCCCTGTGCAAGGTCAGAGCTCCTGTCAGCCCCAGCCTCTCCCATCTCTGGTATCACAACCCTTGCCATGTAAACTAAAAGGAAATGCAACAGGTGATTTCTGGCTTCTTTTTTCCACAATACAATATTCCATCCTTTGCAGCGCATATTCAACACCAACTATTTGCTGTTTTAATTCCTGGTCTCTTTTCGTTTTTAGCACACTCTCCATAAGAGGAAGAAAATTACCTCTCCAAACATCCTGTTGGAGAAAGCTCAGCCCAAAGCTCACTGACACCAACAGGAGGAGCCAGAATGGAGGAGGGAGAACTCTGAGCTCCAGCAGCAGCCCTGCACCTCACGGGCAGCAGCTGCCTTCAGCCTGAACCAGCACACCCTGTCCCAGGAGCCCTCACCCTGCACCTTCCTGCTCCACGTGCTCCTGCCTGGGAGGGCAGGTAGGGTTCCTGCATCCCTCTGCTGGGGCTGCAATACTTACACACTTGTTAGTAACACTGAAAGTTCAGAATGGACATTATGCAAACTTTTGTGCCTCCTGCCCTGGGTAGAACCAGAATGTGAAATAGCTGTGGAAATTAATGCTGGAATTAGAGAGACTTGGCAGTGTCAGCAGTGAAAACTGTACTGGGATCCAGCTTCCTGAGCAGCCACAGAACCTCCCCTTCAGCTGCTCTGACACCTCTCCCTCCCTCCACTGGCTTTGCCTTTCTCCCCTCGACACACCTGAGCCTCCTGCAGGACACCCATGCTGCCCTCTCCCCACACCACTGAGGCTGAGGAACATCTCCAACAGAAACCTTTTCATAGTCACATTGGAAGGAAATTGTGTTTTACAAGTGTGGACTCGGGTGACAGAGATGAGAATATTCTGGTCTGTAGTACCCTCTCAGCCTGCCCTCCAGTCAGACATGGCTCCACAGGTCACACTCTTGGACAGAAGTGTTCCAGCTGCATTTTTTGCCTTCCTTTTCTCCCTCCTCCTGCTCATAAGCACATCTGTAATCACTGAGATGAAACTCCTTCCATGACATAACTATGGATCTGATGAGACAGACACATGGCTAATGATGTCTCCCAGGAATTCTGAGGTTTGGGGATGTTCTCATCGAGAAATACATCTTTTAGTCTGCCACCAATGATTAAAAATAAGGCAGAACAGACTGAAAACTACTGAGCTGAAGAGGACAAGCCTGTGCTTCTGCTGAGAAGCAGCAGAGTAGACATGGGCTCCAAGAGCATGAACATAAGGCAAGAGAGAAGAGTTTCACATTTAGTAATGTAATTTAATTTCTCCACAAACTGCAGCACTGAAGGAGCATGAAGGTGCCTGGAACTCCTTCTCTTTCACTCTGAACACGATTTTAAATATCAGCTCCCTTCAATGTCGAGGCTGAAGCAACTGCAGAAGCACTACCTGAGTTTCCTCACTCTGCTCACAAATCAAGCACCAATTAAACACTTGCAGAGCTGTCCACAAACACACCCTCTCAAGACAAGATTACAAAAATCACTTCAGAACAAACGAGCAAGGGAGCAAAGACTTGATAACTGAGCTTGTACTACCAGGAAATGAATTACAAGTTCAATGGGAACTCCAGCATAACTAGGCTTTGATTGCATGTCGTTACCCTGGTAGGAATTTGGGTAACAAGAGCACTGGGGCAGGACCTACAAACTGCAATAAGGTGTATTTCATCAGGATCACAGAATCTGAATATTCCAACACAGCAGCTGCAGTTTATTACTGGCTCAAGTTAAAACATCTGCTCCACACTAGGAATGTGTTGTCCAGTCCAAAAGGATTTAAAAGCTGCTCCTTTCTGCAACAGGCATTTGTAAAAGGAGCCTAAAAATACCTACTCTTCAGGTCATTTAAAATTGCCTGAGCCACCACAGCCTGGATGGTCTTGTTCTGATGAACAAGAGGTTTAACAGCAGCAAGTGTGACCAAGGACACAACTAAATCACAACCTGAGGGTGCTTTTCAGAAAAAGGCACAAAACATCCAGACCCAGTGTCCACAAGGGATCACTGCTCTGAAACACAACCCTCTCCTTGTTGGAAGTGATGAAGGAATTACACTAGAGGCACGAAGGAAACCAGGAGAGATGGGACAGAACTTCCGTTATGAAAGTGTATGAAATGTTACAATGATCCATTTAGAATTACTTTGTAATGTGTCTCCCATATAAAAACGGAACAGAGGGAGTTCATTCTGGAGTTACAAATGTTATTAAAGAACTCCTGTGTTTTGTACAGGTTAATACAAGGTATTCCCGAGCAAGGAGAAGTTTACATCTCTGCAAGTCTCTTCCCAGCCATCTTCATCCCTTGAGTCTGGCCTGCTCAGGAACTCTTCCATCCTGCCCAAGTACCCAAAGAACCTTTCCTCACCCTTCCTGTGACACTCAAGCCCCTCCCTATTTCCCCAGCAGAGTCCTGGTGCCACTCTCCATATGCTGTCAAACATCTTTCCACCATTTCAGCTCAGTGTGGAGAGCACACCATGGGAATGTTGAGGGAGCACTCGAGGACTTGGTGAGAAGCCAGTCCCACGAGCAGGGATCTGTTACAACTATTACATCATGTACCTGCTCCATGACCTGTCCAGCCTGGCCTTGGGCACTTCCAGGGATCCAGGGGCAGCCACAGCTTCTCTGCCCAACCTGTGACAGGGTCTGCCCACCCTCCCAGCCAGCAATTCCTTCCAGTATCCCATCTATCCCTGCCCTCTGGCAGTGGGAAGCCATTCCCCCTTGTCCTGTCCCTCCAGGCCCTTGGAAACAGTCTCTCTCCATCTTTCCTGTGGCTCCTTCAGGTCCTGGAAGGCCACAATGAGGTCACTCCAGAGCCTTCTCTTCTCCAGGCTGAACAACCCCAACTCTCTCAGCCTTTCCCCATAGCAGAGCTGCTCCATCCCATCTGATTATCCTGGTGGTCTCCTCTGGACTCACTCCAGCAGCTCCACATCCTTCTGATGCTGGACCCCAGAGCTGGAGGCAGCACTACAGGACAGTTTTATTTGTGGCAGCTTACTGAAGGGTTTGAAAAAGCCAAGACAACTGATATTAATCTTTTATCTTTAATCACATACAATATTTTAATATTTCTTCTGGTTTTCTTGTATCTTATATCAGACTGTGAACAGTCCCAACTCTGGAACATCAGGATGGGTTTTATGTAAGCCCTTGATTATAAATATCTTCTTGAAATAAGACACCCATCAACATCCAATGCTATTGCTTAAGCAAACACACAGATATCAGCCTTTATTCCAGGACTGCTCTGTGAGCTCAGGAAACCTGAGCCTGGACATTGAGAGAAGTCACTCTGATCACATGGACAACTTTACCTGCCTCAACTACTCAGTGAACAGCAAAAACAAAGGCAAGTCCTTGACTTCCATGTTTCTCAAATTCAGCTTCCTTGGATTTGTAAGAAGAAAAAGCAGCTGCTGACCAAGGAGCTGATGGGGGTTTCTAATTTACTTTAATCTCCATTTTATAAAACATTTGTTACACCTGCAGCAATACAGCAAAGGGCAGAGGAACTTGAACTTCATCCATTCCACAGGCTTGGAATAAGAAGTTCAGGTTATGCTGTACAAGACAGTCCCATGAAACCCCCAAAACTCTGGCAGTCCTGTGCTGCCATTAGCCAAAGTGTAATTCACCAGGAAGGTGTGAATTTCTGAAATGCAAAGTCTGATATTCCCCACCACCACAAAACTCCCTGACTCCACCATGTCACCACAGAATTTTTTAAGCTTTTCTCTGTTTCCCAAGTGCCCAAGGTCCTCTAAAACCATCAGTCAGCTGCTGGGTTTTCATGCCTGCTTTGATGGAGTTTAAAAAGCAGCAGAGTGATTTTTAGAGGGAAGCAGCGCTTTGCTTTTTTGAAAACTGGCTTTTCAAACAGTTTTATTTCCAGTTTTCATCAGGAAGAATCCATAAATCACTGATCATGGATAGAAAATTTAGCCATCACATCCCATGGAGCAGTAACGTCTTCAGGGAGACACATCTTTAGTTTTTTTTCCAGAAAATTCTGGGCAGAAGCCCACTAACACAAAATCAGCTTTTCCATTTATTCATTAGGCTCTCATTCAGAGGTCTGAAATCCCATAAATGCAATCACCTCACTAGAATACACAAGTAAGTCTCAAGTCAATTCTTGACACTGGCCCAGCAAAGGCCACCCTAAACCAAACATTTAGCAGAGCTCTGGACCATTCAACAGTTCACACTCCTTCCAAAATCTGACCAGGTTTGTATCATATTGGAAAAAAGAATTTATGCAACACACCCACATTAGCTTGGTTTTGTATTAAAAATACCACCTGACAGTTTTTAAATACTATATTCCTACAAAGGTTTCAAAGCCTGTAATACTGCAGGGCTGAATAAAAGCTTTTGGGTTTCTGTTTTAGTGAAACGACTTATTCCATACAGAAAAAGTATGTGCCACATCTTCACAGATTAAAAAAAACACTAAAAATAGTTAATATGTTAATTTTATGCATGTAATAGTTGAGTGTAAACCCTGGTTTATATGTCACATGAGTTATTTTAAGTTCATTCTCTATACTATATAAACCTCTACTTGTTAAAAGTAGACAGGATTCAAATTGTAACTTAAGTGTTACAGCTTTGTTTCTTCAGAAAACAGATCTTCAATAATAAATATTTACTGCTCCTTCTGTGCAAAATCAAACCTCTAAAAATGATTTCAAAGCAACAGAGGAGCAGAGATTTCAACAAGTTGAGAAAAATGTGCTTCCCTTTCCCCTGGATTGTAAATTTCAATCCAAGGAACACTGACCTACGGAAGTTACACCAGAGTGAACTTACCAAGGAGTGGGACAGCCTGGGTGACAGGAGCAGGGACGTTAGTAGGTGCTACAGGAGGTGGGACAGTCCCATAGAGTTTGGAACTATCGGTGGTTTCAGCATTCCCTCTGCCTCCAGAAACTACAGGGATGGGGTTTCCTACAGATGACTCTTTTGCAGCGTCCTCACTCCCACCAGGTGCTGTAGCTGAGGAACAAGCATTGATACATTAACCACCAGCAGCAATTCCTGCTGTCCCCCCGTGTGTCCCCCAGGGCTCAGACACTTACAGTTGGGGATGTTCACTGCCGGAGTGTGCGGAACTGACACTGGAGGGGTGATGGGTGGTGGTGGCCCCGGAGGGAGGAAACCTGCAAAACACAGAGCAGCCCTGAGTGCCCCTGGGCCACCACAGAGCCCTGCAGCTGGGACTGGGCTCGGGCTCAGCAGGGCACACCGTGCAGGAGTCCCACATACCTGGGGGTAAATGGAGCGGGTTGAATCCGGGCCGTAAAAATGGAGGCGGCGGCGGTGGCGGCACCCCAGGAGCAAATCCAGGAGGGGGGATTCCTAAAGGTGCTGTGAAAGCAGGTGGTTGGAGTGCACCAACCACAGGAGGCCCTGACGGATGTGGTGGGACCTAAGGGAAAAAAAGGAAGGGGAAAATGTGTTACCCCAAGATTGACCGGATGGTTCCTTGTCCCACTGGGATCTCTGCCTTTGACCAGCACAACAAGAACATTTAAACAGCCTAAAATTGCTCTGCAGCACTATGAGACTTGCATTAGAAACCTCATTAGCACTCAAAGAACTCCTACCACTTACAAGATCAACATCAATCTTGTTTGCCTTTGTAACTGGAGAAAAACTCTTCTCTGTGGAAAATGGATATTGCTGTGTGTTTGTAACTCACCTCCAGTGCCTGGGATTCATTTCCACCCAGAAGGATCCACTGCAATGCACAGACTTCAGAGAATTAAAAACCTTTCTTGTTTCTTTCTCACTACCTGAGTTTATACATTCTATTAGAGTGACTTTTTTCACTTTTAAATTCTGATTTGTATCAAGCCCTGAATTTAAATTGGCTGTGATTTCAATTAAGCTGGTCCTTAGTCTCATATTTATGAGCTTAATACAGAAACTATGCTAAATGTGTGGGAATCAAAAGGAAACAGTTCAATCAAAAACATGCTCTGCACTTAAAATGGATTTAATAAAGCAAAGGAGAGCTGTGTGCTCAAGTGACCGTAACTGACCACCTCCAAGAGTCAGAACTGCTACACCATAACTCATTTTTTATTTCTAGAGGAAAGAAGGAAAATCTTTCACTGTTTTATTCTCAGGACTGAAAGAACTGGTTCCCAGGTTCCCCACCAGGGGAACTGAGCCCAGGCACACTTAAACCCCTGCTATTACAATTTGATAGTCAGAGTAGTATCATAAATATAGCCAGTCTGAGTAGGGATGCAGCAAACTGGAATCAATGTGGAAAAAAATAACTGGAGTTGTTTACTCAGGAGGAAATGGGAATGGAGAAAGGGAGGAGAAAGCACAAGGGACAGGAAGGTCAGGAAGAGAGAAAAGAACCAGTCGTGGGAATCCTGCTGCAGCAGCTCTTTCCTGACACTTCCTTTTTCAGCATGAATTTAAGGAAAATAAACAAAATCATTACTGTTTAATATAGTTAATGGCTACTATAACTTTCTGAAATTATGTTTGACTGAATGTTCATTTACTAAATAATTATGTTCTCAAATCCCATAACTGGCTAAATTATACATGTCTTCAAATAATTTGAATTCTTGATCTTCTCTTGAGTGCCTGCCACATTGTAGTTCATAAATCATTTTTTTAACATGCAAAACATTTTATTCACACTCCCTCCCATTTGGAAGAAGAGATACTACTATTTTAACAGTAAAAAGAAAAACTATTAATATAAAAGGAGCAGCATATCAATCAACAGAAAAGCTTTTTCTTAGGGGGAAATTATTAGGAAAACAAACCAAAAAAGCCAATTACAAAACTGAAGATGTAGTTCAGCCCATCAATAAAAAAACCCCACTACTACAGTATTTCTGTGTAACTGAGAGAACAGAGTTACCATTCATGGCATTTCCACATTTCCACCCTCCCTTTAAATAATAATTGAGTGTGAAGAGAGTTTTTGTCTGTTTACCCCGAGTCAAGGAGGAGCAAGTCTCACCTGTGGAGGAGGTACTGTTATTGGTGCAGGCATGGGGACAGGAATTGGGACAGGTAAAGCTTTGGGTATAGGTGACACTGGTTCATTGTGTGCAGCTTCTGCGCCTCCGTTCTGAGCCACTTCATTTTCAGACTTCTTGGGGATTCCCTTCCATTCTGCACAAAACAAAATCCCAACAGGCATGGATCAGCTCAGTGGGAGCAGACAGGCAGTGCCATGTGAAACATGAGGTGATGTTTGCAAAAATCATCTGAAAACACTCAGGTAGTAAGGAGCACAGAACTAAGAAGCATTTATACATACTTCTGAAAATAATTAAAGCTTCAGGAACTACACAGAACTGAACAGGCAGCAATACTGTACCTGGACTAAGAGTCTCATTGTCCAACATTCCCCCTTCACAGAAGCTTTCAAGATCTTCAGGTTTGACTTTGTCCCAGGGTATGTAAGTCACACCTAATTCCACATCCCAATACTGCTTGTAGTCTGGCTTTATTCCTTTATTCAGAGCCCAGGCAATCTTGGGGAGGGGAAATATGTGTAAGTCCAGAAAATGTTTCTGTTTTAATGCATTTAATATTTCCTTCTCAAAAAACAGCATTACCACTTGGGGCTACAAAGCAAGACAGTAACTGAAATAGTTACAAAACTCTGAAGTTAGTTGTCTTTTTTTAAAGCAGACTTAGTTTTCATGCCTCGGCTTGAGTCTTGCTTACAATTTGGGAAAATGTATAAAGCCAGTTTCTTTCCATGTTCCCCAGCCACTAAGATTAATTCCATTTCCCTTTGGAGGACTCTAAAATCATGTTCTATAGAAGGAAGAACTTCACTAATTAATGCATCCTTCCTTATTTATTAGTGCTCTTTGTAGGATTATCATATGTAATGAAACTGTTATAAGATAAATATCCAACTAAGAGAAAACAGTTCCAGTCCCCTGTAATGGCTAAAAAGACACCATTTGTGTTGATTAAATAGACAATTATTGGTAGTCTTTGAAGGAAACTGATCCAGGTTCCACTAATCCCATTAGAGACCAGGAAGTAATTCTCAAAAAGTGGTCCATTCCCATAAACTTACAGAACACCATCTCCAGAGCACACACAAGGCTAAAATGCCCCAAAGCCTCCCACAGATGAGACAGGATGACAGTAATTACAGCAGCCTTAGAAATCCTGACATTTTCCAGGCAGTACCTTGATGGATTTCTGATTGACTTTGAAGTTTCCTCGGCTCAATTTCTGGAGGGCTCTGTTGGCATCTTGTCTGTGCACCATGACAATGTAGGCACATCCCCTGGGTGGGATCATCTGGTTGGGATTTAAGGAAAAAAATTGGGGTTTGCAGATAAAGCAATGAACAACATACAGGTGTTCAGGTACAGCAAGCTGGGACATCACAGGGTATTCAAGGGGGCTATGGAGGTATGGAAGGGAATGTTAATTTAAGAGGCCAAGAAAGCCAGTATCTTCTGGAAATACACATTTGCAAAATTTGGGAGTAGAGAAAAAAGTCACTTTTTGTTTGTCTCAATGAAATTTCAACAGCTATCGTTTATAAATAAAAATATCCTTAAATACTGCAAAACACAACAACAGTTCTGTGTGTTTATGGTTAAAATGACACCAGCTGAGAAGTCCACATTTCTATACTCAAACAAATGGAGCAGGTGAACTCAGCAGCACAGGATGTAATTCTGCATCCATCTCCTTGCTAGCCCTTCCTCATTCTCCAAAGAAAGCAGGAACTTTATGAAAATAGGATAATCTTCTCTATTTTATTTGCATTTTTAAACTGCAGGAAACCAAAGCAGCTCCATTCCTCTTTGTCTACAACTCAGCCAAATTCCTTGAGTCTACACATTAAAAACCACAACACATAGGAAATGAGAGCTTAACTCTTTGGAATGTATCAAAAACAAAGCTGTCTTAGGAGCAGCCCGGAAAGACTTTTTGTAACCAAGCCTATCAAAGTAGCTCAGCCTGCACCATTTATACTCACATTGATTGATTCAATTGGGCCAAACTCCTCCAAAAGACTTCCAACATCCTGCTGAGTTGTCCTCTTGTCAAGCTGTCCCACCCAAAGTGTGGTACTACAAACTACAACAGAGTTAGCACAGGTTGTAAGAGCCATTACTGACAGGAGCTCTTCTTAGAGGACAGAGTAAGCAGCACACTTATCTCCTCTCATGCTGAATTCAGGGCACTAAACCAGCCAACGAGCTCAAAGTATCACCCTGGCTGTGTTTAGTACAGCAACATTTAATACTCAGCCATGCTTTCCCCACTGGTACAAAGCTGCAAAGTGTGACAGCACTAAGTGACAGTCTGGAAGAGGTGCTGGCAGAGGCCCCTCTCACACCACTGCCAGGGAGCTCCCAGTGGACAGCTGCCAAGGCTCTGCAGTCCTTTGACACTCCTGGTACCATCACTCGCCAGGTTTGGACTCATTAAACTCTTTGAGTTTGTGTCTCTTACAAAACATAATGTTCTTATATTACTTGCTGACCCCAGAGAAGATTCCACACTCCATAGGAATATTCAGATGACAAATACTACATTTGATCTATGAACACAGGCAAAGCCAGGATTATTTCAGATTATTTCAAACCTTAGCCTGTTTTCCAGGTCAAAGCCCCCCTTCAGGTTTGAGAAGCACACAGCACTGAATAATCAGGAAAAATTGTAATAATTTACAACTTGCTCAACATCTTGTTTAATCTGCTTTACCTTATAAGTCTCCAAGGAAGGAAAATAAAACCACACTGTTTCAGCTTTTTCTTTTCTCATTTCACAGCCAAAATTTTTCCAACTTGGGAGACACTCCAAAAAACTCTACTATGAGTAAAGAAGTGCAGAGATGCGTGATGAATTTAATTCCTACCAGCTTTACAACAGCTCAGAAAATAAGTCACAGCGCAGCTTCCTTCTATTCTGTTTGGATGAGTCTGGGAGGCCACAAGGAGCAGCACCAAACCCAAGGAAAAGGACCGTGGATTTAAGCAGCATCACTCAAACAAACGGCACTCGTGGTAGGTGCAGAGTCACAGCAGCAATACACACAGACCAAACTTACCACTAACAGTCTCTGCCTTGATCTGGGGGAGCCCTTTGGACCTGCGCTCCCTCTCGCGCTCGCGCTCCCGCCTCTCCTGTGAGCGTGACTTGGGCGAGTGCCGGCGCCGGTCCCGGGAGCGCGAGCGGGAGCGCCGGTGGCGGGAGCGCCGCGACCGCGACCCCGACCGGGACCGTCTCCTCTTGGGGGACCTGCGGAGCAACACAGACATGGTGTGTCACTTTTTAAAGTCTGGAAGAGCTTCAAAGAAATCGTGTGGAAGTTGTGAAGGGGAGGACTCGTAACCAAGGGCAGAGCTGTGCTTTGGTACGGGAGCCAGATCTGCTCGGTGAGCTGTGACCCATGGCCCTGTCACACACCAGATCAGTGGTTATGGGGTCAGAAGCACCTTGTGGGGGATGTGTGTGGAGGGAGAAGGGATGGGTCAAACCTCATGGAGCGGAGGTGGCCCTGTATCCCTCATGGTAGGACCTGGAGCCCACATGGGGAAGCCCCAGAGTGGCTGCCAGTCACAAACAGCCCAGGAAAACTGGAACACCCACAGCTCCTGGAGCTCTGACCCAGCTCAGATAGGCAGGGACAGTGAGGGTACTGCCCACACCTGAACGTCCACAGCTCCTGGAGCTCTGACAGGCAGGGACAGTGAGGGCATTGCCCACACTGGAAAATCCACAGCTCCTGGAGCTCTGACCCAGGTCAGACTGGCAGGGACAGTGAGGGCACTGCCCACCCTGGAACATCCACAGCTCCTGGAGCTCTGATCCAGGTCAGACTGGCAGGGACAGTGAGGACACTGCCCACCCTGGAACATCCACAGCTCCTGGAGCTCTGATCCAGCTCAGACTGGCAGGGACAGTGAGGGCACTGCCCACACCTGAACATCCACAGCTCCTGGAGCTCTGACTCAGCTCAGACTGGCAGGGACAGTGAGAGCACTGCCCACCCTGGAACATGCACAGCTCCTGGAGCCCCTGCCCCAACTCAGATCAGCAGGGACACTGAGGACACTGCCCCTCACTCTGGCCTGGAACCCAGAGTGGGTTAGAGGCCCTGCCTGGGGGTTGGCTGTACAAACCAGAGCAGACAAAAAGGCACACGAGGTCTCCATTTTGTCCTGGCCTGCTCTCCTGAAGCTGTCAACATATGACTTTCTAAGCTGCAACTAAATTTTTCTGCTTCTTTTCCTCTTTATTCTTTCTTCTCTTAATCTCTCCTTCTTTTCTTCCTCTTGTAGTTACTTAAACATTTATTTTCTGTAAGCTGTGGGTACCTCATTTTAATTGTATGGAGTTTGTGTTTGGTTCCCTGAAACTTACTCAATATTGACAGCTTTCAAGTTACTCTCTCCCAGTAAGATATCCAACTTCCCTTGGAGGGGAGATGACTTTCAGGGGTTCATCGGTCTCAAAGAGTCACCAATCCATTTCTCATTCCTGCACTAAAAGAACTTTCAGTGATTTACCTTGATGCAGACCTAGATCTGGACTTCCTGCTGTCAGAAACATGCCGTTTCCCCTCTTGAACAGGTGGCTGTTCCACTTCCATATCCTAAAATACAAAGTTGACTGGTGTTATGGGTGAGCAGCACAAGTATTTTATTTCTTTTTGTGCCAAGGCTAAATTATGTAACAGCACTAAAATTACACTGAAGATTCAAATGTGTGAAATTGAAGACTAATGTGGCTCTCCTCAGAAGCTTCACCACCACTCTGTGGTCACTAACAGAGACAGGGTCCACTATTACATGTACTTCACACAGCCACTGAAAACACATAGAAATAATTTAGACAACTCATTTTCAATTTGCAAATTATCTTTTTTCTGTATTTCAGTCCATCTCCGCAGATTATGACTATTTTCCTTAAAGACAGTCAGTGGATCCTGCTCTTTCATCAGAATTACAGGCAGAGTGAGGTTTACTACACCTCTCTCCAAGCTGTTAGAGGAAACTAAGCCATGTATGTAATCAAATTGTAACAAGTTTGAAGAATGAAGCAGAAAGTCAAAGCAATACATAAAATGCAAAAGCCTGCTTAAAAAAAAATAAATAATTCCAACACAGCTCTTCCTTCCTAACCCAAATCCTCAACAGCTTCCCATTCCAGAACATACTATGTCTTGCCTAAACATTAAGTTAAATTTTTAAATAAATCTAAGTTTCAGGATATGACCCCCAACATCCAAATAAGCCCCCTCTCAAAATGTACTGATTCAACAGAATTCTAGACTAAAAAACTAATTACAAAGATACTCTTGAGAACTGTCCTTTTATTCCAAGTCAAAGGAAGAACTGATTACTACAATCTATGATGTCACAGACAGTTTGGTACTATCTTTATTTCTCAGTTTAGGATTTCCTTTTCTTGGAAGAAGAGGCAAGTACCTTACACTTATATATATAGGTTTATAAATAGATTTGGCTCTTTGGTTTCTTCTTAATAGGAGCCAGTTATTGAACCAACAATATCCTGAGAAACATTAAGAACAAAAGTGTTTACATGCACTTGGATTTTTTTTTTAAACTTTGTACAGACTTCTGAGTTCATTTCTACTACATTCACATTCTACCAGGCCCTGACAAATTAACTTTTCCAGGTAGTTTCTTTAAACAAAAA
This sequence comes from Xenops minutus, assembly GCA_035221455.1. NCBI lineage: Eukaryota > Metazoa > Chordata > Aves > Passeriformes > Furnariidae > Xenops > Xenops minutus. Next base: position 848,811 of record JAWWEE010000001.1, read on the forward strand.
GACTGCATTGTCAGAATTCCATGGAACAAAACACTCCTAAAGTATGATGGAGACAGGAATGGGAGGAGGAGGAAAAGTAAGAAGTGGAAGGTCAAAATGCAATCCAAAGCCTTTCCCAATAGGAAGCTGGCTTTGCCACATTTGTCCAGGAGCCCTGCAGCTTAATATGTGTCCCAGTGGAGCCACCCTCACAGCCAGCTCTGTCCTGGACCTCCTCACCAACCCACACACACTGGAGAAAGACTGAGTATCAGAGCATTTAGGTTAGTCTGTTCACTGCAAGGGCTGCTCACCTGCTGATGGGGTTTCTGCATGTGAGACTCAGTCTGGACTGGGAAAGGAGACTGGAAAGTTGGCTGCACAGGCGCTGCTGGTGGAATCACAGGCTGAGCCATGGGTGGAAACTGGGGGGTAGGCAGGAGACCAAAACCTGGCATTTGCCCATTAGGCGGAAGAGGAACCTTTGGAGATAAAAAACAAACAAAAAAACAAAAAACCCTCCAGCTCTGAAAAGAAATTACATTGGCTTTCCCAGTTTGCTCAAGTTATTTTGTATCTCTGCTCCACAGTCACAATAAAAGACTGGGGAAAGATGAAGTAGGTCAAGCATTTAAGTGTAGAAAATAACCATCTTGTTCTTTAAAGCCTGACTAGGACAGAACAAAAATATGTTTCTTTGAAAAAAGGAAGGCTAAGCTATATTCAACTCCTCATAACAGGAAAACCACTTCCTTATTTCTGCATCAAAGAAAGCAGGCAAAGATAGAAAACACAAGAGAGGGACAAGGGAAAACCTGAAGTTACCTGGTGACGCATTGGATCCTGCTGCATTCCCATCATTCGCTGCTGAAAAGGATCCATATTTGGGAGCTGAGGAAACACTGGCTGTTGCATGCCTTCTGCTGGAAACCCACTGAAACCAGGAATACTTTGGTGAGAGCAGTCAGTAGATACACAGATCTTTTTGGTTTTACACATTTACACAGTCTTGCTGTAATTTTAGACAGAACAATTATCTTTACTATAACCCCATTTCCAACAAAAAAAACACAAAAGGAGAAAGAGTGACTTCCTTATCATTATCATTTAAAGAAACACTACACAAAGGTTAGAGCCTCTCTCTCCCCCCTGTACTTGTATGAGCAGGCTAAAGATCTCAGCCCATGGAAATGCTTCAGGAAGACTGCATGCCTTAGGCTAAATTTCTCCCTTTCCAGTTCCTCTTTGGGAACAAAAGCAGCAACCCTTTTTCCTTGAGGAAAACGAACTGGTTGTACTTTTGCTGTGAGCAACCACTTTGGTTTGGGAGGAAACAGGGCAGAGGAGCACAGGATGTGTATCCCAGTAGGATGACAGCAATGCCAATCCCTTCCTGATTCAACACACAGAATGGACAGTGCTCAGGAGGGTTCTGCAGGGAACAGGACCTGCTTGCAGGAAACTGAACCAGATTTCAGGAGCATAAAGGAATTTCATGGTGATGGGAAATGGAGCTTTGCAGTATTTGAAGACACAAGGTGCCACACAATTCTCAAGAGATTCTGGACAGGTCAGTTTTTCATGGAATTACAGAGTTTGTGTGCCCAGACTGGAATCCCACCTTCAGGGACATCCTGCACAATTGTGAGGTGCTGAGGACAGAGGCTCTGAAGGGCTGCTAATAGAACATAAACCTACCCAAAAGCCCCTAGCTGGGCAGGCACAAGCAGTGCTTATGTATGACCTAACTCATGTTCCTGTACTCCAGAGTTCCCCAGTATTCTAGGGAAAACACTACCAATTTCCTTAAAAGGCATTTTAATCAACTAATACTTGTGGAACATAGAAGTGCTGGAGGTGAGAGACACAGTAAGAAAGCTGATGAGAGTGTTAGTGGTTCTGGTTTTAAGAGTGGGGTTTGGATGCATATACAGAAAGTAAGACACGGGGCCACAGACTGAAGCAGGGAAAAAAGAAATATGGACTAACCCCGGCATTGAGCACCATCCAGCCTGTGCACTGAATGAGAGAGAGGTCCTGTGGAGAAAACTGGATGTGGTCATGGCATTTCAGACTTCATCATAATGTACAGCAAAAGGCAAACAGGAGCCTGAGCTCCTTTGTGTGGGGTCGATTGTTTGAGAAGGTAAAGCGGTAAAGCCAATTTGCATTTCTTAAACAGTTAAAACTATCACAATGTTTGGAATAGTATCTTTTCCCCAGCCAGCAGAGCAATCCAGCTGATCACTAACAATGCCCTGACACTCTCAGTTGTGCAATAAAAACACAGAACTCATCTTGAAATCAAAGCTAAGCTTTTCTCTACAGAACTCAGTCCTCAATCAGTGATGTTACATAAACCTACACCATATCACCAAAGTAAAGAGATATAAGAAACACCCTACCAATTGTTTTAAATTTGGGCTGTAACAGTTAAGTACCGAACTAACTGTGAATTTTAATCCACATCCTAACCTAAAACTTCTTTAGAACTAAGATTTCTTCGTTTTGATATGACACAAAACTTACAATGCCGGCTGAGACACTGAAGGAGAAGGAGCTGAATCTTCTTTCTTTGAATCTTCCACTGCTTCTGGTTCATCATCATAGTCAAACCGATCTAGTAACTTCTGAAAGAAATCACATTGTGCCAACTATTTTTTCTGTATCTTACATAATTGGCAGCCAGAACATCTTTATGATCATAGTCTTACTACATATCTAACAGCTCTGGAATTCAAAATAAGGTTAGAATCGGGGGAAAATAAAAATCTATGTTCTAATACAGAATAAAAACTGTCCAAAACCAGTATTCTTCAGCTTCAGAAAATGCAGAGGTCATAAAAGCAGGAAGCCAACCTCTAAACGGAAAGAGAAGAGACAAAATGAAAAACTAACAGAGGACATGAAGTACCATCACACAGTCATGGCCTAAAGAGGTTCAAGACAAAGAACAAACCAAGACTTACTTTGTCAAATGATGTTTTCTGCTCAGGTGCTGAGAAAGCAGCTTTTTGCTCTGGTGGCTGAGCTGCAGTGGTTTTCAGCTGAGCAGTAATAGCTTGAACCTGAGCCATCACAGTGTTGTCTATGACCGGTGACTGGGGCTTCTGGGGCTGCTGGAAAGTCTGCAGGATTTGCTGAAGCTACAAGAACACAAGGTGATATTAAGAGTATGTTCTTATATAAGCACAAAGATCAAAAGAGTTGCAGGATATAAATTTTACATCAAACCAGACTAATAGCATGGAATGAACACCAGCAACTTGACTGAACTATGGAGAACTCTCAGCAAGACCAAAAGTTACTTTTTAAATACTTCAGTGGCAAAATCCAGCAGGTCCCAACATTGCAGTGCCAAGGCTCTTCAACACTGCAAGTCGACAATAAAGCTCCACATTTTCTTTGATATATTCCACCCGTTCTGGAACTCTGTAACTGCATCAATTCAGAACCAATTTAGGAATATTTAAATGCATTTTCTCCAAATATCACAATTACTGGATGAAAGGGTCACAGATAACTCAAGTACTCTTCAACTCCACTGCAGACTTTGGGGAGGCTCTTTGTTTTGCTTCAAACCGGGGGCATTAATTCCATCATTTTCCACCGTCATTTCCCATAGAAGCTGGAGTTGGAAGGGAAGCAATAAGAAGGTTACCTGTTGTCCCTGTGTTGTCTGGAACAGCTGAGCTACAGCTGCAAAGGCATCAGAGCTGGGCAGCTGTGGCACGGTGGGCACGGAGTTCGCAGTCACCTGAGGGGGCTCCGAGGGAACCTTTGCCGGAGGGGGCGGCGACCCTGAGGGATGCAGGAGCAGAGGGAGGGCTGGGTCACTCCAAAATACTCACCCTGCTCTTCACTGCACACACTTTCCTCCTCAGGACAACTGCCTGGCCACAATGCCCAATTTAACCCAGAAGGTTAATACACCCCAACTGTGTATTCTGCTCCTTTGGCCATGAATTGCTCTGGTCACTGCTCACACCAGGACACAAAAAAGGCCCCTCTGGAAGCTGGTCCCACATGCAATTTTTGAGCACAGCTCCCTGTTTGTAAACGTCCAAGTTTAGAAAAGCTCTCACTCAAACAGCATTAGGCAGTGAGCATCAATATGCTGAACGTGGTGGTTCTGAGCTCATCCTTTTGGATGACTATTTCAAATCAATCACCTCACGGCTCATCTGAAGAGCAACTGAGTTTCTCTTAGTATTTTCTATTTTCTAGCAGGAACAGAACTTTTTGTAAGAATTCTGGTAAAGATTATTCCATGGGCTGCTCATTTACTTTGATTAGGTCTGTTCACATGTCCCTTTTGCAGAGGCACAAGCCACATGTGCAGCTGATGGATAAATCCTCCCACAGAACAGTTACTTTTACTCATTCTTCCAGGAAAAGACTCCTATTTCCAAGAAGCTTCACTGAAAGTGAGATCACACTTTAAGACATGCTGATAGCCTTTGGCTATAAATGCAGCTCTCCCATTCTCTTTGCTTTACATTACAGTGCCTTTTGTCATAAACAAGGTAAATTACAAGTACAAGGTAAATTAGCAATAATATCATCAATTCCTACACACTGTGAGCAGGTAACTATTCTTTAGCAAATGTGTTTTAAGGGACATAATAAAGCTGTACAAGGAGTGACTACAAGGAGTGACAGCTGAAAAAACTCCACAGATAAAAATATTTAGTTTAAAATACTAAGCAAACATGTTTGCTTTTCAATAGCAACTCCTTTAAAGCCATTCCTGTTTGCACTTCAAATAACTCCAGTGTTGACAGGCAGCAAGCATAGACAAATGTGTTAAATAATATTTTCCCAGAAGTGAAATGCAACATAAAAATACTGCAAAAAGGTATGTGGTTGTTTTTAAGTCTAAAGTAACTCCCAAATTATTTCCTGTATAAATTCAGAAGGATTTTTGCTTGCTCAGGGGAGAAAATTTGCATTTCTCTCTCTCTTTATGGGCTAAACAGATTCTATCTCACATAATGCATTAATATATTTATTATTATTCATTAGCATATTTCTTTCAGGGTCAAATTATCCCCTCTGGTAGATCTGAATAATCTCACTGAAAATCTCTGCAGAAGGCAACCAGCCTGTCTGCCACCAGTGAGGGGACACAGGTGGAAGGGCAGTGCCCCTCACCTGTCCCAGCAGAATGAAACTGGACAGCCACCACTGCACCCAGGCTCGGGTGCCAAGGCATCCCATTCCCTTCCCCTGCCACGTCTGTCCAACATTTCCTGGGATACACACCCCTAAACACAGCTGGAGAGGATCTCACTTGTGCTGCTGTGCATCACGACTTTGCTGTTTGTCACCACCCCTCCCTCACTCCATTACCTTTCTCCCAGTCCTACTCCAAGGAATGAGGAGGTTACAGAACTCAGTGTGAAACACACAGAGTGCAAAGCCAAAAAACAGGTCCTCTGGAGAAGGAGGGAACTGTGGAATGTGTATTCTCATCCACCACTCCAACCTCTCTGCCAGCCTTTTCTGTGGCACAAAATAGGTCAGTGCAAGCACTGTGGGCAAGCCCTCACTGCTCTGCTGTGGGTCACTGGTTTCCAGCCCAAGCAAAAGCCCAGACAGAAATGCACTGTTAGAGACTCTGGATGGGGAACATCAGTGGAAGTGTTCCAGGGCTGCACACTGAGATACTGACAGCTGCTGCCTTCAGGTACTACGTTGATCCAAGGAAAGAGCAAGCTCTTAAGATGTAAGATCCCACTTTACTTACCTGGATTCTAATGTTAAAAAATTACATCAGAATTATAACTCAGAAACAACAGAAAAATATTTCAAAGCAAAAGAAAAGATAAGTATTTGTTTAAGAGGTGACATAGAAGTAATCTGTAAGTGTGCACATATGTACATATACATGCATATTCATTATATACATTTTATATATTCTCCAATTAAGAGTTCACATTCTGATAATTTCTCAACTACAGTATCAGCATTTATTCAAAATGAGTTCAGCTGCTCCACATAATTGCAACAACAAAGACGAGTTTATGGACATGTTACTGCTGGAACTAAGAGCAGGTGCTTTACTGTGGAAGCAAACAAGCTCTTGTCATTTGCCCTTTGAAATCACAAGTTAAAATATCATTCCTACCTTCATTGTTGGTAGCATTCTCTGCCATTGGTGCAGTGGCACTAGTTCCTGCTGCCATATCCAAGAGAGGCTGGATTATTTCTATTTTAAAGACTCCATTTTTCTGCCAAAGGTTCAGGACACGGACTATTTTACTCTGTTGAAACAAAAGCAAGCACCAACATTGAATCCAGCTCTCCTAACTCACAAAGTGCCATTTATCTTCTGTACGTGGAGAAGAAAGGTTTGAACAGCACACAACATAACCAGGCACACCAATTTAACAAACCCCACATCATGACACAGGGCAGCATCACCTTCTACATAGCAAAGAGAAAAACTGCCCACTTATTTTATTGTCTGCTTTAATATAGAGCAATTTGTGACATTTTCCTAAAACTGTTGTGGACAGTCAGAAATCCAGGTTTGATGTACCACTGAGGACATCACTTCAGCCCCATTTCTTCACAGATGGTCACCAAGGGATGAAACAACCAACCAATGCAACCACAAAGAGAAAAAGATGAGCTGGAAAGCCCTAATGAAGAGAGGGGCAATTACACCAGAAAACACTAGAACAGCACTTTAAAGCCAGATTCAGGATTGCTTCCTTGATTTTATCCCTAACCTAACCAATTCTATGTTGACACCAGAAACCATTTCCATCCTTATTCAAAAGATCAGGAAAGCAAGAGGGAAACATCCTCACTGATCACTGCAGAAAGATTAATTTAGAATCTCTGATTGTCAGCTGTTATTTTAAGCTTATTTCTTTTTTTCTGACATGAAGAACAACGCAGCTTCCAGGAACAAGCTGGAAATTAGCCTTTCCTTCTTTAGCCCAGCACCAAAACAATACTGTCTCACTAGTTGTGTTGCTTCAGTTGGCATATGCAGGCAAGTAAAAGTCAGAATTTATGTTGTATTACTGTCCTTGTGTAGACTTAGTCATCTCACCTGCACACATATAAGCTTTAAGGACTTTTTACTTCAAATGAATTGATTCTGTCCGTTCTTGTTTCAACCATCAAATGTCTCGCTGTGACTCAGTTACCTACACCCATGCAAATCCATCTCTACCTTCATTAGCTAAGTCATTAAAGAATTTTACAAAATGTTTGCTAAAATAACATCAATTAGAAAGAAACATGACATGTCTATTTTTAAATAAGATTCTGGTCTGAAAAGCAGTTAACTTGAAAACAGCAGAATAACAAAGCAAAAAAAATGCTCTCTCCAGGTGACTTGAAAATAGTACAAAGGCCAAAGAACAAGTAAATTTAATACTCCTGTTTTCAGTGACATTTATCTTAGAGAAAGGCTGTTTAAAAAAAAGGTAGCATCATTCTCTTTAGGTATCAAACACAGTTGTTGGGTATCTGCAGATCAGGGGTTTTTTTGTTTAGGAACTGGAAATTCAACAAAGTAACAATGTTTTAAATTATATTATTCCCTATATCAAGGAGTTCCATGAAGGAGATGGACAGTCTAATTCACACATGTGAACAAAATGGTAAGCACAGGAACAGAAAGGAGAAGGGACTGCTCTTTTTCACCCAGATATTAACTCAGGAGCTCCAGAACATCAGATTCAAAGCCTGAAGGTCTAAATGTTCCACATTAGAAAACTACAGAGCACCAAAGCCTTTCAAAAACTTATTTAGAAAGTTAGGGAAGAAATCAGACAGAAAATGAGTATTTTACAGAGAAAAAGCAAGTAGGTGTTTTTCTGGAAACCAATTGAAAACTTCTAAAACATACTTATCTTGGATTTTCCTGACAGAGGGCACAAAAGCCATTTTCAGCAGGTAACAACCTGGACCATCAGGAATTCAAGACACTGAGAGCCTCTGTTCTATCAACAAGCACAGCAGAACTGAGAAAAACAAAGCCTTAAACCAGTGCTGGCAATGGAGACCAGCAACAAAACTCCCAAGTGCAGGACTGGGAAAGACTAATGAAATCAATGTGATGATTTTCTTAGAAAACATTTGTAAGCAGAACCACCACTGCGTACAAAACCAGAGCTCCTCCTGCTTTCCTGCAACACACCCTTTTTGTGGGAGACACCGCCTTCCAGAGGAAGTTTTACTGAAGGAGCCTCAGGAAGAAAAGCTTTGGGCACAGTAACACACACTGCTGAAATGTCTGCATAGGCAAAACCAAGCTGATGAGGGGAGGCAAAACACATCTTTTAACTCAAACTTGCATTTAACTATCATCTCTGGTCATCTTTCTCAGCCTGTTTTACCCTTTCCTACAGTAACAGTCACTCCCAGGGTCAGAGAGAATCACCAGACTCGCCGTCCCAGGAGTGCAAACACCATGATTGATGCACAGCAACACTTGAGAAGTGACAGCATTACCTTGTCTTCAGATGGACACAGATACAAATACTGGAATGTGGCAGTAATATTTTTCGAGAATCTTGGCCCAAAAACATCCTTGTCTGTTCCAAACTGGTGCCGGGACTGACGGACGATGGAGTCGATAACGTACAGCCCAGGGACTTTGTACTCCGGTTTGCACTGGAACACAGAAAGAACCCTCCATCACCCACCAAAATCTGCCCCTGGGGACAAGGACAGCACTGCACCCCCCAGCAGATCTGCCCCTGGGGACAAGGACAGCACTGCACCCCTCAGAGCCCCCCAGGAGATCTGCCCCTGGGGACAAGGACAGCACTGCATTCCAGCCTCTTGTTCTACATGCCCAGGCAAGCAGGGAAACTGCCATTGCTGGAAATGGGGATTAACTTTGTTGGGAGCAATTTTAAGTTCAGCACCTCCAGCTTTCTCTCTCCAGCTGATAGGTAGGGAAAAAATTCACAATTGACTATTTCAACACCCCTTCTTAATGTATGATGGAAAACTAAAATAAGTGATTCCTAACAAACCAGGATTTCCTCCCTCAATCCCTGAGTAACAGAAGCCTTTTTGGTTATTTATTAGCAATATCTAGTAATGGATGCAGACAATAATTTTATCAATAGATCTTTTTTCATTGTTTGTGGTTTTTTTTACCTTTTTGATAAACTTCTCCACAATCTGGACAACATGCTTGTAGAGCTGGAAAATAAATACATATATTAAATCCTCAACTACTTCACAGTGACACATCATTTTGGAAGTGTTTTTACTCTTTGTGCTTACTACCACTTCAGAAAGAACACAGAATATTGCAGTCACATTCCAAAAGGCAGGATGTTATCAAGCAAAGTTAATGAATTTAAGCACATGGGGGAGACCCAGACCCAAGGCTTCCTTTCTGCTACAAGTGTGTCGGTGAGAACACAAGCCATGCAGCTTATAAAGTATTAGTGAAAGCTTTCTAGAGTTACTTTCTATGCAAGACCTGTGTTTCAACTAATAAGGTACAGCTGCACCCTGCAACAGTTAAAATTTTATTTCACAAAAAAATAACAACATGCCAGTGGGTGTAGCATTAAAAAGTAATGACCCCAAAAAAATTTTAAAAAATAAATAAATCAGATCAAGCTGGCATTTTGCTTCTAGTCCAAAAACCAAGAGATGATGTTCACCACCCACTTGTTTCTACACAACAGTCTTAACGCCCACCAGGGTAAACCATCCCTGAAGCTGAGACTGGGAAATCCTGAGTATTTACTTCAAAGTGAAATAATAAAACATTGCTGCTGGTACACTGTCGAGTTTATTCTGTTGTACTTTACCTTAATAGCTTTAATGGCAGCTTTTGTGATGAGAATCATCTTTGCTCGGGAAATAGGAGGTTTCATCTCCATCAGTGAAAAGAGCTAAACAGAGAAAACAAACATTAAAAATGTATTCTGAAGCTTAAGCAATTAACCAAAGAGACAGGATTTCAAGTGGGTGACAGATCACTGACATCCCACACTCTGTATGGCCACCCTGCTGGCTGGCCCTGAGAACTTGCTGTTTTACAAACCCCCCAGAAAGCAGCAGTAACAGCAGCTTGTGTCTGTGCTCCCAAACAAATACCAGCATATGCAGAGAGCAGGGCCTTATACTCCATATGTCACCCACTGGAAAAGTTCCTCCCTCCAGGACAATGTTTTCAGTAGTTACTAGTTTCAATAGGTGTCATAGATATATATATAGTCCATAACTGAAAATGAGCATTAGGTTTCCATTTCAGAGACTGGGGGAAACTAAGGCTGGCACACAGAGCTGGGCAATCACCCCGAAGGGCTGGACACACAGAGCTGAAGGATGCACATTCCCCAGCATGGCAGCACCACCACAACACTGTGACAGGCCTACCCACTGTGCTTGGCTGCTGGGGAATGTTTAGGGAACTGAGGGATTTGGGGAGGTTTGTTGTCACTAACAGCCTGACACTCACACAAGACACCCAAGTCCAGGGCACATTGCACCACTCTCCAGACCCCCCTCTGGATCTGCAGGGCATTCTATCTACTCCACAAGCTGCTCTTGGAAATTCATATTGCAAATAACCAGTTGCAAAGCTACCCTGTGCACTGCATTGTGGTTTTACAGTGTGCTGGGCACGTTCCTGTTCTTCCTTAGGCCTGGACAGATAATCCACATTGCCTTGTCAGGACCACTTGCTCTTCTCCAGTGGTCCTTCCCATCTCCCAAGCAGAAAGAGAGCCCAGGATATCCCAGCACTACTTTTTAATCCACCCCCCTCCATCTCAGCTCGTGATGAGGTGCTCTGCTGCATTAAATATTATTTCTAATCTTCCCATGAACTGAACTTCCTATTTAAACTGTGATTTATTAAAGGCAGAGTCACTATATTGTCCTGATTTGTAGAGTGCAAAACAACACTGAAATCTGCAATGTTTCTCCACATGCACAGTCATTTCTACCTTGAAATACTCCTCATGAATCACAGGGGAAAAAAAATGCTTTTTTGTTACATAATTTCATTTTGCTCTTTACAATAAAGAAAAAACTGAGTCCTTGAACACTAATCAAAAATGTCATCAATTATACTCCACAAAGCAAAATAAGAGAATAGAAGTGTCTTCATTTGTCAGTGCAATGGAAAGTAAGATGTCATTTATTTTTAATTAATTTAAGTTCCAAGATACTGGTGAAGTGACCAATTTACACAGATTTACTCACTGTCTCAGTCAAGGAAAAGAATCAGTGAAGGTGAAAAATTTGCCCAAATACTTAAAGGAAAGTGAATTGCTAACAAGGCTTGAAGCAGTACAAGAAGGAGGCCTCACACCTACAAAATACAGAGAATAGGCAACAAATTATTTACTTTCTTCATTCAATTCCTATTTCAGGAGATATGAGAGAAGAAAAACTATCCTTCAAAACGGTGGTAGCCAGATGCCTTTTCCAACACAAGACCATGACTCTTCATTATTCATTTCCATGAAATGCAAGTTCTAGTGCCAGAATGTTGGATTTTTAAAGCCATTTTAACTGTAAGACATATTTCAGCTTGATGAGAAATCACAGCACGGACAACTCAAAACTGTTAGATAAAAAACAGAAGGAGAGAGGGGCCTGTGCACTGACTTTTTTTTAAAAAATCTTGTTTTCAATTTTGACTTAATTGCTTTAGAATAAGCACAAAGGCTCTCAATGAACAAAGTCAGTGATATTATTAAAACTCAGAAAAATCTGTTTTAAGAGGTAATGAAAGGGGAAAAAAATCCAAACCCCAACACCCACAACAAACTGCCAGAAGGCTCAAAAATGGGGACGGAGGAGGAAAAAAGGAGCCAACATTAAGACAGGCATTCCATATCCTTCCCTTGACACGTGGAGAAGTAGCTGGTCCTCCAGCAAAAGGATCCAGCCCCATATAATAAGAACAAAGGAGCTGGTGCAAAAGCAGCACTTTGTATTTCAGGAGCACAAGCAGAGACCCCCAGGAAACTGGCAGGGCTCAGAGCAGGGCCCAAGGTGACAGGAAACAAGGGGCAGCAAAATAATAAAAAGAAGTGTCTTAAAAGGATCCCAAGCATGACACTGCAACTGGGGGAAACACAGGAAAAAAAGTGAAAATCCAAGGAGAAAAACTGCCAGGGAGGACACATACATACATATAGATATTATACACACACTCACCTACGTATGTATGTATGAATAAATACATATGTATTCTGCCCTCTCTTCTCCCTCCCCATCATCATCTCTTGGAATTTTACATCAGAACTTTGCTGCTTTTTTCAAATTACCTAAGATCTTAGAATACCAAATGACTATTTTAAAGCTGATTTTTATTTAACTCTCAGTATCAGTTACATGTGTCAACACCATGTTTTAAAGATGGGTAAATCTAAAATTTAACACCCTTACAAGTTCCTCATGGCTTTCCACTGTTAGAATGGGGAGCTGCTCAGTAAGACACCCATGTACTTCTATTTGCATATGTGCAATTAGACTTGGATCTTCTTTCACGTACATTGCCCAAACCAATGTATTAAAAAACCACAACCCCACTCCTATTTTCAGAGGTCTGTTCTCACAGTAATACACCCAGTTCCTCAAAGGGCACCATGATCAGCCCAAGGAACAACCTGGACACAAAAACTTACTCTATTTAAAAAAATCATTGAGGTGGATGTAATAAAGGCAATGAAATTTGCAGCTTGAGAGTGTTTCCAATGTCCTGCCTCACAACAGGAGCCTGTCCCTGGAATGTTCTGACCCGCTAGAAATGACTTTCTGCTTTCACTGACCATAACTACATGATTGGAGGAAGTTGATACAAAAGAAGTGGAGGTACTAAAGAGCCCACTAAACTCCAGCCACAATGCACAATATTGATTTAAGAGTATTTCTGGGTACTTCTCATAGCAGCACAGAAGAACACTGTAAAGCCAAGAACACAAAAGGCAGAAGATTCACATGCTCATTTTCAGGCTAATAAATGCTATTAAATAACAAAGGTGAGCCACTCATTAAACCATGGCAGGACAGCAAAAGGGAGACTAAGCATATATACTGACCCCTCCCAAAATAAAACTCAGTATAAAGTACAGAAGCACCACAAAAGACACATGGCAGGAATGAACCAAGACACCTTCCAACTCAAACTGGGCCCCTGCTCCAGCTCAGGAGCCCCATGAGGTGCCACAAGGGCTGGGAAACAGGACAAGGAACAGGAGGATGGCCTTTAGTTCTCACTCTTTTGAGCAGCAAATTATTAACTTCTGCCACTCTGCAGTTAATGCCCTTTGGTGGTCTATTTTACATAGAAAGCTGAGAATCACCATTTTAAAATTTACCAAGCTTGATGTATGATCTTAAGTCTATTTATCTGTTTTAAGCCTAAGATAACACAGTAGGTACATAAAAATACCTGTTAAAACTTCAACTGACTTCCCTGGCTTTGCTCTCTTGCTGAAATGTCTTTGCCATAAAAAGGTCTCTTTATTTACAAATAAAGACCTACAGGTCTGTTTTATACACTTATTAAATCAACTCCACAGCACAGCAGCAGCACAGAAAGAATCACCTGCTAAAACAAACACGGTGTTTAGTGATTAGTGGATATCAAGCACTCAGGTCACTGTCAGGCCATCTCATTCAACTTTCCCTTCTCCAGTTTCCAGAGCAGCCTAACATACCCTTAAGGATTCCATCAAGCCTTAGGTGCCCAAAAACACTTCCCAAAGCAGGCTCCATGCACTGCACGTTCATTCACTGCCTTTTGGAATGTCTTTTATTTATGCACTTAGAAACCACCTGACACAGCAAACCACCAGGCACTTACAGACATAATTGTAGTTATTTGTTCATGCGCCTACAGAAGCAAAAGGATGATGGAAGACACAACCAACAAGCAGGGATACCACACTATTTTGTTACCATTATTGTTAATGCAGTCAGAACTTTAAGAGGGCAGATGTTTTAAAAAAATCCAAAGGAATTCTGTTTGCCCTACACATTTTCCCTCCCCTATAAAACTCACTGCTTCCTTTCCTCCTCAGATCCCCATTCTTCCCCGGGGTACTAACAAAAGGAGAAAGCACTTAGCAACAGAATCCCTACCTCAGAGGATCAATGCAAGTTTTAAATGCTTGACCACCAGCTGTGAAGCACAGCAAGGATCAGGTGCTGCTGAAGGTAAGAGATCATCCTAACATCCATCCAGAGCTGTCAGGCTGCATTCTTGGGAAAATAAAGTGAGACTTAAATTTGACCACATATGACCCCCAGGCAATGAAGCTAAATAGCACTTCATCAACTAAGCTACTTCTCTGTGGCCTAGAAAGGCCATTCACAAATCCTGAATCACTGGGGAGAAACATCTCCACAAAAGATCCTCATATGAAAATGACATCATGGAAGTACACAGAATAGAGTTTTGTCTTCTGCAGAAATGGTTTGGACATGCAGCTCTGGGGATCACGGCAGGGCTCTTATGTCCAACACTCACTTCTCCTACAAGGAATCCCTCCCAGAATGTCCAGTGTTCCTGGAAACAAGCTCAGTGCAGAGGCAAGAGACTCCAGCCAGATGCTGGCAGTCGTGTCCTTGCTGCTTTTCCATGCACATCCGGACTCTCACCGGGGATCCCGAGCTCCAGTAACTGCTGGAGAACTACTGGGAAGGATATCCTGCCAACCTCTATTTATAGCACCTGGGGAGGGAGGGAGGGAGGGGAACACTGTAATAGAAGAGACAAAATAAAGCCATGCCATTGGCATAAAACTGTCAGGCTGGATGAAAACTGCAACTGCCCACTGCCCTGAATAAGGGCAAACAGCAAAGAAGGAACCTGCAGCTCCAGCTTTAGACAAAGAGACCACAAGATCTGCCACCTGTTTGTCTCCAGGCACGCTTAGGTGGGATATCAAATGTTTCAGTGGTACAGATTAACTACTGTCAACCTGAGACACATGATTAAGGGAATAATATGCATTACTCAACACAAATAAAAGATTACCAAACAGGAAAGTTGACTTTATTCTACTTCCAGCAGCAAGACTGTGAAAAAAAGAAATCATCTCTAACTTTTATAACCAGTAAACTATTCCTCAAGTATTTCATACTGAAGGGGAGAAACCAACTCTCCCAAAATTAAAACATGCCAAGGATTTATAAACCATGGCAAATGTGTGGGTTAAGTGGGGTGGTTTTGTTTGCTTACATTTTGGGGAGCGTGATTTTTAGTTTGTTTGGAGGTTTTGTTTGGATTTTTTAGAAAAACACTTGCTTATTTTCCTAAACATTTTCCCTAAGTGTTTGCTTGTTTTCCTAAAAGCATAACAAAGTTCTGTCCATTATCTAGTTACCTTTTGTGATTTATTTATACTGTGCCACTAATGTAACATAATATATACACCTAACAGTCCAGGATCCAGTTGGAACTAAATTCCTCTGAGGAAACACACCACACTACAGCCCTGTCAAATCCCACCTACTCAGCCAGTGGCATCTGCTCAAACTACAGCTGGATAAAGATAGAGCAGCAAATACAAAACCTGTGCTTGCTCCTGTAGAAACATGAGAATTTTGAAAAGGACATTTATTGGCAAACTTGCATTCAAAATACAGGCTCAAAGAACAGGAGTTAGGGAACAGCACCACAATCAAACAGGATCGAATTACGCAACCCAAGCGAGTTACCACCCACTGCCAGAGCCAAACTAACTCCTCTCCCTCCCCAAGCCCTTTTATCCCAGAGGAGACACCAACCCAACAGCCTCGAGGATGCCTAATTTACAGCCAGGCTTTGAACTTGGGCCTCCCACCATTTAAGAGATTGCTGCAAACACCAAAATGACCCCAAAAAGTCCCAAATGATGGGATCACCTGACACAGTAAGTGGCATCTCTTCCTTCGTGCAGACTGGCAAAGAGCTGACATGGAAGCAAAGCCAGAAGAGAATCACCTCTTCCCACGTGGAAGTGCAGCTCCAATCTCGGGGCTGCTGCAGTTGGGAGTTCCATGATAAAACCACAATTCCCTGGCTACAATGGCATTGTACAGCCAGCAAGTCCAGGAACTCCTGGCCTACAGGGTATTCTGCATCTGCTCCCACCTTCATTGCTGAAGTTGTTGCACTCCCAATAAAACAGTTAACCCTTCAGTGACCTAGGGACTGGCACCTCTGAAGGCTTCACAACACCGAGTTGTACAGACAAAACGAGGCCTCACACACTCCCCAGCCTGTGCTATTCCCACCACTCTGGGAACAAAACTCAGGTAAAACTGCTCTTCCACTGAGAAAGCCCAGAAAGGGAACAGTGCCTGCCTGGAAATCTCACCCCCTCACAGAGCATTTCAGCTTGTGTTGCTCTGCGTGCACAGCTCCAGGCAACACGTGGGGACAAGTGAGGAGCTCGGTTTGAGAACTGAACTTTGTGTCCTCAGCCAACACCACAAACACACCTCCTGGGAGAGGACAGGGCAGAACCACACAGACCCTGAGCTCATTCCCAGGCTGCTTCACACACCAGCAGTCCCAGGCACCCGTCACACACACAAGCAACTGCAGAACTGGGCTTTCAGGAAGCACACGTTTCTCCCCCCTAACTGATGTCCAAATGAAATCCAGTGCTTTGCTCTCTTTCACACAGCAGGATTCCACTCAGTGCTTCTGCCTACATCAAACCAAAGCATCCCACCTTTCTCACAGGAAGAGGTACAGAACAAAACACGCCAGGATTAGTCACGGGATCCCAAGAAACTGCAGTGAACTTTTCTCAGCCTGACTCCATCACAGGAGAGCAGCTGCCATTTCTCCTGTTTCTGTTCTGCAGAAATGCACAGCCACCCAACCTGGAACAGGCTCTGGCTGAGCTTTAGCAGATTTTCCGTGCAGGGAGTACCTCAGTGCCCAGCCGAGGTGGATGCATAACTAACAACTAACCATCGTTCTTAAGTCACGTGCCAGAAAACTTTATAAAGCAGAGGCTACATCAAATCGCTGTTTATTACGCAAAAAACAGCCACGCTCCGCTCTGCTTCCAACTCCCATGGGCTGAACAAGGAACCAACAAAAAAAAAACAGGGAAAAAAATCAGAAGACAGGGAGGGACCTTCTGCGTGGCTCGGCAGGAGGGTAAATGATTTGCAGCCTGCCCTGTCCCACCGCAGCCTGCCAGCGATGCCTCCTCGCTGCCCAGCCCGGCTCACACGGCCGGGGCACTGCGAGGAAACACAAACCTCGAACGCGGCTCCCCCCCGGTGCCCAACAACACCCCCGGCAGGGAATGGCTCCCAACAGAGAACAGACACCCTGGAACGGGGGGCGGCAGGGCACAGCCAGGGGGCAGGGGAGAGGTGGGGGGAATGGGGGGAAG
>JAWWEE010000001.1:877739-902539 GCA_035221455.1 Xenops minutus
CGGGGAGGATGGAGGAGCCCCTTGGGGTGCTGAGCCCACCCGGGAAGATGGAGGAGCCCCTTGAAGTGCTGAGCCCCCCATGGAGGATGGAGGAGCCCCTCGGGGGGGATGAGCCCCCCCGGGAGGATGGGGGAGCCCCCGGGACCATAGAGGAGCTTCCCCGGAGGGTGAGCCCCGGAGAATGGAGGAGCATCCTCGGAGGGTGAGCCCCACCCCGGGGAGGATGGAGGAACCCCCCGAGGATGGAGGAGCCCCCGGGGCTCCCCTCTGCGCTGTCCCCCAACTTCCCGGGCTCCGCCGGGCGCTTCCCCCGCGCCTGCAGCCTCTCCTTCCTCTTGGAATAATACCTCGCTTGCCTTGACCTGCCTGTCTTTATTTTTATATCAATTTTAATATTTTTTTTTTAATCACACTCCTCCCCCCGTTTGTTTGCTTGGGGTTTTTTTCCGGTGAGAAGCGTGTTTCTCGTGGTGAGGCTCGTGTTGCCGAGGACCCGTCGCTGCGTGTCGCCTGGTCGCGACATATCACGTGTGGGCACAGAGGGGCGCTTGCCGGGCAGCGGGGCGATGGGGGATGCTGCGGTGCCTGCAGGAAAGGGGCACGGTCCGGCCGTCACGGGTTGCTGGTGCAATGCACGGCAAATCCCTTTGATGATGGGATGCGCCCCCCGGGTGCGTTTTTACCGGGGTGCTGGTTAGAAAACTCTCTGCAGGGTCTCTGCGTTCGGTTTTGCTATACAGAACCCTTCCATGGAGGCTTTTGCCCAGCAGGCAGGACACGTGATGGTGTTATAAAGAGTGAGAGGGGCTTGGCTGGGCGGTGAACAGAGAGAGAAGCCCCTCAGGGCCCCCCGATGAAGAGTTGCGCTGCTCTTGTTTAGCAGCACAACTTGTAAGTCCTGCAGGAGTGGCTGGAGGAGCTGGGGAGGCTCAGCCTGGAGAGAAGGAGGCTGAGCGGGCACCTTGTCACTCCCTGGAAGGAGTTTTTAGTCAGGTGGGAGTCAGGCTCTGCTCCCAGAGACAGGATGAGAGGGCATAACCTTAAGCTGTGCCAGGAGAGGTCCAGGATGGACATCAGGAGGAATTTCTTCGTGCAAAGAGTTGGTCGGGCCCTGGAAGTGGCTGCCCAGGGAGGTTTGGAGTGCCCAGCCCTGGAGATATCCAAGGCAGGACTGGCTGTGGCACTCAGTGACAGGGTGACAAGGTGGGCATCGGGCACAGGGTGGACTCGGTGACCTTGGAGGTCTTTTCCACCCTCAGTGATTCTGTGAGCCATTGCACTTCTGCTTCTCCTGTATCTGCTCCCCAGAGCAGGGCACGGGTTGTTTCCGAGAGCTCCCTGGACCAGCGGGGCTGTGCAGGGTGCAATTCCCTGCAGCTCCAGCAGCACTGGCAGTGTGCTCCTGCTGCTGCTGCTGCTCAGATTGCACCTTGGTAGGTGCCGTCTTGTATTCTCGGGTGGTTATTTTCTTTCTCTTTTTTTCATTCCAGCGAATTTGTCACGGGGCGAAAATTAATATAGGGCTCTGAATCTCATCATGAGGAAAGTGATAAGGTCGGTGAATATTACATAGGAATGCAAAAAAAAAAATAAATAAAATAAATAAAATTTTGCTCTCCTCTGTTACCAAGCGTGTGCTTCTCCTTGGTAACAGAAACATCCAATGATCCTCCAGTTGATAAAAGGCACATGCACACACACGTCCTCCCCACCTCCACGTTTTGGGGTTGCTACATTTATCTCAGTCTGTTAAGAGGGGAAAAAATAAAAAGACCCACCACACACCCCTCTGTCTCAGCTCCCCGGCCTGCTGCTTGCTTTGGTCTTTTTTTTTTTTTTTCTTCCCCTCCATCTCTTGAATAATAACACAGGCTGTGACAAAGTGACAAGCAGAAACTCTGGCGAGTCACGCTTCCTTCCTGCTCAGCCGCCGTGTCCGTGGACAGGCAGGATGATCCCGGAGCTCTGAGCTGAGCTGGTGCCGTGGCATCAAAGGCAGCTCTTGCTGTCACCGGGTGAAAGATCAGTCAGGTAGTTTGGAATTGACTAGTCAAAGGTCCCTCTTCCCAGAAATCCCACCTATTTAATTCCAGATGTTTATGGATAAGCAATTAGTGGGTAGGAGATAAGGGTTATTAATGGTTTGCTTCAGGTGAGGTCCTCTCTCAGTGATGTTCCTCTCTCTCTCTCTCTGGGGGTGGTGAACGCTTTCCATCCCATGGCTGACCCCAGGTGAGAATTCCACCCCTGATGGACACTGCTGTGGCTGGGCATGTTCCTGTGCCGAGATTCGGTGTGGCCCCCAGCCAAAGGCAGCTGAAACGTGCCCAAACTGGCTCTGCCTCGCAGCTGCCGCCAGCTCTGCCCACATGGAGCCCACCACAGGCAAGGGAGCTCTGCCTGGGAGAGGGGGGAGAGCAGGCAAACATCTGCTCCTTCCTCCCAGAGCACAAGGCTGTGTCGGAGAGGAGGCTGGGGCTGGAAGGGTGGGAATGGGATTGGGAGCAGAAGGGAGGGCGAGAGTGGGGACTGTCTGTCTGTCTGTCGGCAGCAGGTCGTGGGAGGGGTTCTGGGGGAACAGGGCATTTTACATAAATGTTTTATCTCCAGGGCAAAGTACTTCCATCCCGGTACATCCAGGGCCACATCCTTTATTAGGCTGTGTTTGTGCCTTCTGAGAAATCTCAGGTGCTGGGAGATGGGGATGACAGTGCCAGGTCGGAGCCCGAGTGACAGTGATGCTCAGCACAGACACCTCCTCCTCCAGACATCAGGTGACAGAAGTCAGGCTGGAGTTAAGGGAGCCGTCTGAGACATGGCATCAGTATCTGCAGGTGACAGTTCTGTCATCTCTCCAGCCCTAAACTTGTGTTGTACCGGGGGGAGAAATCCCAGAGAGTGACACATTGCTCCTGCTGAGGCTGGAAGATCTCACTCCACGAGGAGTGAAATGCTGCCCCCATTCCACAGTGGGAGCCAGAAGCTGGCTGTGTCCTCTCTCCCAGTCTCTCTCCTGCCGAGGGGAAGCTGCTCTGCAGGAGTGTGCATCACTGCTCTCCCAAGTGGAGTGCAGCACACAGAGTGTGGCAGCACAGCCGTGTCCCGCCGACAGCTTGCTGGATCAGTGGGATCACTGCATTTTTCTAAGCTGATGCTTTATGAGCCTGTTATTCCAGGATTAGTGCCTGCATGTGTTTTGAAAGCAAAAAAAAAAAAAAAAAATCAAACCCAAAACCAATTGACATCTGATTTTTTTTTGCTCTGTAAAGCTGCTGTTGAGCCAAGAGCATTGCCTAAATTCGATAAAATTGTTGTAAGAGTATAAGGCAGAGTCTCACTGCTGATGTCTGGTAGCTGTTCTGGCAGAGGCTGAGCCCTTACAGTCACTGAAATGTCTGACTTTAGTGGGGGCGCCCCAAACAGGTTTTGATTTGCAGCAGCCTTTAGCAACTCCAGAGGAGTTAATGCACATTGTTGTTTCAGAAAATGGTGTGTTTAGGAACGAAATCCATGGATTAATGAGTCCCCAGCTAGGCTTGGATCCACTGCACTGACACAATGCATTGTACAGAATAGAGGCAGTGCGGGGTGGGTGCCAAAAATCTGCCATTACCTCACCCTGAAATTACTGGAAGCTCAAAAGGTCTTGGAGAGAGAGCATGGGATGGTACACTGTGTGGGGCAAACTCTGCTCCCTTTAGCAGGGCAGCTCATGGACCATGTGCTTGGAGTGATCCATGTGGGATGGGACCAGGCAGCTCCTCCAGGCACAGGGGGTTTGAGCTATGGTGAGATGTCTGAACCTTCCCTGGGAGGGTTTTTATCCTTGGTCTTTAAGGCACATCTCAGTGCCAGGCATGTCGTTGTTTTCTGGGCTTGTTTGGTAGGGGCTGCTGCAATTAAGTGTGCTTTAGTTGGGCACACGAGAATGTTGAACAGATTATTCTTGCCGTGGCTTTGGAAATAACATATCACAGCCTGTAATCTGACATTTTGGGGTAAAGGGCTGACTTGTCAGCTTGGCTCAGGCAGTCTTTATTGCTAATCCTGAGGAAACACAGTTCCTCTGCAAAGAGCCAGCCAATTTAGCTTTAAATTGTGGCTCTGGAGCCTTGCTGAGCGAGCTGTATTTGGGTGACTTTGGGAGCCTGTGCACAATGTGCCCTTGGATTGCTCCAAGCCTTCTGCTGGTGGCTCAGGAGGGAAAGTGGGAATCAGGCAAAGGCAGATCTCACAACATCCTGATGTTTTTGCACCCTTAGGCAGCTGAGGGTGTGTTGCCATCACTGTGGTGGGGTGAAGTAGGAGTTCTGTGGGGAGGATGAATAGGTTGTGTTACCTGCTGTGGACCCCAATAACTCTCCTCAGGGTGGAGTGACAATGTATTAACAATATATTGAGCCAAGGTTCCTGTAAACAAACTTGATCCCAGATTATATTCGGCTGCTTTTTGCTGTAATCTTTGACACTAGGAAAAAAAAGAGTCACTGAGGCGAATTGAATCTTTTGCTTTCTCATCCACCGAGAGCTTTGTTTATCACTTTCTTTAGCACCATTGTTAAGCTGGAGCAAGGTACATTTTTAGTTACAGTTAATCAAGTGGCTTTCTGCAACAGTGGGAAGCAGTGGCTAAAAATACAATGTTACCAGTTTCTTTTATGAAGGCAAAGCAATTAATATTACAAGTGGCCTTTTCACAGAAGAGTTCACATTCAGAATGTGTATCTGCATTGAAAAGGAAAAGAAAAAGTAGCAAGAAGAGGTGTATTTGGGCCCCCTGGAGGTGCTGGGGTGGGTAAGTGGGCAGAGCAGCCTCCCTGCAGAGAGCTGGAAATGCCTCTTTGTGTCAGTGTTAATTTTGCCTTGGGTAAATTCAGTTTCCTTGGGGCTTCAGGGAATGGAGACTTGATGGCCACAGGCCTTTGGGTGTGTTGGCAGGTGAGATGCTACCCCACTGATGCCCTGGGTAACCCTTCCTCCCCTGGTGACACTGGGCAAACCAGCCCCATTAAGGACTTCTGGGATGGGACTATCTCAAAATCCAAGCTTGCCTCAGCAGCAGTGCTGGCTTAAAACCTGGAGAAATGGGTACAGACCCAGGGACAGTTCTAGCATCTTTGCCTTTGTCGCATTTCTGAGGTTTGGGGGCCTCGAGTGTGTGTGTGGTGTCACTCTGAACCAGCAGGTTGCTTCGTTGCAAGCAAAAGTTGAGTTTCTAAGGTGGCTGCTGGCCTTCCTTTCCTTTTCTCCTCCCTCAGGTATTGTGGGGTTACAGGTAAAACTGTGAGACCTAGAATGGCTTCGTTGTGTTCAGGGGCTCAGAGGGTAAAGCTGCAGGATTTTAATTTGAAATTTGATCTGTTATTTTATGTTCTTCCTCCAGTGATACTTGTGTATCGGCTTGTTCTGTCACTCTCAAGTGTTTAGTTAGTGGTTCTCTCCTTACCTGTTTCTCTACATATTTTCAAATTTTTATCTCTACCCCAAAAAAAACAAAACTAAAAAAAGAATACCTTGTTTTGAAAAGCACTTACTGCAGATCCCCAGGGTGGCTTTTTCCCAGGGTGCTGTTCACCTTCATTAAGAGCTGCCAATGTAGCACCTGGATGATGTACCACTCTTAATTACATGCACCGAGGAAGGGAAGGGAGGGTGCTTCTCACAGCCCCAATTTTGACATTTTCCTGCTTCTCAGCGTTTGCTTTCACAGCTTTGACACTGTTCTTTTCACAGAGCTTTGTGTCTGTGTGTGCAGATACAGAATTTGGATTGAAGCCACTAAACACAGGGCGCTGCTAACACACGATCCTCCCGAGAATGATGTGGAGCATCGTGGTGTGCAATGGCAGCACTGAGGGCTTGGCTGGGAGTGGGACCAGGAGACAGGTTGCTGTGTCAGCACAGCATTCCCTGCTAAGTTCTGGAGCTTGCAGGAGTTTAGCATAAGGCAGAGTGAAGCCAAACTGCTGATGTGCTCCCACCTGCTCAGCTTAAATGCTGACTGCTCACCTGGAGAGTAACCAGTTGCATTGGTTATAAAGCCACACTCTTCCCCCTATCCCTTTCCTGTGTTGCACGCTGGGTGTAAGCAGGAATAGGCTTGGGAAGGCCAGAGAGCCTGTTCATGAATGCAGCCTGTCTTCCAGGAAGATTGCTTTAATGCTTTCCAGCTGTAGCTTGCAACTTGTTCTGTGATGAGCTGAATTGATGCACATGTGGCAGTTCCTTATCCTCTTGAGATAATCTGCTTTCAAGTTTGCATTCAGCAGTTTTAAGGATGTTGCTAACAGTGTGTGTCAGCAATGTGCTGCTTTTCCTATAGACTGTTATAGTCTCAGTGGCATATGCAGGGTGGAAGGAGTGTTTGGGTTGAATTGATACCAGGTGTGGTTCTTACATCTGGACCCGTGTGTTTGTTCTGTATTTTGAACGTGTTTGATGGTATGTAAAGCTGTATGCCTGTTTCTGTAGGCATGGGTTACCCATAAATGGCCTGGTGATTAAAGATTGCAGTGACACCTCTCACACCAGTGGCCTGAAGGATGCTCCTGCAGCCTCTTGGTTTCAGCAGATGCAGCAAGTCTGTGCCCCTCTGCCCTCCTGAGCTCTGTGTTTGCCTGCACTTGGGGAAAGGGGGGTTATTAGTGAGCAGCAATTGCTCTTCCCAAGGTTATAACCCCAGCAGGAAAGCAGTGGTGAGATGGTGTTACAGACCTTCTGGTGACTGAATTGTAGCCTCAGAGCCAAGCTGTTGTGTTGTATGAACAGCAGCATAAGGATGAGCTGAGAGTTTATGTGCTGGCTACACTGTCCTTCAGGGTTGTGGGGAAGCATCTGAAGCTGTCCAGAGCCAGCAACTGGGGAGACACCAGCCAGAAGAATTAGGTGGATTGCATTGTTGGTGCTAAGCTTGGGGTGCAAGGGCACCAAAGCAGACTGGCTGGGCTCAGACCATATGCTGAAGAGCAAAAAAACCCAAATATCCCAAATCTGTGACTCCCAAACAGCTCGTGCTGTGTTTACCTGATGGGTTGTCTGATCTCCTCGAGGGGACGAACCTGGTGCTGTGGGTGGGTTTGGGGAGCTGGTGGGGGTCATGCTGATGGAGAGCATCAGGTTGGCTTTGCTGCAGTAAGAGAGCAGCCAGCATCACAAACACGGCTCTGGGACACAGGTCCCCCTTTCTGAGCTGGACCCATCTGTGCTTGGTGCTATCAGAGAACAGGATCCAACCTCATTTCCATGGAAAGAGTCCCGGAGGAGTTACTGTGGTCCCCCAGGGAAACCACCTGCTAAAAATTAACAGCAAGCTGGTTCTGCCCTGGCCAAAGTCTCCTTTTCTGTCAGTGTTTTGTCCTGCTGAGCTCTGGGTTCCAGCACCTTTGTGGCTTCTTCTCGTTTGCCATGCAGGATCAGAGCTGCTGGCACTGTGAGGAGAATCACCGCAACAAAGAGAACTAAAAAAAGCTAAGTTATATAAAAAAAAGTTCCTTTGCTCTCTGTCTGTTGTGGAAGATTGTCATGGAAACATTTTTTTTATTTTTTTTTTCAGAGAATAAATTTATTTTCTGTGAATAATGTCCACAGAGCTGAGGGAGAGAATATATTATTTATATATAAAAACTTCATTGGAGACACCTTTTTCTTGGCTCCCAGCAGTTGTAAATGTTTCATCTGCTGTGTTTTAAATCACTACAAAGGAGGGTATTACCTGGGCCTCAAAGGCAGTGGCTCTTGGGGTTTTGGTTGTTGGTTTTTCTCTTGCTTAGAGCCAGAAAGCTGCTCTTGGTATTAAATCAGGGACACTTAGCCTTCCACAAGTCCAGCTCTGCATTAGATCACCAAAATGTGAAACAGGGGCTGTTTAATATGAAACACATCCCCAATCCATGATCAGGACAGTGGGAAGCCACATCAGCTGCCAGGTTTGGAGGGATTGGTGCTGCAGGAGTGTCATTTGGGATCAGTTCTGCTTCCCCAGGGGTAACCTGAGACCTCCCTCCATCCATCTCACTGTGACAGGACACCTTTGCAGCGTTAGGAAGGCGAGTTTTGGTTCAGCAGGAGCAGCTGGGTGGGACACGGTTCGTTTGTGGGGCACAGAGGATGCCAAGCCCCAGCTCCCATATCCTGGCAGGGGCACATCTGGGTGGAGGAACCTCCCCTTCCCAGCAGTTGTCACACAGGCTGCCTCCAGGAATGGTTGCCATCAATTTCCATGGATGTGAAGAGAAGACCTGGCTGGTCTGAAGGGGTTTTCCATCTGCTTTCCATGTGCTTGTGTGACAGGTCCTGACGAATGTCTTCCCTGTTGGCTGATTGTACCCTGGGCTCAAAGAGCTTTCCTCTGCAGGGCTGGGCATGTCAGTCTTGCCTTATGAATGGGGGTCAGAGGGGCCTTTTCTGGAAAACACTGAGAATTTGGAAAGTGATACTTGATGGATATTTTCCATGTCAACGACAAGTCAAGCCCATCTGTCCAGGGATTCAGAGACACGCTTTCTCCTCGCAGGGGATGTCTCTGGCCTGGAGGCTGGGTTTGACAAGCTCATAAGGATTTCTTTTGGAATCTCTTTAATTCATCCTCGTGCATCTCTGTGTCTGGCTTTCTGCCACCCCTACTTTCATCAGTCTCTGCATAATCTCTCTTGACTCGTGTAGATATCCTCGGAGGCCAGGGAGGTAAAAATGTGCTCCTCTCCCTGGGGGCTGCAGTTACAGCCATGCCATTAATTAGCTGACCAAGAGGGCACTGAGAGGTTGCTGGAATGGATTTCTTTCTGCCCAAGGTGAGACAATTCTGTGCCGTGACCCACTCGAGACAAGCCATGCGTTCCTTCCCGTGGATGGGGCTGTTCTGTATTCCTGGCTCTGCTCTGACCCTGTGGCACCCGTGGCAGCAGCAAAATCCTGCTGCTTTGGACATGCAGGGCCAAGGAAAAGTGTGTTTTGTGGAGGTTTCTGTTTGGGGTGGCTGGGTAGGGGCAGGATTGGGGCATCCCCCTTGCCTCAAAACCATCTCCCACTGGTCCCTGAGCTCTGAAGGTCTGGTTGTTCCAGTGGCACAGACACTGGCAGGTCAGGATGTGTCTCCTCCTTCTGGCACTTCATGTTGGCCTTCTCCTAATTAAATATTTTGAGTTTCAGTCAGCTACTATGACAAACAGTCCCTGGACCTCAGACTGTTCTGAGGCTCTCGTCACAACTCCTTCCAAAAGTTTAACATCAGTTTTTCATTACTGGCACCAGAGCTGGATGCAGTAATCTAATAATAGTCCCCAGTGCCTTGGACAGGTGTAATTAATACCTTTTCTTACTTTAACAAATACATCCTGCTTATGCTTGTAGGGATTATGTTTAAGTTGGCTGTGGCATCAAGAGGGCTTATGATCATTTGCTTATCTGAAGTCCTCCTGAATCCCTCTCTGCACTGCTGGATGCTGTAGGGAATGGGAAGAGGTTCCCTTTAGCCCCTGGCAATTTGATCTTTCTGTCCAGGCTGCCATGGATCTGAAGGATACAAGGGAGTGTTCCCAGAGCTACTGTCTCGTTTGGAAGAGTTTGTTTCATCAGGGGCTAATTTCAGGCTTTCCTGACTGTCTGGTTTGCCAGCAGAGAGAGTGGCCTTCTGCCTGCTGAGACATTTATCCTGTCCTTGTCTCTACAGCTGGTTTTGTGTATTGCTGAGCCCTAAACCCTCTGCTTGCGCTGTCAGAGGTCCAGAAGAAAAGGGAATACCTTAACAGAAGTGATGGCTAGTTTTACTAATATCAAAGCCAATGCCAAAATCAAAGTGTATGTTCAGCTGTCCTACAGGCAGCGGGTACAAATCTGTGAAGAGAGCAAATCTCACCACTCAAGTGTGAGGCAGAGATGGCATTCCTTGTTTAACATAAAACCTCCACACATGTTTGACTCAGCCTCTGTCCCCAGAGCAAGCACACAAGGCAGCTCTCAGAACTGGGTGGTGCAGACCACAAGGCAATGTGGCAAAGACCCAACATGCAGCACATTTCATTTCTTACAGTCCCAGTGAGCTCAGTCCCATGGGGAAAGTTAAGTTTGTGTTTCTGTCATGTTGTCTTGTGTCACCTGTGCCTGAGAGTCCTGAGGGAAGAGCTGTGATTTCTGAGTCCTGTCCCCTTGCTGAAGGGCACAGTTTATGGAGTTTTGATGTGCATTTACTTGGATGATCCTTTTCTTTAGTGCTTTATTTCTCAAGATACTGGAACCTGCTATATAAGGTTCCTTTACTGCATTGTAAAATTGGCTAAGCTATAACAGTTAAAGGA
Source organism: Xenops minutus (assembly GCA_035221455.1). NCBI lineage: Eukaryota > Metazoa > Chordata > Aves > Passeriformes > Furnariidae > Xenops > Xenops minutus. The sequence continues at coordinate 888,032 of JAWWEE010000001.1, forward strand.
AAGAATAAACGCTGCTCACAGAATGAAGTTGGCATTTTCTGATCTTTGGATTCACTTGTGAAAAGCAACTTGTTACGTGCCTGGCTGGTTGGTTGCCCAAACTGAGATGGCCTTGAAGGGATTGCTGACAACTGTGGAGCCTTCAGAGTTAGGCCTGGTTAATGTGATTTGAATTGGCCACCCAAAAAATCAGCAGCTGGTTTTGAAAACGAAGCTCAGATTTTTGTGGTGAGAACAGTGGTGAATACAAAGCAAACTGCAAGTGATGCCAGACAGCTATCACTGGGAGCGAGGGGGAAAAGGAAACTGCATTCATTGCCTTCTTGGGCACACCAAAGAAATAAAGCTGCAGATGGACTTGCAGTGCTAATGGCTCTAAAATATCTCCGTGCTCTGGCTCTTTGTCTCGTTGTCTCATTCTCCTGGCCCAGCTTAAACCAAAAAGCCAAGGTTTGTGGGTTCAGCTGCACAAGTCCAGGTGCTGGAGCCTGTGGCTCTCAACTTCCTTGGCACGGTCAGCGTGCACCAGACCTCCTGTGGTCCAGGATGATGCTGGAAGTCCGTGCTGCTGCCTGGCTTGGCACCACCTCCAGCAGATCTGCCAGAGGAGACTCTGGCAGGAAAAAAATAAATGAGGTGGGGGGAAAACCTGAAAAAAAAAAAAGGAGGGATGGTTGTCCCTCCAACAGCTGAGTAGTCCTTTTGACAGCTGCAGTTGCTGCTCCTGTGCTCTGTGGTGCCCTGGCCAAGTCCCACAGTGTCTGCTGGATTCCTTTTCAAACCAGCTTCCTCTTTGTCCAGCCAGAGCTCCCTTTGGCAGCAGCCACCAGGAACTGCCTCCCTCTCAGATAAACCTGGGAGAGAATTTGCAGAAGGAAATGCTCCAAGTGGTCAGGTAAGTGGAGAAAACTCTTGAAAAGTCCTCGAACAGTCCTACCCTGATCTTGCAAGGTCACGTGCCACCCTCTGTTCTCTGGGAAGTTAAACATGGTATGACATTATTTGCCAAGCTGGGGCCACTGCTGTGAAAATGCTCCTCTCCTTGTTATTGCAGGCGTCTGACGTGGGCATTGCTCGGGACCTCTTGAGTTTGGCTCCTCAAACAGCTCCTTGAGAAAAGCAGTTTTCTGGCAAACAGGAAGGCAAATGCTGGGGTGCACCCTCGTGCCAAGAGGGACAGGCTGTGCAAAGACATCTGATGTGGCAAACCAAAAACCCGAGGCTGAACTCACACCTGGGCTCTCTGAGGGCTGCACTGACTGAAGGCACTGCTGGTCAAGGGAGTGTCCCTGGGGGTTTTATTCAGGGGGAATCATGATGTGTCTTAGCAAGTCAAAGCTTGAGATTCGCCAGGGGGGAGTCAGGTAGAGGGATTGATGTTTTTACAGTAAAACCATGGCTTGAATGAAGCTCTTTGCGTCTCGGGGAGGGAACGAGCAACCAAACCACCAGGAACCCCCTTGCCTTTCATCAGTTTTGTATGTTGTTGAAAACTGGCTCTCCATAAGCTTGGCTCTCCCCTCCTGCCCTGGTGTTGTTCTGGTTTTGTGTGCAGCCCCATCCTGGCACCCAGTGTGTGGGTTCCCAGCAGCAGTGCACAGCAGGCACTCCATGCCTTCAATCTCTTACTGAAGCACAACAGAAGATGAAGAAGAGGAGTTTTCAAAGCAGAATTCCAGCACCGAGGAGTATTTCTGGAGGGTGAGCTCAGAGAAAAAAGCTGTCTTGGTAAGGCTGAGCAGCAGCCCGAGGAAGCAGCAATGCTGCAGAGCATGGCCATGGTCTAAACAGACCCCTCTGTGTGTCTGTGTCCTTCCCTCACTTACAGAAGCACAACTTCTTCACCTGGACTTCTTCCTGGGGTTCCCCACTGGTGGGGTTTTAAAGAGCTGGCAGAAGGGGAGGAGGAAAAGAAGATGCCCAGGAGTTCTGCTCACTGAGCAGCTGGAGGTTCCTCCTGCCTGGCACAGCAGAGGGGGCTGGTTTGGGGAGCTGCTGGCCATGTCCTGTATGGACACCACGCTGGGACGTGGCTTGGTGTGAACCACCTTCCCTGCTGTGTGACAATTCCACGTGCCAGGGCAGGACTGCTCACAAAGGGGATGCAGAAGGGGTTTTCTGTGGGTGCAGGAGCTCTCTACCAACCAAAGCCCTGGCTCCCAGCTTTCTTAAAGCTTTGGTCCTTGGAACTGTCTCCTCTTGCTTTAGCTCGGGGCCTTGCAGGGAGTGTTTCTGTGCAGTTTGGTGCCAGTCAGCTTCACCCTCCTCCGCCTCTCTCTTGCAGATTCACAAGCCCTCCTAAAGCACTTGCTGGCAAGAATCCCCCGCCCGTGTTGTGTTGTGTGTGTGGAACACGTGCCTTTGTTTGGGTGATGCCACGTGCCCGTGTTGGCTGTGGTGCTGGAGCTGCTGGCTCCTCAGCAGGCTCTGTGGAGCACCAGTGGTGCCTGCACTCCCCTGCCCTGCCCTTCCACAGCCCAACCTGAAGGGTTTTAGTGCGACCATGGGGAGAAGCAGCAATTGCTCATATGATGTGTCACACCATAAACTTCAGGAAAGTAATCCATTCCAGCAGTGTAATTCTAGGACTCAGGAACCAAAAATACGGGCTATTACTCATCTTTGTATCTCATAACACAGAATAACCTAAGCCATTTATCTATTTACACAGCAGAGGTTTAGCAAAAAGCAAAATGTTGAATGTCAAGAGCCACTGTTGCTACATATTCAGAGCAATTACTTGCTTTATCATTTTTTTTTTTTAATCTCTGTGCCAATATTGACCAAGAATTCAAGTCAGGAGATAGGCATGATGCAGAAACCAAGAGCCCCTGCTTGAAACTCGGGAGAGCAGAGCTGAATCACTGGCATGTCTTGAGTAGGCTGTGAAAGCTCGAATGTGTTTGTTTTATGATTACCCAACATCTACAGTATTTTCTCTGCTGAATGCTTTTTCCTTCTGCATGAATGAAATTTCCAGGTGCGTGCACACACCTCTCCACTGCACAGGAGGCTGTGTGTGTTGCATGTGTCGGGCCACATTTGGTCTTCACTTGCCTTGGTCTAACTCTGGGTGAACTTGAAATCAGGGATATTTGGCTAAGTCAGCCCTGGAGTAACTGTGTGCAGAGCCTGATCCCTAGATCGAGCTGTTGCTGGAGCAAAATGTGTGGTTTCCACCTCTGTCAGCTGTGCTGGGGGATCTGGAAGGGGGAAAGAGAGCTTGGAGTCAAGGGTGGGTCTGAAAGCAGCTTGGCTTGCCTGCAGGAATGGGTGGGGTGCCTGACCAAGTGTCTGTCAAAATCAAGGTGAAAATTAATCCTTAAGGAATAGAAAGCTGATTCTGTGTGACAGCGAGAGGGTCCTCAAGGAGTCACATAGTTGGCTCTTGACTTCTGGGTTCAGGTGGTTGCCCTGAACCAGCTGAGCTCAGCCTGGGCAATGATGTGGACATGTGTAATAATGTGCTTTTATTTTTGGGTCAATGAATTTGGGGGGACTTACCGATAGCAGTAGCAGGTTGCTGCTCCATACTAATAACATTCCATGTTTTGTACCTTGCAGCTGTGAAAAATACCAGGCTTTTTATTATTATTTACTTATTTATTTTTGCAGAGATTGTGTTGTGCCACAACATGGTATTTCATGTTTCTGTAACCCCTGAATTTGTTTGTCCTCACCAGAGTAACTTGTGTGGTTTGCTGTCTCAGTAATCCATGCCAGCCTCTGTGCTCAGTTCTATCTCATTAGATAAAAGAATGTACTAATTTAAGTCTGTTTCCTTGGTGAATCACCTGAGGGCTTCAAAAATGGTGAAGTTGAGCTCTGATTTACCTGTTGTTTTATCTGATGACTAAATGATCTTTCTTTAATGTGACTAGTCAGGAATGTGGCTTCCAGGTATTTCTGGTGCTGCTGCTGCTCCGAGCTTCAGCCAGGCTGTGTGTGGTGTTCAGCTTTATCTCTTTATCAGGGCTGTGTCATCACAGGGATATTTTCACAGTAGAAACGTACCCAGCCAACAACACACTCAGCAATATTGCCTTCTGCCTCTTAGGACAGACTATGAAGCCCCAATTTCTGTAGTTTTACTCTTCAATTCCTCTGCTGATAAAACTTGACTTTGATTCAAGGCATTCGTGTCAAAGGGTCGGGGTCTATTTTTCTTGTCATATTTCCAGACCATGCTTTTTCGTGGCTTTTGTTCCCTGCAGGAAACCCAAAACGTTCTCCAATTTAACCTTTGCTTTGCTTGCAGAAAAAAAGAGAGGTAAGGCCAGTCAGAGAGAGAGCTGTGGTGTCCTTGACGTGTGCTTGGCACCTTCTCAGGCTGGGAAGGAGGCCAGATGGGTTTGGAGGGAGTTTTTCTCCCTGTGGTGAAGCCCACCAGGCTGCAGGGCTGTGGGGATGGAGTTGGCCAGGGTGGAAGGAGAGTTTGCTGGGAGTAGTTGGTTTCTTGGCTGAGAGGAGGGATGTGGTGCAGGCTGGAGATAGAGTGAAGCCTCTGGGGCTTGGGTTTGAAGCTGAGTGAGTAAAACTGAAGTTCTGCCCATGTTTGCTATTCCTGCTCACTGTAGGAGTAAAGTGATGCAGGAAACCCTCCAAGGCAAGGCAGCAAAGGTCTGGGTGCAGCATCTTTGTGCCTCCCTGTGAGGGAGCAGATGTGGCACTTTCTGGGTGTTATATTGGACCTGTACCTGTGCAAACAAGACCCCTGCATGTCATGTGGAAGTCAGTGGCACGCAGGAATAGCAGGCACTGTTTCCCTCCTCTCATCCTGAGGAACAGGCAGCTGTCACAGGCAGAGCTCTGAGGAAATGAGGAGCCCAGGGGGAGGATTTTGGGGTGCCTTTTGTTGCTGAGCCTGGCATAAGCTGTCCAGTTTTTTTTCTGGTACTAATGACCTGGAAGATCACCTGCAGTACCCAATGAAATTATAAATCTCAGTGAATAAATATCTATAAACACCTTCCACTGTCCCAGGTTGCTCCAACCTGGCCTTGGACACTCCCAGGGATCCAGGGGCAGCCACAGCTTCTCTGGGCAACCCGTGCCAGGGCTTGCCCACCCTCACAGGGTTTCTTCCTAATCTCTACTTTAAACTTACACTTTCAGTCTGAAGCCCTTCCCCCTTGTCCTGTCACTCCATGCACTCACCCAAAGTCCCTCTCCAGCTCTCTTGAGAGAGAGAAAAAGAAATGTGCCAAGAGAGTGGTACCAAAAGTATTTTGTTTTTCATAGTATGTTTTTATCGTGTTTAACCATGCAAAGCTAATGCTTGGCTATAGTCTAAGAAAATTGTCATGGAAGCACATCAGCTCGAGTTGTATATTCAAAGCCAACAAAAAAAAAAGCTAAAAATGGCACTTAAAACTTGTAAACACCAGCCTGGAGGCTTTCTGAGAAAACAGCTAAAATCAGTGGCCAGTGTTAGGTGTGCTGAGTGTTTGTGTATGGATACTGGGATTGTCTCCTCTCCTTTGTTACTTATTTCCTTGCTGTAATTTTTGACTGTCATTGCACAAGGAAATGAAGGGTTAGTCAATGGGGTTGGAAAATCAGCTCCCTCTCTCACCTGTGCAGTTGTGCTTGAAACCACGGAGCATCCGTGGAGACAGACTTCTATTATTTCGAGGTTGTTTTTACAAGGTTAGAGCAATAAATCATCCATATGACTGCTAACAACCCCCCTCTCCTCTGTTTTTTTCCCCCTCAGGTGGCAGTGAAAGTCATTGACAAGAAGAGAGCCAAAAAGGACACCTATGTCACCAAGAACCTGCGACGGGAAGGGCAAATCCAGCAGATGATCCGCCACCCAAATATTGCTCAGCTGCTGGATATACTGGAGACTGAAAACAGCTACTACCTTGTCATGGAGCTGTGCCCTGGGGGCAACCTGATGCACAAGATCTACGAGAAGAAGAGGCTTGAGGAGCACGAGGCACGCAAATACATCCGGCAGCTCATCCTGGCAGTGGAGCATCTCCACCGGGCAGGGGTGGTCCACAGGTAATCTACAAACCCTCTCAGAGCCTCCACGTGGTACATTTTGGCACTTTATTTGTATTGTAAGGAGAGTGCCTTGTCAAAACGTGTTCCTGGGAGCTTTTTGGGCTGCTCTTCATGGTGTTGTCTGGATGCTCGTGTTGTAGGCATTAGAAGAGTCTGCACAAAGCACTGAAGGGTGTAGCACACAGGGGACGTGCTGACTCCTTGTCCACAGCTGGATCCCATGATCTTTGTGGGTCCTTTCCAGCTCAGGATACTCTGTGGTTCGGTGTCCATAAGGGATAAGCCTGTGCATTCCAAAAGCAGGGCCCTTTCCCTCAAAGCTCTGTACCATGTGAGCTGATTGATCATGTTGCTGTTTCTTGGAGAAGGTGGCTGTGTCTGCTGTTTGACTGGTGGAGATACAGGGGTGTGGGGAGTTGGGGGAAACAGGACATCATGGAAAGAAGCCTGTGGAGGGCTGATGGATCAGCACTTGCTGCCCCTGCCTAGAGGGAAGAGGTTGGGAGGGTGCAGGTGGAGGTACCACACGTGCTGCCTGTCCCTGTGCCTTTCTGCACTCCTGAGGATGGTGGGCAGGATGGACCTTTGGTCCAAGCCAGTATGTCTCCTCTCCTGTTCTTAGGTGTATTTATAGGGCACTGTGCTAAGGAGGAGGCTCTGCTTTCTAAATTTGGGCCAGCTGGTGTTAAGTGTGGACTCCCACACAGTTCCCATATGATGCTGAGCAAGTTGTGTAGGCTCCATCCCCGTGGGTTATGTGGGCATGCTGTAGGAGCCAGACATCTGAATGCTTTTGAGGAGCTGGGTCTTGGCTCCACTGACTCTGTGGAAGATGGAGAGCTGTCCATGTTCACAGCCAGCTCCTCCAGCTGTGCCCAGCTGTGTGCTGAGCTGTGCAGTGTGTGGGTGCATCTGGCTGGGTGGGACCCCACGTGCTCTAAAAACCTGCTTTGCCTGCCTGGAATCTTTGTGTGTTCCCTGTGATCCATTTGGGATAAGGTGCTCTGTGCACGTGTGTCCTCAGGAATAGTGAGGTCTTCTCTCCAGCTAAATGTCAGGTACCACTGTAAGAGAAATATTTGAGCAGCCACCAGGTCCATTCTGCAGATTCTCTACCAGCCACAGGACTGCTGATCTCTTTCAATTATTAACCCCCCCAGTTTGGGACATGGTCAAGGAAGAAGTCTACTTACTGCTTTAAGGGATCGATTGCTATCTGGTATTTAGAGAGAGATAAAGTTTTTGAGATGAGCAGAGGAAAACATGGCAGGAACTGATGAACAAGTTTAGCTTTTAGCAGCAGGATTGAGTTCAGCAGCAGCAGTTCCTCTCCCTGAAAAACTTGCCCTCTGCGTAGTGGCTGAGGCACTTTTTGGGGGGTTGGTAGGCTTGGCTTTGATTCCTTTCTTTTCCAGAGAGCATTTAAACCCACATTTTGTACAAAAATATCTTGTTCCCTAAGTGCAGGCTGGAGCCAAGAGGCTGCTGTGGTGAGGAAGGCAGGGCTTTGGGGGGATGCTGCAGGTTTGGCCCCCAGCCCTTCCCTCCCTGCTGTCTGGGAACACCAGCACAGCCCCAGGCAGTGCATCTGCAAGTGTTTTCTCCAGATTAACCCCTTCCATGTCTTGATCTGTTCTGCAGACCCCGTGTGTGGAGCAGTGTAGGGATGCAGGAAAAGCCCTTGGTGGCATGATCCAGATTTATTCTCCTGGCTCTCTGCGAGCAAGAGAGGGAGAAAGAATAATAGTTACCCCCAGGAGTCGTCCTTCAGCATCTCAGGCTTCTGACTGTGGCAGCTCTAAAAACACACCACTCAATCTGAAGAGAGGGGGAAAAAATAGTGCAGGAGTCTGATTCATTCCCTGCCTGGATGCAGAGGCAATGTTGTTGTTGTTATTTTTAAAGCAGGTAAAAATACCAGCACTTCCATGTGCGTGGTGGTCCGTGGGTGTGGAATAAACCAGGGCCAGAACTCGGGGCTGCTGTTTGTCTCTCCAAGTGGTTTCATCATTCACATTTTCACACTGGAAAGCGTTCCCTGGCTGTGTTATAGCAAAGAGATCGTTTGGTTTGCCTGCATTATTCAGGGAATAATGTAGGGGATTTACCCTGGGCTATAAGGCAGATTGGGGGAAAAAAACCCAGATGAAATAAGGTGCATGAAATTTGCTTGCATTATTTGATGAGTATTACTCAGAAAGCTTCATGGCTTGCAGTCCAGGCTTGGCATGGCAGGAAAGGTCTCTGGTCTTTGGACAAGTGCAGGGATCTGGAATTCAATGGGAATCCTTCTGGTAAGAGGCACTGATGTGTGAAGTGCCTAAAATGAAACAACTTCAGGAAACCTCTCTTCATTTAGAGATATAAAAATACCTCCAAACTCATGCTTGGCTGTAGGGATGTATTTAGAACTATAAATATTTCATCTGAGAAGAAAGGTGAAGAAGTTCCTGAGTGCAGAACCTGCATCTTTGGTAAGGGATCTCCAGGGTTGAGAACTTGAAAGTGAAGCACCACTATTCTATATATAATTTCATGTAATCATTTGTGTTTCATTCCCTCCATCAGGAGTGTTGGCTGGTTGCTAAAAATACACTTGCCACAGTCTCAGCTGTGAATCAGGTAGGAATATTTATCTTTCCCTGTGACAGAGGGAAACAAACCCAAATGGCAGTATGTGGTGAAGCTTTCTCTTGGCAGAGAGTGTTTACACAGACCTTCCTGCTGCCAAAAAGCAGGAGGAACAATGAGCCCTTTGGGAGCCCAAGGAGAGCAGAGAAAATGAAGTGAAAGCCTTGGTGCTTGCCACTGCATCCCCCAGGAAATTCTCAACAGCCCTTTTAAAGTCAGCTGAGCAAAATTCAGTGCCATTCAGTGCAATTACTGTCAGGATGTCAAAGAGAGGAATTTCATAACATATTGGTAGCAAAGACAGCTTTCTGTATTCCCCCCTTTGCTGTCCTCGTGGCAGCATGTTTGTACCTTCCACTGCCATTTGGTGATTAAAAGCAGATCATGAGTTTGAAAGGCACAAAAAGGCCCTGAGGTTTTGAGCAGAGTGAGGCAATGCCAGGCAATCCAGCTGCTCAGGGTGGCACAGGATTCCTGCTCCACTACCTGCTCCTTTGACATGTTGGCTTTGATAACTTCCACCCTCTTAATTTGAAGTGCCAGTAGTCTGGCTGATGATGATGCAATATTTATGACACATCCTGCACTCCAGAACAAACCCTCCTTTTCAAGTGCAGAGCTGGTTTGCCTCTCTATTTTATGTCAGATTTCACAATTACCTTTGGGCATTCTCTTGGAGTGCTCTGGTAAATAAATTAGTAAATAAACTAAACATCATTTTAGTGAAGACAATAGACTGAATTCCTCTTTTACACACACGTGGAATTCAGTGACAGTGTCACTGACAGCAGAATCAGGCTCAATAAATGCTCTTTTGATAACAAAGCCTTTGAAATGTGTCTTGACATCAAAATGTGACGATGAACCCAGTTCTCTGCAACCTTTCCAGCTCCCCTCTGGCTCCTGCATGGGAAGGCAAAATGGGCTTGTGGGTCTTCATCTGAGGAGAGATTTCTTTTGTGGTGCTGTTGTGATAAAAAGTAAGATGCAGGAGGCAGCAGCCAACAACTTCTGCTTTGCAGCTGCTTGCTGGTGAAACCTTCCTTCTCCTCCCTCCTCCCCCAGACCAGAAATAAAGTGTGAGCTGTGGGACTTCCATTCTGCAGCCTGCTGCCTGCCAAGCTGCTTTGGGACTACACTTGTGCTCCTCACTGGAGGCACTGGCTGCAGCTGGGGCTTCCAGAGTGGTCTGGGCAAAACCAGGGACAAAGCAGCCCCGTGAACAAACTCCCAAATGAATTCATCCCATGAAGATGGTGTATTTTCAGATCCAGGGAAGGCTGACTCTTCTCCACACTGTGGGAATGCCTTGAGTGTCTTCATTATTCCTGGATTTGTCTAACTCAGCTCTCAGGCACTCCCAGCATCGTGGAACCAGCCCCTCAGGAAAAGATAGCATTGTTCTCTTCCTGTCATAATTAATCACTGAGGGTGTTTTTAAGTTTTTCGGCAAGTTTTTCAGCTGAAAGTTTGCTTAAGGGGGAAAACAAACAAATAATCCTTTGGCCCCGTTTTTTTGAGGAGCTGTGACAGTGGGGAACAAGATCAGATTTACTTCAAGGAGGGAAACTGAAAGTGTCCAGAGTTGCTGTTTTGTTTGGATGTCAACATTATTCCATTGCTATGGGCAAAGTCCCAGAAGTGGAGCCCTGAATTTCATGCCCTGTGTTACCAAGGCTTGAAAAAATAAAAGCAAGCTGAGACAGTCAATGATGCTGGTGATGAAGGGTCTGGAGCACAAGTCTTATGAGCAACTCAGATAAGCCTCCCTTTGTAAAAGATAATTACATTTTCTCTTTAGCTTGTATCAGGGAGCAAAAGCCTCTTGTCCTGGCTCCTGGTGTCACTCCAAAAAGCAGTGCTCTCATATTGGGATGGACAAAAACTGTGGGGCATATGGACTATTAGATCAGTTACCACTCACTGGCAAATCTGCTGAGAATAGACAGATGGGTAAACATCTTTATCCAGGTCTGACTGCACTCTACACCGGGCTGATATTTGCATTGCTATTTTTGCCTCTGATAGCTTTAAAATGCCCTGTCATATTTACCTTTTGTTTCATTTTTTTTTAACCTCGGATCCTTATTTAAATATCTTTTCTGGTGTTCGTGGCTCCTGTCACTCAGCTGTTACTCTGTATGTCTTTTCTTCTCAGCTCCATTCCCTTGCCTTTAAAGTCCTACCTCTTCTTGGCTAATGTTTAACATGCTCAGGTCTTTCTCCTTGCTTTGAGACGTTGCAATGCATGACCCAAAGCTCCACATACTTCTCTTGACTTCAGTTTAAGTTTGGAGAAGGTTCTTGTGGTCATACTGATAAAGGGAGTGATAAAGGGATCCTACCTGCAAATCCTCCTCTGCCTGACTTTCATTTGAAACACAGCATGGGTATAAAATGAAATGGAGAGGAACAGTTCAGGAGAGGCTTGGGTTGATCATGGCTGTTTTTCCTTCCTTCCCAGATCCCTCCTTGTGGAAGTACTTAGCTGGGTTTGCTTGGTTTACTTGTCTGATTTTATTAAGCCTTATGCCTTCATCTGTAACAGAGCCTTCCTTCATCGCTGCCTTTGCCTCACAGAGGCAAATACCACGCATGTCACTGACTTCCCATAATTGCAGCTGATGGCTTCATTATCCAGGCTTTCCCAGAGCGTGCTGGGAGAAGCATCCCTGCCCCTCTGAGCCACGGATAGCCCAGTGTGCTGGTTGTTGGACATCTTTCATGTCTGGGAGAGGGGGGAAGAGTTCTTGTGCTGAGAACACAGGCTCTGTTTTGACCAGGTGCAGCGCTGACCACCCCTGTAAAGAGCTGGGATCAGCAGAGCACAGACATTTGGCCCCTCAGGTGTCTGCAGGGGAAGGTTTATTCTTCAGCAGGGGCCTTTGGTTGTGAAGAGCAACGAGAAAAGTGGCCTCAGTTCCAAAAACAGGATTGTTTTCAGTTTGTAAGATTTCAGCCAAGTTCTAAGTCCATGGGGAGTCTGAAGAGCCTGGTTAGTTCCAGGATGCACTGAAGTTGGTTTTGCCTGGGGAATAGGTGGGAAGCAGCTCTGTTAATTCTGGAGAGAGGATGCACAGGGCTTTCTGCTTTGAATGGGGAACTGTGGGTGCTGCTTTCATGAGACAAGTTCTTATGCCTGAGTCTTGTAAATACACTGATGAGAGCAAGGGAAAGCTGCTTCATTATTTTGGAGACTCTCTCAAAATATTTTCTTTCTTTCAGAGACTTGAAGATAGAAAATCTGTTGCTGGATGAAGACAACAATATCAAGCTTATTGGTATGAAACCACTTTGGCAATTGCAGTAATTAAAATTGTTAGTTTTATAAAAGAGGGTTTTTTGAGACTTCATAATCCTCCATGTGACAACTGCTAATGTTGCTGCAGAGAGGAGCTGAGAGAGTATAGATAGCAATCAAGCTGTTCCTGACAGCATCTCTTGGAAAAAATGATCTGAATAATTCAGCTTTAACCGGGTATGGGAATAATCTCCCATCTTTAAACCACAGCTTTCCTACTCAGATTGGGAACTTAGCAAAGAATTCAAAGAACTGACACCACAGAAGTCATTTATTTTATTATCTTGATCACTTCACGTTTCCTGAGGGCTGGCTTCTGCCCCCATATGCATATGCTTCCACTGAAGTCAGTGGGAGTTGAGCACAATTTTAGCAGCTGGCAAAACTCGGCCCTATATTTGTATTTGTTAAATTTGCTTCCAGCAGCCAATGTGAAATTGGTGTAGAGGGCTGTTAAGAAACAGGAAAGATCAGTGGTGGAGCCTTGATTGTATTTAGGTATGAGCTGTACGTGGTGCTGGATTCATTCAGGCTGTGCAGACATGTCACATTAGTCACTGCTGGGTATAGTCTCACTGCCTTGCATAACTCCCATTAATGTTGGTGTGGGCATTGAAAAGAAAATATTCCCTTCATAAAACAAGGGCCAAACATCTGTTTGGATTTATTTCCATGCCTGCACTTTGGCCTGCAGCAGAGTCTGTGGTTGCAGACCTAAAAACTCAACTGACTTTCTTCAAAAAGGTTTCGTGGACTGAAAAGTGATGAGAAACACTTGACACTCTGGTCAAGTGGGCACTCACTGTGACATATAAAGCTTGTGCATCTCCAAGCAGAGGAAAGAGGAGGATGGTTAAGGAAATCTGAAATATTCAAATTTTACTTGGGGAGCTCAGTTTTTGGGAGTTTTACTCTGGTTTTTAGTGATTATTCTGTAGCAAATCGACCGATTCTGGGAAAATACCAGCAAAGAGGACTCTGCATTACCTGAGCTCTGGGTCAAGAGGGTACTGATACACTGCCAGGAACCATTCACCAGTAACGATGGATACCACCCATTATCTTGATTTAGCAGATAAGTGAGACCAGATGGTTTGCACCAGTGCTGTGTGAGCATCTGATGGATTTCAAGAACTTCTGTAATTATTGGGAGTTTGATTACACGACAGTGTGTGAACTTGACATCCCACCCAAGACCTGCTCAGATGATACGTGGCACAATTCAAACTCATGTGCCAAAAAAGAACGTAGCTCACAACTGTTCCTGTGGTTTCACTTGCTCTGGCTGCAGGGAAGGGTGTCCCTGCAGTGGGTGGTGGGGGAAGAACAGAGAGAAGAGAAGTCTGATCCTCTGTAGCCTCGCTAGCTTTGGAATAGATTGTCCTCAGGTCTGCAGCCTGATGTTTTAAGCAAAGCAGATTGCACACAGGGTGTATTTTAAAACAAAGCAATTAAATCCCACCATCCAACTGGGTATGTTGTAGCAAAATAAAGGTAGAAGGGATTCTGCTGTGAGCCAACCCAGATTTAGCGTCGCAGCCGGCTGGTGCTGTGCCTCACCAGCAGTGCTGGTTCTTGTAATAGCTGTGAGATGAAGAAAACCCACCATAAAGGAAGAAGAGGAGCTGAAATGAAGATTTCAAATGTACCAAGAAGCAGCATTGAAAGGCCCTGCTTTCTCATGCATTTCAGTGGGAACTGAGTGCCTTGAGTCCCTTCCTTTGCCCAGCTGCTCAATGGCACCTTCATTTTGTCACTCTTTTTACCTACATGACAAGATGTGCTCCTATATATTCTTCTCAGAGAAATTCCTTCCAAGAGAACTTATTCTTGGCCATCTGTTAATCAGACTGAAGGACACCAGGACTGGAAATGCTGGAAAGAATTCCCTTCTCTCCCTCTGCCACTCCCAAGCCATGTGATGTCCTTGATGTCATGTTGGGGTACCTGTGACACCTGGCTCTGCTGGCCCAGCTTGGGCAGGAGCTTCTATTGAGCAGCTCCTTCCCTGCTTGGCTGTCACAGCTCCAGAGAGAGCTGGCTATCCATGGATCCGTGCTGATATCCCGCAGGCGTTGCAGAGGAGTTGTGCGATGCGATGCTTCGATAGCACGAGCAGTGGGGGTGGTGGAGTTCCCATGTCATAATATTTACTTTGGAAAACCAAGGGGGTGGCCTTTGATCTGAATTCTGTAATGAGCTGGGCCTGTTGAAAGGGGAGCAGAGGCAGGAATGGCAGTGGAATTCACAGTGCTGGTGGTCTCGTGCCGTCCCTATGGAGCTCAGTGGTGCATCCTCAGTAAAAAGCACACTGGGCTCACAAAGTGCTGCCACAGTGTTAATAACAATATTCTCAGTTCCAGGGCTATGAAATCCCTGTCCTCAAGATGCATTTGTTTCTGCATTTCTAGCAGGCACCAGGGCAAAAAGAGGTGTAGCAGCTTTGATGAGATGGATGAGCTGAAGGAATTGAATAAGGTGTTTGTAATGGAAGAAGAGAAGAGAGGAGAGAGGAGAGAGGAGAGAGGAGAGAGGAGAGAGGAGAGGAGAGAGGAGAGAGGAGG
>JAWWEE010000001.1:902639-972011 GCA_035221455.1 Xenops minutus
AGAGAAGAGAAGAGAAGAGAAGAGAAGAGAAGAGAAGAGAAGAGAAGAGAAGAGAAGAGAAGAGAAGAGAAGAGAATGAGAACCTCCCCCAGGGTGTCCCTGCCCTGACACTGCTGAAGGGATGCTGGTTGGCCCCAGTGCAGAATTCAGCCCTTGTATGCTCTGATTGCAAGGCATTCTAGTACAGACAGGGAGTTTGGAGGTGGTGGGACACTGCAGGGTAAAGACCAGCAGTGATACTGCAGGGAGAGACCATTTCCAGGAGTCTTTAAGAGTATTTTACAGTCGGCATAACTAATCTCAAGCCACAGCTAATGAGTACGTTAATTAAGTTAATGGACCCTCAGAAGTATTTGTAAAAGCCCCAGGGATACTCCACATCTAGCAGGGATGATTAAGCAGTGTCCAGAGACCATTGTTTTCCATCAGAGGCAAGGAAATTGTCTGGATTCTCCCTTCAGTTTTGACAATGTTCTCCAGCAACACCCCCTTGAGCCTCTTTAGATGTGAAATATGGTGGCTCTTGTGTTGCCTGTGCTTGTCTGGCTCAGACACAGAGCCAGTGGAGTGGAAAGCTGTGCTGTCATGTGGGCACTGGGGCTCACCCAGCCAGCCTGGGAACTGCAGCTTTTTTGTAAGCATTTTTATAGTTCTGCCTGGGTTTCTAAGGGAATAAGCCTTGTGTGTCTGCCCTCTAATACCTCGAGGGACTCCTGTCTGCTTTCTCCTTCTGTGCCAGCCCTGGTTTCCTAATTGCCCTGTCCCACCCCACAGGGTGGGTTTGCCATCAATGCCACCCTGCCTTCCTTTCCCTGCTTCTTTTGAAGATCCCTTCCCAAAGCCCAGCTCAGCACTGGAGCAGACAGGGGGCATTTTGGGAACACCCTTCCCGGCGCCAGCCTGGTCTTGGGCTGCCCCAGAGCACTTGGGAAGCCTCAGCCTCCTCCTGCTGAGAGGCTCCCTCGTGTCCCCAGTGCCAGCCTTTGCCAGCCCCTTGTTCTTATTGCCAGCTGAAGAGTGGCAGATACAGCCAAGGGCCAGAAAGACAATAATTCAAGGCAGAAGGCAGGGAGGGGGAAGCCAAGGCAAGACATTGCCCTTCTTGCTCGGAGACCTCCCTGTGTTATTGCAGCCCTCTGAGTCACAGGAGGCCCAGAAAGTGACCCCTTCCCTATTTAGAGGGAATTCCCACATAAACCTGGCCTCTCCAGAACATGCTGCAGCAGTGTGGAAGCCACAGCAGCCCTTTTGCCCCCATGCACATCACAAAGTGCCCAGGACAAGCTCAGCTCTGGCTGTTGCCATCCATTCCCAGTGAAATGTGGTTGCTTTGGGTATCAAATTCATGGCTGTGCATATTCTAAGACTTTTATTATTATTATTATTATTGTTTGTGGAAATCTCTGGTTATTTAGCACCTTGTAGAAACCAGTTACATGAAATCTTTGCATGTGGATGATTTTTTTTCTTTTTTCCTTAGGTAGTTCATTGCTTGGCTCTTGGGAAAAAAAATGTTCTTTCCTTTTAACTTGTGTTCTAGCTCAGTTTGACTGTGCCTGTCTTTCATAACTCTGTCTCTGTGCCTTCCACAGACTTTGGATTGAGCAACTGTGCAGGCATCCTAGGTTATTCTGATCCCTTCAGCACCCAGTGTGGGAGCCCAGCATATGCAGCCCCTGAACTTCTGGCAAGGAAGAAATATGGGCCCAAAATAGACGTCTGGTCCATGTGAGTTACTTCTCTGGTTTATAATGAACAGGGACACCTCCAGCTCCATCAGCCCCATCCAGCCTGACCTTGAGTGTTTGCAGAGATGGGGCATCAACCCTGTAATAGCTATCAGGCATCAGAGATGAAGTCTAGTCTCCAAAACTGAAGTTTTTCCTTGTTCCTGATGATTTTGGGTTCTTTTCCTCCCTGTTTTTATCCAGTGGGGTGAACATGTATGCCATGCTGACTGGAACCTTGCCTTTCACCGTGGAGCCATTCAGCCTGAGAGCTTTGTACCAGAAGATGGTGGACAAAGAGATGAACCCTTTTCCCACCCAGCTCTCTTCAGGTAATCGAGGGGCTGTGCTGGAGCCTGCTCAGAGCCTTTGCATGGGATCACTGTGGCTCATGCTGCCATGGGAAAAGTCCTTCCTCTTGTTTTAGCCTCTGAAAGAACTGCAGGAGTTGCTGGAGCACAACTCCTTTTGCTGTGACTTCTCTCTGTCAGCTGCAGAGGCACCAACCAAGCTGTGCTGAATGTGAGAGAAGGGACAAACCTGGGAAATCCTGTGCAGTTGCTTTTGTGGGGTCGGTTCTGCACGCTCAGAAGATTTTTAGGGTGCAGTGTTCATGGCCAAACAGGTTATTTTGGAATAGCAGATTCCTGGGCATTCTCAGGGCTAGGGTTGAGTGATGGACTGCCTCAAGTGACCTCACATTTATTATAGAGTGATGACATGCACTCTGAAAGTTATTTTGGGGCAGTGACCTGGGGCAGCCTTTGTGTGCTCACAGAGTGCAAAGCTTTTGGTGTATTAGTATTAGAAATATTAATTCCTGCTTCAGAGCCATGTCACTAGGCAACAGAATCGTTTCCTAGCTTGTAGCAAGACCACTGTCAGCATTTGGAACAAGCTCTGTTTGGCAGTTGGGTTTTATTTTTGCATGCCAAGCTTGTTGTTCTGTCTCCTCCCCTGGCAGCCTCTTTGCACAGGACACTCAGTAGAATTAAGAGATTGCAGGTGCCAAAGGGGCAGCTAAGGAAGGAAACCTTTGGTACAGGCTGGGAGAGAAAGCCCCTTGGAAGTTGTGTCCCAGGATGAATTCTCCAAGCACAGGAGAATTAGTTCACCTGCACGTGGGAGAAGTGGGTTTTCCTAGCCAGGTTATCCCTGCTGTTCCCTGTTCACTCAGCTCCTGGAGGAAGGATGCTTCTCCTGCCAGCAGCTCCCATTCTGGCACCTTGGAAGGTGGAGGCTTTACAAGGGAGCTGGGATGCTGCAAGTTTCTGCTTGGGTTTTTTTGCTTTGGTTTGGGGTGGGTTTTTTGTTGGTTTCGTTTTTTTGGTTTGTTGTTGTTGGATTCGTTTTGTTTTTTGCTGTCTGTTTGGTGAAATTGGAGTGTTTGGAATTTCCACCACAGAGACCTTCCCCTTAGGATTCAGTGGCTCAGAATGGCTGTTCTAATGTTTTAGCACACCCTTTAAAGCCCCTCTGAGCACAGGAAAAGGAAGATTACCCTGACTGCTGCTCTGATGTGGATACCAAGTCCGGCATCAATTGCACAGTAACCTTTGAATTCGGGGACTTGCATGTCACAGTCAACATTTTCCAAGTCTGGCAAAAAATAGACCAAACTTACCTCCCAGAGGGAGGTTTTTACCAAAAAAGAGCAGTTTCCTGATGGCTGTGCAGTGCCTTTGAACCAGTGGGCTGTTTCCCCCATCACTGTTTTCTTCCATTCTCTTTAAGTGTGACATTTCACTGACTTCCCTGGGACAACTCGAGCCTTGAAAGGCCTGTAGAAGGTGAAAATCCAGATAACCTTCCTCTTGTCTGGCTCCATGAATTGTTTAATCCATCGGACCTTTTTATAACAGAGATGAGACTTTCTCACCAGTGCCTCTCTGTAGCATTTGCAGCTCCTTGGGCACTGTTCTCCAGGGAAGGCAGTGCTTTGTTTAACCTCTGAGAACTCCTAGCAGCTTGGAGGGGTGATGGCAGATTAATGGGCTAGATTTAAACGAGTTAACCTTTAGTCTCTGCCAGCAAAGGCACACCTCAGTTCCTGAGCTGAGCCAGGTCACTGACACTGCACGCTGTGATTGAAGATGACATTTGTTCTTGCCACCATCAGGCTTGGGGTCAGTGGGCAGAAACTCTGCTCTGTGAATTGTGGTGGTCTTCAGCTCCTTAGGTTTACGGAGCTTTTCCATTAATCAGGTGTTGCTTGGCTGTAAATTCACATGTAGAGAGTTTTTGCAGGAGTCTGTTTTGCTCACTCGGTGTCTTGTCTTGCAGTATTTGGTTAGTGAACACACAAGCCCATTGTGGAAGGTGCCAGTCCTATCCATCCCCCAGCAATAAAACACCTTTCTGTGTCAGTCAGAGCGCTGGCTCACCGTGAGCACCCAAAGCAACCTGTGAAGCAACAGGGGAAGTTTGGAGTTACTGTTTGATTTTCCCACTTAGGAAACCTTTTCCAGTGAGCTTCCTGAACAACTCAGCCACCTGGTTATTGATTTTCAAGTGGGCAGAGTTCAGGAGGGTTGGTACTCGCCCTGCACATGTTCCTTTTCTTCCCTCAATTCACCTCTTCCCTGTGCTCACGTTCTTTCTCCTGGAACGGAGAAATTAAGTGGAGATGAGAAGAAAAGCCATCACTTTATTCATGCCTGTAATTGTGAGGAAGGATTTTATCATGTGGAGCTTGTGGGATGACCTTGTTGCATTTTCTCCAGATGTATTTCTAAGCAGTACCTGTGTACCCAGTTATGACCAGGCACAGAGCAAATGGGACCCTCAGTTGGTTTCACTCATGACAGAGAACATGTTTGCTCATGTTTGCTCCCTGGGGGACTAATTGTGTAGTCCCATAGCTGTGTGGCTGATCTGGAATAGGCTTCTCCCCTCCCTGTACCATCTGACAGCTCAAATCAGCCAAACCCAGTGCAGTTACTCATCTCCACCACGTTCACCAGGGCCAGGGAGCCTCCAGGGGGGATCCTCTTTCCAGAATTAGTTTCTCCCAGTCTGAATCTGTTGATCTGTGGTGCTTCACAAGCTTCATTTAATTAGTCTGCCTCTTGGCAAGGCTGAGAGGGTGGTGAAGTAAGGCTTTTAAGGAGACATCAGATTTGGGGACCGAGAGAGCGTGGTGGTGATGAAGGAGGAGTGTGTTGGTTTGGGAAGGGGTGGTTTGTCTTGCTCTGAGCCCATGGGATGTGTGTGGTTCCCAAAACAGAGAGAAGGGAACTACTGGAGCGAGAGCAGATGAGATGAAACAAGGGGTTTGTTGTTTGCTGCAATGGGGGTTTCCATGCCCAGGAGGGTGAGGAAGGGGCACACCAGGCACGCAGAGAGCAGCTCCCAGCAAGTCCATGAACAGGCTTTTCCTGCAATACTGTTGTTGCAGGGAAGTAACAAAAATGTTGGGTAATATTTGAATGTCACTGAAAGTTGAAGGCTCAGCATCCGAAACTGTACTCATTTAATTTGTCTAAAAGCTTCTGCAACTGAGTGCAGGCTGGATGGAAGCCAGGAGAGAATAATGTCCAAGGGAGCCAAATTTGCCATGTCTTCCTTCCCTCCCCTCCACTCCCCCCTGGTCCATCTCCTACTTCAAACACAGTGATTTGTGTCTGACCTGCCTCCAGCCTCTTGTCCTCATGTGGAAAGGAAGTGTTGGCTCACCTGCTCCGAAACTTCAAACAAGCTCTGAGACAAAAAACCTCTATTTCTCCTCTCCTTTATGGCTCCATAAATCATTGTGACTATAAATCATTGTTTATTTTACTCACTAATCCCTTATCAGTGCTTCCATTTTCTCAAGGACATGAAGGATACCATAAGGAAAACCTCCCTTTTTAGGGCACTGTTGGTCAGGCTGCACACCTGTACAACCCAGCTACTGTGTAAGTCCTAAAGCAGATGGCATAGCTATTGTTTGGCATTTTTCCTTGCTTCCTTCACAGCTGCCATAAACTTCCTGCGATCCCTGCTGGAGCCAGATCCTGCCAAGAGACCAAACATCCAGCAGGCCCTGGCAAACCGGTGGCTCAATGAGAATTACCCTGGAAGAGCACCACCCAATGTCACCTATCCAAACAGGTACTGGGTGGGAGGGAGCAGAAGAGCCTGCCAGGGTGTCTGTGCACGGTGTATGTGAGACTGTGCACAGCTCTGGTGCTTCAGTTCTCCCCTCCCTGTGCCAGCATCCCAGTGGCATCCCAGTGGCTTTTCTGGGATTGCTGCTGGGACTCCGTGGTCAAAGTTGGTAGGATTGGCCATTGAGAAGGTGCTGCTTGGCATGGTCAAAGCAGATACCTCGAATTAGCAGCTGGCATACAGTGCATTATTTGCAGGGTGATCTGGGGGGCAGAGCATGTGATTAATTGGCTCCAGATATGGAAGTGGGTCTGTGTGACACGCAGGTCTGATCTCCTCCTTGTGCAATAAAGGCCAAACTACTTTTCCAGCAGAGGCTCTATTTGTGCCATATCCATGGTCAGGTGAAAGAAAGGTCAGAGCTGAGTGATCTTGCCTTACTGTTGATCTTGAACCCTTGCAGAATACATGACTAAGTGCAGGAAGAGAACAAATCTCATGGTCAGTCAAGGGATAAAGAAAAAGATTAAGGAAAGATCCTCGTGGTCCACTTTGGTTAGAAATAATCTCGCTTGACTTTAAACGTCTGCAGAGTTGCCACATGAGCCAGCCAAGGCTCTCCTGGCAATCAGCAGAGTGAAACAAGGGCACTTCTTACATAAGGATTCATCTGCCTTCTCTTTGATTCTGCCCTGGGATGACTCTGTGCCCAGGAGACACGAGCTCCTCTCCAGTGACTGTAAATGGAGCCTCAGGCAACTCCCTTCATTCAATACATGTCTGTGTTTGATCAGATAAAACCTCCTTCCTCTCTTGAAGCTGTGCCTCACACACAGCCCAGTACCTGCAGGTCAGGCCTCAACACTGGGGGCAAAGACAGCAAATTAAAGCCTCATTGTGGTGCTTAAAATTTGATAGTGCTCCAGAATTTCTGTCCTAACAGTGAAGCTCAAAATCCCCCACCTCAGTTGCCAGAAAGCAGATGCCTGGAGGTGTGGTGCCTTGCTTTTGTCTGCACATCCCTTGTCCTCCACCCAGGAAGGACCTGCTGTTCACCAGCCAGCCCATCTCCTGTTGTGTCTTTGGCTTGAGGAGAATAACAGGATTTATGCTGGAGGGATGTTGAGCAGCTTGGATGTGCCTGGGGGCATCACCAGAGCCACCCACTGGAACAGGGAGGGCACCAATGCCCAGAGCTTCATTGGCACAACAAAAAGGTGGCCCCTACAAAGAATTGTGTCACGAGGAGTGAGAACAGGCAGACCCATTCCCTGGGCATTCCTGCTCCCAGTTTCAGGGCAGGGGAGCTGATTTGCAGGACATGTGAGTGCCCCTGGTGCATTGGACTGTGCTGAGCGTGGGGCATGTGGTGTGGTAAAGAAAGGGAAAACAAGTGTAAACTGAATGAGTCATTAAGCTAATGAAATCACTGTCATAATGAGCCCAATCAATCCGCTAAATGTGGCATCTGTTAAGGCAGTGTAAGTGTAACAGAGAGCTGGAGGGGTAATTTAATTCTCTGTCTATTTGAGTCTTAGCTGCAGAAAAGAGGGGGAAAATACAGGAGTAAGGCTTGAATGTGCTCTCACTATTCTTTTGCATTTGTAGGGGTGTTTTCATGCCTCTATTTTTTTAATTCCTGGCTTTTGTGAAGTTGTGGGTTCCTTTCCAGAGCTTGCCCATTGCTGTAGTGAGGTGGGGAACTACTTCCCTTCCTTCTTTCTCATTGCACTGATTTTTTCCCATCATTTTGTCAGAAGTTAAGAGAAAAGGAGATATTCCTTCTATCTGAATCCTGATTTTAGGTGAAGCTGTAAAGGATAAAAGCCACAGAGACTTTTTCTTTCACTTTTTTTTCTTTTTCATAATACTGCTTTAGTTTCATTAGTTGATGCCCCAAGCTTGACTTTGTCATCCTGAAGCTTTATAGGGAACATAATCTGTATAGTTTAACCTATTTAAATATGTGGCCTGACTCCTTTTGAGTTTGCCTCAGAAAGAACCACTGGAGTCAGCTTTGATGGAATTTCTCCAAGTTTTCCTTAGTGTGCAGATACGGATAAGGTGTGTGTTGAAACAGCGTGTGGAAAACCCACTGCTGAATTTGCAAAGACTCAATTCCTCTCCTAATCAACACGGGAGGAGCTGTGTTGGGTTCTTTGCACTATTCTGGGGGTAACACCCATTGTTCCCAAGGCAGGAACATGGTAGGAAAGGGAAGAACATGGAGATAAGGTGGAAGAAGGGCAGAAACTGCTTTTGCAGGAGAATATTCTCCCAGGCTTTTTATAAGCTTGCTTTTGTTAAAGAAATTCCCTGAAGGCAAGCAAAAATTTCCCGTTTTGCTGAGCGCTTCAAGCTGAAATTGCTTGAATTTCTTTTGCTCCACAGATGTCTCAACGTGCAATGGCCAAGATAAGTTCTGCCTTTGAACTTAAAATCAAACCCCAAGCCCAAGCATTTCTTTGGGGCAGAGCGACTGTTAATAAGCAAAGGCAACAGAGGCAAAGAGTTGTTTGAGATTTTCCAGGCAGCTTTTCTTTTCTGTTAAACACCCTTTTACATCTTGTCTGAGTCCTGCACAGCAGCCCCGGGCATTCCTCCCAGCAGAGGTGCACAGGGCAGGGGTGGGAAAGGTGGGAGTGATCCTTTGGAAAGGGCAAGGCAGCTGGCAAAAATGCCACAGCCTGAGCTCCCCTGTGCTGCCTTAGCCAGATACCAGGCTTGGTGTCAGGAACAAGGAATACCCTTTAGGAACCAAGTGGAGCCCAGCATTTCTTTGGGGATGGATGGGAGCTGGCAGGTACATCTGGGAATCTGGCCAGCACGCTTAGAGGGCTGAATAGGAGCAGAATTCCTTGGGAAATCTGGTTTTAACTTAGACTGAGCTGATGCTTTGCCATTTCCACTCCATTTCTTGCCTTTGCTGGGCCTGTTACAGACTTCATAGAAGAGCAGGTGCATAGACATGGTTTGTGTGTGTGTGTTTAAGTGGCAGGGCTGTGACAGCAGCGTGGCCATTCTGGGAGCTGCTGCAGGAACCCTGCACATCCCTTTCTCTCCAGCAGGCAATTCCCTCTCTGCTGAGTGCAAGGATATTGCGT
Organism: Xenops minutus; assembly: GCA_035221455.1. Lineage (NCBI taxonomy): Eukaryota > Metazoa > Chordata > Aves > Passeriformes > Furnariidae > Xenops > Xenops minutus. The sequence continues at coordinate 911,560 of JAWWEE010000001.1, forward strand.
GACACCTGAATGCAGGGGTGTTTGATTGCAAGGAAAGGGGCTTCTCAGGGAGCCAAATCTGGGTTGGGTTTCACCTCTTTGCCTTCCAAACCAGGTGGATAATCCTGATGGTTTTCACTGGTCGGGTGTAGGGTAGCAAACAACCCTGAGCATCACGGTGTCCTTTCACACCAGGGGGGGACATTGGGGACACAGTCCTGTTTGCTCAGCTCTCCCAGCTTCCCACAGTGCCAGGGGAGTTCCCAAACAGCCTGTCCTTTTAATGGGAAGGAAGAGACAATCTGAGCCCTTCAGGCTGTACCTGGTGCCCGTGGTGACCATCCCAACGCCGTGCTCTGCCTTGTCCCCCCGTGCAGGATTCACCTGGAGGACCTCAGCCAGAGTGTCCTGCTGCACATGACCGAGAAGTTGGGCTACAAGAACAGCGATGTCATCAACACCGTGCTCTCCAACAGGGCCAGCCACACGCTGGCCATCTATTTCCTGCTCAACAAGAAGCTGGAGCGCTACCTGGCCAGCCTGAGGGTGAGCAGGGAGACACAAGGGCTCAAGGTGGCCCTGCTTGCTGGGGAATTCAAGGCTTTTTTTTTGGGGGGGTGGGTTTTTTTGCTGATTTCGTAGCAGAAACGGGGGAAGGATTCTTTGCAAATGAATGATGTTATTCCAGGTAGGAGTTCCCCGGGTTGCAAAGGTGATTGCTGGTACTTTTTGCATCTCCCTGTTCCCATAGGAGATTCCCTCCAGCAGGGCAGTTACCCTATGGAAAGCAAACTGTTGCCATGCAGAGCCTTATGTGCACATTGTGATTCTGTGGCGTGCTCTGTCCCTGGGCTGGGATAGTTCTCTTGCTTGAACTATCAATAACACCGTGTAGCTTGGTTCAGGAGAAAGCTTAAGAGCTGTTAAGATTTTATTTAGCTTTTAAGCTGACAGTTTTAACATGGTCCAACGCCCTGCCCACCTTCCTGGCCCCTGGGCATGGTTTGTGCCTCCCAGTTTGACCACAGCTTCTTATGTCAGGTCTTTTTCCTAGGATGTTTTATTGGTGATGCCACCAGTGGCATTTAAAATGTAGTGGACCAAAATCATCAGCTCTGCAAGTTGATGCTCCTCCACTGAATGCCAAGAGTGAATAATACACTGAGCAGCAATTGAATGTTAATTTTCTCTAATTATCCCACCTATTTTACTTTTCTGTGCTTTTCTCTCCACAGAAGGCTGAAGGCCAGGACAGTGTTTGCCACAAGAACCAACTATACCAGCTAGAGAAATACAAGGCAAATAAAGACTCCTACGAGGTAAAGCTCATCACAGCTTGTTAAAGTGCTTTGAGAACAGATTGAATTGGAGGACCCTGGGTGATTGGGATTAAGGTGATGGCTTTGTGGACCTGTGGAGAAAAAACCAGACCTGTGGTCATGCCTGTGCAGGACAAATAATTCCCTCAATTTCTTTTCCGAGGAACAAATAGCAACCCCCTAAAGTAGAAGTGTGAAGGTGACCTCCAGTGGGGTTTTTTTTGAAGAAATGAAAAGCTTTTAAGGGTCCCTTCGTCAAAATAATGCAAACTTAATCACGGGGCTCTGTAATTGCATTCTGGGGGTGCAAGTTGCTGGTGTTATAAGAAGATCAAAACTTGAGACTCTCCTTGACTCTCAAGACCTTGGTGGTGTAGGGCAGAGAGCCTTGGTCTCCAGCCTTTTGGCCTGCCAAGTAGAGAAGGTATTTTTTTATTAAACCATGGCTGGATTTTTCTTCCCTGGCTGATTCTTTGCCAAGCACTAAAATTACAAGAGTAATCTGAGCTGTGCAAGTCTTCCCTGCCAACACAAAGAGCAGCATTCTTGAGGAGTCTGCTTGTTTCCAAAGCTGCTCCTCAGCTCTGGATTGATGATCTAATTGCAGGGGCAGATTTGTGTCGTGGCTGGGTGTTTATTACAAGGGCTGCTTGCAAGACAAGCTGAGCTGCACGCCATGGAAACATCAGGGCAAAGTACTTACTCTCTTCTTACATAAATCAAAACCATCTTACTTAAAATGTACCAGCAGTGGGTAGACTCAATGAATATAATATTTCACCATGCTCTGACAGCTTATTCAAGCTGTTGCAGGGCAGCCTCTCCCTGGAAACACGGGCAGGTATTGGGAGCTGAAGGCTGTGGATGCTGTGTGGAGCATCCTGCTGCTCTCTGGGCCAGCTCCCTGCTGTCCTGCTACTGATGCCACTTGTCTGTGCAGTGACAAGGCCATGGAGGGCTCTGCCAGCCATCCAGGAGGGAGGCTTATTCCCTAAGAATAACTGGAAACCAGTGCCAGTGTTTGGCCCCAGTTTGGTTTGTGGGCATGCTTGGGGATAAAACTCCTTCTAAAGCCTCTCCTGCACCCGGAGTTAGTCCCAGGGTAGCTATTTAGAGGATGAGGGGGTGTCATCCCTTTCTTGAAATAGTTGCCAGGATGTACTCACAGTGCAGACACCGCAATAACAACACCACAGTCTGTTCCCTTTCTGCATGGGCACAGCTGAGTATAGAAGCGTTCAGGGCCAGGTTGGAGCAACCTGCTCTAGTGGAAGGTGTCCCTGCCCCTGGCAGGGGACACAGCTTTAAGGTCCCATCCAACCCAAACCAGTGACTCTGTGATCCTACAACGTTTTCTTTCCCATCAGCTGTATTTCCCAAAGGGCATTCCGTGGCTCTTGCTGTACTAGGACAGGTGGAGCTGCACCCAGAGGGGAATACAGACCCCAGGGATGCCCCTGCCCTTTGTATCAAGGGGGACATCTCTCCTGGGGGAGGGAACACAGCCCTGGCAGTGCCCAGCTCATGCCACTGGGATCAGCGGGTGCCACCAGGACTCAGGGGTGAGGCATTTGTAAGCTCAGGAAGGTCCATGAGCTGGAGACAGAGTCCTCTTATCCATCCCTGCCATTTCCAGAGGGGGAACTGGGAGGCACTGGTCCCTGGGCAGGCACTGCACAGGAGCAGAGCTGTGTGTTGCCATGGGAATAGCAGGCACAGGGATGGTCAGTGGCAGCTTCAGCAGAGTTTCTCCCATCTCCAGAGATGTGAAATAAGGACTTGGCCTTGGGCAGGGGCTGGGACAGGCAGGGGGCACAGGGGCAGTGGTGATGCCAAGCCCCTCTTCTCCATCAGGTTGCCTGACTGGGGGTAATGAGGAGCCAAGGCTGAGGGTCTGGGAGCTGCTGTGGTGCCAGGGAACCAGGCTGGTGTCACTGTGGTGCTCAGGGTGCAGGGAGGAGGCAGGCAGAGGTCTGTGTGTCTCTCTCCATCTCTCTCCTCATGGGAGAGGTCTCGGGGTTTGAGTGGCTGTGCCTCCAGAGCATCCAGGGGAGCGAGCTGGGAGCACCTGCCTCCCACAGGCTCAGACCTGCACAATGTGCCATTTTTAAGGGCTTGTGTCATTGCCCTATCACCATTTCAGGCATGGCCAAGGCAAATATCCTTTATCTTCCTTTCAAATCCCTTGCTGGGATTAAGGGTAGGTTTGAGGGTCGAGGTCAGGACAGGAAATAGCAGAGGATGATGTAATTCCCAACCTATTCAAGGATAAAGTACGGGCACAACTCCTGCATTGTGGGACAGCATGACGTGGCCAAGCAAACTTTTACAGCTCCCCTGAATGAATTCTTCCTTCCTTTTTGAAATGTAATAGTGTGTGGCACTTTGGGAGTTTAGGACCTTGGTCATTTCCCCTCTCTCGACCTTGGTCATTAAGGAGCAACGTTAATAGCTTTAAAAGCACTTCTAAGGCTATTTGCAGTGTTTGTCCAGCGTGAGCTAATTGCTACCAATGGATATGTGAATTTTCTTAGCTGTGGGTGCTGTAATTGTGTGGTGTGGCTGAGGAGACACAGCAGCAGGGTGAAGGCAAAGCCAGGAGCATGGCAGGTGAGGAGCTGCAGCCTGACTGTGCACCACGAGGCTGGAAATGCTGCAGCACTGACACGTCCTGCACTCTGACAGAGGCTGCAGCAACATGCAGGTCCTTTCCTCACCCATCCAGAATAGCAGAAAGCTGCTAACACTCTTGACTGGCTCCTGGAGGCTTAATATAGTCACCACTCGGGCTCATCCTCACGAGTACCTTTAAAAAAAGATCCTCAGTAGAGCCCCATCTCTGCTGAACTCGGCAGCAGAGTCTCAGAGCCCTGATGAGAGGAGAAATGGTGTGCTGGGCTCAAGATGAGCTGTACACCTGCCACTGACTCTGTTGTGGCAGGAGGTTATTCACACAGTATTGCTGTTGTTATCCTCATCATCATCACTGCTGTTGGTACTCCTCCATCCTCATCAGGAGTGACTGTGCTCACCAAGGCAGTGCCTGAGCCTAATCCCACGCTGTGTTGCTCCAAACCAGGCAGGAATAAATGCTTGGAGCCTCTAAAGGCAAGGAAAAGACATCAGGGGGGACACAGCAGTTCTGTGTTGTGCTCACTGGTTGCTGTGGAAGGGTCAGAGAGCTTTAGTTTTAGCTGACCAAAGGGGAAGGAACTGGAGGAGAGAAGGGATGGATGGGGACAAGGCTGAGGTGGAGACAACGAGGAGCTCACAGAGGGTCTCTGGTTTTTAAAAGAGATTTGTACTTACAGTTACTTTTTAATAAGATGAAGGAAAATGTGTTGCTTAAATGAGAATTATGACCATGGGAAAAACCCCAGACTAACCAAAACAAAAGCCCCTCTTCTTTGAGAGGGACATCTTGACCACACCACATAGCTCTGTTCCAGAAAGGCAAGAGATCCCTGAAGCCTTTGAGGGGTAGAAAAACAAAGCCACAAATTTGATACCTGATTTTTTGACGTGAATTAAGACTTTTGGCTCCCCCAGAAATCAGTGGCAGGGAAAGGGTGTTATGTAGCATGCTGAATGCAATGAATTTTCACTGTAAAACAGTGCTTGGAAAATTGCCTTCCTCTCCAGAGTCCTGCTCCCAGGTTCTGTCTTCCCTCTGTCATCACTGGAGATCAAACCTAAGTGGGGTATGTGTTCTTGCAATCCCCCCTTCAGCTGTCTTGCCCCTCATGACTAGGATTTACAGCTCAGTGAAGGGTTGGGCCAGGAATTTTCCCCCCTCCATGTGATGTGCAGTTGCAGAGATGCTGTCAAGGCAAAGGCCATATCCCTCCAGATCTTGTCTGGACAGAAAATAAATAAATTAGAGTTTACACTTCTTTAAAACTCAGCAGCTCCCCTTTTTAGACATCAGAGCAAGCAGAGCAAAGAGAAATCATGCTTAAATAGGGTATTTCAGATATGGGGGAGCACAAACCTGTATCTGCTTATTCCAGTGAGGACAAGTGGCCTCTGATGAGAAAACTTTCCTTTAATTTTCCAAAACCAGCTTTTGCACTGCCTGGATGTCAGAGCAGATGGAAGTCATGAAATTGTGTCAATCTGAGCAGAGGAAAATGAGATCTGGAAGATGTAGCTGTTCTGAGTAGTCAGGAGAAGTGCCTTGTAAATGTCTAGTTCTTACTCCAGCCTGGGTAAGCGCAGTGCTTGTACATCCCTGAACCTGCCCTCGAGTAAACCACATTGTTCTTGTTTGTTTTACAACTTAAAGGACAAAAAACTCAAAGAACGAGAAAAGAGAGGGGAGATTCTTCACCGTCAGCCCCCAAAGAAAACTGAGAAAAGTCCACTTTCATATAGACAGCCTTCTTCCTGTCTTATCTCACAGATACAGAACCCCAAGGCTCTGCTGAAGGACCGGAAAGTCACCAAGGCTGGAGGTCCCGAAAAAGGTCAGTGGGAGAAACACCTCGGTGGCTGTTCCTGTGTGTGTGTGTTAATGAGTGTTAATGAGTGTTAATGAGCCTGGTGTGTGTCTGTGAGTAAACACTGGCAGGCTGGCACTGCTGTCAGCTCCGGGGCTGGTGTGGGAAAGGACTGGATGATGCCAAACACGGAGCAGGATGCCCTGAGGATGCTCATCCCTCACTTTTACTTCTCCTTGTGTCTGACAGCACTCCCGCAGCGCCTGAGGAAAAGATTTTCTTTCCCTGTTTACACACACACCAAATCATCTGCACTCACACTGGTGTTTTGAAAGCATCAACACCCACCCCAGATCACTGACAAACCAGAGCTGGTAGACAAGCTTCTTCCTACCAGCCAATGTGTTCTCCTCAGAGGGGGCTGAGGAGCAGCACCGGAGAATCCCTGACCCTGGGGATGTGCCAGCAGCAGTGGCATCCCTGGTGGAGAAAGGGGCAGCCTGGAGGACAGGCAGGTGGGACTGCCAAGCTCAGCAAAGCCCAGGAGGGGGAAAAAGCATGAGCAGGGAAAGGAAAAGATGTGACAGCCAGAGCAGACCATTAATCACCCAGGGTGGGAGGGATGGGTGAGAGCTACTGGAGGAAGGAGGAGAGGGAAAGGGGGGGATTGGTGCTGCACACCTGGAGGGGAGACAGGAGCAGGAAGGGGATGTAGCCAGCTCTTAAATAAGGGGTGATCACTGCAGAGCAGTGTGGGGAAGCAGAGTGATGTAAAACATTGCTGTGGTGCCAGAGGGTTATTTTTTATGGGAGGCTTGTGGTGGTTTCGTGTTCATTCTCATGATTCCATAATTTATCATTCGGTGCTTTCAACCTAAAAATAACCATCCAAATGGTGTTTGTGCTGCAAGGTAGCAGGAGTCCAGAGAGCTGGTCAGAAACGGGACATACTTCTTGTGAAAAATGTAGAAAAACCCACTTAAAAATGCCCATTTTGCTCCAATTTGTTGTCCCTTTTGGGAGGAAGGCACTTGGAAAGTAAACCTAGTAGGATTTTTTCCTCTTTAGGTTTCTCCCTGATTTTTTGGTCTGAAACCCAAAAATCATTCAGGTTCATGCTAAAGCATGTCTCTGCTTATGGCAACCATATTTTGACACATCTTAAATAAAGTGGTCAAATAATTTTGACCAGTTTTAGAAGGAAACTGGTCAGGTTAAATTCAGTCTGCTTTTGTCAGACAACTCTCAGTGTGAGATTCCATCCTGTTCATCCACTCAGGTCTCACCCCACAATGAGACCATCCCTCCACAAGAAATAGATGTGAGATTTGTGGCTGTGACCTGAGGGCTGGCAGACCTAAATTATTTTAGATCCCTTTTATGTGGTTTGAGGTTGAGGGAAATCATGGGCAGTGATTAACTGCTGGTTAATTCAACTGGGGGGAGCTGGCAATCAGGCTGCTTAGACAGCTTTCCATAAAGGCAGCAAAACGTGCTTGGCATAAGCCAGTGCCAGCATCCTGTAGAAGCTGAGCAGATCTTCTCCACAAGCTGCTTTGTTTTACTGGGCCAAATCCTGCAAAGATTGTTCCATTTGTTTTCAGTCCTTGCTGGAGGAAGGTTCCTGCTGAAGCTGATGCAGCAAATCTGTTCCAAGTCTGGCCAGTGCAGCTACTCCGTATTTACACGTGTGAAAACAAGAACAGGATCTGTCCCAAAATGCAAGGAAAGACACCAGGGATTAACTTAACTCCCTGTGTCCTGGGCTATGTCAGTGAATACAGGACACAGATCCAGTAAGAGCCATGCAGAGCTGTGCTAAGAACGGAGGAATGGCACATTTATCAGGCATGGCCTTGGAGGGTATAATTAATACAAACAGCTGAAGACATCTGTGGTTTTCCTTTGCAAGTGCTTGTCTCACTCAGTTTAAGCTCTCTTGCTGCCTTTGAGGGAAGTGGCAGATGAATCACCCATGAAACCACAGCGTAAGCATCAAGTGAGAGTCAGGGAATTGGGTTCTGGGTGTATCCCTGGGTTAGGGAATTAGGTTCTGAGTGTATCCCTAAGTCTGGGAATTGGGTTCTGAGTGTATCCTTAAGTCTGGGAATTGGGTTCTGAGTGTATCCCTAAGTCTGGGAATTAAGTTCTGAGTGTGTCCCTGGGTCAGGGAATTGGGTTCTGGGTGTATTCATGGGTCAGGGAATTAAGTTCTGAGTGTGTCCCTAAGTCTGGGAATTGGGTTCTGGTTGTGTCCCTAAGTCTGGGAATTGAGTTCTGGTTGTATCCCTGGGTCAGGGAATTGGGTCCTGGGTATATCCCTGGGTCAGGGAATTGGGTTCTGGTTGTATCCCTGGGTCAGGGAATTGGGTTCTGAGTGTATCCCTGGGTCAAGGAATTAGGTTCTGGTTGTATCCCTGGGTCAGGGAATTGGGTTCTGGTTGTATCCCTGGGTCAGGGAATTGTGTTCTGAGTGTGTCCCTAAGTCTGAGAATTAAGTTCTGAGTGTGTCCCTGGGTCAGGGAATTGTGTTCTGAGTGTATCCCTGGGTCAGGGAACTGGGTTCTGGGTGTACCCCTGGGTCAGGGAATTGTGTTCTGGGTATATCCCTAAGTCTGAGAATTAAGTTCTGAGTGTGTCCCTGGGTCAGGGAATTGGGTTCTGGGTGTATCCCTGCGAGCACTGGTTGTGGCTGGTGCATCTCCCAGGCTCCTGTGCCGTGTGTCCCAGGTGATGTGGGACCTGCCTGCCGGAGAAGGCAGTGCTGGTGACCCTCCTGGTTCCTTCTCTGATTGCCTTGCAGACTCCGGCGGCGGGGTGAGCCCCTTCCACGAGCCCGTGGCACCCAAGCCCGGCTGTGTGACTTCCAGCTCCCTGGAGTACCTGGAGGTGCAGCAGCCGCCCCCCCGGACCCCTCGGCTCCTCAAGAGGCAGGAGTCCCCCCCGCAGCAGGAGCCAGCCCGCAGTGGGGGCCGTGCCAGGGACTCCCCCCTCATCCTCAACATCGTGCACTCCTTCGAGTCAGTCGACAGAGAGGACCAAATAGACCCGGTGTCCCCCTCTCACCAGTACAGGGTTTTAGGCTCCCCCATGAATTTCCCCTACAAAAGCTCCAGTGAAAGGACACTGTCCCCGCTGTTCCCTCCGGGCAGCACGTCCCCCGTCCACCCTACCCAGGTGTCTTTCACATATGAAGAGAAAACATTCCCAGCGAAGGAAGAAGCCGTGTCACCCACCCAGCTGGTGCCCAGCAACCCCCTGGGCAGCCCCAACTGTGTGAAAAGCAGGGGCAGGTTCCCCATGATGGGGATCGGACAGATGCTGCGCAAGAGGAGCCAGACCCTGCAGTCAGCAGGAGAGAAGCCACTGGAGGCCAGGATGCCTCAGCTGCAGCAGATGAGCCCCACGCAGATCTCCTTCAACGCAGCAGATGCTGTCAGTGGCCAGTGTTAGCCTGGCACCCTGGGATTTGCACTGCTCCGCTCCGGGATCCACCTTTTTATCCCACTTTAAACACGAGGGGAGAGCCACAGGCATGGTACTGTCGCTGCCTAACCCACCACGGTGGTCCAGCCTAGGAGGTGTGCTCGGAAGGAAGGTGCTCTCCTGCACGTTGGAGTCGAAGGAGAAGGGCTCTGCTCGTGCTCTTAAGAAATATTAGCATTTGGCAGCTGACTGTACAGTGGAACACGTCTTGGAAGAGCTCCGTGAAGGTGCATTCTTGCTGCTCCCACCTGGTGATGCAGCAGGGCTGGTGGGAAGCGCTGGGGGGTTTGGTTCCTCAGGGGTGATCTGTGGTGCCAGGGATGCCAGGGCCATCCAGGATCTCTGGGAGGACTGTCCCAGCCCCACCTGCCTGTGGCACTGCTCCAGGCGTTGTTCAGGGTGGGCAAAGGGGAAAGCTCCAGATGCTCTGTCCAGAGTCAGCTTGCTAACAAGCACTGCCGAGGAGGGGAAGGTGGTTGGAAGCTTGGATAAAGACACAAGAGATCTAAACATTCAGAAAAAAAGTGGGAACATTGGAAGTCAAAGCAAATTTCGCTGATAATTAAATAAAGTAGCTAATAACAAAATCTTTGGGTTTTTTCCCTAAAAAGCCCCATTGATTTAATCATATCACTCACGAGAAATAGGATTATCTAAAAACAAGTGTCATCATGTGGAAATTCACCGCACTAAAGGTCTGTTGCCTTTCATATCATGGGTCTGCAAGCAGAGGTTTTAAACAGAAATCCAGATTGCAACAGGCTGTGTTTAAACAACCCACACCTGCATTAGCCCCTGTTACAGCAAGGCAGCTTTGGACATACCTGAAGGCTTCTCTGAGAGACTGCAGTGAATTAAAGTGACTAATAAAGGACACACAAACCTGTACCAAGGCTGTTTTCTACTCCAGGATTGGTAATGCAGTGGTTACCAAAAATTGGGTGTTGTTATAAGCAGTGAAGATTAACTTTCTTAAGAGGCACCATGTTCTGCATACTGGTCTTGTTTTTCTAAGTAAACAGTCTGAGAGGCTGGCAACACTTTTTTGGGGGTCTGTTTTTGTCTTCAAACCATTTCCTATAAATTAGAAGGTTTAGCCCTATGTTCATCCATGCTTTTGCAAACAACTCTTGGTTTGGTGTCCATGCAAATGCTGAGAGTTATTCCTGTTTGACACATTTTCCTTCCAGTTTCACAAGCAAGACCACTGAGATCAGGGACCACTGAAATCAGAGACCACTGAAATCCCACCTCTTTTGTGTGCCAGACTCACTTACCTGAACAGGTGGCAGATGCTGACTTGAATTACAAACTCAGGTTTATTTGGAACCCAATAAAAGGTTGGGGGAGGCAGGAAAGAGACCTGTATTTTTTGTGAAAACCCAGTAAATATGTGTAAGAATCAGAATGAAAACAAATGTTAAATCTTTTATTATATTTATAGAGAATATATGAGTACTACACTGCTAAAACATAACCATGTATCCAGCGTAGAGAGTAGCTCTGTACAGTCCAACTGCAGTGACCATGGAAGGGACTTACTGAAACACCCTAGTGGAAATTCCAGGGGGGAAAAACTGTATTTGGTATCATTATTAAATATATGTACTTTTTGAACAAGATTGCCATGGACTGCTGACTCTGTTTGCCAGGTCACCAAGGATAATCTCAAAAACCTCAAGGCCAGCCTGGAGCAACCTGGTCTAGTGGAAAGTGTCCCTGCCTATGGCAGGGGGTGGCACTGGAGCTGTAAGGTCCTTTCCAGCCCAAACCACGAGTCTGTGATTCCATGAAAACCACCAGGAGGATGGTGAGGTGAGGATTGGCAGCATCTGTGCCTTCACCCATCAGGCTCCATCCTTTGCACCTGGCTGCTGCCCAGCCCTCTGCAGCCTGTGCTTTCTTCTCTGGGCATCACCCAAGCTCTCTTACCCATGGAGGTTGGTAGGTAGGAACTGTCCAGTTCTTCCTGGCTTAAAGCAGAGATCCAAAATGATGGGACCAATCTGCTCCTCAGTGATGCCTCGCTGTATCCAGATGTTGAGGGAGGGCAGCTGTTCTTGTAAGTACCATTTCTTCTTCCTCCTGCCTTTGTGCAAATCTGTTCCCTAGAAAAACTGCTCCAGGGATGCCCGCAGTCAGCTGAGCTCTGTTTGTGGTGTTTGCCATGGGTTTGGCACCGAGCCCATAAGGAACCTGTTCCACAGAGCTGGAAATACACCTTCACACGTTGGGTGCAGGATGGAGCCACCTCTGTGGGGCCTCCCTCAGTGCACAGCCCAGTGGAGCAGCTGTGAAACACTTCAGAGGAGGGCTTTGCAAACTAACTGATCCCTGGGCAACAGTTCAGGATCTGAAGTGGTACAAGTGTTTTTGTTCAGGCTCTTCTGCCTGGAAAAAACAGGTGTTGAATTTATTCAGCGAGAAAGAACAGAAATCAGCATCTGTCGCTCAAGGTGTTGGTCTTTGTACTTCTCCTGCAAATGGGCTGCTGAATATTAAAATTCCTGAGCATCGAGGTTTACAGATCCTGAAAGTAAATAACAATTACTTTTGTGCTTTTGCACTTGACATCACTTGATCTTTGCAATAAAATCCAGCTGGAAACAGGCTGGGTCAGGTTTGCAGGACACTTTCCAGCCCCCAGTGCTCCAGTAAAATGGCTTGTCAGCAACTCCCTGGAGTCAGCCCAGCACAAACCAGTATGGGCCAGCAGTGGGGCTGTGGTTGGTGTGTGGAAGAAGGGAAGGCAATGGGAATGCTGTGGTCCATACAGCTGTGCTGTGGTCCATACAGCTGTGCTGCTGGGTCTGGGGCTGCCCCTGTGAGTAAGGGAGTTCTGGGGTGGCACAGACAGACCCCCCTCCATCCCAAGAGGAACCTGCCCCTTTATTTGCTCCTTTGGGATGAAGCTTTAAATGCACTATTTGAAGCACCCCAAGCTCGTATGGGCCATGCTTACCAAAAATTGAGCAGGAACTTGAGGGGCACTATTGCTGTGCAGGAGTTTGGGGTTTCCCTGCACCTCCCTTGCTTTTTTACTCCTCCGTGGTCACAAATGGTCGATTCTCTCTTTTGCATCCCTGCTCCACATCCCTGGAGCACACCAAAAAAAGTACTGGGCACTGTTTTCCCTGTTAAAAAAGCTCTGGAGCCTGTTTTCCCTATTAAAGAGCTCTGTGGCCTGAAGGCTGCAAATCACTCACCTGGCAGAAATGCAGCCAAATTTGGGAATAGTTGTGACTCCTCTGGGCTTGCAACCAGCCCCCTGTGCCCTGGGTCTGCACCAGAGGTGGTCCCAGGCAGGAATAGTGTGGGGGACACTGGGATAAGGTTCAGCTCCATATCATCACCTCTTCCTGGAGAGAAACCAAACGTGCCCTGTGAGAGAAGTCTTATTGCAGCAGGTTTTCCATCAGAGGAGCTGCCTGAGCATGGATCCCCAGCGCTGTGGGTTTCCCTGGGTGTGTTTGCACTGCCTCGATTGCCTGTCTCCACCATGCCTTGTGGATGTTTGCAGGGGAGGGAGGCGGAAACATTCAGAGTCTTTTCAATATTTAATCTCAAAAGTAGCCTGGAACATGATGCTTTCTGTTCCTGAGGCAAAGAGCTGTTGTTGGGAACAAAGGGCATCAGGGTAGAGCCTAGAGCGGGATTTGGAATTCTCTGGAGCATCTCCGCTGTCTGCCTGCTGATGCCAGGGCACTCAAAGCATCAAGAGATGTTTAGTGATTAAGGGTGAGGTGCTAAGCTTGTTTTGAAACTTTGGTTATTATCTAAGAACAGAAATATGGCATTTTTTATCATACAGATCATAAATATATTTATTAATGTGTGCATGAATAGCACTGTTCTCCCTGTACATGTAAAAAATCCTTCAACTCCTTGTAACTCCTACAACCAGAGAGGACAGACTCAATCTAAAACCAAGATCTCCAGGAACTTTATTTCCAAATAGCTTCCCTCTTTCTGTTTCTCTGAAGGAAACAGAGCATTGTCCTGTGCTCCCAGCATCAGGACACCTCTTGGGCATGATGGGGCTTTTCCCTCCCACCTCTGCCTGCCCCCAGACAGCAGCATGGCAGAACCTCAGCAAAGACAGCCAGGCTTGGAGAGCCAGCACAGTCATTATTAACTGAGACAAAAGAAACCAGGGGAAGACAAGGGGTAGAGGAGGGGCAGCTCTGACTTGTTTGCCAGGCTAGTTTTCAGCTCCCCTGAGCCTATGTGCTTTCCTTTGCCAGAGAGGGGACAGGAGCCACAGGAGTGGGGTGGGACTGCCAGTCCAGGGTCCTGCAGAATGGCACCCTTGGGTACCTGTGGAGACAGATTTTAGCATGTCTGTTCTAGCAAGAAGTTCCTGGCAAAGGGAAGGGGGCAATAATTCGGGGTCTGTGTCAGCTTCCTTTGCTGCACATCTGCAGAAATGGAAGTGGGGCAAAGCAAAGCCCCAGAACAGAGCAGATTGTCCCATGCATTGCAAGGACAGTGTGTTCCCACATCCCAGGGGCCCTTTCTACAGCATTTCATTTCCACATTTCATCCACATGATGCACCTGGAGGTTCCCCCTCTGTCCTTTCCCAGTGACCAGGCAGCACCTGGGTGGAAAACCTGGCTGTGCTAGGGTGTCCCTGGGTGCAGTTGTTCCTTCTGCTGTTCCACAGGGTGCCTGTCAGGTTGGAGATGGAGCCCCTCCAAGGCTGCTCAATGCACAGTGTGTTGGATGCACAAATCCATGCAGTTCTTGGCCACTTCCCCCTCTCCTGGTCTAATGCCACAGGGACTGGCTGAGGGGGCAGGGATGGGGCAGCACTGCCTGTGTGAATTCAGCAAGGAGCTGCCAGTGCTTTAGAGCAGTTTGTCTCCAATCTGGCGAATCCCATGGATGCTCCAAATTTTCTCTGAGCTGTGCTCTCTTTTCCAAACAGAAACGATGACACATTTAGGTCTGCTCTCCAGAAGGAAGCTTTAAACTACCTAGAGCTGAGTGCAGTCCCCCAGGGTGCCTGTGCTGAGGCACCAGGAAAGGACTTGCATATCCAAGATATGTGCCAGTCTCAGCTCCAGGATGTGTTGTTGGCATGTGACCCCTGCACCACTCCGTGGGTACAGCCAGGAGAGATGCTTGTGCTCCATCCTGGGTGAGGAGCTGGGCTGGCAGATGGCCTGGAGCTGGGACTGGAGCATGGAACACACTTAGCGTGTCTCTAAGTGTCAGCAAAATGTTCCCCTCCCCGCCCCCAGCCCAGGTCTTTTCCTGGGCTGTGATCCCACCTGTCACTGCAGGCTGTGCCAGGGCTGGGAAGGATGTGCTGAAACCCTCCCTGTGCCTTCAGGCACTGCACAGGAGTGTGGGGAAGAACCTCCTTCCCAAAATCCACCTTATGAGCCTAATTCCAGAATGGCCAAACGCTACAGGGAAAAAAGGATGTCATAAAAAAACTATCCCCCACTTTTCCTGTCTGCACTGTGTGCCCAGGCAGCTGCTTCTCTTCCCAGCCCATCCTTTCCTCAGGGTATTTTCTAGTGCTTGAACTGTGGTTGCCAAGAGAGCAGCTCATATGGACAGTGTGGTCCTTGGGCAGCCCTGTCTCATGTTTCTTTAGTTACCTGCAATGCCTTTTGAATGAAGACACCAGATCCCAGTCACAGCCAGGTTAGTTCCCTGTGCACCCCAGGCCAGGAGGATGGGATTACTGGGCTATTAGAGAAGCCCAGATTCGGTTTATTGGAAGGGGTGCTGACAGCTGGGAAACAGCTCTCACAGGCATCTCACACTGCCCATCCTCACCTCAAACACCTCCCAGGAGTGTTAAATGAAATCTTAAAGGTCAGTTTCTTGTGGTTTGTACTCTGTGCTCAGGTGAGGAGGGACAAGAAGGGCTCAGTCCTTCCCTCTGCTCATCCAAGTGTTTTCTGTCCCACAGTGGTGCCCCCTCCCTCCTCCTTTAAAATGCAAGGAGCTGCTCCCAAGTGGCTGGGGAGTTTGGCATCTCAATCCTTCTCAAAGCCCCAGCAAGAACCAAGGACTTTTGTCTTTTCTTCCTTCTTTTTCTTTCCCTTTCCCTTTTTCTTTCCCTTTCCCTTTTTCTTTCCCTTTCCCTTTTTCTTTCCCTTTCCCTTTTTCTTACCCTTTCCCTTTTTTCCTTTGGGATGAAGTACCTTGGGCTGCAAGCACAACTGGTGCTTCTCCTTGTTTTAGGCTACAGGATCATCCTCCCTCAAATCAGAGAGACAGGAACTTTGGGAGGAAAAAAGAGAGAAAGTAGGAAAATAACTAAAAGTGTTTTTATCCCAAATGCCCAGCTGAAGGAGATGGGTGAAGTTTTGCTGCTCTCAGGGGAGGGTAAGGTGAACAGCATGAACCAGCAGGTCTGCCCTTGGACTCTGGTTCTGGCCCAGACTTAAGCACTGGAGATTTTGGTTCTGGTTCTTTTTGTAAATGCTCCCTCTAAGAAATGATATTAAAACTACCTTAGACAAAAAAATAGGTATTAGGAATAGCTTTTTTTGGATAAGACAGGACAATGCTTTTACTATCCTTATCTTTCTGCTTGATCCTCTCTCCCAGTTTGTTGCTGGTGCTGGTTTTAGTGGTTTGGGTTGGTCTGTGTACCACTTGAAGGTAGAAAGGCTGCTCCTGTCACGTATCTAAAGGCATCTGCAGGGCTTGGCAGGACTCCTGACCCCCAGTGCTCCGTGTTATTTACGTACGTGCAACTTTGTCCTTAACACTGGTGCCTGGAATGTCTGGGGAAATGGTTGCTTTTCCAAAATCCTATAAAGTTTCCTGATCACCACATTTTCCCCCTGTAATCTGACAGATAGTTGTATATTTAAGGTTACACAAAGTTTAGACATGTGTTTCAAAGCCTGACATTTCTGCTGGGGTGCCTTAGCTGTTTGCTGTGTCAGCTGATGGTGATGCTCTCACCACTCACAAGTACAGCAGGGCCAGGGGAGAGCTAAAAGGGGGGACTGAAGGGGGAAGGAGGACCTGGGACATGGCAGATGTGCGTGTCTGCAGCAGGGAAGGGAAGAAGGACAGTCACAGGCTGTAAAACCTGTTGAAACGAAAAGCAGGTTGCTAGAGAGCCAAAATTCAAGCAGAAGAGTGGCCAAGCAGAGCAAGGAGAGTTGCTGCTGTGTTGCTAGGTGATGGATCTGTTATCATGCTAATGGCAATGAGGGATGGTACTGGTACCAATAAAGCATCTTTCATCTCACAATTACCCAAGGTTTTCCAGACAGCAAGGCTGTATTATTCCCATTTACTACAGGCACAAGCAGAGATGAATTGATTTGCCAAAGGTCACTGACGGATTTTAGAATAAGAAATTGCCCTATTTTAGTTTTATTAGGCCGGGGATTGCCATAAACCCTTTCTTTGCAATCAATCCTTTCCCCTCCCCTCATCCATCACCCCACATCCCTCTGTCCTGAGGGGACATGCTCCTGTCCTGCTTGGATGACAAGATCCCCTGGCCCCAGAGCGTGGCTTTGCAGGGCTTGGGAAGGGCTCTGGAGTTCTCAGGTGTGGAGCAGGGAGGACACGAGTCACGCACTGCTTTTCTGGCATAGCTTCCCCCTGGAGACTGCGAGGGCAGCACAGGCGAGCCTGAATTCTAGCACTGCCAGGGCAATAGTTCGGTTCGGGCTGAAGAAGAGTTTTCTCGTGCTGAAGAAGAGCCTGCAGTGCCTTGCTGAGCTGCTGCCTCGTTGGAAGGAGCCCAGCGGGGATGCCACGGCAGAGCTTTGGCTCTGACTCATTCCCTCGGGGTCCGGGTGGATGTGCATCCCACCAGGTGCTTCCCACTGCGCTTCCAAAGGCACAAACCCCGCAGCTCCCGCTGTCTCTAAGAGAAGGACTGAGGCTGGGCACCAAAACGGGGCTTTTACAATCTTTATTTCCTTTTCTTTATGTGCAAATGGGGACGCGTCTCATCTGTATCCGACTGTCACCGGGAGAAATTGCTTAGTCTTCTTACAATGCAAGTGGGATGCAAATTGCATTCCCGGGAGGTGTTAAGTGTTTTAATGACTCTCCTCGCCTGCTTTTCCTGCTTCTCAGAGCCTTGGCAAGTTTCCTCAGTCTCGGTGTTTCAGCACAGGAGGACTCCACTCAGCCTCGGAATAAGCGGAGTGCAGGAGCCACGCAGCATCTTTGTGGGTTTTGTTCAAATTGTGTGCAAGTCTAAGACAATTTAAAACCTCAGGGCATGTCTGTCAGATTCTCCCAATCTGCTACAACCTCCTAAATGAGGTAGGGCTGCCACTGGCCAGCTAAAAAAGGGTCTGTGGTAGCCCAAATTCTGAAAAATAGATGTTGTCAACATGAATTTAAGGTCGGCGTGTGCTTTGCTGGGTTAGGACCGGTTTCCTTGGCCATGGGAAGAACAAAACACTACAAAGAAGGAAAAGGCCAGACCCCCAAGATGTGAAGTGTCCCTTTTTCAGGTGAATGCACACCCTGGGCAAGCAGGAATATCGGGAGCACTGCAGAGCAGGGTAAAGTGACCGAAGGAAAACCTCACTGGGCCAGCACCTCTCTTAGGCTTCAGCTTATGCTTGAGCCTGGGAGCTCTGCACAGGATGAATTCCTCCCCAAAACTGGAGATGCCAGCTGGCTGGGCAGGGTAAGCACTCCAAACCCCCCCGTGCTCCTCTGCAGCAGCTGCAAACAGCTGCAAACATCTGCCTTGCCTTTGGTGAGCTGCGTCCTCTTTGTCCCCGGAGCTCCAGGGACTTGTCCCCACGGTGGGGGGCTGGCAGCAAGGCTGAGCAGGGACTGTATGAATCAATTATTTGCTGGGATACAGCAGTCACCTCTCCCAGCAGCTTTCCTGACTCTGGAGCTGCCACTTCTATGGAAACACCCCAAGCCCCACACAGCCTGGGGACTGGGATGGGGGAGATGCCATCTCCTGAGCTGCAGCTGGGAAAATCCCTTCCTGCCAGGTTGTCTCCATCCAGCAAGGCTTGTCCCCAGCTGCAATGCTGTGCTGGGACCCCAGGACCCTCTGCCAGGGGCCAGGCCAACCCTGGAGCCCTCCCTGAAGCTGTCAGAGGGGACAGGGACTTGGTGAAGGGACAGGGAGGAGCAGAGGGGAGGCAGAACGTGCTGGTCTCAGAATTGTTTAAAACTTGCCTTTGATAATAAAGCTCCCACAACTTCACTCCCAAACCATGAGCAAGGGAAAGGACGAGTGTTTTCAAACAGCCCTGCAATCCAGATAAGGGCTCTGTGCAACACCCAGGGACAAGTCTGTGTTTGGTGCTGTAGGGGGAGGTCAAACAGGAAAAATAACCTCACGCTGCCATTTTCTGTTATTCTCCTCCTATGGACAAGAAAAAGGGAGGCACAGAGTGGCTCAGATTTGCTCCAGGCTTGCAGCAGCTGCTCTCTGTGGGGTCTGGGCTGTGCTGGAGGAGCACCTGAACAGGATGACCTGAGCTCTCTGCCTTTGACTTGCAGCCAAGACTTTCCTGAGGTGGCCCCTCTCCAAAAGCAGCGCTGGGCTTTGTGTCTCAGCTGCAGCCCCGGTGGAAAGCAGACTGCCAGACAAGGTCCTGTTCCAATATTGGGGAGGAAACAAAGAGAGCAGGATTTCAGAGGAAGGAGCAGTGCATGTTTGTCCCAGCTAAAGCTCAGGGAGGGAGCAACTTGCTGCTTTAATACAGTGTGTGTGTAGCTGGAATGCCTGGGAACTTCCTCAAGGAGCAGTGAGGAATTTGTGCCAGGCACTGTGCAAATGCCCACGATGGAGATGGTTCCTCTCCCAGGGGTACTGCAGCAAACCACTGGGAAAGAGCAGGGTGACAGGGAGTTAATTTGGGTTACTGGGATGAACAACTTCTCCACATCCAGAAGTGATGCCTATTTTCTGCATGCCCTGCAAAAAAAAAAGGAGCATTTATGTGGGGGTTAGGAGGAAAAGTCTAAATTATTTTTACAGATGCTTAAGGGGAATTTCCCCTCGAGTTCCATGGGGAAATCAGGCAGGGCCTGTTTGCTGAAGTGGCTCTCCTGGTGGGAGATGACCCACTCATGGACACTGGGCACTGAAGGGTGGCAATTCCAGTGGCCTGTTATAATTCATTATTTGGAATGGATTTATTTATAAATGAAGGTGGGGGGATCTGGTACTGCACTGTCCTGGTTCTAGAGGCCAAGTTCCTGTTAATTGCAGTTTTGTCTGTGGAGCAGCTCAGGCATCCCTGTTTGTGTGCCAAAGCCCTCAGAGCAAGGGCTGCTGTGCCACCCCTTGGCCACCAAGGATGTCACTTCCCATCAGACCCAAAGGGAAGGGTCACTGTGGTGTCCAAGGTGTCACCCTCATGACAAGGAGCTATCAAAGTGCTGCACACAGGGGAGTGCTGTTTTGGACAGCATTCTGTAGCAGCAAAGAGGTCAGAAGCCTCTTTAAGAGCTGATTTTATGGTGTTCCCCCTCTAGGCACCACGTGTGGCAAAGCCATTCACTTCATGCTCAGCACAGGACTTTTCATATCAAATGGATGCTCCACCATATATAGTTGTGTCATGATGCTTGTGGGACATGTTGGCATCACACATCCCACTTGACATGCCCTATGAACGTGGGCTGAGTAATTTTAGGTTGTATTTAAATAAAAGTGACTGTATTTTTTTTTTCCTGCAAGCACAAGTCAGTTAAAAATATCCCGTGGTTACTGCTTTGAAAATGCCTTAACACCAACTTACTCTTGTCACAGAAACAGGGCAATGGTGACAGTCACATTCAAACCCTCAGCTGCAGAGCAAGCCCCTCACAGATCAGTCCCCACGTGCCCACCTTGTGTTAGGATGCAGTTCTTATGATTTTGGCAATGTTTAACACATTAACAACCTTGCCATAAGGGCTGCCTTCCCCTGGACCACCCCACTGACCCCAGGAACATTCCCTGCAGGAAGATGAGCACAGTCCTAATTAATATTATTTTCCTTATTATGCTCGTGGCTGGTCTTGGTTAAAGCTTTCACTCACAGCTAATTATCAGTGGCTGACACTGAGGGTTATCCATAAACCCAAGGTGGTTAAACGTGAGAGGAGTTTCCCCAAAGTGGTGACACACTCTGAGGCTCTCTCTGGTCTCTTTACTGTGCTGACAGTGTTTATTGCAATCTGGACCCTGCTTTGCCCTGGGGGGAGAAAACAGAATTCTGAGTCAGCAAAGCAGCAGCTCCATCAACATCCCATCCATCAGGGAGCTCAGGTGAGGTGGGGGCCTCTCTTTTTAAGTGATTCTTTTAAAAAACACAGATCCCCCACCTTGTCCCTCTGTCCCAGGGGGAAGGAGCTGCAGCTCCAGGCACATCCTGTCCCTTCTGTGCCAAAGATTTCATTGCCATTCCTTTTGACACAGATGTATTGATTTGGTGCAGATACACACACCCACACACACACATATATATGTGTATAAACACAGGCGTGTGAAGGGGAAACCAAGATTTGCCATGTCAGCTTCTTGCAAAGAGACATATTAATTCAGTAGTGAAAGTCTCCAGGCTGGTTAAGCAGAGCCAGGATGACAACTGAGCAGCCCACCCCAAAAAAAGGACGTCTAGAAGCTCTTCAATAAACCACAGAAGTGGCCAAAGGCCCTCATGTCTTGTTATTTCTGATGGATTTCACTTTCCCGACACACCACACATATGGAGTTATTTGGGATGTTAGTGGATATAATGCTGTGCTAAAATAATTCAGCTTCATTCCCTATGCTTACAAAATCCCGGAGGAACTTCAAATACTCTTAACATTTCTATGTGCACGTTGGCATGTTTGTTTTATCTGAATGACAGTGTAAACACGCCAGGAATGGAACACTAAACCAGAGGCTAAGCCCATACACAGCAGATACAGATAACATCCCTGTAGCATTGTTAATTTTCTACAGGATCCACACTTTGATACCCTCATTTGCCCAGCCCAAGCCTTCCTGCCAGGATTCAGCCCATGAGGCCAGCACCACGCTGCTTGCAGGGCTATTCACTTATTATTACTTGTTATTTACTTGCTGTAAATGACAGTACCAGGGGCTACATCCCATCCAATTTGTCTGCCAGAGGTTAAGGGAAACAGTGATGGTGTAACAGACCATGCTGCAAAACTCAGCTTATTTATAGAAGAACAGGAAGAGGAAAATACACACAGACCATCTCTCCTGTGGCAGGTTAGGGTTGGTTTCTGCACAGTTCAAGCAAAAGGAAGGAAAAGGGTGTTTGCTCTTGCTATAGGTTTTGTGAGCTGAATGAGGATGATGTCAGGGTATTTGTGTCGAGGGAAGACAGATTTCTCATGCCTTGCTCTTGGAATTGTTTGGATTCCCCTGTTTGTTTGCTCTTTCTGAGTGGCTCTTTGGAGGACAGGGCAAGCTGCCTGACCCCCCAGCCCTCCCTATGGAGAGAGGAAAACTGTAACGAGACTGACACTCCAAAAAATAGTGTGGAATTTGTCAGAAAAGCCAGCAAATGAGAGGAGAGAAAAGGCTGTCCATGGAAAATTCACAGGCATTTTCAGCACGGCATTCCCTGTTCCGTTTGCCTCCAAAAGCCCTGCCTGCTATCCCACCTCCAAAAGCACTTGAAGCCAAAATGCCGTGTTATTTGTAGTTGTACACTAAAGGAGCAATGTCTCTGAAGTCTCTCAGGAGATGCCAATTGTCACAATTCCTCCAGCACCAACAAGCAGCCACAGCAAGTGAGGATGTGCCAAAATGTGCAAGTTTTAGCTGTCCATCACCTCTTGCATTTCGGATTCCTTGCTCTGCCAGAATTCCCCCAGTCACTGTGGGACATGGGAATCCTTAGAGGGCCAAGGAAGGCACCTTTCAGCAGCAGCAGCAGCAGCACATCAGCCCTGGGTGCCAGTTCAGCTGCTCTGTGATCGCCATCTGATGAAGTACAGGAAGAGGAATTATCCCTTTTTTTCCTGCTGCTTCTATTCTGAAAGGCTTTGATTACCATTTAAATAGCAAGTCTAGCAGTGTTGTATATCCTGCACATCTGCAGCCACCTCCTGTGGAAGCCTGTTCACTGTTCAACCTTTTGCCTTTCCTTTTATAGTTCTCTTGGTAGCTTCCTTACCTCATTAGGCTTTTGAATTCCCAAATAAAAACGCGATGCCTGACTCCTCTGTCCTGCTTTTGTTTTTAAAGCCCCATTTGAGGACATTAAATCAAGATCAGAGCCAATAACAGTCTGGTTTAGGAGCACAGAGTGACTATTTAAGGTGTTTGGGACCTCCATACAATCGTTTATCTCGACATTATTCCAGTTCAAATGTTCAATCACGGCATATCTTCAAAACCCTTTCCAGAAGCTCTATAAATACCTCAGCAACATCTGAAGACCAATTTAGCTGCCAACACCTGAAACTGTCTTTTCACACAGCCTGCCCTTTGCCTCCTGTGCTGCTGAAGGAGGTTCTGCTGACATCTGTGCTTTGCATCTGGGAGCCCCTAAATGTCGGGTCCTTTCTCTGGCTGCTCTTTGCTGGGTGCCACCAGAGGCTGAATGTGGCATGGCCATGTGTTCCTTGCTCTTCCAAAGGGGCAGAAGGGGGACTTCCCCCCCAAAAATGTGGTGTTAAGATGTTTTTCCCTTGTAAATCAGAGCCACAGGGAGACATTTTGGTGTTTGAGGCAGAGGGACTGCAAAACGCCTTCCCTCTCACTCTCCATCCTGTATGAATGAAATGAAATCCTCAGGCAAAAAAGGAGAAAATGGGAAAGCTTTTGCACTCTCCCAGCATGCTGGGAAAGGAAATTGCTTTGTGTCCCCCTTTGGTTCCTGTCCCTACCTGCATCTGACCTCTCTGGTACCACTGAAAGCCTTCAGTGGATAAAGAAATTCATATAATCCCAACTTCACAGACACCACTTCGCTTGGACTTACTTGTTTTCACTGTTCAGAGCGTGGGAAAGCGACTTAAAAAATAGACATTTAGCACATTGGATGAGTGATATTCAGAAGATTCTGTGCTAGACTAGGGCAGAGCCATGTATGTACAGATATATATATTGGCAGCTAGTAAATTCATTGAAAAATGTGGCCTTAGTCTTCCTGGAATCATCAGTGGCTTTGCAACTGTGTGGGGTGCTATATTTATTTGGGGAAAACAGATTTATTTGGGGAAAATACATTTATTTGGGGAAAAGATTCATAAAACTGCCTGAAAGTGGGAGATGGAAGTCAAGTCCTCTCAAGCAGAAGGAAAAGAACTACATTTACCCACATCCCAGTGAGACCTTTAAGCCCTGAAATGGTTCAAAAAGGGGGACTTTTCTTCTTGCAGTTTTTAATGCCTTGCTTTCCTTTTTGTTTGTTTTTCTCTCACAAGTCCAGAAATCACCATTTTGCTCAAGCTGAAGAGGTTATTTTGTAATTTCTTCTGAAATGCTCTTTATCCAGTCTTGTCATTTATGATAAAATCACAGAATGGTTTGGGTTGGGAGGGACCTTAAAGCTCATCTTGTTCCACCTTCCACTAGTCCAGGTTGCTCCAACCTGACCTTGGACACTTCCAGGGATGGGTCAGCCACAGCTTCTTTGGGAAATCCATCCCAGGCCCTCCCCATTCTCTCAGGGAAGAATTCCTTCCCAATATTCAACTTAAACCTACTCTCCTTCAGCTTGAAGCCATTCCCCCTTCATACTGTCACCACAAAGTCTTTAAAATGTGTTTGCAACCCAGGGCAAAACTGAACAGTGGGAGGCACAAGACCTATAAGCACTTTTACCCAACCCCTACTGGAAAAAACAAAGAATACATCAAAAAAATTAAATTAGAAAAAAAACCCAACAACTACCAAATCCCTCCTACCTCTAGGAAAATGTCAAGCTGCTCTGCTTAAAACTTTGTGGCAGCTCCAGGGGATGATACCAAAGCTCACACCCACCTCACACCAGTCCTGCAAGCTCTGTAAGGTGGGTTTGAAAGCTCAGTGCGTGGGCAGGTCCCACACATGTCAGGCTGCTTGATTTTGCAATTTTCAGGATGCTTTTACACACCTTTCTGGGAGTCTAATGCCAAGTTCCCTCCTTGGCAGGTGGGATTGCTTTCTCCAGTCTGTTCCTTCTTTCCAGGAACTCGCTGGGATTTTTTCTGGTCAAGCACCTGGCAGGTGGAACACATCATCCCACAGGTTTTAGAGAAGGGGAGAGAGGGTTGTGTTGCACTGCAGAATAAAGGGGGAAAAATAACCCTTGCTAGAAATCCAAGCTAGGAAGGTGTTGGAGTCGGGGATGACACCATCTCCTGGCCCTGTTTCGACTGGCTCTCTTCCAGGACCACCCACTTTCAGTCCTTGGGCTGCAGGACTGGCCAGCACCCAGCAGAATTGCTTTCCATCTCCTGCCCCTTTTTCTCCCCCCAACCCTCACCTGCCAAAGAGCTTTAAGATTCCCATCAGTAATTCTGCAGTTAACCACGACAGTGAAGGAAGGTTCTGTTCCCCACGGCCATTAGCAGATGTGCAAAGGGCTCAGGTGATAATTCATTGTCCATTCTGGTGGTCCATGCCATCCTCAGGATGGGGCCCCCAGTTTTGCTGAATGCCAGAGATGCCCCCTGATGAGCAGCACTTCTCCAAAATCATCCCCTGGAGATGAGCATTGCAAAACTAGGGGGTAAAATCCCCAAAGAGACCCTGCAGCAAAGGCTGTGGGACGAGCTGTGGAAGATGCTCCGGGGCTGCAGCAGAGCTTTGCTGCTCCTGGGACCTTCCAGCTCAGCAGAGATCCAAGGGAAAGCTTCCCTCTGTCCTTCTCTGCATCCCGGTGTCACCGATGCAGGGGGACATTAACATAGCCATTAGCATATCGCGGTGACTTTGGCACCTACAGTCACCTGGTTGCAATTAAAAGGCATTTCTATTTCTGCTCAAGTACATTCAGGGGATGATCAGATAGACACAATCAGGATTCCAGATCCTGGGGTGACTTTCAAATCACTGACTTGCCTGCTTGAGGGTTCTCAGGACTGGGACCTGTAAACACACTGAAATGCAGACACTGACTTGAAACAGTCTGCAAGTTTTCTTGCTGCTTTTGTATTATTTAATGTGTTCAGAGCACATCTGACTTTGTGGGACTAAACCTCCTGAAGCTGCTGACTGAAGAGGGAATTCCTCATCCTCTTGGCTATTTGGTGAAGGTTTTAAGTTGTAGACAGACAAGATCTGGACCAAAGTTATTTTTAAATTAAAAAAGAAGGGAGAACAAGAGGAAAAAAAGCAGAGAAGTTGTGATGGTGTTTTCACAATGCAAGAACAACAAAACCTCCTTGTCCTTGAAGGTGTTTCTAAGTGAATCACCTTTGGTGGGTCTCCAGGTGTCTTTGGCCACCTTGCCTGCAGTCACTTTGTCCTTTAGCTTTGCAATATTTTAACCAAACCATCTTGAAGTGCTCCTGGTGGGCAGGGAGAGTCAATCACAAAAAGGGTCTTTTGAAGTAAAAAGGCAAAATGATGAGCAATATTAACTCTTCAGTCATCTTTTGGCATCAAGAGGTTTTTTATTCTTCGCCAAACCAAACCCAAACAAATGGGTTCTGAGGAGCCTTTTGGAAAAAGAACACCTTTTTGTGTCTTGCACTGTCCTGGTGCTTGTATCTTCCCTGAAGCCAAGTTCCTACACAGGGAAGAAGAAGAACATGAATGAGATATATCTGTATGTACAGAACAGACAAACAGCTGGGGTATAGACCTGCCAGTGCAGGAAATGAAGGAAATGAGGAGCAAAGCCTGCTCCTCTCCAACTCCTGCTAATGCACACCAAGGGTTAGAGAGCACAGCTGGGAGCAGGCACCTGCTTTCAGCCAGGTCAGAGGGGAGGACCTGCCTCTTTCCTAAATGAACTGCACATGAAGCTTCCCAGGAATGGGGCTCCTTCTCCCTGGGCTGACATAAATCAGGGAATGCAGTGGTTGCACCAGGGAAAGCAGGTCCAGCCTGCCCAAGGGTCTCATCCTGCCCTGAAAGGGCATCGTGGGTTGGTCAGGACAGCTTTGCCCCCCTCTTCCCCACCATTCCTTGGTTTCTAATGGTTAACACAGCTGTGTTTCATTCCCTACAGGGGGGAGATGATCTCCCTTTCAAAGTCCTTGTCAAGAAGATGGAGCTGCTGCAGTGACCCAAAGGAGAAAGGTGAGTTATTTTTGTTGACATGATTTCAACAAGTGACACTTCTGGCTAATGACACTGTCATTGACTCTGGCATGTTAATGTGGACTTCCAGGGAATCTTGTTATGGTTTTATCCATTACAGGAGGATTGGAAACATGGGGTGGTTTGCTTTAAAAACAGAAACACAGCAAATCAAACAGAGCAGTTGCTGAACTCCCTCAGGCCCAGGGAATTTCCAGGTTCCTGCTGGAAAAGCAGGCACTGCTATAGGAGGGCAGCCTTAAGAAAGCAGATGAGCAGGGGAACTGGGCACTCAGCATTAGCTGAGCCCTGGCAGTCACCAGACAGATTTTTCTGTCCTTTTAATGTCCTAAGACCTTTGGTTCACAATGATTTTTTGACTTGATGATTTTTTAATAGGAAGCAAAATAACTCTGCGTTCATGTGGGAATCAAAAATCACCATTTCAGACCTACATTAAGGGGAATTTATGAAAGTACAGCCTCACCCCTCCTTGTCCCCCACGTGCTTCAGAACTGGGGCCAGCTGGTTCTTCCAATTAATGCTGGGAAGAAGATTTCCTTCTATCCAACACACTCTAAAATTTTCCAGACCTTGTTCTGCAGCATCTGGCACTGGTCACCCCTTGGAGTCAGCCCACAAAGGAGGAATCTGGACCTAAAAGAGGGGGATAAAAAGCTGTGCCTGTGTGAGGGCAGGTTAGCATCTTTCCCTATCAAACATGGTCTGTGCAGAGCAGTGAGTCCCAGCTGAGCATCCCTGGGTGCTCATGGACAAGAGCACTGTCAGTGCACTGGGATTGATCCCGTCACCAGAGAACCTCTGATAATTAGTGTGTTCTGTGAGATTTAGAAATATGACATCAAAAAGCTGATTTGCAGCATCCCACAGGGTGCTATGATTTTATTGTGACCCTTCCATATGACACAACGTGCTAATTTAGGTTATTAAGTGCCTCCAGTGGCACCATCTCCCAAATGCCCTTTAGCCCTGGAGATGCTTCACTTGCTGGGTTAAATACCCCAAAGGGAACGGTGCCCATGTGCAGTGCCATGCAGAAATATGGGATTTCTTCCATCAGGAACACAGTGAAATGTTGTCTCTGCAGGAAGGCCACTGCTGAAGCTGTGACACAGTCACCTGTAGGGCACAGATGTGCTGGGCACTGTCCCCAGGTTTGCCCTGGAGTGCAGAAGAGCCTGCAGTGAGATCATTGCCCAGCTTTCCTTCCCTCCTGCAGGGCCACCACTTACTGAGCTGGCCTGACCTAAGTGGGATAAAAGGATGTATCCCGCTCCGTGGGCTGCTCCACCTCTTGGTACTGAGCAGTTGATGTTAAATCTCCCATGAACAGCCTCTGGAAATGATGGATGTAAGGGAAAAAGGAAAGAAGCTTGGGCCCTTTGTGTGTATTCCTGATTAAACGTGGCTCCTGTGCCGAGTGCCCCTGGGAATGCTCCGGGAACTCACTCCAAGTGTGTTTGAGGATCCTCTGCATGGGGTTGGACTCGTGATCTCTGGTTCTTCCCTCGGAAAAGAGAGCCTAGACA
Source organism: Xenops minutus (assembly GCA_035221455.1). Classification (NCBI taxonomy): domain Eukaryota; kingdom Metazoa; phylum Chordata; class Aves; order Passeriformes; family Furnariidae; genus Xenops; species Xenops minutus. Next base: position 939,499 of record JAWWEE010000001.1, read on the forward strand.
TGTCCCTGCAAACAGTGGGCACTTGTTATTGCTGTGGGGGGTGTGTGTGAAGGCACTGATAGCCATGGAAAAAATTCCCATTCCAGGAGATGGGCTCCAAGCCAAGCCCACAGGGAAGCCTCGTCTGTAGCTGTTGCTGCAGTGGTGGATTCTGTAACAACTGTATCATAAAACACTTTACAAAAGAGTCATGAACTCTGGGAAAGAGGGAGGCTTATAAATTCTGTTTAAACAGAGGAAGTTGCTCAGTGCCTTGGCAGCCAAGCACACCCCCCAGTTCTGGGGGACTGCAGCCAACACCAGAGAAACTCCAAAGGCAGATAGTTATGATCAAGGCTCACATCTTCCCACTCTGTCACTGGCTCCTGGGAGCATTTCTGAGCTGGATCAGAGGAAAAGGAAAGTGATGTGTGATGAGGGTGATGGCCCCCTGTGTGCAGGCAGCCTGTCAGGTCACTGTTTGAGACTGCATTTTCAGTGAGATCAAGAGCTGAACTCCTCTTGACGTCAGCGGGGCCAGGGTTTCCCATTCTGGGCTAATAAAATGTCAGAGGGTGAAGTGGAGTAGCTATCACAGAGAGAAAGAATGCAAATATACATAGAATGGGGACAATTAGTAGCTGACAGATATTCCTTCCTAGTCGTATGGAAGATCTGGAAGAAGGAAAAACACACCGTAAAGAAGAAATGAATCCCCAGCTTTCTGGTTTCGGAGGATAAATAAATGTCTGAATAAAAGGAGAGAGAGGAAATGAGAGGCAGGAGCGCATAACTTTTCACTCAGAAGGGTCTGAATCTTGGCTAGGAGGAGACTATACATTAACATCATTTTCTTTTCTTCTTGGGCCAAGGCTTAGTGGAACAGAGGCTTTAGTGACAACACTGACTTCAGTGGGTGCCTTTCCTGGCTTTAATTCCCACTCCTGAGCAGCAGCACTGTGTCTGTGGAGCCACTTTGTCAACAGGCACGAGTGGCTGATCAGGTTTAGGGTAAAAGCTCTGCAGGAGTCGTAGGAAAGATGGTGATGCCACCAGACCTGGCACGGACCTGGTGACACCAGGATGCTTGACCTGTCTTTGGTTTTCCCTGGATTTGCCAGGGAAGGCAGCCCTGCTTCTCCCCATCATCTTGACCAGGGGGACAGGCTGGGTTTCTGTGGTTTGATGAGCCCTGCATGGGCTGTAATGGAGCTCAGGACATGCCTGACATGCAGTTGTGATCCTAAGATTGCTGTGCCTTGTTCTCCCCCTCTTAATCCCTCTTTTTGCCTTGCTATCTTTGTTACTCCACTTCTCCTCCCCAGGTTTTATTCTTCCAAATAAACAACCCCCCCCTAATGACGTTTTCTTCATGTGGCCCAGCTTTGGTCCCCCTGTGCCAGGTGAGTCTCTCTCTGACACTGCTCCCTGGGAAATGTCTTTCCATGGTGTGTTCCTGGCTCTGGGCACTGTTGGCTTGGCAGGGTCCTACTCCCTGCGAGATTCCCCAGAGCCTCTCCCCAGTTATCTGGGACTTCTGGCTCACTTAACACCTCCTTAACCACCTGCAAAATGCAGCTGTCTGTAACTTCTGCCACCTTATCAGCCCTTATCTCTCAGGTCCAGCAGTTTCCCACGTCCTGTTCCTCAGCTAAGCTCCGGGCCAGGGCTCAGCCAGTGGCCCCCTGCTCTGTCCAGGGCTCCAAAAACAGAGGAAGGAAGGAAGGAAAGGGAAGATAGTGGGAGTATCTCAGTCATTCCCTATCAACCTGGGAGTCTGCCCTGGGCTGGCTTCCCCAGGGACCCCTCCTGGAGCCAGTGCCACTCAGCAGTACCATCACAATTGCAATACCAGCACCCAACTGGTGGTACTGTGTTATCTTTCTACTTTTATCCTTTCTTTCTCTTTCTTAGGTGTTATTTTTCTGCTTTTATATCACTAGTTTGCTATGGATAGTAACAACCAGAACAGCAACATACCTATTGTATGTGAGGAAAGTTTCCTAATGGGCTTTGGACAAAGCTCTGGACCAGTTTGCCTTGGGAAACTATGGAATCTCCAGCAGGGAAAGTTTTGAGAACTCTCAGGTCAAAAATGCCCCCAGAGGGAATTCTAGTGTATCCCCAGTGCTAAGTCAAGCTGCATCTGGTGGGGGGGTTTTCCTTCATTCTCTTTGAATTCCTTCAATCTTTGTGCTTTTCCCCTTTTAGAGACAAGTCCTCACCTTTCTTTTTTCCCTCCTTGCATCCCATCATTCATCCATTCATATCTCTGCTCTCATTTTGGGAGGGGATGCCTGGTAATATGTAGGTATTTCTTTCAATCTGTTCTTTCAAGATTTTGAAAGTCTTTGAAGTGAAAGAGGTGACTTAAACATGCACGTTCAGAAAGATTTAATTGAAATCAAACCAATATTATGAATGACTAAAAACTCCCCACAAACTGTAAAAATGGGAACATATGCAGGCAACAAAAAATGGCTCAGTGTTAGTCATGGTTGTGAATGATGTTTTAGGTGGAACATGGTGAGGAGGAGCTCGAAGGAGCTAGGTGAATGAGAAGGAAGATATTTATTCTAATACTGTCAGCTGTTGGAGTCATGAAATGGTGCAGATGAACTCTGCTTAGACTGGGAAAAAGAAAAAAAACAAACCCAAAAGTCAGCTGGAAAGCAGCTCATGTTAGTGGCACATGCTCTGTTTGTTTAACAAGTATTTTCAGGCTTCTCTTTGCCTGAAGTGCAGTGTCTCTTTTTTTCATGTTAATGGGGATGGTTCTTTTCAAAACACCGAGTTAAGCAGCAAAGAATAAAACATATTTATTCCAAATGGAAAGGCAATTACCTCAGTGATGTTCCCCTGGGCATAAAAATCTACAAGCGCTGCTCAGCGGAGCCACAGTAACCACTTTTGCAAGTGGTTTAGCTTGTAGAATTGAGCTGGTTTTAATTGCTTGTTGAATTACCTGGGGTTCAGCCTGAGCCCTCGCAGTTGTAAACGGGTTACAAGCTGAAGTGGGAAATGCTGAGAAGCTGCGGCTTTCAAAACAAGCCTGTAAAGTGCTTCTTCCCTCTGCATATAAGGAATTCCCAGTTTGAATTGGAGTGCTTTCCTCTGCATATAAGGAATTCCCAGTTTGAATTGGAGTGCTTTCCTCTGCATATAAGGAACTCCCAGTTTGAATTGGAGTGCTTCCCTCTGCATATAAGGAATTCCCAGTTTGAATTGGCATTGTTCTCCCATCTCACGGAAAGGAATGGCTGGGAACACACCGTTCAGACATCAGAATAGATTTCTCATTTCAGGTTCTTCCAGATGGAGGGAGAAGGATTTTTTGGGTAGTTTGGGCTTAGCTTTCCCTTGGTGGTGTCTCGAGTTGAGAAGGAACAGGTTCGCACCCACAGCAACTCCTTTTGTTTGAAAAGTTCTGGTGCACGAAAAGATGAGAATGAGCAGGGTTTTTAAATGGGTGGTGGATTTTCTTGAGTTAACTCAGGATCGTGGCTTGGATGCTGAAAAATCCGTTCCCATCCCTGCTGTTAGTTTTTGGGGAAAGAGCATTTTCAACAGCAACAGGAATGCAATCCTGGAAGCTGGGCTGGAGGAGAAGTGGTATCACCACGACACGTCAGCGAGTTGAAAGCCAACCACTTGAGGCTGGGCTGGACTTCACTGGTTTCTGCAGTTCAATGACAGAAAACTCCACCACAGTCCAGGCAAACCACCACGTATTGGCCTTGATGGGAAAATGTACCCCCTCCTCAGCCAGATGTGACAGCTGCACGGCAAGAAAACAGGGAAAAGGGAACGTCTCATGAACTGGAAGATGATTAACATTTCAAGTATCAGCACACACTGCCCATGCCCTGCCCTGCCCTCACCTGCCATGGAAACTGGAGGAGGAACAGCCCAGTCAGCACACACATTCCACCATGCTCGTATTTTCATTTTTCCCTGGCAGATTTGAAGCTGTCATTATTTTCCCAGTGTGAGCCAAATACCAGCCTGAGGAGGTCATTCAGAGGAAGGATTTGTTCTGTGCTCAGTTGGCTGGAAAGCAGCATTAAGCTTTAGGACACACCGTGTCCAGATGTCCTGCAGGGAGCTGTGGCCTCCTTGTCCCTGTGCTGCAGTGAGCCAGGAGCAAGGAGAGGAGGGGGACAGACACAGATCAGGGGCACAGGATGTGCTTTTCAGCCTGTGGCTCGTTGGAAGCTCATAGATGTAGCTGGAAGGTCTCTGCTTGGCTCGGGTGGTCCCCGGAGCAAAGCTGCAGGCAGCACAGGTGGGATGCAGCTGCACATCCCACAGTGCTCAGGAGCAGGGATGGAATCCAGGCTCCTGTCCTGGCTCAGGGATCACTGTCAGGCACTCCTGCAGGAGGGGAAGGATATGCTGAGCACGAGAGCCCGAGGGTCCTGTCCCCAAAGCCACGGCCACCACCACCACATGGGTGCTCTCCATGGTGGGATGTGGGAGTGGACACATAATTCCCTGCTTGCCAACACCATCCCCATTCTACATCCATGGAAATGTGCCCGTGGAAGGGGTTTCAAGCCCACGGTGACAGCTGTGACATTGCAGAGCCAGCTCAGCAGGCTGGCAGGGCAGAGGCTTTCAATGCTGAAAAAAGGGCATCCCTCCCTCCTTTCTAGTTATGCCTCCCTTACAGGAAGTTTTTGATGTGGCTTTGGTCCAGCTGGCTCTCTGAGGAAAGGAGAGCCTTTCCACACATAAACCTGCCATGAACTTTATGGTTTTTTTTAAAAAAAAAGAAAAAAAAAACAACCAATGACAAAGTTAAACACGTCAATTGTCAGTTGGTTTAATGAGAGAAGGGAGGGGAAGGAGGTCGCTTTAGGCATGTGAGACCTCTTGTTCTTGAAAACAAAATGGGAATTTAAAACCAAGCAGCGCTGCTCATGGGCCCGAGTGATCTCTGCAGGCAAGGGGAATGCAAACACAGAGGGTTATTTTAAGGACTCAATAAGTAATCGAGTCCCCCTTGAGGCTGGGCTGATCACACACAAATGAATAGCGACTCCAATTTCAGAGCAGCCCGGGGAAGTCACAGCCCTGCCCTGGCTGCCCTTTAAAGTACTGGAGGCCTCTCTGGGCGAGTTAATTTGAGGACAAAGGCAATAAAATGGGAAGCACATCACTCTGTCGGTGTGTGCCCTCCCTGTGACAGAAGGCATTCTCCCACAGGGAGGAAAAAGGGCTCCTCTTCACTGGCACAGCAAGGCTCTTCTGCCTCTCAAAAAGGGCCTGAAGTCGAGAAAAACCTTCTCCAAAAGCCATCCAGATCATCCCTGCCTGGTAATTTTATGAGGAATGAGGAGTAGAGAGAGCGATTTGAAAGCAGCTGTATAAAGGAGCGTTTAGTGCCTCTACCTCCAAAAAAAAATGACTCCTCAGGTCGCTTATGGTGTTGGAAATGCTCCTTTTGGTCCAATGTAATAGGCACAGCAGGGCTGGCACTGAAGGGAACCTGTGACTGCAGGGCACCTGTCTGGATTGGCAGGAAAGGCATTCTTAGTTGCAGAACAAGGGGTTTAGTGGAACGTGGCCATGTGAAACAGCACAGGCTGGATCCAGCTGGGGTGGGAGCAGCACAGTCTGAGCCAGCCGAGACCCCCTTTGTCCTAAGGAGCCCCCAAAAGGGAGCCATGCCTTTCTTTGGGGTGCAGCTCAGGGAAACTGGGCAGAGGGAAGGGATGCAGAGACCCCGGAGAGGTTTGGGATCTTGTTTCTGCCACCCGGGAGGAGCCAGGGCATTCCTGAGCTCCACAGAATGTGCATCTGACCTTATTTTAGCCTCTCCTCCGAGATAAGCCAGTTAATTCAATCTGCAAGTCTGACCAACTTGAGGCAGAGACTTTTGTACCCACATAGACGGTGCAATTATGTAATAAAGGAATAGAATTTCTGTTGAAGATGTATTCCTGGAGGAAATACAATTATTGGGACACACAACAGGAATTCATGATGGGCACGATGTAGAAATTAGTTATGCTGAATGATGCTCCTGGATGACTCTTAGCTGTGCACAGTTGACAAAAGTGCCTCATCTGGGGGCTGAGGACTCACCTCAGCATCTTCCCAAAGTGACACAAAGGCTCTTCAAGTCTGGTCTCCCTCATGGAAAACAGGGGGAAATGGGCAAAAATACACAATGGGCAAACGGAAAGGGATTTGTGGGAAAGGCAAATTAGCATAACTTTTACTTTATTTTTGTTCTGCTCCTCTAGGAATCTGATAAATGAGTTGACAGGCACAGGAAAGTGGTTTTCTGCTGGTCTGGGTGTACATGTAGGTATTGCTGTGCAGGTACTAATGGCTGGAATTTGCCCAGAACGGGTTTCTCCTCTGAATCAGCAACCCATTAGGCTCAGGGCTAAGTGCAATTTCTGCTGAAGAAAAGGATAATTACAGTTCATTAGCAGACTAGGCACTCTGTTCTCTTTAGAGAACTGCCTTTTCTTAAAGCTGAAGCAAGACAAAATCAGGTTTAAAAAAAATATATAATTAAAAAGTGCTGTATAACTCTAAATGCCAACAAGGCAAAGAAAAACACTTTTAAGCCTGGAGAAACACTCTTGTTCTTTCAACTTAGTGTGTAAAATGTTGGACTTACAGAAGCCAAAGGCAAGGCTCCCACTCATTTTAGCAGGGCCAAGATTTCAACATGCTTTGTGAATTCTCAGTGTGTTTAACTTGATCCCTTCTAAGGAGACTTATGGCAGGCAGGAGAAGCCCCAACACTATAAAAATACATACAAAGTGAATGAGGAGACACAAAAGATTTTGACACTCGGGGTGGGGGATTGAGAATGGAGCCCCTCATCAGCTGGGGCAAAGGCAGGTAGTAAATGCAGGTAATCCCTGCACTTTTTTGAGGCTGTGGTTTCTGGGTGTTGTTCTCCTGACTCTGCAGGCAGCAGCAGTTCTGTCTGAGTGAGCACTTAGGACTGCATCCCTCTAATGCATTCCAGGGTATTCTGTTCCCAGTGCATTTGCCTCCACAGATAGCAAGTATAGATGTTAAATGTGGAAACTTTCTGTAGGGAAGTCGGTTGATTTTCCATGCAGAAAAACACGCCCTGTCCATTGAAATGCATGAGAATCACCCACCTGGGTACAACGCAGAGGTTTAAAATATTATGCCATGAATTTTATATGAAGAAGGAAACATGATGGGAGAAGTCTGAAAATGTCAGACTGTGGCTTTTTAAACACACAGCCCAGCACTACATGAATATGTCTGGTAATAAAAGACAGACATCATGTTCACTGTGCCATGTAGATGGATTCAAAATTAATCTTGAAAAAGGTCTGGAAGCAACCTAAACTCCCTGGAAGTTGTGAAACTCCAAGCTGACTATTGATCTGGGATGAAAGTCAGGGACCAGAAAGACCTCACTGAAAGAGGCTCTTCCAGCTTTCAGGCAGATAACTTTCCAAGGGTTAAATATCCCAGCTGATAATAAAGGTATTAATAATAATAATAATAATAATAATCTGAAGTGCTGCTTATGCATTTACCTAAACGCCCATGAACTGCCAGGCTGTGAAAGCAAAGTGTTTTATTTAATTCCAAAACAAACTTGCATAACCTGAACTCTCCCTCTTGGTTGAAGGGAAAACATGGTGTGTATAAAACAGGCTGTCCAAGATCCCAAGGCAGTACAGTTTCAGCCTCAGGGTTTCCCACAACTGTTGTGCTTGGGGTTACAATTAAACTTCTCAACTTTGAAAAGGAATACCTTTAAAAAAAAGAATGATCTCCCAAATTAGTGTGACACTAGCTAGAATGCTTTCTTTGCATAAATCAATCTGGAATATTTCTGTACTGCTGGAAAACCTGAAATAGGAGTCAGAGGTGTTGTGAGAAATTCACCACCTCCAACATCCAGGCCAAGGCAGAGCAGGGAGTGTCCCACTGACAGGCAGAAGCACAAGATGAATTAGTCAGAGGAAGGACTTATTATGGATTATTATGGATTTCCTAAGATCTAAAAACTATTGAAGCACAATTCCTACCACTTTGACAATCTAGGTCATACATTACATCCAAGATACTCCCTTGCATATTGTACAAAGGATTAAAATGAGTAGTAGGTATTGTAAGGAGTTGCTGACAGGAACAGCATGTGCTAAAAGGCAGCAGGAGGAGCTTGATCCTGCAGATCTTCCTGACCAGAGGTGTCTACCTGCCCCTTTCCCAAGCACAGGGAAGTACTGTGAGAACTGAGGGAAGTTTGGAGTCTGGCCAACACTTAGGTCTTGGCTAATGGATCATTAAATGAGCAAAAGAAGAGCTGGGAGGGCAAGTGGACAGGCTTTGGGGATGTGAAAGCTGTGTGATGGGAAGAGCTGTCCCAAGAGCCAGCACAGTGGTGTCCCAGGGATGAGGCAGAAGGGCAGCTGTGCATCCCCCCTCCCTCTCCACTGGCTGCCCTCACCTGTGCCCAGGTGTGCCCAGGTGGAACAGGGGTGGCACCGTGTGCTCCTTCCCCAGGAACCACCTCTGCTTCCAGGGATCAGAGGCTTAGGGACTGTAAGACACCCTTTAAATCACAAAGCAAGGGTCTTGCTTTGAAGTTTGCTCCAACTCCTTGTTTCCCTGATAAATCCTTCAGTGCTTTTCTTCCCAGGACTCTTTCTAATTTCCACTTGCTGAACTACTTCGGTTCAATCTGAGTTGAGGGCAACAATTCCTCTTCTGCACTCCCCACTCCCTGCCCCACCATCAGAAGGAAAGTGTGATGCTGAGTGCACAGGGGGCTTCTTGGGTGGCTTTTCTTTCTTGTTCACATAGCAATGAACCACAGAGCTGTTCCCTGCCCCTGTGTGTTCTCCTCTTCCTCAACACCAGCAAGGCTCTCTGGCACAAACCCCACTGAGCAATTCTTACACCGAGAGAAGCCGCCTGCAGGAACACTTTCAACCATTTGGCCTTTTCAAAGCAATACTTCCCTCTGCTCTTGGCAGGCAGGAGAAGAATTATGTTCCCCTCTAGATGACAGTTTTCAAAGAAGCTGGTTCAAAGCAAACAGGGGAAGGAGCTCAGAGGCTTCCCTGCCTGTGTCCCAGGATGCTGAGTGTAGCTGGCTGCAATCGCTGCAGTTTGGTGGGAGCAACAAAAGACAAAACCATTTTAGGCTGACAGGATACTTTGCTTTCCTTTTCTGCTCGTCTCATGCTCCTCTTGGGAATTCTCTGGAGCAAGGAGTGCCTTTTTGCCCTGTTTGCAGCGTCCCAAACACCACCAGGTCCCAGCTGGGGCTGGTGGGTGTTGCCATCATGGCAATAATTGGGAATATCAGATTTACAGCAGGGCTGCTGTAGCTCTTCTTCAGGTTACACGGCGATGTTTGCCTTGACTTTGCAGCCTGATTTGCAAACCACACTCCTTCTGGGGAGTTCCTGACAGAAACTTGGCTCTTGGCAAGCACTTAAGCCCGTGAATTGTTGCTGTTGCACTGGATTGAAACGCCTTGGTGAGCACGGCTGGATGGAATTCCACATGTACATGTGTTGCTGTAGGTGAGTTTAAAAGATGTGTTGCCTGTCCTAGTCCTCTCCAGACCCTCATTTCCTTGTGTTTATGAGCCAGACTGTTTCTCTGAGGTGACACAGTCCTTCCCTGGAGCCTGCAGTGGGATCCTGGCTGCTCCAGCAGCGCCTGTGGGGAGGAAGTGTGACCCCATGCAGAATGAAGCAAGCCTTGAATTACTGGAACTGCAAACAATTTGCATTATTCATGGAAAACAGGCCTTTCCTCAAGTTCCCTTCTGCCAGGACCAGTGGCCAAGCTGAAGCACCAACTGCATATGCTGCTCTTCTTGCTGGGATTATTCCTAATATGCATCACAATGAGAAAGCTGTTCCCTCTTCCTAATGAACAGGGAGGATTTAAACATTTCCCTTCTCGAGAAAACAGGTGATTCATCTCTCTTTCCCGGGGAGGAAGGACTGCCATATGTTGAACATATTGTACCCTGGCTGGTGAAGCTGTCAGGAGAGGAAAGCTCCTGCCTTTGCTCTCCCTGCCTGTGTGGGGCTGGGAAGGGCTGCACCCAGATGTGCCACATGCAGCTGGAGCCAGCCACAGAGGGAATGGCTGCATCTAATAAAGAACCCAGACAGCCTTAAAATATTTAGGGCCTTTCTTCTGCCTCTCCTCTGGGGCCCATGCTCTGTGTCCCTTGCTTTTTGGTGACAGAAAGTGTTACCTGGGCATGGGTCAGGTGTCTCCTAATCTATGGCCCTTTGGCTGGTGAATGAATGCAGGTTTACTGTGGGATTTGTTTCAGACTGCAAGGCCAGCTGAGGCAAAATTCTCACCCTGTTTTTTTTGTCTCCAGCGTGTGACACAGCTCAGCTTCTGCAAAATGACCCCAAAAGCGCCAACACCCAGATTTTGTCTTTGAGCTGGAGGGCTGGGTCACAAAAAGAACACTGCTTTCCACCACACTGGCAACACGGGGGGCTGCTCTGGGCTCATCTCCCTGGCCAGTTTTGAGTAAAGTTAAGAGGAATTGTCCAGCTCCCTCTGGATAACTTTGTTTTGAGGCCTGGATGCTAAAAACGTGTTGAGGATCGTGGAATCCAAGCTGAATAGTTTTCAGCAAGCAGGTTGGTTGTCATTATTAGGAACAGAGATCAACATTTTATAACAGTTTCTAGCTTGCTGATTACTCCTTTCCATTTTACTAACCACTGGCAAAGAAAGATATGACCTGCCAACCACACTGACATGTAAAAGAAAAGGAAGAAAAAATGTACTTTTTTCCCCAGCATGATCCACTACCAACTCCTGGCCACCAAACCCAAGGAGAGCCCTGCAGGACAAACCCACCATGGGTTCAGCCTGGCTCCTTGAGCCCTGCCCTGCAAGTCCTGTCCCAGTCCTGCTCCCTGAACCAAGGGAGAGCAGGAAATGCAGGGATACAGCCTGGCTTGTGCAGTCCTGCTCCTTAGGTCAGTGTTGGAGCCCAGGAACAGCCCCAGGCTCTGCGAGAATTGAGATCAATTACTGGAAGTGACAGCCTGACAAAAGGGCCAGGGAAGGGATTTGCAGTGAGTTTCCATAGTAGTGGCTGCTCAAGGATTGAAATCTGGCTGAGATTCTACTAGTTCATCACTAGTGATGAGGCTTTAACCTTTGGGTATCTGAGAAGTCCACCCATAAAAGAAATCAGGCTTGAATTTATGGTCACATGGAGCTTATGGCATTTCCCCCACCACTTCTATGTGTTCCTGCCCTGTTGAAATCATGCTGTGTCAAAACTGTCAAAATACTTGGAGAAAATGGACAGGAAAAGAAAAACCAGTTGAATCTTAGAAGTATAAATAGCTTATGGAAACAAATCACAATATTCCAATAATAGATGGAACTTGCAGTCAAAAGAACTTTGTAACACCGAGATAAATGTTAAATGCCACTCCCTCAAAAGCCAGAACACTTAAAGCAGGTGACTCTTCTTTCCCAAGCAATGAAATCAGGGGGAAATGTAGTTCTAGGTTAACCAAACTTCAGGTTGAAGTCTCGTGCATTGCTTCAGCTGGAAAAAAACCCAAACCTTCAGAGAATTTTAAATGTCCCAGCTTCTATTTTCACACTGGCATTTTCAGCTCCTCATTTCACAATGACATTTCCATTTCAAATTGACCTTAAAAAAGGTTGTCGAAAAACGAGGATGAAACATTAGGATCATCCCCAGGCAATTCCCTCCTTTGTCCTCCCTTTCCTTACTGCTCAACCCTCCCAGCCATTATTCCTTTAGGAAAGAAATCTCCCCAGAATGGGGAATATTTAGCACAGCAGCCACCTCAGATTTTTTTCCCTGAATTACAGAAGTGACCAGGATAGTCCCAGCAGCTCCCTCCAGACTGTGGACAGAACTCATTTAGTCCAGAACACTTGCAGCAAATGCCAAGGATGCCCTCATTAATATTCCACAAAGGTTTTAGGATCAACAGTAGCATGCATAATAGTCTTTAATGACAGCAGGGCTTATTATCAGAACGATTTGGCCTCATCTGGCCTCTTTTGGCAAAATAATGTGCATAATAAGGTATGTTAATGCTGGGCTCTTTGGCAGGTCTTGAAAGATGAGACAGTACAGCTGGCAGGATGAAATGGGAGCAGCTGGAAGAGGAAGATTTGGTTTCTCCATATTAAAACATTTGACATTTGGTATCTGAAGGGAGCACTGTTTAGAGCTAATAAATAACTCACCAATGATGACAACCTGCAATGATAGCTTTTATTATAGTCTGGTTAATCCTCTGTTTCAGCTTTGTCCTGTTTGACCATCTGCTGCCCATTTATTTGTTATGATGGTTTTTTAAGTGTCGTGCACTTGGGAAGTTGTGACCACACAAATGTGTGCACAGAGAGGGGAACAAGCAGCAGGGCAAGAGGGAAAGGTGCAGAAATGAGAGCTCAGGGCTCTCCTTGGGCATTTTGCCTCAGATCCCCTGGTGTTCCCCCATGGTGACTGCCTTGTGTGCAGATCCCATTCAATGCACTTCCCTTCAAGCAGTCACGTTTCTAGGGATGGGGAAATGCCACTTTTTTTTTTCCCCATTCCCTGCTGAATGAACGTGGCCTCTTTCTGCCAGAGCAATTACAAGCCCTTCTCTGTCCCAGCATCAAACCCATCAGCAGCACTGGTTTTGCCAAAGCCTGACGTGATAACCAGGCAAGGGCACACACATTCCTTGTGGCCACATCTGGACAGCAGGGACGTGCTGCTCCCGTGTCTCCCACAGTCCTCACCATGTCTGGTGTCGCTCATTTTTGGTACATTGTCACATCTAATCACTCTGAGAGACAATGGTTTTCATGGATAACCTGCCAAGGTGCCCAGTGTCCGGGGAAATCCAGACCGAGCACCAGGGTTTGGGGCTGGATTGACTGCACAGTGCCCTTTGTGCATCTTGGGGGTGGCACAGTGGCTGGAAAACCCACCCCAAGGGGCACAAACAGCACCCACCAGGGGTGGCTGCAGCTCTCAGGAGAAACCATGCTAAAGGCAAGAAGGAGCATTAAAAATAAATAAATAAAACATATAAATAAATAAAATATTTAATAAATTAATTAAATAAATATAAATATAAAAATAAATAAATAAAAATATATAAATAAATTAAATAAATAAAAATAAATATAAACTAAAGAAATAAAATAAATATATAAATAAATTAAATAAATGAATATAAAATAAATGAATAAAAATAAATAAATAAATTATTAAATAAATAAATAAATAAATAAAAAATAAAAGGAGCATTTTATTAAAAGAGGGCAGTGGTCTGCAAGGGCCAACCCCCTCCAGCATCTCCAGAGCTGTTTGTCAGCTTGGGAGGAGTGAGGAAATGGGTTTGGCAGTGCAATGAGTGCTGGGGTTTTGGAGGTTCTACAGAAACAAATGCCCGAGACCCAAAGAGAAGGATTTAGAGCACTGCAGGTGCTTTAAAAATATTCTTTATCTTCCCTTAGGGGAGAAACTGAAAACTTCCAAATGAGCGGTTCAGCCTTCATGTGTGTGGGTTTCCTTTTGTTGTTCCATGAGTAAGATCCCAGGGAAGGAGGGAGTGCCCTTTTCAGAGGGTGTCTCATGTGCCAGTGTGTTTTTTCCACCTGTTAATTATTTCCACCCCATTACTCACACATCACTTCTCTGAATATCGCCTGCGATTCATAAAACAGCTCTGTCTACTGATGGTGCACTTAATCATATTTAATAATGCTCAAATATAACCGAGGAGAGTGAGGAGAGGCAGCAGTGAACATCTCACTACTGATTTCACAGCATTTTTTTTTTTCCTGTGAAATTTCCTTGAGATACTGAACAAAATGAACCAAGGGGAATATTTGAACACGGTGCTGCTTTATGAGTAGCCTAGAACAACCAGCAACTTTAAACCTACTTAAAAAGAGGCTCTAATTAGGCCACTTGCATTAATCAGGCAAAATTAATGTTTACATAAGGAAAAAAAGAATGAAATTTAGTTGACAAGGTGGTGTTGGGTCAAAGGTTGGACTTGGTAATCTCAGGCCTGATTGATTCTGTAATTCTGTAAAATCAGTAGACTTTGGAAGGCTCCCAGCCAGCAGAGCTGTAGTTGCTGAGAGACACCCTTAAAAATGCTTCAATCTGGAGATGAAACATGTTTCTGGCTCTTTATAAACTGCTGATAAATCATGTGACAAACACGAAGAGAAATTCAGGACACTGAAGGGTTTTTTCCCACTGATCATCACAGAAACAGACACAGAAAAGAGCCTCATACCAGATAGTCTTGGCTTTTTTTACACTGGATGAGCCACCAATAAGTTATAAAATACATGTAAACATTTGTCACTGTGTGGGGGTATTCTAATGTCTCTCTCCTGTCTTTCAGTGGGACTTTGATTGGGCTTCTGAGGAAAAGCAATGCAAAACCTTAATTAAAATTTTGCTGCTCCCTGGACATCTGTTCCAGAGTGTTATATAAAATATTACACGTTGTTATAAATACACGTTCATATTTTATTTTAAACACATTAGTAATTGGGTTTTACAGGGCCACAGTGATTTATTAGGCACAGAATTGCAGCACTGGAGGCACGTGTGCCCTTCTGCAGGGACATGGATGTGCTCATGTATGAATCTTGTGATGCCAGCAAACCTCTGGGAAAGCTTTTTTTGGCAAGGAACCAGTTCAGCTTCCACACCATCAGTGCCCCTGTCAGATCCTCCCTTGCTCTGCCACTGCAAAGGTGACTCTGCTGTCCTGGAATTGGGGGGTATTCAGGGACAGTCATAACCCACACAGTGGTTTAGGTAATTTCTGGTGCTCTCTAAAGGGCTGTCTGTCACAGGATATGCTGTGCCCTGGAAAGCAGCTCCTCAGGATGCCTCTGTTACCTCCAGCCAGTCAAAACCATCCCTGGAGAACTTGGCAATCCGTGCTCCAACACTCAGAAACGATGCAGAGAAGGCTGTGAAGGCTCCTCAGTCCTTTATTCACCTGTTCTGGATGATTCAACAGATGGCATTATGTCTTCTCCAGAAACTTTTGAAAGAACTTGCAGTGAGTTTATAAGGATATATAATAAACTCTTGCCTGCTAACACAGCCCCCAGTAGAACCATTTTGGGGAGGAAGTGTCAGCCTTTCTGGAGGTGCTCTGTGATCCCTGCACATCAGATGACAAATGCACTGCTAATTAATAGCAACTCCTTCTTGGAAACTGCTCTCAGAGAGTCTCATCCCCCCTCGATGACCAGCCAGGCTGTTCAGCAGCAGAGCCCCATTCACAGCACCCTCCCTGCAGTGCCCTGGTGGGCTGGCAGCCTGGGGATCCACCACAGCTCACTGGGAAACTGGACTGGGGGGAATAAAAGAATATGGGTTTATTACAAGCAAATAGTTCATTAACTCAGGAATTATCTTCTTTAGTTGTAAGGTACCAGGTCCTGTCTGGAACTGGTGCCAGGGACAATTTGCATTTGGGAATAGGGAATTATGAATATGGATCATGATATGGCTGAAATGGGTCCCCATCAAGTGGCAAGTCCTTTGTGTGCAGGAGAAGGTGGGCATTCTGACCAGGAGACCCCATCTCCCTGCACAGGGGGGCATGCCAAATCCAATCAGAAGAAGAGGCTCTCTCATTATACTAACAAGGTGGGACCCTAGGGGCACATAAAAAGCATGATTTTTGGGGTGGGGGAGTGCCTTTTTGGACCTCTGTGGCCAGGGCACCCAGCACATGCTGAAAATAGAAACTTTCTTCTTGCAAAATTTCTTTCTCTCACAGATATTTGTATCCTAACTAAATGGAATAAAAAGATTATTCTTAAAGGACCATCTCCAGCACTGCCTGGACCGCAGCCACAGGAATGCTCTGAAGGAGGAGCCTGCAGTGGATGCATCAAAGTTCATGGCATTGCAGGTTGGCAGATGCTCTGTGGGACACGCTGGGCTCTTGCCCACATGTCTGCTGCTGGATTTGTCCACTGCAGAAAGAAGCTTCCCACAATGTTTGCTGCTGGTCAGCAGTGGGCAGTCCCATGTGGCTGCTGAGTTGTTGCCTCGAGCCATTACGTGCTTCTGGCAGTGTCACCAGAGGCCCTTTATTTAGTGTTGTTATTGTATTTCACCCTATTTCTTGTCCTCGTCTCTCAAGGCAGAGACTTACTGCCTGACTTCCCTGGAACCCTGGGTTTGGACATGGTTGGCCACCCTCTCGGGGCTGATGCCACCAAAACACAGCCAGTGCAGCGTGGGGGTGTAACTTCCCACTCATCTCCCCATCCCTCAGCCATCAGGAATGGTCACAGGAGACTGACTGGCTGCACCCCAGGATCCTCCCCTCCGGGGCAGAACACGCCTTGTTTCATGCAGAAGTGGACTTGGCAAGCCTGACCTACATTTTGGATGGCTCTGGTGCAGCAGACTGGAAACTCCAGCTGAAATAAAAGCGGGGCAGGCTTTTGTTGGATTACGGAAATGATTAGCATGAAAGATGAGGCTGTGTCTTACTTAATTGCATTAATTGAATGTTGCCCCATCATGTTTTGTATTCAACACGCTGCTGGATATTGTATGGAAAACAGCCACGCCAAGGGGAGCTGAATGGTTTTCCTAGCAGGGAAGGAAAGGGCGAGATCCTTTCTTTCCCACAATGGAAATGTAAGAATATATCTGGAACGGGTCTGTACATTGGATGTTCACACTAAACTAAGCAGGTTGATAGTGAAAAGTTTGCATTTTCACTCGAGGAGCCAAAGTTACCTGCCTTAGACACTGCAATGCCACATTAGGGCAGGTTGTTCCCCCTTTGGACACAGCTGGATCCGTGCCCTGTCCTTGCCACAGCCCCAGGTTCCCAGGCAGAGGGACATGGTCTGGCTGTGCTGATGTGCTTTGCTATGCCTCTGGATTTAAACCCGGCTGTCCCCGGGGGAAAGTGTCTCTCCTTAACATTCAGGGATGTTTCCCACTCCTTCCTCCTCACAGTTCTTCCCAGAGAACAGCCCCCTGTGCAGTGCTGAGCAAAGATTTCCAAAGGATGGGATGCTGATGTCCTGAAAGGACAAACAAAAGCCGTGGGGATACCTTCTCCTCCTCACCCGTGGAAAGGTATTTGGGGGTCGGAGAGTCCCTTTTCTCCCCTCTTTGTCTGCAGCTGAGGAAGGAGCCCTAATTGCTTTTCCAGATGGATTGCCCAGCAGCATCCCCAGGCACCCTGGGAATGGGGAGACTTTCTGGAGCCCTTCACGGCTCTTTTGTTCACATGCCCTGGGCTCAGGGGCACTCACAGAAGGGTCAGGACATCCACACAGCCCTGCCAGGTCTCCAGCAGAAACACGGGAAGAATTCCAGGTGCATTGTCATTCCCGTTTGGCACCGCTGGCGATGGGTAAACGCTTGGCTCAGGTTTCTGGACACCCACAGTCTTGGATTCAGGGAGGAAGGGCTCTAATATTCATATTAATTATGTTATAGAGTGGCAGGGGAGAAGGGGAGGAAGGGTCTCACCAGCAGACAGTGGTTTCCTCTGCTGCTGGGTCTGGTGGGGAGGAACACAGAGAGGTTTCCCCCAGAAAGCCATAAATGAGGTCCTGCTAGGGGAGCCTGTTGAGGGTTGTCTCCAAAGAGAAATGGAACATTTTCCTGATGGTGAACCACAAGAGAATGTTACTACATCCTGCTCCTTGCACGGCTTATAAATAGAAGGAGGAAAGGAATGACTAGTTAACTGTTTGACCTCAGTTTTGGGGGGGGGGAAAGCCTCCCAAGAAAGCTCAGGAACTCACTCCATTAAGCATAGAGGAAAATGTCACAGGTCTGGCACCCTAATTATATGCTAATGACATCCTATCAGGAAGAAAAGCTTCAGATGTCTGGAAGAAAAATACCTGACCGAGAAGGGCTGTGTGTGCTCCCAGAGCTCTTTCTGACAACCATTCCCTCTTTCTCGTTGTCATTTTTTTTAGCATTTAAAAAACAAAAGGAAGCAAAAAAAAAAAAAAAAAGGCAGGCTGAAGAACTAGGCGAACCTTTGACATTTGTGTTTGATTTTCAGCCCCTGAGCACGAACTGCAAACAAAACAAATCGTGCTGCAGAGAGGTTTGTCAGGCGTGCAGACTTTCAATGACCCTTCTGTTCATGTTTTTCTGATTCATTTGTAGCTAAGATTGCAAAGGGTCTTTGCCCATCACCTTCTGGTGAACTTGTCTGCAAAATACCTGTCATTTTCCTGCACATTTATTTGCTCCACGTGGATAAAAATATGGTTTCATATAAATGCTTAGCAAATTTAATGAAAGTATACTCAGACATAGACTCTAGGTATCTGTTATGATTTTTTTTTACTTACTGGTTTGTCCAAATTATTATTTCCTAAGGACTTTGTGTTACAGCTGAATGCTTAGGGAACCCTCTACTGAGAGCAGAAGCTACTGATGACACCTACTTGGACAGTTTTCCTCACTCAGATTTACATCCATTCACTTTTTGTGTTTATTGGGACTGAAATTATACAAAAAACAAAACAAACCAAACAAACAGCCCAGGAAGGACAACAGAACATTTGTGAACAAAACCAAGAAAACCAAAACACATGAAAAAGGTTCAGACTTGAGATCACTACCTTGCTTGCTACAAATCCATGGGAATATTTGGCTTTCTTTCCCATTTTGTTCCCCCTTTCTCCTCTAGAATGGCTATTTTTGCCTTTCATGAAATGGCATCCATAACTCTCAGCAAAGGCTGAGAACGTGATAGTGTAAGATGTGATCACTTCTTTAGGTTTTATCTAAGATTTGAGAAATAGCCCTGATACCTGTACAGTAAACAAGAGGTTTGTTTTCTCCTGGAGGACATAAATTGCCTTAACTAGATTTATTAACTGAAGGGGAAGAACAGCTCTGTGTAAATTATCCTAAAATTATCCTTCTGCACCTTCACATATTTGAGTACTGAAACCATCCCATGTGGGGTGGTTTCCTGATGTGGTTTGCTGACCAAAGGGCTCTTAGAGGTGCCATCCTCTGCTCTGCATCACTTCTGGCTGCCCCTGCTCCTTCTCTGCTCCTTGTCTCGGGGGTGGGATGCAAAGGCCATTTGCAGAGCTATGCAGAGCCACTGACTTCCATATCTGGAGGTGCATTCCTCTGCTAGTTTAGGGCTCAGCAGCTCAAGGGCAGGTGGAAGGGGTGGCTGGGTGGTTCTGGGTGAGGGCACAAGGTGCCAGCAGCCTTCCTGGGTCAGCCAAGCATGCCAGAGGTTAAACTGGCAATTAGACATCTGCTCTGTGAAATTCATCATCAGCCTCGCACCATTTTTCCAAAGAAAAACTTCCACGTGTTATTAACCCCTCACAGACCTCACAGTGAGTTTCTCCTCCTGTCCAAGCCTCTGAGGGCAGGTTCCTCCTGCTGCCTCCATCCCAGATGAGTGGATGAGACTTTCCCTCCCTCCCTTCAGGCATTGTTTGATGTTCCTTTCACCAATTAATAGGGAAGGGCTGTGCATAAAGAGCCATCCCATCCCCACCACTGGCCATTCCTGGGATCCAAGCAGGAGCTCCTACTCAATGGAGATGGCCAGGAGGGGCCAGGGAAGGTCTCCCAAAACCTCTGCTGGACACTCCAGCTCCCACAGCAGCTGCTGACTCTTTCCAGACAAGGGAGGTCTGCTTAGCTCATTGATTAAACCAGTTGCTGCAGCTACCAGGAACCTCACACTTTGCAGAGAGGCCAACACAAAACATGGGAACTGGTGGTCCTTCCCCTGTGCCCCCTTTCCCAGAGGGGGGAATTGCTCTTTGTGGGGAGGGCTTGCAGCTACAGGACCAGGAGCCTGAGGAGGAAAGGAAAGCGAGTTCTGCTTGAGGGAAACTCCCAGAGCTTGGGTGGCTGCTCGTTTGGGGGGTTTTGACATAAAAATACTAATTGCCTTTAGTATGAAAGCTGAGATGGCATCAGAAAATACAGTCACTGGCTCAGCTTGGCTTATAAAAGTCTTTAGATTACATTGCCACGCTGATGAGCGTGCACTAAATAAAGGGCTTTGGGTCGGAATAGAATGTGCCACAAAACCAAGCATGCCACGTAAATTCTTCCAGGGTTTCTTACAGAGCTCTGTCCCTGATCCCCACTCCCTTTGCTGATGCTGCAGCAGCTCCAGCTGCCCTGTGTGCCCCCTCACACCCGTCCCAGATGAGACCCCCAGAACAGACCATCACTTTGGGTGTCCTCGTGCCCGCTCTCCCCCTGCCAGGACGCTGTGGATCGTCTCCTCAGTGCACTGCTGGGTCTCACAAAGCCCTCAGCTACCCCAGAGACTCTTCCCCATCCCCAAAACCTGGCTGGAATGCCCATCGAGAGAGAAACCAACAGGCAGACGAGCAAGCTGCCTAAAATCCAGTCAATCACACCGGGTGACGTGGAACACACTCGAAGAGCAGCTATAGGAGACTCAGAGCCGTGTGACAAGGCAGTGCCACCAGCTTTCCTGGGCACTGCTGGGGACCCAGGAGTCCCCAGGGTGACCCCTGGCTTGTCACCCTTCCAGAGGGAGGCCCCAGACAAAGGCTGGGCAGCCTGGAAGGAAGCTGCCTTTTTGTTCCCTGCTGATAGGGAGGGAACCCCAGGGAGCATCCAGCTGAAGGCTGCACATGTGGAACACTTTCCCTTCTGCTAAGAAAACAGCCAAGGCGGGACGTCCTTCCTGCAGCTTGGAGACATTCCAGCAGCCTGCTGGATGGAACATGATGGCCGGGATATCCAGAGGATCCCAGAGGAAAGGATGTGCTGATGTCCCTGCTGACTGACACGTGGCACTCCACTGCACATTTTCCCCCCGGGCTCCTCTGCATTTCCTCTCCAAGGTTTCTTACCGCAGCAAGCACAGAGACGGCAAACAATTATTCTGCTGCGAGATGCCAATTTATCTGTAATGCATCTAATTCTCTGGTTGTCCTCATTTCTCTTTTTCTCCAGGAAGGAAGGAAGGGAGTTATGGCTGTGCACGGAATGATTGAATTAGCGAGCGGTTTCAAAGCTCACTGCAGCAAAAGACTCAATGTTTGGTCTTCCTTCCTCTGCCACCACTGGCAATGTCCCCACGAGTTTCAGTGGAATCAGGAGCTCCAGAGCTGACACCTCCAACAGCACTGACCTAAGTTACCAGCCTGGGGAAATAGGCAGGAGCCTCAAAGGAAAGCCAGACTTACTTACCCATGCAGGTTAAAGTGAGCAAACACATGGGTAAACCTAAACCCAGCAAGGCAGCGAGAAGGAAAGGAATACTGCTCAATGCTGCTGAAAATGGGGAAGTTTTAGTCAAGTTTCACACAGCATATTTGAGAATTTTGGCTCTCTGTCGATTGTCCTGCAGTTTGCTCACAGGTAGGAGCTGGTGCTGAGGAGCTCACTGCCTCCAGCAGATCCAGGATCTCCTGCCCTCTGTGGTGGCAGCTGGATGGCCAAGATGTAAAAAAGAATTTCTGGGAAACAGCCTGATTTTCGTGGCATTTAAGCTCTTTGGGGTTTCTGTTTCCTGAGCTATCTGGGTTAGAAAACCATCTCAGACTGGTCCTTGCTGCCCTGGGCAGCTCTGCTCTGTGTCCTGATCCAGTTTACAAACACCACGTTGTTTAGTCAACTTTTTAAATGGCATTTCCTCCTGCCAGCGTGGAAATGGAACTGCCTCTTCTGAATGACGGAATTGCCATTCACTGCTGAATTATCTGGGGCTTTGTGAGCCCCTTCCTTGCTGATTCAAAGGCTTGGTGGAACCTTCTGCAGGTAGAAGGTGTGTGTGTCAGTCAAAACCCCCTCCAGACCAACAAAGGGATGCACAAGTGGCATCCCTGAGCCCTGGCTCCAGCCCCCCGGGGCTGCTCTGTGCCCACCAAAGGGCTTAATGAGCCCCCCGGGGCTTAATGAGCCCCCAGGCCAGATGGAATAAACAGCCTGGGATTTACCAAGAGCCCACAAACAGGGATTTTCACAGCCAAGCCAGCCAGTCCCCTGCATTGTCTGGGGCTGGGGGGAGATGCTTTAAGAACAGGCGTCTGATAGCAGCAGGCAGGAAGAGTTCCTGTGTTTGCAAATTGCTTCCAAGCCTTGTTAATCCCTGCTCAAATACGAAGCTTTGTAAACTTATCCCTCCCTTTCTCACCCAGTGCTTTTAGAAAAGCCGGGCTGGCCGGGTCTAATGCAGAGCTTTGCTTAGGCGAGGCTTAAAGGATAACCAGGGGACCCTCATCTTTCAGGGGTTCCCCTCTGGATGTGCTGCTGCCCGAGGGAGGATGCAGGAATGGGTGGTTTGAAACAATTGAGACGTGAACAATGCAGAGCTCTGTTGTTGCTCTGAGAGGAATGGCTTCGTGAAGTCACCCTGTGCCGGGGTGTTTTTAAATAGCTATTCAGTGGGTAGATGTTTTGGTTCTCTCAGGGGCTGTCTGAGATTCACCAGCAGTGTTAATTAGCTAGTGCTGAACGGTGTGCAGTTTGCCAGTCAAAATTTAGGCTGTGGGCTCCTTTTCTAGACTATCACAGTGCCACCGAACACTAAATTATGGTCTATTTATAAAATCTTTAAATAAGCAAGGTTTCGTGACTTCGACCTCACTTTGCTTTGTAGAGATAAGCTAAATGGTTTTAGTTTCTGTCGGATCCTGGGAATTTGCTTCTCAGTATGGCTCCAATGAATGCTTGCCACAGTTTATTACTCCTATAACATCCCGTGTACCAGAAACAAAAGACAGATGTGAGTCGCCATCTACTCTCGAGATTAGAAAAATCTGTCTTTTTTTGGCATTTGGGGGTTTGTTTTCACAGAAAGCATCACCAGGCAGCACCACGTCGTGAAGCCCCGAAGTCCTGAGTGAGCAGAGAGATGGAAAATCCAGCAGAGAAATCCCTGATGGAGATGTGCCCTCTCCTGGTGGCCCCGGGAAAGCCTGGAAGGGACACAGGAGGCTGGGGATCCTGTGCCACTCTGCTGGAATAGCAGCGGGATAATGACTGAGATAATAAAGGATTGGGATGGACTGATGGACAACGCTTCAATGTCAGCCCCCCCGACGAAGCCAAGCAGTCAGAAGGGTTAAAATCTCTAAGGAAATAAAGCATGTTTTGCTATCCTTAAGCCATTCTCTTCAGTATCACCTCAAAGCAGGGATGTGGGGGAGCATCATGATCTTCCAAGAGCAGCTCTCACTGTGCCCGAGTCCAACATTCCCCAGAGTTAGTGCCCACTGGACAACCCTTCCATGGGAAACACCCCAAGGAACATCCTCTCATAACAAAACCATCCAGAGGGGGAAAAAAGAACTGCACAGAAAATGATCCTGAGGTGTGTAAAGTGAAAAGCATCTCCACTCAGGGAGCAGCTCTGTGTGATGGTGTTCAGGAGCACAGCAGCATTTGGGCATTTCTGGCAGAGCTAAACACTAAGCTAGAAAAGCAAAATGCATTTGTGGCTTTTAATTTCTTACCTGGACCCTCTGTTTGCCACACTGAGAGACTTGGGAAGTTTTCTATCTGTTTACAAAGGATTTGGAACAATTCTTCTCTGCCATCCTATATAAGCCCCAGTCCTTAGGGGGGGAAATGCAGTTTTCCCAGCAGCAGAGAGCAAAAACCAGGGGATCTTGGCTCATTTATGTGCCAGCAGCAAACACAGAGCCTGGTACTGCAGAATGACACAGGTTTGGTCTCCTGGGTGGCTGGGCTGGGCTTGGAGCTGCTGGTGAGGGAAAAGCAACCATTATTTGTATTTATTTTCTAGCTGAGGACACTCTGCTCCTCCAGCTGTGGGAGATGCACCCCAAACCATCATGTTCATGCATTTTCCAGGGCTGTTAACGTTGTATTTCTAACTCTGCAGAGCCAGAAGGGTTTGTAAGCAGCACCTGATGGCAGTGGGCAGGAACAGCATCTGGCTGTGCCACAAACATCACCTGGGGAAGAACCTGGACATGGAAATACCTGCACCTGAAGGGAAACAAAACCCTCCCAAAAAAATCCCCTGCAGGCCACAGGCACATCACAACCTAAGGTGGAAAGTCTAGATAACAACTTCAACTGCATTAATGGGAGTGAACAATAATGGGGAAATGTTATTGTTGTAACTGCATTGACAAGACCTGCTTGGTGCAGTTTTAATTAGAATGCTAAAAAAACCCATTACAGTCCCAACACTTTGCAACTCTTTACTCCCTTCAAGAGGTTCATTTCGAGTGTTTCAGTCCTTGTAGATCACATCGACCTGGAGTAAAAGGTATTTTATTCCCTCCAAGAGGTTCATGTCAAGTGTTTCAGTCCTTGTAGATCCCATGGACCTGGAGTAGAAGGTATTTTATTCCCTCCAAGAGGTTAATTTCAAGTGTTTCAGTCCTTGTAGATCACATGGACCTGGAGTAAAAGGTATATATTTTTTTTTTTTCCACTGGGAACTTTGTTTTTCAGAGGCCTTCTCCTTTCAGTTGTGGAATGTATTTCCTGCAATCCTCTCCCTCCCTGAAGGCTTGTGGGAAGGGTTTTCCAAGGATCTGCTGCCGTGCTCATATGGAGGACTTGACAGGCATCTGCCCTGGTGTTTCCCCCATCCCATATAAACACCTTGTGGGAGAATAAACTTTTTTTGGTTTATTCCAGAAACAACCTGCTGCATCTTTTCTTCCCAGCAGCTGGATCTGCCAGCTGGAATCTGCCGTTCAGCTCCCTGGAACTGCAGCAATTCAGGTGCTCCTCTCCTTTTGGGAACACGGCTGCTCTCCTCTCTGCCAGGAATTGTGTGGCAGTTTTCTCTCCTTCACCTTCTGTTGCTTGTGCTCTGCCCCTTTTCCCCTGGTCCAGGCTCTTTTCCAGCTCTCCTCGAGCCTGGCAGGGTGTGGATCCTCCTGGATGGGGGCAGTTCTCCAGCTGGTGGGTTCTCAGAGCCCAGATGTGGATAAACGACAGGGGTTCCTGCCAAAAGCTCCATTCCCCATCACACCTCTAGGCAGGGAAGGCGCCTCTTTGCTGGTTTGGGAGGACACAGATCCCAACCTGCCCCTGGGAACGGCAGCCAGGGGGTTTTTCCCATCTCAGGGGTATTCCCAGCACAGCCAGAAGAGTGTATCCACTTTTCCAGCTCCTTTCCTACTAATCTGCTGCTTTTATTAGGAAAACAGGCGCTGAGCAGCGGCCAGGAGAGCTCTGAAACCCTCAAATCCGCAGGGAGTGGGATTGGAATGGGGATTGGGGTTGGAATCAGGATCAGGATCGGGAGTGGGATCAGAATGGGGATCAGGATCGGAATGGGGATGGATATCGGGACCAGGAACGGGATCAGGATGGGGACTGGGATTGGCGTCGGGATGGAGATCGGGATGGGGATTGGGATCAGGATGGGAAGGGGGATCAAGATCGGGATGGAGATGGGATAAGGATCAGGACCAGGACCAGGACCAGGATCAGCATAATGACCAGGACCAGGATAGTGACCAAGATCGGGACCAGGCTCAGGACCAGGACCAGGATAATGACCAGGACCAGGATAATGACCAGGACCAGGACCAGGACCAGGACCAGGATCAGGACTAGGACCAGGATCAGGACCGGGATCAGGACCAGGATCAGGACCGGGATCAGGACCAGGATCAGGACCAGGATAATGACCAGGACCAGGACCAGGATAATGACCAGGACCAGGACCAGGATCAGGATAATGACCAGGACCAGGACCAGGATCAGGATCAGGACTAGGACCAGGACCAGAACCAGGACCAGAACCAGGACCAGAATCAGGACCAGAATCAGGACCAGGATCTGGACCAGGACCAAGACCCGGACCCGGAACGGGAGCAGGATCAGGACCAGGATCGGGATCAGGATCAGGACCCGGACCCGGACCCGGACTCGGACCGGAGTCAGGATCGGGACCGGGAGGGGTCTCGCGCCCCCGCGGGAGGGGCGTGGCCCCGCGTCAGCTATCCAATCAGCGCCGCGAGCGCCTCTGCACGCCCGCCAATGGCGAGCCGGCCGAGGGCTGATAAGGCCGGGCGTGTGACGAGAGCCGGCAGTGGAGGGGCTGCTGAGGGAGCGAGCGGAGCTGCTGAATGTGGCCAGGTAAGAGCGTGTTTTAACTCATCTCTTTGTAAGGTGTGTTTAGAGTGCTGTTCAGGCGTGCGTCGTGCTGCAGGGAAGGTGCCGGGTGGCCACAGCCGTGGCGGGGCTGCTGCTCTCTGAGTGGCTTTCTCTCAGAGGCCTTAGAATCCCAAAACCTCTCCCTGCTCAGGGTTATGAGGCAAAGACTGCGCTAACTTGGGGTTTCATGGTGCTGAATTAATGCTTTAATATGTGAATTTATGCCTTGAGCCGGGTGCTGTTGGGATGCCTAAGGTTGTGAAAGCTGCTCCATGAAAAACTGGGCCCTGTCCGTGGCTTCCCACAGGGCCGAGGAGCCGGGATTTGCTCTTGGAAGGTGGAATGGGGCGTGTGCCTCTTAAACCCGAGAGCTGTGCAGGTCTGGTGGCACAAGGGCGGGTTTAAAAGGGCTTGGAACGGGTTAAAAGGAGCTTTCCAAAAAGCTGTGGGGTGCAGTTTGTAATGAGACACCTCCTGGCGCTGGCTGGAGGGCAGGAACCCCATCATTCCAACTGGGGCACTCATTAATGACTATTAATGCATATTAATGAGCCATTATGCAAACTAGCATTCAGTTATGTGAATTAAAGGGCGTAATTTTTTCATCTCCCAGCCACTAACCAATCCCAAACTGCTGCACCAAAAGAACAAACCACCCTGCAACAAAATGAAAAAAAAAGAAGAAAAAATACACAGACACAAAAACACATAAAAGGGGTTAAAGAGACGTTGGAAAAAAAAAATTAAAAAGCCACCAAGTCCTTTAAGACCGTGGAGACTAAACCAGAACCACTGAGTCCAACCCTGGAAGTGGTGGCTGGAATGCTGTTGTTGCTGGGAGAGAGAATTCCTTAGGGAAGCTGGGAGAGAGAATTCCTTAAGGAAGCTGCTCCCTGAACCAGAACTCTGCCAGGTCTCGGGGTTTCCACAGGTAAGAGCAGGACTCCTCCCAGTGAGGAGTTGGGTAGTGTTGCCCAGGGATGATGCTTTAGCTTCTAAACTGCAGACATCGTTCAGGTTCCCACAGGAACCTGCTGGTTCTGGGGCAGGAGTGTCAGAAAAGTGGCTTCTTCAGGGCCATCTTAATAGTTATTTTCCTTGGAGGTCTCAGGATCGGGATGAAATGCTGTTCATGCCCCACTGGGAATCCACTGAGCAGGATAAGGGGTGTAACTGTGTTTCTCCTGCTCTCTGCACTCTCTGAGCAATGCCCTGGAGTGCTCTGGCTCATGGAATATAATCTCTGTGTGTGACATATTCCTGTCAGACAGCAGTCAGGGGAGGCTTCTTCCCTGCCCAGCCTGGTGCCTTGTGCTCAGCCTGGCACAGATTGGGATGGGGCAGGTTCTCCAGGGAGCTGGAGATCCCTGGGGCTCTGGAATGCAGGGACCTGCAGGGATTGGTGTTTGCCAAGCTGAGATGGAGTTTGTCAGGACAGCACAAAGTTCTCATTCTTGTAGGTTTTGTTCATCTTCCTGAGAGCTAGGTCAGAACTGGGTTTTGTGGTCAGAGAGTCTGAGCAATTCCTTAATTTCTGCTGGAGAAATCCACCTGGCAGAGGCAGTTTGCCAAGGAGCCCATAGTTCTGTTTGGAGAAGAGAGTGCTGGCAGCTCCGTGTGCCTGTGCCCAGCCTGGCAATATCCACAGGGGACACACAGGGCAAATGTTATTAGATGGAACAAAACCACTTCATGGAGGAGGTTTGCTCCTGTGCCAGTGAGTCCTTGGGCAGCAGTTGAACTTGGGAAATCAGCTGGTCTTACCCCAGAAATCACCATTCCAATCAGCATTCATGACATGCCGTGTCCACTGTTCATTATTCACCTAATAATGCAAATGTTGGTTTGGTTTGGAGGACCCAAAATAACTTTAAAACAAAATAAATCACATTTGTCTTCTTTCTTGTTTTTAGATGATGGAATGGCCTTTCTGTGCTGATCTCTGGCTGCAGAGACTGTCAGGCCTGTTAATGGCTGTGAGTTCATGTCCTTCTCCCTGGGAAATGGCAGAGAGAAGAGGCCTCGTGTGGGCCAGAGAGAGCGAGCAGGGGAGTGGACAGGGGCAGGAGAAAGGCCCTGTGGCCAAAGGGACCTCCCTGGTGTCACCAGGTACCTGCAGGGGACAGAATGGATGCTTTGGGGTCACACTGAGGTGGTGAGGGGAGAGTCTGGGGGTAAAATCTGTGTTAATCTCAGGCCTGTGGAAGTTCTTGTCCCTGAGGAAAGGGATGCACATACCTGCCCTCAGGGCGCCTCAGGTCTGACCCACCTGTTAAAGCTTTCTGTGGGTTCTGCAGTTCAGCTGGGGCCCTGAAAGACCTCAAATTCATCCAAACAAGACTTTATCCATCTCTACCCTTTTATTTTAAGGCATCTCCAAGGGCTATTGCTTGGGATTTAATTTCTGTGAGGGAAGATTGCCTTGGCTCTAACACTGCTGCTGGATGATGTCCTGAGGCTGGAAGGGCAGGGATTTGGGGTGGGTAGGATGTACCTGGGGGTGTGGGACTGCACTGCATGCCTGGGAAAGGGCACTGCAGAGCACAGCTCATCCGTCCCCTGGAACTATGAAGGACAAGAAGGATTTGTGTGGCTCATTTTCCCTGCACAAGCACCTTTGGGTAATTCCTGGACAGGGCAGGAAATCAGGGTTGTTGTAAGAGTCCTGTGCTGTCACACACATGTTTACTTGTGTTGTGCCATCACCAAGTGTTCCAGGAAGCAGCTTGGGAAAGGCAAAAATAAAATGGTGTTTCCTGTGAGCAGAACTTGTGGACAAATTTAGTAATATCACTTTCCCACGATAAGTTGGAGACCCAGACAGGGAACAGCCAGGGAGATCCAGGGCCTTGGCACATCAGGGCTAACATTAGGTGAGGTGTGAGGGAGAAGTGGAGGAACAGGGATTGTTTTCCTTGTTGAGATGCATCAGTGGTGATGAAAACATTGGAATACACATGGTGCTGAATGGATCCAGGGCATGAGCACTGCCCAGGGTTTGGTTAATTGTTTGCCTTTGCTCAGAAGCCTTGGCACAACCCTCTCTCCAGAGCAGGGGAGAACTGCTCCAGGCTGAGAGGGAATCTGGTCCCAAGCCAACACTGCATCCGTGGAAGGAGGGGAATAGCTTAGAGTAAGTGACCATACTTTTATTACACAAGAAAATGAAAACAAATACCAACTGAAATGGACTTCATTGAGCTGTAACACAGAGGTGTTCGGGGAGGAGAGGGGGAAGGTCACTGCTCCCCAGGTACCAGGATGTTTTTCAGAACCGCTTTCATGTCGGAGCTGAGGATCTTGGGGAAGGAGATGTCAAAGTAGATGAGGAGATCCCCCTTGTGCTGGGGGTCCTGGAGCAGCGGCATTCCCTCCCCAGGAACCACCTTGCAGTACTTGGGACTGCCAAGCAAAGGAAGGGGCTGAGAGGAGCCATGGGATGATCTTAGGTCAAGTCTGCTCCTCCAGCTTCAGCTGGAGACTTGTCCTCCTCTGTCAGGCTCCACCATCCACCCTCAGCACTCCCATCCACCCACACACAGCCCTTTCCCAGCAAAATGGCCCCAGACCAGAAGAGTCACCCACTGTGGGCATTCTGCTCCTCTTCTTCCTGCCCCAAACCTGCTGGCAAAGCCTTTGGAGTGCCCCAGTGCTCAGGAAATGCTGAGCTATTGCCTGCTCACTGAGACCCATGGAAAGGCCCCATTTCCCCACGGCACTTACTCCACGATGTCGTTGATGGGGATGTTCAGCAGCCTCCCATCCAGTGTCCACACATCCAGGGTGCATCCAGTCAGTGCCTGCCAGGCACAGCGTGGCGCCAGGAGCTGCTCCTGCAGCTCCAGGGCCCAAAGGGGAAGCCCTGCACCCTCACCTTTCCCAGGGGGATTGAGGCAACGTAAATGAGGTTGTCATCTGCTCTTTTAAACCTTGGGTGAAGCTTCTCCTGGACAACAAAGATGATGTCAGCTGGGATGACATTTGGGCCCTAAAATTGAGGGGGAAAAAAGAGATCATGGAACTGTAGGATGGTTTGGGTTGAGAGGGACAATAAAGCTTATGAAGTTCCACTGCCCTTCCATAGATTATCCACACCCTCCACTAGACTGGGTTGTTTCAAGCCCTGTCCAACCTGGCCTGGTAAACCAGGAAATGATTTTACACAGGGAAAGCTGACACAAATTCCTGCTGTTTTGTGAAGGGAGAAGGGAAAGGCATTTTCCTGAAGAAAAAAAGGAGTCTTTTATCAGACTCCTGCTCAGCCAAGGGAAATCAAACTGGGTTTCACAAGTGCCAGGCAGAAAATCACCCCTTCCAATTATTTGTTTTAATCTAAGGAAAACCCAGGCAGGAATGGCTCCTCAGCGTGTTTCTGAGCCCAGGAATGCTCAGTTGGTCCAGTGGCTGTGGTGCCAGGTGCACCTGCTCCAGGTGACCCTGCCCAGAGGTCCCTTCCAGCCCTAGGAGTTCTGGGATTCTGTGTTTACCTGGTCTCCTTCCTTCTCAAAGATGACCCTGGTGCCACGCTTCCATCCGGGCTGCACATCGATTGTCAGGATCTTATCCCTGATGGTGCTTGTTTGGCCATCCTCGTTCATCACCTGGGCAGGGCACCGAGGGGCCCAGAGAGGGAGGGTCAGGACAGCTCCACTGCCCCGGTGGGGAACAGGGAAAGGATGGATCGGACTCCATGGTGGGTCCAAACAGGATCAGATCATAGAATCATGGGGCTGTTAAGGTTGGAAAAGCCCTCTAAGATCATGGAGTCCAAGTGTCACGTCTAAACAGCTGTTAAATCCCTCCAGGCATGGGGACTCCACCACTGCCCACAGCCCATTCTAATGCCTGACCACCCTTTCAGGGAAGGAATGTTCCCTAATATCCAACCTAAACCTCCCCTGGCACAACATGAGGCTGTTTGCTCTTGTCCTAGAGCAGGAGAAACTCGGGGCTGAATCCAGGAGACTGGGGCAGCAAGGGGAGACTTGGCTCACTGAGGGGATAAAGGAGACACAGCACAGTGAAAATGGAAACATGGGAGCCCAGAACACGCTGAGCTCCTCCACCCATCTCCAAAATCAGCCCTTGCTTTCCACCAGCTCCCATATCACCTCCAGTGCTGAATTCCTGTTGCCAAGCCAGGAGAGGAGGACACTGGTTTGGCTCCTGCTGATCCCTCAACAGCCTTCTCCAAGGAGAGAGCCCACCCCAAAATCCACCCCGTCCTCACCACCACGAGTCCTACCCTGCGGGAGATCTTGATCTTCTTGGTGCAGCCATGGAACAGATCCTCGAGGGACACATAGAGATCCCTGATAACTGGGGGGTCCTTCCGGAGTGCCCCTCGGCCCCGGGGCCCTCCAAAGGGCAGGAGCAGCTCTGAGCCATCCTCGGCAAAGAATTCTGCAGGAGGGAGCACAGGGATGGCCCCTCACTTGAGTCAGGGCTGGGGGATCCTCTGGGGGTCTTCACCTCCCACCTTCTCCCACTCAGAATCACCTGAAGGGGTTTTTTCCAGGAGTCTTTCCACCTCACTTGTGTTTATGGCAACCTTGTCTCCCTAATCCCTCTTTTTGATGGGAATCCCCCCAGGAAAGGGTCACAGGCACAGCTGAGGAGCCTGAACATGCACCTCCTGGCCTCTCTGCCACCCAGGACTGGGGGAAGTCAGGATCTAATCTACAAGCACCAGAGGGGGCCCAGAGCAGCAGGGCAGGGAAAGATCCCTGGGAAGCTTAAAGCTCCAAGCATGGAATCACAGCAGCCACCCCAGAGCCCCCTGACATACCTGCAAAGGGGTTGTCCCCACCAAAGAACTCCTTGAAGACTTTCTCGGGGTTGTTGTGGAACACGTATCCCACGCTCCAGGGGTTGTCGCTGGCCAGCTCCAAGGGGATGCCACCTTTGAGCCCCTCTTCTCCAAACTTGTCGTAGATGCCTTTTTTCATGGCTTAGGAAACAAGGAGGGGTCGGGAATGGCCGTGCTGGGGGAGAGCCCCAGCGTGAGGGCCAGCTCCCAGCTGGGCTGTGGGTCACACAGCCAGGGGTGCCAGGGACCAGGGGTTCACACCCACTCCCAGCCCCTCCTGCCCCCCAAAGCCATGGAAGGGAAGCCTGTCCCACTTACGGTCACTGAGCACATCGTAGGCCTCTGCCAGCTGCCGGAACCTCGAGGGCCCCCAGGGCTCCTTGCATTTCAGGGGATGGTAGTGCAGGGCCAGGCGCCGATAGCTACGGGGCACGGAGGGCTTGAAGGTCACCCCATCCCCTCCCTGCCCTGGGCAGGGACACCTTCCACAGACCAGGCTGCTCCAGCCTGGCCTTGGACACTCCCAGGGATCCAGGGGCAGCCACAGCTTCTCTGCCCAACCTGTGCCAGGGCCT
>JAWWEE010000001.1:999131-1017438 GCA_035221455.1 Xenops minutus
GGGTGGGCAGGTCCTGGCACAGGTTGGGCAGAGAAGCTGTGGCTGCCCCTGGATCCCTGGAAGTGTCCAAGGCCAGGCTGGAGCAGCCTGGGCTGGTGGGAGGTGTCCCTGCCCATGGCAGGGGGTGGAACTCTAAAGTCTCTTCCATCCCAAACCAATCTGTGGTTCTTTCCTGGTGTGATGAGTTTGGTGTCTGATCCCCCCTGGCTGTCCTAAGGACCTTGAATTCCACCATTCTCTTTTTCTCCATCTCTGAAAACTCCCTTCCTTGTAGCAATGTCCGTCACTGGAAAAGACTTCAGTGTTTTGTGGTGCCTTTTGATCCCTGGCTATTTGTGGAAGCCTTGGAAGGAGCTGGATCTCTTCTTGAAAGGAGGAATAGCTGTGCCTTGCTGCACTCTGTCATCCTTTTCTGCCTGCACCTGAGAAATAATTTGGGATTTTAACCAAATGATCATCTTTTCCCTTGATGTGACAGAATGGATTTTATACCTGCAGCTTTTGAGGTGTGTGGTGGTGCCTGGCACTTGACACAGGTTCTGCCAAGCTGAGGTGTGAAGGTTTTGGTGGAGATGTAAATGGGACTAATGGAGAAACAAAGGTGAGGAAGCTCATTTGGGGCCACCTTAGCCGACAATGGAGCACTTGGGAATTATCAGAGACAACAGCCATTTTTTTCAGCTCCATTGATGGTTAAAAATCTGTCTCCTGTAACCAGTTTGTGAGGAAATAGCTGCCTTCTTGTTACCTGGTAATTTAGTCCAGATGTTTAAAGGCATTTTGTCGCATTCATGCACATAAAAGTACCTGTTGTGTTCACTAATGATTATAAAACCCCAAACTAACCACCCCCAACGAGCCAACTAAACCTCTCAGTGCTCTGGAACGTGGCTCAGGAGGAATCACATTTCTCTGTCTCAGACATGAGCACCATCAGATTTTTCAAGTCAACCTCCAGAATTCACCAGTGAGTCCTGTAGCTGTAAGAAGAGTTATTTTGTGAAACGTGAATGTTTCTGAAAGGGAATGGGAATGCTGATCCTGGTGTGGAGCAGGGCAGAGACCTCAGAGATCAGTCAGGGGTTGGACTTGATGATCTCAGAGGTGTTTTGTGCCCCAGATGATCCTGTGACTCTCTGAAAGCATTATTTTGAAAATTAACTGATATAATAAAAATGATTACAGGTTTGACATGTTAGTATAAATTATTGATGGAAGTAGTTTAAATGAAAATGAGAGTCTTGGCAAACAAACAGCAGCCAAAATGTGGACTTGCAGTGAAAGTAGAATTTTTCAGGCCCCTTTGCTTGGTTTATTTACTGAGCTTACACAGAGTTGAAAAACTAAATGGATTCTTTGTTTTCCCCTCAGCATAAACCAAACTCTTCTGGCTCTAATATAGAGAAAGGCCCAGGGACAGTGAACAGTTGAATCAATTATTTTACATCAGGTATTTTCCTTTTATGTTCAAACCATGATGGACTAAATATGATTTGGAATATTGGAGTGATATTAACTGGGAAAAAAATGGCTTTTTATGTGTTTTAGTACTATTTAACTCTTACCCAAATGCAGCCTAGTGCATCACAAGGAAATAAGATAATCCTGGAAGCAAATATTATGTGAAACTGAATGTAAATAAATTCTTGTCCTCAGTGTGAGCTCCAAGCTGTCAAGCCCTTTGCTGCTTCTGGCTGCCTCCTGTGGAGTCTGGAAAAGGGAATTCAGCCTTCCAGTTGGGAAGGAAGTCCTTATTCAGCTGTCCAGCACAATAGTGCATTTGTTTAATTTGAGTTCTTAGAGTGAGGGTGGAACTTTCCTTTTTTTTGTTCACCATTAGTGTGTCCTTTCTGCTGGAAAACTGGGATGGGCCCCTGCTGCTGGAATGCCAGGGCATGACTTTCCCAGTCCCTCGGACTTGTGGTATGCCCAGGGTGATGCCAGCTGGTTTAGTTCCAGTGGGAAGCTGAGGGACACATCCTGGGATGTCTTGGAGTTTGACTTCTAAAGTATTTTTACGAAGCCAGACACAAAATCCTGAGGCTCTTGATAGTGATTAAGTAAACCTGATAAAGTGAGAATGTTCTCCAAAGTCTTTTCCTTCTCCTAAGGCATTTTTGTCCACGCTGTAGCTTCCTCCTTTAGTCCCATCACCAAGGCCACACTGGAGCCCAGCTGGTAATTCCACGAGTGATTCCTGCTTGACCTTGGCTGCTGCCAAGGTACAAGGCTCATGCTGGTGCTGCCCATGGCAGTGGCTTCCATTTTAAAGCTCAGAGTTGGGGCTCATGGAAGAGCTTCCATGCCTTGAGTGGCTGCCAGTATCCCCTGGAGATGCCACCCAGCTATTCCGAGCTTCACAGGCTCGTGGTGTTCTCTCTCCAGACTTGTGTAGGTGTTCCCAACACACAGAACTCAGGCTTTGCTTTACATCGAAAGCATATTTGTCCAGGATGGAAAGCGTTGGGAAGAAATACTGGAGCAGGTTTGCCTTCAGGCATTGCCACAACCCGTGGCATCAAGGGGCAGGTGAACCTGCTGATGAGAAAATGCCCTTTCAGTTGTCTCTCCTCTGGCCTGAACTGTGATCACAAACCTCTGTACTGGTAACATTTGCACCACCAGATGAGTGCCATTTATCCTGCTAAGTGACTTTTTTTTCATGATTTGCTTTCAGTAGGAGCAATCAGCAACTGCTGCAGGAAAAAACCCCACTCCAGCACTTCTGTAATTAATGCAGAGGCCAGTTTATTCCATTGCCCTAAATGCTTCCTGTCCATGGCTCTGTCTAGGTTTGAGTTACAGCCAGCTCATTTTCCTGATGTTCCTGATGTGTGGCACACAAAGGGAAGGGCAATTAAGGCTGGACTAGATGTGTACTAAGAGGAGAGGGGCCCTGGGAGGGTGGCAAAGCTCCAAGCAGTGGCTGATGCAGGATCGACAAGATTCCTGTCAGTCTGAGCTCTGCCAAGGGGTGTAGGGAGCTGCTGCTGGAATTGGGAAGAGAGAATTCCTGCTCCCAGGCTGGGAGTTTGGCCCTGCAGGGCCTCTGAAGCTGCCCAGGGATGGGCAGGCAGTTGGATTAATGGGAGTGCAGGAGCTTGTTGCCTTGTCTGGGAGTGGAAAACATTCCCTCATTCCTGTCCTCTTCTGCTGGCACAGAAATGGCCATGAGACCCCTCTGTGGCAGTGACATCTGGATTTTGTGTTAATGGAATGGATCTGAACTGGATGGAGGATGGAATCATCCAGCAGAGAAGGAAATGGAGGGAAAATTCTCTTTCCAAGGAAGTTCTGACTCCTTTTTGACTTTCCTAGACAGCAGGAGCTGTGTCTCCACGCTGGAGGTTTGCTGCCTTCCTTGTCTTCTCTGTATTGCCTGGGTATTTTTTCCCTTCCCCTTCCTTGCTGCTGAAGCACTTTTTGGGTGTTGTGTCCCTGGCTCTCTCAAAATGGCTGGAAAATCAGTGTCTGCATAAAAACCAGGATGGCTTTGCTGCTGCTGGTTTGGATGAAGGTGGGAGTGACTCCCTCAGCAGCTGGGCACAGCTGGAGAAGGGACAAATGGCTTGGAGACAGTTGGAGTTTGGTGTTATCATTGAGAGGAAATCCTTAATTTTTTCATTTCCTGACCTTGGAATGCCGTACAAAGGGTTGGTCTTCCAATTCCTGTAATCCCTTCTGAGCTTCCCAAGCTGCCTCTTAATATCAACCCTTTATATATTCAACTCATAATTATGCTCCTATTCTTTCTGTTCTTCCGACTTCCCAGTTTTCCTTCCCAGTTGAGTTATCTTTGGCCTTTTTTTCACTGAACACTCATCAGAGTGGCTTTTATCCTCCATCCCACGATCGTGACCATAATTCTCTTCCACTTTTTTCTATTTTTAGGTTCTCTTAAACCACAATGTGACTTTTTTTTTTTCCCTGACACTGCATAAACAGCAGGCAGATCAAACGCTCGTGTCCCATAAAATTGACCTCTTTATTTGGATGCTGTAGTGCAACAGAGGACTTGAAAAGAAGCTTTTCCCAGGGAAGAAAAGCTTTTCCAATCTTGGCTCATCTGCTGGTTTGGTGTTAAAATATTTCCTCCCCCCATCAGAATACAAAGGGCTGTTTCTCTCTGTAGGTTGGTGAGCTCTGTCCCATCACATCAAGTGATTTACAGGTAAATATAAATTCCTTGGTCTCAGGAATGCTAAAATTCACTTTAAATGGTTGTTGTAGTCCGTGCAAGGCTTGCACAGCTAAGAATGAGTCAGAGATGTGAGATCTGCCTTTGACTGGCTCCAGATCCCAGGAAGATCAAAGATTTGGTTCCAGATCCCAGGAAGAGCAAGGGAATTCTAGCTTTCCCTTTTGGAAAGTGGAGGAGGGGAAGAAGTATCGTACAGGAGATGTTTTGAATGTGTTTCTGTGCTTTTCCCTGGATTTGGTGCTTCTGAACTACTTACCTAAAACACCTGACCCAAGAACCAATTTGTGGTGTACTCAAAGCTGGTTTTTTTAGATAGGGCAGCCTGAAGATCCCAAATTATCTTCTGTGCACATTTATACAAGGAATTGCTCAAGTTAGAAACAAGTCTTTTCTATATGTCTTAGGAAATATTATAGTTAAACAGGAACTCTGCTCGTCCTTAGAGACCTTATATGAAAGAATTGTTCTAGAAAGTACTGGAGGAGAATATTTATTTACAGATTCTGCTGGAGGAGAATGTCTGTTTCAAGACACTGGATCCCAGCTGGGCTGTAGATAATTCTTCTCTAAAGAATTTTCTGCTCCAAACCTAATTTCTCATACAAACAGTTTGGTTTTTTTTTCCTATACTTGAACCCCACAGTTGGAATAGCCTATTTCTAGAAAAGCTCAGAATAAAAGAAACACCATCAAAACTTGTTGCATTTACAATTTGGAACCGATTTTCTATCTTTTAAAGGCTAGCTTGTCTTATTTTTTAATTATTCTAGGTAAGTATCAAACCTTGGGTCTGCAGGCCCTTCAGTCCCCATGGCCTCTTCCCAAGGCATTTGGGAAGGAACAGGTTCATTGTCAGCTGCCTTGAATTCCTTACAGACAGGTCTGTGTCTCAGTTAGGAAGTTCTCAGGGGCCTATCCATTGAAAGGTTGGGAATTGTGCTGGATTAGCATCCTATGAGCTTGGAGTTCTGAATTTGGAGTGCAGGTGCAACAGGAGTGGCAGTGCTGGTGGCCTCTGTCCTGCCCCAGCTCCCAGGAGGAAAAGCCATGCACAGGAACAGGCAGTGTGGTGTCCCTGAATCCTTA
This sequence comes from Xenops minutus, assembly GCA_035221455.1. Lineage (NCBI taxonomy): Eukaryota > Metazoa > Chordata > Aves > Passeriformes > Furnariidae > Xenops > Xenops minutus. The sequence continues at coordinate 1,004,419 of JAWWEE010000001.1, forward strand.
GACAAAGGATTTGTATCCCTGTGTTGGCCACATGTCTGAGGAGAGCAGAGTTTCTCAAACCCTGCTAATCTCGATGTCTACAAAGTTTGGGTTTCTGGTGCTAAAAATACAGCTTGTGGTGGTTGTTTTTGCTGCCTCCCAGGGTTCTCTGGTGCCCTTGTCCCCACCCTGGGCTGCCTGTCCTGCTCTGTTCTCTCCAGCTGTTCCCTCCTGCCTTGCTCTGTGCTTGCATCATGCCTGTGTGTTTGATGTGCAGCTCCTTTCTTTTCACACCATTCCCCAGCTGTTCTCCACACACATCCCTGTCAGCTCGGATCACAGATCCTGGGAGCAGAGCTGTGCTTAATGAAGGTACTCAGGGCATTTCTGTTTCCTCACAAGCTGCTTTTTCCTAAGCCAGGCTGCACCAACCTTCAATTCCTTCTTTTTTGCCCCCCTTTCCTTCTTCTTCTTTCTACAGGCAGAAAAAGAGTTGCCACAGTGTGAGAGGGCAGAATATTCTTTGGGGCAGTGCAGAAAGTCAAGAGAGGAGAGAGCAGAAGGAAGCATTTGCTCATTTGCTTGTTTTGCCAGGGGGATAACAGTGCTGGGGAAACATCAGGAAAATTTCAGTGAGTTCAAGGATGGAAGGAAGGGCAGTGGGTGGTAATCCCTGGCATTTTAATAGGTCTCCTGAAACTGCTCTAATTCCTCCTTGAAATGGCTGACTTAGCACTGCTTGTGGTGCTTTCAAGGGCAGAACATCTTTGGGAAGGGAACAGTAGCTTGATCTGAGGGCTCCATTTGGCATGTGCTCCAGGGAAGCAAGGCCTGAATTCCCTTAGGGAATGATGTCTCCAGGATAATGTTCCCCTGCAGGGATGTGTCCTCAGGTGGCTGCCTGTTCTATCCCTGCCCTCTCCACCTGAGGGTATTGCCATCCCAGCACTGCTTTCTGTAGCTGTGGAGTCTTCCATGTTCTATCCTGTGACACCAGGAATGTCTCCTGAGGGGCAGACTCCACCTGAAACATCTTCTCTCTCACCCCTGAATGGGGTTTTATCTACTTTTCTCTGACTCACCTGTGGTGCTTGCATCTTGTAAGGCAGTTACTTTGATTTGTCTGATTTCAGCTCATTAAGTTATCATTAAATTAATACTTAACATGGTGCAGGGGGAGGTGATATGGAAACAGGACAGGGTAAGAGGATGGAGACACATTCCCACCAACAGTGAACAGAAGGTATTGAGGTGGGAACAGGCTGGCTTTGGATTGCCAAGAAGGTGTTCATAGACCCAAAGAAACTTCTGGATACTCGAAACAAGTCCAGGTCTGTGCTGTGCTCTTTCATTCCAAGCTTCATTGAGGTTCTTCTCCAGTTTCCTTTGAGAGCCCCAAATCCAAGATTCCTGAATAGGGAACAGGAGAATATTGGCTTTTCCTTGTAGGGAGCAGGAACCCCCCTGGGAAGGCCATGGGAGGTTTTATAGATGTTTAAAGTGGAGTAGGGAAGTTAAAAAAAAGAAAAAAGGAGAAATAAATCCACTCAGATCCTGGGCTGGATTTAGAGCCAAGAATGGAAGGGAGATGCTTAATCATTTTAAGTGTTCAGGAATAACAAGATGGAAAAATGCTGCTGAATGAGCACTTTGGGCAGGAAGGATGAAGTTTAAATTTATAGGAATATTTTTGTTCTATGAACATCAGAGACTTTGGGCTGTTCCACGTGAAATGACCTGTAATGACCATTTTGTCCATGTACTTGAGCAGTTCAGGGTGAACCTCAAATCTCCTTCCTCAGTGTTGTCCTTAAGGGTGCAAAATTCAGGGACTGTATTTGTCTTGATGGAAACAAAAGTAGACAAGAGTTCACCTGCCCTTCAGAGTCTATATATAATCTGAAAGGATGGGAATTAGCACATGAAAACTATTTTTCTCCCCGTTTCTCAGGAGTTCCAGGAGAGGAATCCCTGTCTTGGGAAAAGTCTGGGTCACAGATCTTCCCAAACAGGACAGTCCTGTGTTTCTCTGTTAGCCCTGAGTTGACTGGAGCAGTTCCAAATGGAGACTGAATCATTCAGCTCTTGCCTGTGCATGGAATATACCCATTAAAATGTTCATTTAGCAGCATCACAAACCCCTTGTGATATTGTGGAGGAATGCAGAAATTTGAACCCCTTGGCTCTCACTGAGCTCTTCCGGGCTTTTATTCCTGGCTTTCAACTTCCTGGTCTATTTGCCATGTCTAAACAGACTCTCCTCGGTGTTTTGTAGCTGCAAACACCTCTATAATGAGTTAATTAACCCCTGTTCAGGTGGTGTCAAAGATGTCTTGTCCTGCTTGCAGCATTTAATGAGCATTTTCTGGGGGACTCTCCTTAGATTAGTCAATACCTTTGAATCTTATGATGCAGTTGCTGGAGCCAATTTGCCTGAATAGTTCCCAAGAGGAAAAATCTCAGTTTTATTATTTGGAGAGAGAATCAACTGCTTAGTCTAGAAATTTCTTGAAGAATTTCAATAAAAGTTCATTAAATAGCACAAAGAACTGTCAGATATTGGCATCTTTTTCCCCCCCCCTTCTAATTTCTTCCATGAAACCCCTATAGTTCAGGAGCAATCCTGTAGGCTGTTCCCTTTTGTGTTGCCAGTGTTTAATAAATGAACTTCTTTTCCCTTCTTTTAGATGATGTGTAAGGTAGTTTTCAGGGGCAGCTCTAGAGCCAGGGATGAGGTGTCTCCGTGCCATCAGCATTCCATGTCCTGTCCAGTTCAGTGGGAAGGAGAACAGCTCAAACTCAAGGGCACACAAGAAGATGAAGGTTAGAACTGGGTTCCTCCAAGTCAAGTGACAGGAATTGGGACATTCTTGGATGTCTTTGCTGTGAGGATCTTGCAGGTGTTCCAGCTACTCAAACAATTTGCCTTTATTGGGCAGCATTATCAACAATATTGGGATATTCTGGGGTTTGGGTGCCTGGTAAGTTGAGGTTTTCCTCCTTTTTCTCTAAACTTCATTGGGAGCTGGTGAGGCCTGGGATGGACATGGTAACCTTCAAAGAGCCAGCTGCTTTTGATGCATTCCTGCTGTGGTAATAAACCAGAGGGAATTGAGATTGCTTCTGGTGGAGCTGCAGTGACTTCACCAAACAGATTCCATGGGAATGTGCTAAAGGAGCAGGACTCCATCCGTGTGACTGTCCAGTGATATCCTCAATTTTCCCTCTTGATTTGGGGCTGCTCCTGAGGGAGGGAAGATGCTGTTTTGCTTTATTAGTTTACCCCAATTTCTCTGCTCAGCTTTGGCTTCTTATAAAATATGTGGATTAATTCCTGAAGATCTTGTGGGGTTTTGCTGCACTGGTTTTTCATGGGATGCTGGAATGGCAGAGCTTGGAAGTAGTGGATGCTTTAAAAAGTGACTTTATCCCCATGGGCTTTAAGTGCCATCAAATATAAAGTGAATTTTAAGCCACCCTTGCAATTATAAAACTTTAATATTGGTCTGTGACACTTGGTAGGTTCAAAGTGAACCATTATGGAATAGAATATCCTGAGTTGGAAGAGACCCCCAAGGACCAGCCAGTCTAGACCCTGACCATACCCAGAACATCCCAACAATCCTACCCTGTCCCTCAGAGTGTTCTCCAAATATTCCTGGAGCTCTGGCAGCCTTGGGGCTGTGCCCACTGCCCTGGGGAGCCTGGTGAGAGCTCTGGGTGGAGAACATTTTCCTGACATCCAGCCTGAGCCTCCTCATACAGCTCCTTAAGTTCCATAAACAACAAAACCACCCCCAACCAAACACCACCCAGTCAATAAACACACAGCTTAAATTAAAGGCAGAGTAAATATTTCATGACCCAAACTTGCCTTCTTTTGGCTCTACTCTGTGAATTTGGCCTAGAAACCATTGATGAGGCTCCAAAAGATTCAGGATCTGTTACATGTCTCAACAATGGAAATGTTGCTTCCCCAAAGTGCTCAGTGGTGTAACTTCACAAGGGCTCTTTTTGAAACGACCTGACCCAAGGGCTGAAGGTTTTCGGGGGAGTTGAAGCTTGGAAGTGCAATTTCAGCTGAATTTTGTGTAACATTAATGCAGAGAAGTAGGAATACATTGTCTGTTTTGTTGTATAAACAGCAACGTGTTTGTTTTGGGTTCCCAAAGTGTTTGTGTAGCTGCATTTCTGCCTGGGCTGAAGGGTGAGAACGAGGTGTTTCTAAAGGCATGTAAGTGTCTCAATGTGCTCACAGCAAAGCTGTAACAAAGTTAAGGAGAGTTGTTCTGAAATTCCAACCCAAACCCCCAATCCCAAATGGATACTGTGTCCACAAATGGAGTTACCAGGAAATGTTGAGCCAGAGTGGTGTTGGGATTCTGGAGGGGTAGCAGAAGGGGCTGTTTTGGTGAGAAGCAAACAGTCCATGTCCCCTGGCTCTCTGAACCCCTGGGTATGGCCCAGCTCCAGCTCAGCCCTTCCCAGCTGGAGGGCACTGGAATTGCAGCTGGAAGGAGACAGCTGTATAGGACCAGTTTTTCCTGGGCATCCAGGGGTTCTTTTGGAGCCTGGATTAACTTTTAGTGACTACCTTGCTGAGAATGTAAATGTCACTTACACTTTCTCCAGAGGGACTTGCAGAACTGTTTTCCATGTGCTCCCTCAGTGCCTGTTTTAGCAATGGAGTTGAACAGGATTTAGTCATTCTTTGATTTTAAACTGAGGCTGGTAAATCCTCTGACTTGTGCATCCTGTGCCTCATTAAGGCTCAGGAGCAGGCAGCCATTCCCAACTAAACTGCAGCTGGAATGAAGAGGTAGCCATGATGTAATATTGTTCCTCCTTCCTTCCTCCCCTCATCCTCCATCCTGCCTCCCAAATCTGGGCTAAACTGTTTTTTTTACTTCACCCCGTGCTGGATGAACCCCAGTGTTTAAAAGCAGAGTGAGGAGTCCAGCAGGGGTGACTTGGCAAGAACTGCTGCTGTTCTTCAGCTTGAAACAAAAACCACTTCTGAGATGCAGGAGGAGTTTCCCAACAACATCCCCTGCATGGAGCACCTTCCAATTAGTACTTAAACTCTTTTTCCCAGTGAGTTGTTGGTCAAGTCTACCTGGAATTCCCACAGCTGGGAGCTCCTTCCTCCACTTGCTGTGCCGAGGAGTGGTCACATGGCTGTGTGTACTGCTAAATCTTTCCTCTGCCTTAGCTCCACAGTCATCCAGGCCTGGGCAGCAGATCCTTGGGATGTGCTTTCCAGGATTTTCCAGGGTTGTGATCGTTTTCTAAAGGGCTGCTTTATGTTACCAGTGTTTCTGGCTGAGGCTCTCAAGGCACTTCTGAGGCATTTTGTGAGCAGTTAAAATAAGGTCCTTTTGGAGAATATTTAAAGCCTAGTTGGGAACTTGTTTTAAAGGACAGTTTTCACTGTGCAAGGGATAAAGGAAAGCAAAATCTTCAGGCTGTGGCAGAAAAATATCCCCATAAGTGTGTAAGTGTTGTGATTTTTCATTCCTGGCAAATACTGAGACTGTCCTCAGACTTGAAAATGTAAAAGTGAGTGCCTTCAGTTAATAAACTAAGCTTAATATTCATAGAAACACGAGTGCATCCATGATTCCTGGGACACAATTGGATCCTCAAGGTGTCCTTTGGGTTCTCCAGGTTTTTGTGACACTTGTGGATGGTCCTTGTGTAGCTTTTCAGAGCTGAGACAGTTTGGGACCTTCCCTTTAGGTGTTTAATCTCATCCCACTTATGACTTGGGCAAAATTCCCCAAGCTCCCTGTTCTTTTGTTTTCCTTATCTGTGGAATTCTTGATCTTCTTGTTACCTTACCCTGGGTTTGTTCTTCTTCATATCAATGAAACCACATTTCCCACAGGAATTAGCTCGTGAGATTCCATCCCTCCTGCTGTTCCCTGGTTTTCCAGTTGTTTATGGGCATATTTCATTCACCCCAGCACAGCATTTTGGTTTCAAGATTCCCAAGGCTCTTCCCCCAAGCCAAAGCTCCTGGTTTCCTTGGCTGTAGGAAGTGGGAGACAGTTTCTGGCTCTGCAGAAAACCAGGCAAGGAGCTTCATCTTTAGAACACAAGGCCTAGATTTTAAAATGAATTTTATAGCTCTGCTTAAGAGGGAACATTTCCATGGGGTTTTATTTTACTGTATTAGCAGAGTAATCAAGTTATTCTATTTAATAGATTTACTTCTTCCTGTTCATCAGTGAAGGGCTGACCCTTGTTTTATTCTTTTCTACAATGCAGTGGTAAGAAACATCCAGTTTTTATATGAAAACTTTGCAGTTTAATTGTTTAAAAAAGCTCCAAAGTCTGTAAGCTGAGTGGTTCTGAGCTGGAACCAGAGGCCTGACCCATGCTCAGTGTTTCATTTCTTGGTGGCTCTGAGTGAGCAAAGAGAACAAGATTTGTTTGCATTGTGCTCCTTCGTATCTTTCCCATTTTGGGAGGAAAAGTAAAGCTAATTACTACCAAAACCCACAAGAGTTAATGAAGCTATTTATCACCGTGTATTTTTGGGCTTGGTGTGCATCCCAAAGGAAATCTTCCCTGTGCATTAATAATCAGGGATATTGTTCTACTTTTATCAACTCTGCCAGTGCTGATTAGGATTTACTTAGTGGGAAGGAGTTCTGGGTTTGTCATTAGAGTTGTAACGAGCCTCCACGAATTTTTATTGATTTGGGTGATCCTTTCATATCACAAAATATAAAAGGGAGCCTTTTCCAGCTTTATGTGTCCAGGCTGTGCCTTCTTCCTTGGCCTGCTACTGGGAATCAGTCCCACCATCTGGCTTAGTTTCTCCCTGAGAAATACAGATACCAGGTAAAACTAACTGGCACCTCCCTCTGGAAAAAGGGCAGTGCTGAAAAAATTGGGATTCTAACGTGTCTAAAGCAAAAACAGGCTGTTGACTTAAAAAGGATGGGTAATAGATAATAGAAAAAAGATGGGTAATGGGTAATAGAAAATAGGTTTTCCTGCCCGTTCCTTTTCCCTTTAGCTCCTGCCAAGCTTTAAATACAAGTGACAGTTCTTTGCTTCTCTCGCTGGTTTTGAAATGCCTGGAGAGAACATCAAACACATCCATATGGTGCTGAACACTGGGAGCAGTGGCACAGCAGGCTTTTTGAAGTTGTCCTTCAGCATCCAGCTGTCAGCTGGAAAAATCTGATCTTTTTACATGCTGTGGTTGGGAGTGGTTGTGTAAAAGGTGGGATCCTTTGGGGAAATGGCTGCTCTGCCTGTGAGAGGCAATTCCTTGTCCACTGGAGGTGGTCAGGGGTGAATACCAGGGAACCAGCTCAGCTGTCCCAGTGGAAGGAGGAATTCTCAGGTGAGATGTGACCACTTGCCACCCTCTGCTCACACCTCTTTCATAAAACTGTTCAGAATTCCTCTCTGAGCTGTTTTTTCTCAGCATTAGGAGCAGGTTCCCTTGGGGAAGAGAGGTGTGATCTGGGATTTTGAGGATGAAAATCATAGGAGGGAGTTTGGACAAGATGACCCTTAAAGGTCCAAACCTCTTTTGCTGAAGTAGCGTATGACAGGAATTAGACCAGGAAAATTTTTAGGAATAAAATGAAACCTTTTTCATTTAAGGAAAAACAGAGCAGTGTTTGAATAGCTTTAATTACCTGTGCATTCCCAGTTCCAGAGACTGAGGTATTAACAGTGTTCAACAGATTTAATCCCAAGTGTCTCTATCCAGATGTGGAGCCAATCTAAGGAAGGGCTGAGAACTTCAAATTTAAGCCATAAACCAGCCTGGAACTAGTGGGTTTTGGAAAGAGAGGGAAGAAATCCTCAGGCTCTGCTGAGTTTCCCTGCATTGTATTGAATTTGAGTTAAAACCGAGGTGGGGGTGTCGATCCAGGCCTTGCTGGGCACTGGGAAAAAACACTTTCTAGGTCAGGAAAGTGCCTCGACCTCCATTTGCTGCTGTCTTGGATGAATTATGGGGGAAAACAGCAGCGGAGGAATGAAAATTAATGAGCTTTTCAGGCTCACACGTATTTTTCACAGCCAGTTACTGAAGTGTTAATCATTTGATTACTGGTTGTTGGAGATAAGGGAATAATTGGGCCCTTTTTGTAGATGCTGGGGGTGCTTGACAGGCAAGAGCAGGAATGACAACTCTTGTTTCTGTGGGTTATTGCCTGCAGAGATTGACTGGAACTGAAACCCCTTTACTCTGCTGACATCTGGATTGGGACCAAATTGTATTTCCTGGGTGATTCTCAGTAACAGGCCTTCAGTGAGGTCCCACATGTGGGGGAAACCTGCATCTTTTGGGGCGTGGCTTGGAATCAGGATCCTTAATTTCAATTAGAAACCATTAAAAATGAGTCTTTGGTGCTGGCCAGGGCTGAGTCTTTGCCTCCTGAGTGACAAACAGCCCCAGCTGCAAATCCCACCATTTTTGCGGGGCTGTAGCAAATAGAGTAGCAAATGTTCAGGAAAATCAACTGATTGCCTGTGTCTTGGAAAGGCAGAGCATGTGAGACGCAGGACCATTGAAAATGGTGCTCCTTCCTTTGTGTCGCTGTCCCTGCAGCACGTGGGAAGGGGCTGCAGAGGATGCCAGCCATTCCCACCGCAGCTCCCTGTGTTCCTGTGCTGGGAGGTGGCACTGCCTGTTACATCATCCCAGTTCACTCCACTCCGGCTTCCCTTCCTGCTGCTCTGCACCAGACACTCATCAATATTCATGCTGCTTCCCACCAGCCACTGAGCCTCCTCTCCCTGCCTTGGGGGCTGTTCCACTTTGCTAAATGCAGCTTTTTTTTTTTAACAGCTACTGAGCTAAAAGGCTGATGTCACACTTGCTGCTCCGGGAACTTGCTGGGATATTAAGGATTTAAAAGGGTTGGCTCAGAAATTCTCCCATCACAAAGAGCTGAATGAAGTTGGAGGCACCCGATTGTCAAACAGAAATGGGAATTTCCTTCTCGGCAGCAAAATTGTGGCTGGGCTGTTTCTTGCTTAATTGAAATAATGAGTAAAACTCGTCCCTCCACCTTGAGCTCTAATAAGACTCAGCCTGCCTTGGAAAGCTCGGTTGGGGGGGGGGGATCTCTGTAAGGATTAAGGGAATTGAGTTTACAATGAGAAAATCAGCAACTTTAGGGTCTCTCAGTACTTTAAAATACTCAGGGCTCTGTATAGAGGGGACAGAGGGCGTTTCTGGGGCCACTTTGGTTATTCTGCTGGTTCATTGATCAGGAATGTCAAACATGGGATGAGAGAAAAATAAATAGGTGATATTAATCACAGAATCCCAGAGGGACATTAAGGATTACCCTGGGCAGGGACACCTTCCACTAGACCAGGTTGCTCCAAGCTCTGTCCAACAGTTCCAGGGATGGAGCATCCATGTGTTTCAGAATTACCTTGGACTTCCCAAAGTCTCTCATATTTTCCAGTAGTTTCTGTGGAGTTAATTTTGATTGCCTCTGATATAAATAGACTTGGAATACCTGCGGTGATTAATTATTTCTTACTGTGTTGTCACCTGCTGGCTAACAAATGGAAATGGAAAACTGGGAGATGCAGAGCACACCTTTCCCTGTAGTTCACCAAGGTGCTGTGGGAATGAAATTGGAATCTGGGAATCCTGCAGTGCCAGGCTCTGCATTTTGCCCTGTGTTTTGTGGGTGCAGGCCAGTGATTCCCACGTGGAGAGCTCCAGGCAATCCCTGAAGCCAAAGCGATTGATCCGGGACTGTATCAAACAGTTCCAATAGTGCTTTTAATTAAAAGGGAAAAGAAAAGCCTTTTTGTGGTGGTGACCTGAAAGAAATGAAGGATTGGCAGGGATTCACTGAAGGTCAGTTGTTTGACACTGGTATTGATCCTGTCTGCATTCCTAGAGTTGCTTTTGGAGGGAGGATGCCATAAAACTACACAAACAAATGGCCAAACCCCCTGCTCTTAGTTGAGTTTTCTGTTCTCTGTCCTTCTCTCCCCCTAAAATCACGGACACACTGCTGCAGCAGCATCCTTGTGGCACTTTTTCACTGGAGCAGGTTCTGCTTGTAAGTTCTTGGAGAACTTTGACTTATTTTGGGCAGATTTTTGCCATATGGGGGTCTTTTTGTAGCCCTTTTGTAGCTCCTTGGTCACCATCCCTGGAGGGATTTAAAAGCCATGTGGATGTGGCCTTTGGGGACAGGGGTTAGTGGTGGCCTTGGTAGTGCTGGGGAATGGTTGGACTTCATGATCCTAGTGGTCTTTCCCAACCAAAATTAATCTGTGCATCTGTTCTTTATATTTTTTGCATTTTACAAGTGTCCTCATGGGCCAAAACGTCTCTTGAGCTGCCAAAGAAATACCTAAATGTCGATATTTTCCATCTCCAGAGCTTCACTGGCCCACAGCACCTGTGTAGAACAGTCCAGCTGCAAATTTCCTTTGCCAGAGGAAAAAAGAGGACTAAAATAGAAGGGACAAAACTGCTGGAAGACTTTGTGTTCCGCATGTGCTTCGCTCCCTCCGAAGGATTCACTGGCAGCCTTTTAATTTCCGCTGCCTGAGCCTCGTGTGTTTGATCTCTCCGTGAGCTTCAGTCCATTGTTTGCTCTGTTTGGAAGGAATATCAAAAATAGAATCAGTTAAAATCAAGGTGAGCTGCCCCTGGGAGGAATGAAATGCAATATATGTAAGGGAGAGATGGAGCATCTCCAATTCCAAAACTCTCTGGATATTCTGCATTCATTTCCTAAACTGAATCTTAAATTCCTTCTTAAAGAAGCCCATCTTTATAACAGGCCAACAATATAATTTATAACCTAAGCTGGGAATAAATTCCCTTCAAAGAGGCTGTTTGAGCCATTTTCTTTGGACATAAAGAAGCCTTTGCTGGCTGGTGAAATGCAGGAACCACTGAAGTGGCACGAAAGCCACTTGCACAATTTTTGTAGTGTTACCAGTACAAAATGTTCTTATTCCCTGGGATCAATGGGAGCTGCCTTTCATTCCAGCAGCCAGCCAGCTTTATCCTGCACAGCCAGGACAGGCTTGGAAAAATGGGCATTTAGTGCTGCCCTTTAAATCAAGAAATCTATATCATGTGTATATATATATTTCTATACCTATATATAAATCTGTAGTGATACTTTTTATAATTAAAAACATCTATTTTTTTTTCTGGCAGAGTCCTTAATTTTAGTTGTAAACAAAACTACTTAGAGGGGTCCATGGACGGATTTTCAGAAGGTTTATCCTTCAAAGGCCTTATACTGCTTTTACTTTTTCTTGATTTTATTATTTTTTTTTCATTTTTTTGAGGACTTAAGAATGCAAAGAATTGGCTCAGGTGGCCCTTTGGTGTGATCTCATCTCCCATCAGGAAAGAAATGGCAGGATAAAGGAGGTTTGACAACAGAGCAGGAGTGGAATAAGTAGGGGAAAAAATGAGGGTAAGAAATCCTTTAATTACAGCAAGGAGAGGCTTTTTGCCTCTGCTCTCTGGGACTGGACTGGGTGCCATCCTTGGAATTCCTCTCTGAGACTGGGGATAAACTCCTTGAGAATTCCTTGGATGAATCCAGTCTCTGTGCTTGGACAGTGAATTAGTTTTGTTTCCTGCTTTGGGGAACTGGGGGAAGTTCCCAGAGTCTGACAGTGAAGAGCAGAGGAGGAGGGTTTGTAATTAACTAATTCCTCTGGCTTTAAGCAGGTTGGATCTCTGTTATCCAGGTCTGGGAGAGGTCGAGGGAAGTTTTCCAGGTCTGGGAGAGGTCAAGGGAAGTTTTCCATCTCTCCAGTGAAAAGGCTGGATGTGTTGATTACTTTGAAGACTATTTTGCTTTGCAGATACTGTTTTTTTTCCCCTGATTGCTGATGCACTGAAGTGAACTCAGAGATTTAAAGTGTGACTTTTCCAGAGGAATCCTTGGACAAGATTTATGAGAGAGGTGAACCTATTCTTTAGAAAAAGAAGCAGGGCTGTCAGTCCTGGTGCATCCCACATTCCGAGTGGCACAATCTCAGTAATTTTCCTGTGTAGGTCACTCCTGACTGTTCCCTGAGCCCTCTGCAGAGTCTGGCAAGGAATGCCCTGCTAATCCTGCACTGGCAGGAGCTCATTTGTGCTATCCAAAGGGTCTCTTCCCTGCTCCCCAGTGCCTCCTTAGGGCCCTCGGCGTGGAATGCTGCTGGTGGGATCTGTATTCCACACGTGCCATCAGTCAATGTCAGCAGTGCTGGCTGGGCTTGGACACCCAAAGCCCCAGGAGCAGGACAAGGCAGCCGGCAGGAATCCCATGGAACGACCTTGGGATCTCTGCCGTGGCTGCTGTCATATCACAGGCGTTGGAACCACGGGATCAGCATCGATCCCATCTTGCAGATGGATGCTCTTCCTGAAATCCCTGCCAGGCAGGGGCTCAGTGCTCCCAGACAGAGGGCATGGAGCAGGGGGACTTGATCAGCTGAAGGCTTGGAATTGAGTTGCTGGCAGTTTCACTGATGGGAATGTCACAATTCCCATCCTTTTACTCAGCGCTGTGTTTGCTGGTGCTGTCACTGATCCTGCTGCTGGTTTAGGAGAGTGTTGGTATTTGGGCATGTGCTTGTTCCTGTGCTGAGCCAGGGACCAAACCTTTCCTTTCAGGAATTTCCTATTTTTATGTACCAGGACAGTTGATTTCTCCCTGTCCCGGGACACATGAAAATGTCACAGCCCATCAGAATTAACACAGATAATTAATGTGCATTAACATGGGGTGAGCACCAGTCATGGTGAGGGACCCCAGTGACCTCTGGGGCTGCTCTGCCTGGAGGAAACCATCTGAGCAGGGCAGATCCGAGCTGAAAAACTCCTGCTGGAGCTGGTTGCCTTCCCATGCAGAAGTATACATGGTTAATTGGATGATAGGAGATACTCCAAAGGCTGGAACTCCTCTGCTCTGGAGCCAGGCTAGGAGAGCTGGGGGGTTCACCTGGAGAAGGGAAGGCTCCAGGGACACCTGAGAGCCCCTTGCAGTGCCTAAAGGGGCTCCAGGAGAGCTGGAG
>JAWWEE010000001.1:1017538-1036866 GCA_035221455.1 Xenops minutus
CAGAGAAGCTGTGGCTGCCCCTGGATCCCTGGAAGTGTCCAAGGCCAGGTTGGAGCACCCTGGGCTAGTGGGAGGTGTCCCTGCCCATGGTAGAGGGTGGCACTGGATGGGCTTTAAGGTCCCTTCCAACCCAAACCAGTGTGGGATTCCATGTGTGTGTATATCCTTACGTATGTAGCTGCACAGCTGATATGCAGAATGGTCCCTGCAGTTGCTAAAACTGGATTATAAACTTCTTGTACACAATAGACAGGACTGAAGGGTCTGTTATTAAAATGTCCCTTGACTTGGTATATAAGTAGCAAAATTATTGCCTCTCTAATGGAATAATTACATGTGTTATCTTAGTGCTGAGTTCCAGTGCATTATGAGCCATGGCAGTGCTACATTCCAGGGTCCACAATTATCCTGCCACTGGCTGGTAATTAAGGTTTGGATTCTTAATGAGTGCTTAGACCTGGGGGTGTGCACTGGAGAGCAAAGACACGAGTGGTTATTCAAAAAGAGCTAAAAACAGATTATTCTTCTCAGTTTTGATCCTTGTGTTGCAGGCCTGGGTTGGAATTTTCAGGGATTTCAAAGCTGTGGAATATTTGGAACTCATTTTTTATTAGTTTAATAAGTGGTGGTTGAAACAGTTCTCAAAGGCTACGTCTTTTAATACCACTACTTGTGGTTTCCTGTTTTCTTGCAGCCTCTCTGTTGAATCATATGAATTTATTTTACTTACATTTATTTGACCAATTTAATAACTTCTTTATCTAATTTATTTACCAATAAATTCTCCCCCAGTGAGGTGGGCAAGCACATGGCTAGTTTTGCAGAATGGCTCCCCTTCCCACAATCTGTGTAAAGTCTTTAATGACCTGAATGCAAATTTGACCTTCCCATAACTGATAACTAATAATATATTCTAATTCTGTGGAACAATCCCTGTCCAAGTTAATTTTCATCCAGGAGTTTTTAGTTCAAGTGTCAAATTATTTGAGATACAAAGGTCCTATTTTGACTGCATGCAATGAAATTTGATGTCAAAATTAAGGTATTAGATATTAAATACTAATGTAAAGGTGAATTTTGGAGTAGTTGACAAGTCACTGGTTTGTCCACCAATGTGGACAATATTCAGCTTGCATAGTGTGACTGGAGTGTGTGGATTGGGGAATATGAACTGTTTATTTAGGAGTCTTTTTTCACTTCCATGCAAAATTCCTGCCTGCCAGTACTGAAACTTCCCAGGAGCCTTAAGATGGAGAAGAGGAGTGGATAACTTTCTTCATTGAATGCATTTAATTCACTCTGTCAGCCCTGGAAAAGCTTTAAAGGGCCGTGGGCTCCCTGCTCTGTCTCCACAGTCTGTATTTCAGGGAATCTCATTGTTAGTCCCTGCATTTCATGCCCAGAATACGTCAGGGTTCATTTTGCTGCCTTGCAGGAAGGGAGGGGAGGGAGAGCCCCTGAATTTTTGCCTCCAGCAGTACCTGGCACGTTCCATGCTGGCTCTCCAGGAGCCACAAGCTCCGTGTGGCCCTTGGCACAGGCACTTTCTCATGGCACCCACTGAGGGAACGTGGCCCCTCAGCCACCCTGGCCTCTTTCTGCTCCTCCCTCTTGCTTTCTGTCCAGCTGATGGCCAGCAATTAGTCCCAGAGTTGCAGAGAATGAGAATTAGGGAAAGATTTTTGTTTGCTTTGCATTGGTTTCTTTGCCTGGCTCTTCCATCTGTCTGGGCAGGGATCCCCCTGGCCTTCCCATGTTGCTGCAGGAGCTTTATCCTGCTGATCTCTGGGGATTTACTGGCTGGAGTGGCAGGAAAAGCACAGTTTGGTAAATCTTGAAACCAATGGACAGAGATGAGGGTTTTTTTCCCCAGAGTTTGATCAGGGAGGAGGTTGCAGAGAGACTTTGTGTGGCTCTTTAGTCTTTCAGGTGCTGAATTTAACTCCTGCCTTGGGGGAAAAAGGTCCTGAATGCTCCTCAAATGTGTGTTTTTATAGCCACACAAACATTAAACATATATATGTGTGTACAGAGTCACTGGGGCTGTGTCAGGCACTGGGAAGCTCCACAGGTCCTGTGTGAAGGCACCTTTCTAATCAGCAGCAAGTTCCTCTAATTGGATTTATCCACATATGCTCTGGCTGATAAGCAGAAGGTTAATAAGAGAGAAAGTCGATTTTCTTAGTTGCCAAATTCCTATTTTTAGTCAGATAATTTAGGGGAGAAATGCAGCTAAAAGCATCATTTTATTCCTGGTCTTAATGTAAAGCAAGGATTAGTGTCTTTTAAACAGCCTTTCTGTCAGCAGCTTGGTTTGAGTGCTGGAATTCCAGCTGGTTCCATGAGCTGAGGATTTTCTAAGACTCCCCAATCCTTTCCCTCTATAAAGTGCATCCATTGCTTTCTACATGTTGTATAGGGAGGAAATGAAATCCCAGATTGGTTTGGATGGAAGGGATGTTAAAACTCATCCAGTCCCACTCCTGCCATGGGCAGGGACCCCTCCCACTATCCCAGGTTGCTCCAAGCCCTATCCAACCTGGCCTTGGACACTTCCAAGCCTCCTGTGCCAAGGACTGGGTCAAAAAATACTCTTTAACATTCCACCAGTGAGGAATCCCATCTTGCTGGCCTGTGAGAGTTTCCCTGAGGTTTGCAGGGAGTCTGGAAGGATCTGGATAATGGCAGATGTTCACAGAAACAGAGGGGGGTGCTGAGCTCTTTTACTGTGGAATCAGTGCCTGAAATCAGTGAGTTACACCAAGGACCAGCTTCTCCCAGTCCTGTCCTTGTCCTGGACCACATTTCAGTGTGTGCCACACCTGGGGGCTTGGTCAGGGAGAGCTTGGAGGGCACTTGCCAAGTTGCCTTAATGTCTTCCCAGCATCATTTGGGAGCCAGACTGGTAAAAGCCCTTGGACACAGCTCCAAAGCTGCCCAGGCACCCACATTCCTGCTGTAAACAGGCTGGTGGAGGCTTGGCTCAGTTTTCTGTGGAAAGTGGGTCACTGGGAATAAGTGGTTTAGCTTTGTGTCATTTGAGGAGAGGCAGGAAAACATGGAATAATGGAACACAGCAAGGCTGACGTCAGATCTGCTCTGGGATCCTGCTGCCTTGGGGGTGGGAACACGCTGATGGATGGGGACCTGGAGGGCTTGGAAGCATCTGCTGTCCTGGATGTTTGATAAGGCAGAAATACAGAGGAGGAACAGTGGCTGGAATGGGGGAGAAATATTAAAGAATATCTTCTTTAATATCTTCTGGGAGGGTCCCATTCTGTCTCACCCTCCTTCAAGTGCAACAAAACTGGGAAGAATTTGATCCCAAACCCTGCTGGGAAACTGGACATGGTGTTCAAGTGCAAGGCAGAGCTGCTTTGGGATGGCAAATGCAAAATTGTTTTGTGCTTTACACCCTGAGTGTGGACACAGGATAAAGATGGCACCAAAAGATGAGGCTCAGGGTTGGGCAGATTCCTTTGCCTGGTTCCCACAGAGCCTCACTGCCATTTCCAAGGAATAAAGGTTATATTTGGTGTCAGGCTTTTTGGGCTGAGCAGTGCAAATAGTGCTGCAGGATGTGTGGAGTCATTGTTTGAACTGTATCATCCCAGGGGCTTGGATTGTTTTCATCTGTTCCCTGTGTGCTTTCTTGCAGCTTTTCCGACGTGTGGCAGCTGCCTTGCCTGGCATGGAAAGCACACAAGACAAAAGTAGAGAAGACAGTATCCTTTATGCAGCTGTGCCAGGCATTTCCTGGAGGAAAATCCACTGCAGCCCTCGGCCAGCTTGTGGACATCCCAGAAACAGGGGGAATAGGGGCAAGTAACCTTCGAGCTTGGAGTGCTGAGGGAGAAGGATTGGTGGGCTGGAAGGTTGGGACTGGGAGTGTGGAGGGTGCAGGCAGCAGGGGAAGGATGAGGGGGTATGGAAGTGTGGGAAGGTGCAAACAGGCCCAGAAGGATTCTTTGCTTGGTGTTTGGGTGTGGGGTGGGAAAAAACAACTGCAAAGAGGCCCTATGGCTCTTGCAGATCTGACTGACAGGATCCCAGAACAATCTTCTGCAGGTCCCTTCTCCAGCCCTCCTGCTTAAAGCAAGGCTTAATCCCAAAATCTAGGCCAGTTTCTCAGGGTCACATTCAGGGAAATTTGGGAAATCTCCAAGGATGGAGATCCCACAACCTCGCAGGGCATCCTGTGCCAGTGCTGGACCCCAGTGTGAGGGAGGAGAGGACTCAACTGATGGCATGAAGGATGGAAAGGGGATAAAGGGTCTCTGCATGACAAGCAGAAATGGCTAAACTGAATCACTTACCTGGCCAGAGAGTGTGTTTGGAACAGGAATTTTCCAGGGTTCTTGGTTTTTTTTGCAGCTGGGAAATGGAGGAGAAATGGTGCCTTGGAGGAAGGACGTGGAAGGAAAATGGTAGGAGGGGGACGAGCTTGGTGCTGACATTCCATCAGAGTGCAGGGAAAAGGATTTGGGAAGCTCTGGATTGCAACTGCTGAGGCACGAGCCTCGTGCTTTGATCAAAACCACTTGGTTATGCAGGTCCTCAGAAGGTTAATGAGCACCCATCTTTATTAATGAGGGGGCAGAGTGCACAGGCAGGGGCTCTATCAGGGAGTTTCATCACCAGGCTCCAAATGGGAGTGCAGTGAGGGCACTTGGAATTGGCCTTCCTGCAGCCTGCAGATAGCAGAAATGGAATGGGATTAATGGGGGTGGATTTTCCATCAGCTTTTTTGCAGGACATGGATCAAGGATCTCGGACTCCTCGTGCTCAGAGATGGAGCTGGCAAAGCATCTCTGACTTAAATGCACAGTGAGTTTAGAGCAGCCACATGGACCAAATATTTGAATAATTGGTCTCTTGTTTCCCTTTCTGTGTTTATTTTCTCCAAACCTCTTTAAAACCTTCACCCCCCTAAAGGAGTAAGTGGAAGTCCCAGCCATGTGATCTCTGTGTTCCCTGATAAGGGAAACTCTGGAGATTTGTGCTGAAGTTGGGGATTAGCATTCAAAGCTCCTCCTGGGAAAGGCTCCTTGAGGTTGGAACTGGAGGGCATCCACTGGGAATCTGAGTGCTGCAGAGCGAGCAGCTTGTCACAGCTTCAGAGCAGCCAGCTCTGCAGTGTCCTTGTGGGGTATCAGCTGGTGTTGGAAGGGGGGAATTCAGGCCTTGTTGGCTGGTTGGGGGGGTCAGCAGACAGATTTGACTAGAGCAGGGATTGATGGGAGTGCTCAGGGTGGCACATCTGGAGCTCTGGGGGGTTAGGAATGTCCACAGCCTGAGGAGGAATGTGGTGCTGGGGCTTCTAACAGCACACCATCTTTATGGGATCACAGGCTAGTTTGGGTTGGAAGGGACCTCAAAGCTCATCCAGTTCCACCCCCTGCCACACCTTCCACTAGCCCAGGTTCCTCCAGCCTGGCCTTGGACACTCCCAGGCACGGGATACCCATTATTCCAACCCTCTCCTGCCAGTCCCAGAGCTGAGTGTGGGCAGGCAAAGGAGAGTGAAGCACTTGCCAGCTGGCTGTGGCATAGAGGAGCAGAAGTTTGGGAAGGAAGCTGTCCCTTCCTGGGTTCCTGCAGGCTCCTGCCTCCACCAGAGCTTCCATGTTCTTTGGGCCAGCAGGCAGAGCCCCTCCTGGATGCCCACTGTTCTCCAGGCTGGAATACTGGATCCAGCATGGATTCCACACTGAGGGTTTCCAGGCTGTGACTGGTTCCCTCTGAACAAGTGACAGGACAAGAGGAAATGGCCTCAGGTTGTGCCAGGGGAGGTTTAAGTTGGATATTAGGGAACATATCTTCACTGAAAGGATGGTCAGGCATTGGAATGGGCTGCTCAGGGCAGGAGTGGAGTCCCCATGCCTGGAGGGACTTAACAGCCTGTGGATGTGGCACTTGGGGACAGGGTTACTGGTGGCCTTGGCAGTGCTGGGGATGGTTGGACTGGATGGGCTTGGAGGGCTTTTCCAACCTAAATGGTTCTGTGATTCTGTGGAAATGGTGATTGGACCCTTCAGTGCATCCAGACATCTTTACTTCCTGCAGGAAGAGATCCCTGGGATCGCTGGGAAGAGCAGACTGGCCAGAGACCCGTTTGGGGGCTGACATTGTCTCTCCTGCCCTTTGAACGTGCTAGTGCAAGGTTGGGGGGTGTGGTGAGGAACCTCAACCTCAGCTTCTCTTGGGAGCAAGTATTGCAGGGCAATGCTGACATTCCAGGGAAGTACTGAAATTCCAGGGCAATACTGAAAACACCCATCAGGGAAACAGAGCTGGAGACCCGTTTGCCTTAACTCCCTCCTTCCAGTGATTGACATAAAACTGGAAAAGCCTCAAGAGCAGCCTGTCAGTGAAGGAGGCTGTTCCTGCTAATCCCATGTGGCTCCCACCTCTCTCCAGAACATCACTGCTCCCCCTTCCCTGTCCTCTCCATTGACTGCAGTGTGAATATTGGCTTGCCCCCCCCCTCCCGTGATAACGTCCCGCAGTTCCTCATCGCTGCCTGTCTCGTGGAGATGGTTATTGGCTTCACAAGCACACACACACACACACAAACACAGAGAAATGTCAGTGTCTTCATTATTTATAAGAAAAACAAAAAAAAGCCAAACTATCCCAGCGTATTCTAGTTATAACTTTAAAAAAAACAAAAAGGAAAAAAAAAAAAGGAGAAAAATAGGTACAATTTCTTAATATTTGTTCCTTTTTTTAATATGTTATGATACCGCACTTTGGAATGAGGGCGACCGAGTAAGTTTGGGATTGGACTTAGATGAGATGTGCAGAAGAAGGCTTGCAAATCTGACCCACTGGAGTTCTCTGAGGATCTGGGAATGCGTAGACAGCGGGAATCGCGGGTGGAGGCGGCGCATGCCGAGGGCTAAACGCTTCTCCTCGATAACTAAACAACAAAAGAAACCCAAGCTCTTAATTCCCTCGAGCAGAGCGAGTCTGCCTGGTGTCCAAACCCACCCCAGCAGGGCTTTGACACCACCACAGGCTGCTGGAGCTGGGAATTCCACGCTTCCAAGGAAGCGCGCTGGGGAACGCGGAGGGGCTCTCTTGAGCGGGATGAGTGGTTTCTGGAGGATTTGGGGGGGAAGAAAAGGGTGGATGTGCATTAGCAAAACACTTGCAGGAAACAGGGAAATAACGTTTCGAGTGCAAGAAGAGTTTTAGGAGCATATTTTTTTTTTCCTTTTGAAGTAGAAAACATCAATGAAGTGAATTATTCCTGCCCGAGAGATGGGAACGTAACGTTCCAGCTGTTTGGAGGAGGAAGCATTTTGCTTCCTTTTTTCCTTTGTTTTGTTTTTTTTCTTTTTAGGGGAAATAATGAAATCAGGACTGGCACTAAAAGCTGCCAAAGCCGATCGAAACCTTGGAAATTTGGGAGAAAGAGGGAAGAGCAGGTGACTGCCCCAGTGGAGAGGGAATGGCTCCTGCTTTTCCAGAGCGTAGGTCGGTGGGGAAGGGGTGTTTACTGTGATCCTACAGGAATCTAGTTGAGCCATCTTAGATGGAAAGGGAGGGACTTGAGTAGGATGGAAACCAACTTCTGATTATGCAGATTTATGCCTTTATTTTTTAGCTTTTTGGGGTTTTTTATGTTCAGTCTTCCGAGTCGGTTTAGTTCGGTTCACTAGAGCTGTATAGTTCGGTTAAACAAGTAGTAATTCAGTTTTCTATTGAACTAAGCTTCCAATTAATAATTTTTTTTTTTGATATTTATTTCTCGGCTTCATTTTTTTTTTTTTTTACTCTGTTCATTACTGATTTTATGGGTTTTTTTTCCTTTTGGCTGAGGAATCTGTTGTAGAGCTTTTGCTGGTGTTGCGAGATGTAGCTCCCCGAGACCCACGGAATGGAACACACTAGAAGTGCACCCTTTTAATCTTTACTAGTTCATTGTGAAGTTGCTGTGTAAGTTAATAAAAACACACCTGTAAATACATTGTTTGCTGGGCAGATCTGGCCGAGGTGCAGGGAAGGAATTCTCGAGTCTGGGTTGCGATTGCTGCCTAAATGGACAATTGCAAGGGAATGTTCAGGCTCCTCCTTGGTTCTCTTTGCCCCTCTCCCTGCCATCTAAAATGGGGGAGAGGAAGGGAATCGTCCTCACCACCACTTTTCACCAGGAAACGGGCATAAAAGAGTTGGAATTCTTCATTCCTGATGGGCTCGTGCCCTGCCCTGGGTTTCTGGCAACTCTGCACAACAATAACTCAAAGGCAGAACGAGATGTAAAAGTGCTTTTCTAATGCAATATTAAAGGCGAGTTTTTTTGACGTGGCATGTCTTGAAATAAACATCAATGATTATGTGATAAAGGATCATTCTTTCTTTGCAAAGAACCTCTCTGGGGGGAAGGAAACCTGGCTGCTTTTCCTGTGTTGTACTGTTCTTACCCATGCAGAAATGCCTCATCCTGCTGCTTCTTCCTTGGCTTTCTTCTCCTTTGGTTCTTCATGCAGCTTCTTCTGGTCCTCATTTGGCTGTTTCCCACCAGTACATCCTTGATTTTCTTTCTTCTGGTAGAACCAACCCCCTCTGCTGCCCATAGTCCCAAGCTTTAAGCACTGGATTTGCAAGGCTCAGCCGGAGGGTTTTATGGGACCACCAGTGCAGCTGCTTTTCCTGGGAGACCCGAGAGCAGGTTGGGCCGTAATTCCCTCTAAACAAGGGTCTGGTGAGCACCATTCCCACAGCTCCAGGGGGCTGCAGGAACATGGGTGAGGCAGCCCTGGCTTGGCCCTTCACCACGAGGCCCTGGCTATGCTCAGGTATGTTCCGACAGTCCTTGCTGACAGTCCGTGCTTAACGTGACCACAATCCCGATCCCAGCTTCCCGCAGCAAAGATGACCACAGGACCAACATGAGCTTCATACTTTACTTTTGTTCTTTTTTTTTTTTTTTTTTTTTTTTTGCACCATCTGGTTTTAGATTTCACCTTTCCTTTGCTCTTTGGGAACCATGGGACCAGACCTTTAGAGTGCTGACTTGTGTGCGATTTTTGGAGCGAAGGTCTCGGCTCTGTTTCCTTTCCCCTCCCCGCTGTGCCCTGCTCGTTGTACAGCCCCAGCACGCAGCTATTCCATGCCTCACCTTTTGTCTTGGTAAAAGTAGTTGAAGAAATTGTGTAAGGGGGGATAAAAAAAGGTTCCTTTTCTTCATGTTGGAATGTCACTGGTACCTCAGCTCTGTTTGGTAATACCGACAACGACAAGAGAACAAATCCTTAGCGCTTGAACTAAATAAATACCTGTCTCATTGGAAAGCTCTGGGTCTCTTCTCTCCATCACAACGCAGGTGGGAGGTGCAGCTCCTGATGGGGGGGCTGCAAGTGCTGCAGGACGAGTTTTTAAGGGCAACAAGAACTTTTTGGAGGGTTTCTTTGCAGAGGGAAGACGTGGAGCTGTGTGTTTGCCGTTCCTCCAGTTCCATGCAGTGTCTCTGAAATTTTCCAGCTGTGCCTTTCTGGGCCTTTCCTGCTCTTGACATCCAGCTGTTCCCTTTCCAAGGGCCTCAGCTTCCCTGGGACATGGGTGGAGCAACCCCACCTTCCCTGAGGAGGATCCTCCTTAACCCCTGGAGCTGGGCAGGCGAGGGCTGCGGGGCCGGGGAGGTGAGTACCAGTACCAGATGCTCGTGGATGGGTTATCCTTGTCTTTCCTGGAGGAGAGAATTGTGGAATCACAGGATGGTTGGGTTGGAAGGGGACTTAAAGCCAGTCCCAACCCGCTGCCATGGGCATCTTCCACACAGGTTGCTCCAAGCCCCTGGTCGGGAGAGAAGGGCAATTGCCTGGATTTGGTGTGGGAACAGCAACATCCCAACCTTGGTGAATCAATTGGTTGTGAGGCCATGGAGATGGGCTGGAATTCAGGGAAATGAGCCATGTGGGGACAAGTCACTGGGGGAGCTTCTCTTCCTTGTACTTGGCGCCTCCAGACCCTGCCCTGATGGGTGGGAGCCTCAGGAAATGCCAGTTCACCTCTTGGCAGTGGGTTTGGGATGGAAGGAGCCCAGTGGGATATCAGAGCGTGGTGTCAGCTGCTCAACTCCTTGGAATTGAGCCTTGGGGCTGTCACCTCAGACACTGGTATCCCAATTTCCCAGCTCCAAAGGGGGCTGGATTAAACTGCAGGGAATGGGCAGGGGGCTCCCCGAGGGTGCTGGTCCCGGTGGGTCACTCCTGCTGCAATGGGTCCAGCTCTGCCCCCAGTCCTGCTCCAAACCCCTCCAGGGAGTGGCTGGCTCAGCCTGGAGGGTTCTCATGGACTTCTC
Source organism: Xenops minutus (assembly GCA_035221455.1). Classification (NCBI taxonomy): domain Eukaryota; kingdom Metazoa; phylum Chordata; class Aves; order Passeriformes; family Furnariidae; genus Xenops; species Xenops minutus. The sequence goes on from JAWWEE010000001.1 coordinate 1,027,848, forward strand.
TGCCTGCTGGTAGAGCCAGCCCTGATTTTTCCAGGCTGGAGCATCCCCAGCATCCCCCGGCAGCGTCTGCAGAGCTGCTGCAGCAGCCGGTGCCATCCTCTGGCTGCAGTGGTGCTTCCAGGGGCGGAGTGCTCAGCAAGCCGGAGCTCGGGGCGCTCCTCGCCTGCTGCAGCGGCTCCTTTTGCCATGCTGGGCATGTCCCAGCTCCAGGAGGAAGATAAATGGGATGGGCAGGCTGCGGCACCCGGCCCTCTCCTCGCATCTGCATTCCCTGCTCCTCTGCTGCTCTCCCGCTGCCTGAGCCGGCATTTCCAGCCTAATGGGCAGTGTAATGGAGCTTCCATCAATTGGCAAAAATACCTATTTTATTTCCCCCCCCCCTCTTAACCACCATTCCCTTCCCCACCCTGGTCTGAGCACGTGGCAAAGGGGCTTTTTTTATAAGAAATTTGGGATCCTCTTGGAGGATCATCTTAGCCAGCTGTAAACATCAGGCTCGGGTGTGTCGGGAATGAAAGTCCAGAGGAATTGCAGTGCCAAGAGCAGCTCTGCCCTTCCAGGGAGGAGGAGGAGGAGGGAAGGGCTGAAGGCAGCTGGATGGTGATGCTCCTGCTGCCCCACAGCTCTGCCCTTGGGCTGCTGTTCCCAAATCCAGTTTTCCAGGCAGTGGCAAAGAGGGGATTGATTGATGCTGGTGGTTTGGCACTGGCCTTTCCTGCACTTATCTGAGCTCGGGAAGAAAACTGAGGGTGGAATTTGAGCTTGGGTGAGAATTTGAGGTTCAATCCCGGCATTTTCCGAGCTGCTTCCAGAGAAGTGGGTTTGGAGCCCAGCGAGGGTCACATGGCCCTGGCTGATTTCTATGCTGTGGGATATTGTGGGATTCATCTTTCCAGGCAGTTTGTGGGCACGTTTGTGTGTTAATGGCTTGTGCTGGGTCCTTCTTGTGAATCCTGCCATATCCATCCTCATTTCCCAGGGGTTCTGGAGCTTTGCTCAATGTTTGGATCTCCCACAGCTCTCCCTGCTGTGGAGAGTCCTGTGGGTCTGGATTCGGGTTGGGAATGGGGCAGGTTCCTCAGCACTTCTCATCCCTCAGCATGGAAAGCTCCTGGGAAGTCCCTCTCCCAGCGGAGCAGAGCCCAGTCCAGGTGGTTTTGGGGACCGTGGTTCTGGTGTTTGTGCATTTCACATTCATTTCTGAAATGTTTAATTGCTCCTTCGTTCAGCTTCCTAGTGCAGGGCCTGGCTGCCACCAGCTCCCCCCACTGATAGCGTGAAGACCCCTGGATTGCTGCTGGAGGCATGTGCTGATCCATCAGTGCCCTTCCCATGGATCAATCCACGTCCCTGGGAGACCAGCAGAGCAGGACAGAAGCGGGATCAGCCCTGGGATGTTCAGGTACCCTAGGGATATGGGGAGTGTGGGAGTCTGAGCTGGGGAAAAGGAGCTCTCATGGCAGCTGGACGTGGTGTGGGAAGGGGGGAGGATTTCTAGGCTGTGCTGCTCTTGATGAAAAACTTCCAGATGTTTCCATCCTCAGGTGTGTCTCAGCTGGGATTGTGCACCTTGTTCAGTGGCTTGCATGTGGAGAGGGCAGAAGGGATGAGGACATGGTGGGTGGGGGGTGCAGGGCCTGATCCTTCTCCCCTCCTGCCCTTGGGAGTGGGTGTTTTGTGCTGGGATTAACACAGGGATGGAGGGGCCATGGGGGAAAGCCTCAATTCCTGGCTTGGGAGCTGGGGGAGCCAAGCTTGGCTCCTGCCTTGCAGATTAAATAGAACCAGGGATTCTGTTCAGCACCTGGGGGGCCTAAAACAGGCCTGGCAGTGCCTGTCCCTGCACTGGTCCCTTCCCAAGTGGAGACGCCTCATCCCACAAATCCATGATGCTCAGGAGCTGCTCTGCCAGCCCAGCATGGTGGCTCCTGCACGGAAGAGGGATTTTGGGGGCAGCTTTGTCCCTCCTGTGCCTCTCTGGGGTCTTTGTGCTGTGTTCAGAGGCTGGGCTGGGACCCCCAGGACGCTCCAGCCCTGCTCATGTGAGGAGCTGAGAGCGTTCTGGAGCTCCTGGCTGGAAAGGGAGGGAGGCAAAGGGGCACAGGAGGAGATGGGGGACCTGGTGCTGTGCAGCTCTCCAGGTGGACACAACCCTTCCCACCCTCTGGAATGGCCGAGGCTGAGCAGCCTCTCCTCATCCTCCTCCTCCTCACTCACCACAGGCCAGGGCTGGTTTTTCGCTGCCTTTATTAGACCGCACAGGGGTTTGTGGGTTTTTCCCTTCCTGGGAGCAGATGGAGCAGGAGGGAGGCAGGGGAGGATAAGGGTGGTGTGTGGGGATATCCCAATCCCCCCTGGGCACAGGGATGAGCTGATCCAGGGCTTTAATGGCAGAGCTGGGTGCTGGTGTCACTGGGGGTTCTTTATCCAGCTGTGGGGTCTGTAATTCCTGCATTTGTTTGGTGTCAGTGCTGTCTCCAGGAGAAAACCTGGGTTATAAGGGTGGTGCTCAGCAGCAGCTCTTCACTCTCTTCCTTTGCCATCTCCCTGTGCTGCCCAAAAATCCCATGAGCTGCTGCTTGTCCCCGGGCCTGACTGTGTGACCCCCCTCTATCCCAAATCCCTGCTGTGAAGATCCTGGCTTGGCTGCCAGAAAGGATCCCTGGCCCTCAGGGAGAGCTGCCCTTCTCCCCCTCCCAAAAAATCAGGTGACACTCAGGGTGCTGTGTGTCCCTCCCACTTGGCTGGGATATTCCCTGGGCTCTTCCCAGCTCAGTTCCCAGGGGTTTAACTCCCAGTTCCTGGGGGTTTTGCATCATTTCTCCAGCTTGGCCAGGCCCAGAGGACCGGTGTGAGGCTGGAAAGAGATGGAAATCCTACAAAGGTTTTTCATTCTCCTTAATCTCTCCCCCATCTCTTGAGCATCCCCGTGGCTGCCCCTTGTGTAATCTCCTGCTCCAGTGCCAGAGCCTCTCCCCAAAAAAGCCCCTAATGAGCCTCTTCAGTGTGGAGCTCACCCAGCCAAAAAAACTCCAGCCACTTCCCCCTAAATTAACTCCCCCTTGCTCCCAAATCCAGGTATTGTGCAGCCAGCTCCCTGTGGAGATCTGGGGTGGGGAACTGCACCCTCCCTCTGCCGACAGCCCCGGCAGCTCCCAGGCCCTTTCCTAATGGGAATTGGATGCTGTGGAGTTCTGGGATGGGTTTAGGGCATCTCTGAAGCACGTGGGGGTCATTTAATGCAGAAGCTGGCGCTGGCAGGATGGTGTGGGTAGGGTGTCTGTCCCCAGGGTTTCGGGGAGGCTGAGCAGGGGCTCAGGGCAGGTTCCAAGCCAGGGGTGAGTTAAACTGGACTAGGGGAGCCAAGGGGGGCTGAGACCCAGTGTGGGGGGCTGCTAAAACCAGCAGGGCATCCACATGAAGGAACCCAGGGCAGCTCCAGTGGCCGCCCCCGCCAGCAGCCCCAGGGCCATCTGGTCCCCGGACACACGGTAGGGATCCTCCCGCACGATCACGTGGGTCACCCCGGGACCTGCAAGGGAAAACGGGCATGGGGGGTGATCTGGGGGGCCAGCACCCTCCTGGCACCCCCGGGGTCACCGGCAGGGCCACCCACCTCCGTACTGGTGGCCGTAGTGGCCGGAGCTGATGTAGGCGGTCTGGTGCGAGTCCAGCGGCACCGTCTGGTAGTAGTCATCGTCGTAGGGGTCGTACACGTGCACCTGGGGCAGCGTGGGGTGAGCACAGGGCACAGGGCAGCGTGGCTTCGAGGGCCTGGGCCACCCCCCCCTGCTCAGCCACCCTCAGGCTGCAGCCTGCCACTCTGACCCTGCCCTGTCACCTTACCTGTGTCCCATCAACTCAACTCTGCCTCCACTCCTCTTAACGGTGTCCCTGTCACCTTAACTATGCTCCTATTCCCATTCATGGTGTCCATATCACCTTAACTATGCTTCCATTCCCCTTAACGGTGTCCCCGTCACCTTAATGGTGTCCCACCAACTCAATTCTGCCTCCACTCCTCTTACCAGTGTTCTTGTCACCTTAACTATGCTCCTATTCCCTTTCATAGTGTCCCCGTCACCTTAATGGTGTCCCACCAACTCAACTCTGCCTCCACTCCTCTTACCAGTGTTCCTGTCACCTTAACTATGCTCCTACTCCCCCTTAATGGTGTCCCTATCACCTTACCTGTGTCCCTGTCACTTTAACTTTGCCCCCACTCCCTTTAACAGTGTCCCTATCAGCTTAACTGTGTCCTACCCCCTCAGCTCTGCCCCTATCCCTCTTAATGGTGTCCCTGTCACCTCAACTCTGCCCCCATTCCCCTTACCGGTGTCCCTGTCACCTCAACTCTGCCCCCATTTCCATTAATGATGTCCCTGCCACCTCAGCTCTATCCTTAACCATGTCCCTGTCATCTCAGCTCTATCCCTGTCACCCTAACTCTGTCCTACCATCTCAACTCTGCCCCTATTTCTCTCAATAATGTCCTATTCCCCTTAGCTGTGTCTCCTGTCACCTTAACTCTGCTCCCCTTCCCCTGAACTGCATCCCCACAGCCCTGTGTCTCTGTCACCTCTACTCTGCCCCCATCACCCCCCACTGCACAGGGTCCCCTTGGGCTCTGTCACCTCCCAATGGTGGTGGCATCCAACATTTCCCCCCCTTCTCCCCTGTGGCTCTGGGGACTTCACTCCCTGTGCCCCCTTGTGCCCCCCAAGCTCAGTGTCAGCCCTGGGGGTTGGGGTTGGGGTCACCTCCCCCCTCCATGCCCGAATCCCCAATCCCATGGTGGGATGTGTCCCTGCTCCGGGGCACGAAGCCTCACCGGGGTGGATTTAGCCTCCAGCACAGCCATCTTCCAAGCACTGCAACAAAACAGAGGGACTTGCCTTTGGGGAGTGCTTGGGAATTGTCCCCATTCCTTCCCCCGGACACCTGGATGTGGCTGCAGGGCCAGCACTAATCCCTAATTCCCTGTTGGTGAGTGCTGGGATAACAGGTAGGGATGGGAAGGTGCCAAGAGGCACCAGAGACCACAGGGATGGGCACAGGGCAGTCCGTGGGAATGGGCTCAGCTAAAACCAGGACGGGCAGGAATGTGGCATCCAAATTTATGGAGAAGAGCAGGTAATGGGTGACTTTCCATCCAGCTGGGGCCAAGCTCAGCTGATCAAGCTGAACATCTCTCTCTCTCTGAGCTCAGCTGAAGGGTTCCCACTTTTAATTTTTTATCATTTAAAAAAAAATTATTAAAAAATCCTAGTGTTATAAAAATACATTTTTAACTTAGTTCCCAAATTTTTAAAGAAATAAATAGAAGGGGAACAGTGCCAAAAGTGGGGGATTGCCTAAAGCCAGTGAGGACTTCATGTTTACACTATTTATCACCAGATACCAATGAAAACCCTTTTCCAGGGATCCTCAGTCAGGCCAAGAGGGGATTTCTCATGCATGAGGAAAAGCCACCCCACAAGGCACCGACTGCTTAAAAATAGCTCCTTCTGGCTCTGGGTTATCCAGTGGAAAACCCAAACCCCTCCTGTGCCTTTCGCCCTGTGAGGGGCTTGAGAGGACAGGGAGGGGGTTTAGCCATGGATGGGATGTGGTGGGAGCAGGACAGGGCTCTTTCCAGGCTTGGATAATCGGGATGAGAGGGGCACCAAGGGGGTTGCAGCTTACATGGCGTCGTCCTCGCTCTCGGCACACAGCGTGGTCTTGGAGCCATCCCGGAGCACCACGGTGAGCAGGCACTCCCGGCCCCTGCCCTCGGGGGGCTGCACATCTGGGGGTGCAAGGGGAGCATCCAGCCTTGGCATCCAGCCTTGGGATCCATGGAGCCTCAGCCAAGGCTCTCCCTGCCCGCCCCCGGGCTCCAAACCCCCGGCACAGGAGCACTTGGGGTTCCATCTGGGCTCCGTGGGGATCTCAAAGGTTAAAACCAACAGCAGGAATGAGCTGGTGGGCAGGAACATCCACCCCCAAGGCAGAAAGGATGTGGAAGGGCAGAAAACTGCCAAAAATGTGCCCCAGGCCACCAGCCCAAGCTGCTTTGCTTTGAACCCACCAGAGTGCACCCAAATTTTGGAGCTGCTCCTCACTGGAACGGGACCGTGAGCTCTAGCAGGAACCAAGTCTTAAATCCCCAGGGCTCCTGTGCCTGGCCCCATTGCCCAGGCTTGGCAGGACCCTCTGGAGAGCACAAAGCTGTGGGATTGTGCTCCCACAGCAGCCCCAGCCCCAGAGAGGCTCTTTGTGCAGCAGCCGTGGGCTGTGGGGCTCAGCCAAGCCAGCCTTTGTTCTGCCTGTTTGTGCGAGACGGCGGCGGATGAGTCAGGAACGTGGGATCGTGTTTTCCACAAGCACAAACCGGGAGGAGAATTCCTCCTTCCTTCCCTCCCTCCCTCCCTCCCCGTGGAGAGAAGATGCAACGTGCATCTCCTGCGGGATGGCTTGGCAAAGGGGAGTGAATGAGGCAGCCTGGGTTATTTTGGGGGTCTCCTGGGTGTGCACGGGCAGAGCGGGATTGAGCAAAGGGTCGTGGCCCCAGGGAGAGCCGTGGGCTGGGGTCGGGCACAGGGGCAGGGCTCACCTCTGCACTCCCGCCCGATCCGCACGTCCCGGCAGCTGTACTTGACGTGGATCCGGCCGTCCATGTCCCGCTGCGTCTCGTCATGGTAGTAAACCAGGCTGCCATCCAGGTAGAGCACGAACCAGTTCCTCTTCCAGCGGCGCAGGATGGAGCCTGCCGGGGCAGGGAGGAGGAGAGGGATCCCAGTGAGCCCAGGGTGTTCCCCGAGACCCAATGCCACCCCCAAAATCACAGCTGGATCTCCCCGCACCCGTGAGCCACTGGCCACCTGTGCCCGGCAGGAACACCCAGGGCAGTGTGAGCAGGTGGCTTTAAGTTTCAGGAGGCTGCCAAGAAAGCCATCAGGGCATGTTGGTGCTGCCAGGGAAGGGATCCAGCGCCGGACACGGAGCCGTGTGGCTGTTTTCATGGCAGTGGCCCCTCTCTCCGCTTACGTAAATCCCACAATCTCCCTGCTGTGGATTAACCGCCCAGGTCGGGGCTCCTGGTGTCCCCCCACTCCCCTGCCTCTTCCCAGCATCCCAGAACCTCTCCAGGGTTCTTTCCTGGGGGGGGTCTTCCAACCTGGAGAGCTCCAGGGTGTCACTTACTCTGCCGCCAAAGCCAACCGCTCTTCACCAGCGCCATGGCTGCTGCAGCGCTCCCTGGATCTGCTGGCACGGGAAAAGTAACAGGGTAAAAACAGCAGCTCCTGCCTCTTCCCTGGGCTCTCACCTCCCTGCAGCCTCCAGGAGGGAATGGGATGGGGATTCACCCTCGGTGCTCCTGGGTTTTTTTTGGGGGGATGAGCTCAGCGCGCGGGTTAATCGGGGTTAGACGGACGTGGGATTTCGTCATGTGGGAAACGTCGCGGAGGCAGGAGGAGGAACTCCAGCCACCTTGCTTTCTGCCTCTAATCTCATTGGGATTTAGGGATTATCATCCCGTGGAGGTAAGTGGAGAAATCCGGGCCGTGGATGAAAACAGGCCGTGGCTCCCCACGGCCCCAGTAACTTTCCATGGTAAACGACACCTACACTTGTTTATTTTGCCTGCCTGGATGGAAATAGTCCTCAATAAGGCCATGAAGTCATCGCTCCCCAGGTCCCCAGGCAGAGCCAACACCCCAGGGACAGGCAGGAGCTGTTCCCTGCCCGTGGCTCCCCCAGCCACCATTCAACTGGGAGTCCCAGTGATGGGATCTCAGCACCCTGGGATGGCCTCCAGGACCACCTGGCTGGACGCCCCTGGGGCTGGGGGCACAGGAAGGCACAGACCCCCCTCCCCCAGTAACTCCGGGTTATCCAGTGCCTGAATCCCAGAGAATCCACATCCCCACGAAGTCTGCAGCCTGTACCATCACCCCTCCCTGCCCTTATCCCTGGGAACTCACAGCCCATGGGTACACCTCCATCCCCTGGCACCCTCACCCTCCTGCTCTCGCACCCCCAGGTCCCCCCATCCCTGTGCACTCACGCTCTGCTTCCAGCCCCTTGGTGCCCACAGCTGGTGCCCTCATCCCACATCCCCTGGCACCTTTTCCCCCTGTACCCACACTTTGCATCCCTCAGGTACCCGAACCCTCAGTACTGGCAGCCCCTGGCACTCTCACTGCCCTGGTACCCCCATCCTGGAACTTCCCATCCCCGGTACCCCCACACTGGACCCCCATCCACAGTATCCCCATGCTGGTTCCCCCATCCCAGTACCCCCATCCCCGGTTCCCCCATCCCAGTATCCCCATCCCTGGACCTCCACTCCCTGGCTCCCCCATCCCAGTATCCACATCCCCAGTACCCCCAGCCCAGTATCCCGATCCCGGTTCCCCCATCCCCGGAACTTCCCATCCCCGGTATCCCACCCTGGCTCCCCCATCCCAGTATCCCCATCCCACTATCCCCATCCCCACTGTCCCCATCTCGGCTCCCCCATCCCAGTGTCCCCATCCCTCGCTCGCCCATCCCAGTATCCCCATCCCTGGTACCCGGTCCCCGGTCCCTCCCCGCCCTGTCGCGCTCCCCGGTTCCCCCATCCCTGTCTCTCCGGTACCCGGTACCCCGTTCCCGGTGCCCGCGGAGCCCTCCGCGCATCCCTCACCGGGCGAGGTGCGGGGTCCCCGCTGCGGGATGCGCTCCGCTCCCTCCCTCCCTCCTTCCCTCTCTCCCTCCTTCCCTCCTTCCCTCCCTGCCCGCGCGGACCGTCGGGAGCTGTAGTCCAGCATCCCAAAAAGCCACTTCCCAGCGCTTTATCCCGGGAGAGCGGGGATGCCGCCGGGATGGTGCCAGTGACGTGCGGAATAACCCCACAACTAGGTAGAAGTACAGAAGGTACATTTATTCAGCGCTGGGTGCATGGGGGATTGGTCCATCAAAGACATGCACACCTGTCTGTGCTCACAGGTTTGTTTAAATACAGTTAAAACATGCATATTCATTATTTCTTTAT
>JAWWEE010000001.1:1039034-1051703 GCA_035221455.1 Xenops minutus
GCCCACATTTGCCCCCCCAGGGGTCTGGGTGGGTCCAGCCCCCCCAAGTTGGGTGTGGGATGGGATTCCCTTGAAGAGGGGGGGCTGTGGGTGCCCCCCAGGGATGGGTGACCCCCCAGCCACCCCAAAATATCCAGAGGGGCACATGGGGTGGGCAGGAGGGATAGGGGGATATGGGGAATATCGAGGAGCCCGCCAGCAGCTCCCTGGGATGGGAGTTGTGGCTATCACCCCCCCATCCCCTTGGGGGGCTTGGAAATGGTCAAAACGGGGTTTGAAATGTCTTTTTTAAACCCCTTTTGACCATTTCAAAAAAAAAAGACATTTCAAACCCCATTTTGACCATTTAAAAAAATGTCCAAAATGGTTTTAAACCGGTTAATTCGGGGTTGGGAGCGATGCCGGCGCAGCATCCTTGGGAATGAGAGCAGGGACAGCCAGGTCGGGAATGGAAGGCGGAGGTATTTATTCCTTCCATCCACCTCTGTCAAATGCCGTTGGGTTTTATGGAAATGGGGGTGATTGCCCTTGATTTTTTGGGGATTTTTTGGGGGGGTGAGCATTGCTGGGATGCTCCGTGGCGGGCGCTGTGGGTTTCGGGGCAGCCAAGTGCATCCATATGGGGGGAATGATGCCAAAGGGGGGTGTGGGAGCAGCAAAGGAGCCTGCAAGTATGGAAATGAAATAAATATTCATCAGCAAAAGGAGGTTTGGGACCACGTTGGGGTTTGGGGGGCATTTTTTCCCTTCCTCTGCCCATCATGATGAGCTCTCAGGTTCTGGTTTGTGTTTCCAGAGGCTGAATGTCATTTATTTCATGCTGGATATTGGCAATTGTGGAAAAAAAGAGCAGGTTGAGGGTTTTTTTTTCCCCTCTCCTGGACAAAGACATGTTGTACCAAGCAGAAAGAAACCCCAGGTGATTCTATTTCTGTTTTAATCTAAATATGATTTAAGATGCAGTGGTGTGTTTATTCCTGCTGTAAAATAGCGATGGAGGAAGAGCTTTTTTTTTTATTGTGTGTGTGTTTTTAAGGAGTGGGAATGATGGAAACATCTTTAGGGAAACATTTTGCTGGACTTGATTGCACCAACTGCATTATTTCATAAAATGTGAGCTGTGAAGTGGTTGTTGATTAGGGCTCAAATTGAGGAGGGATGTTGAGCAATGTAAAGAAAAAGGAAATTAGTACTGGGAGGCCAAATGCTTATTTTCCTTTATTTTTTTTTTATTTCTGTTCTTTCTCATTTTGAATTTTAACTGTTTCAGGGATTCTCTTGACCTTTGTGGTCGAGTATATAAAAAAAAAAATCCCCAACTAAGAAATGCTCTGCAGATTTACCCTTGTGAGATGTGTGTGGTTATTAAAGGACTGATACCAGTCAGCAGTGTGGATTTTGTATGAAATAGAAATTAAATCTCATTAACTCCTGGTCTGGAAGTTGCCAATATCAACTTAGCTGGTTTATGCATCCCAACTTTTTATTTACCAAGGTAAATGTTGCTGGTTTTCAGGAGGAATCTTTCCCAAATCACATGGCCTTTATTTTAGGGAATGTGGGCCGAGTGTTACAGGTATTATTGCTCAGATCTGGGCGGGTTTGGTCTCTTCTCCAGCTGCTTAAAATTCCTGGTTGGTAGGAAAGACACACTTTTTTTGGAGAGGTGGGATCATATCCATTCTCCTCTGGAACAAAGGGACTGGAACCAGAATGACTGCGTGCCGTGAAGTGCTTGGGATTTGTTCAGTAATGGGAAATACTCCTTGGAGTGGGAAAATAATCAGAATAAATGTGGGATAACTATGGGATACAGATGTTTAGGGTGAACATGTGGAGGTTCCTGATCATCTGTCAGGTTCCATGTGAAGTCTGCATTGCAGCAGGTGAACCATCCAGGGGTCTTTAAAACCCCACTCTACAGCTGAGTTTTCCTGGTCCCCCAGATCCATAACCCACCCCACGGATAACAGGGAGAACCAGGGAAAACAAACAGGTGATGCTGCTCTTGGTGCTCCTGCAAACATTCCTCAGGCAAATAAAGCCACTTTGGGGCAGCAGCTCTGTGAAAGGCCTTCGGTACCTCACTGAAAGCATAATTAAAACCATAATTAAATTGAGCCTAAATTGAATTATCCAGTGTGCTGGAAGAGCTCGGGAAGCTCGGCTTGGACACAGAGGTGCAAACGCAGCCACTGCAGGCAGGGGAAGGGGGTGTTTGATCCACGTTTGGGAAGGTTTAATCCAGGTTTGGATCTCCTTTTTGGGGAAGTGGGACATTCCCTGCTGGGATGTCACTGCTGGGTCACCAGGTCCTCCCTACCAGGAGAGCTGTGGCACAGACATAATTCCACCTGCCTGGAAATGCCGGTGTTTTTGCCACTGGCATTTCTGACCCTTCTCCTCCGGTAGTCTGGAGCCTCAGTGATCCCATCCTGGGAGCTCAGGGCAGATTCCCAGCTGCCAGGCTGGAAGCAGTGGATGAGCTGCCAGCAGGGACTCCCAATTTTCCATGTTCCTTGCTCTCCCCTTGCTCAGAATGGGGATCTCGGTGTGTCCCAGCCCAGCCCTTTGTGTGGCAGAGGCCCCTGGTTTCCCTTTCCGCAGCACAAGTGCTCCCTGTACTTTGTGTTTCCTCTGCAATCCAGAAACTCTCTCCCTGTGCCATGGCATTCCTGCCTTTTGGCCCTGGATTAGCTCCCTGATATGCCTGTACTGGGATCTTCCTCATCAGCTGCTGAAAATCCACAAGTTCTCCTGGCCAGTCCCTACCAATGTTCTGGAATGACTGAGTGAGCAAAGCCTTCTTGTCTCACTGTATGGGATCTTCTCCAGCTACTTAAACAGCATTTTCCAAATGCCAATGGATTGGTCCCATGGGATGTCACTGGATTCTCCTGTCACTCATCCCTTCACTGAACAGGTGAAGGTTTTTGTTTCAGTGGCAATAAAGGAAATCCACCTGTCTGGGTTTTTTTATTTTTTTGCCTGTTAAATCCTTGAATTGAAAAATCCAGATCTTAAAAGCTCATCCTGTTCCACCCCCTGCCATGGGCAGGGACACCTCCCACTATCCCAGGTGCTCCCACCTGGCCTTGGATACTCCCAGGTGTCCAGGGGCAACCTGTGCCAGGGCCTGCTCACCCTCCCAGCCAGGAATTCCTTCCCAATAAAATTTGTAAACCTGATGTTTGTAGAAAATAATGATGATGTGGCTTTTAAGGTGTATTCCCATGGAAGCTCTTTGTTTTTCGAAGAACCAGGTAGGGAATGAGCTTCTGTTGGGGGTGATGGAGACAAAAGGTTTGTTTTAGAGTGTGAGTGGGACCTGGATAATTTTTCCAAAGCTCCTCTGAGTTTTGTTTACTATGGATGTGCTGAAAACCCTGAGCACTGCACGGGAATTTCCAGTGACTCCTGTGTTTTCATGGAGGGAAAGATTTGGGCCTGTTGATGCTCCCCAGCAAAACATTTAGGAAATTATCCTCCCGGGATTTGTAAAAGCTGAGTAAAACCACATTCCCGTCCTCTGCTTTGTGTTTGGTGTCCTTTTCCCTGTCTTTCCTTCTTCTCCTTGACTGAAACAGTCACGTGGAAAGCTGGAAGGTGGGAAAATGGGAAGTCAGAGCAGAAAAAGGGGGTTTCTCGTGGCTTTCGTACCTCCTCAATAGGAAGATTAATGCTGGAGTGTATTTGGAGGCTGAGCATTTGTGCCTCCCTTGTCTCAGCAAGGGTTAGAGATTTGGGAGGATTACTGGAGACAAGCTTAGAGTATTTTATGAGAGGAAAAGTACTAAACTGGCAAAAAAATAATAATAGATGCCATCGTGCCTGCTAGGCATGTCTAATTCTTGGAGGAAATGGATAAAGACTGCAGGCTGCAGCACAAGTTAAAATAGACCAGGACAGGGTTTTTCCTCCTAATTTGCTGTAGAACTTCATAAAAAAGATGTGCTTTTTTTATGGCATTGGGTTCTTTATCTGCCCCAGATTAAAGGCCAGACTTTGGGCTTTCTGTGCCATCAGATACCCACTCCCTGTGTTTGAAAAGGGGTGGGTTTGGTCCTTTGGGTGTTGGAAATATGTCCTGGAGCCTGGGGGGGAGTTCTGAGCACGGTCTTTCCCCTCATTTTCCATTAATTTTTTTACCCTTGGATTTGCAGGCAATGACAACTTGCTGTTTTAATGGACAAGGGGGTTTGGGTGGTTGTTTAAAACACGAGTTTGGGTGATTATCTAAGGCAATGCACAGCCCCACAGCCTGCCCAGGGCACGTATGAACATTTTATTCTGTAGCAGTTTATTCTACAAATAATACTCTTCTTTTTTTTTCCTCCATGTCATCACTTAATGAGACTTTTACCAACAGCATTCCATGTATTTTTGAGGTTGTGTGGAATAGGCAGCTGGAATAAGGTTTCTATTTGGGTTGGTGCCTGTTGGAGGAGGAGCTCAAACCTGAGTTCTGTGTCCCTGGTGTGGGACAAGAGTGGCCAACCTGAGGGGTTCACTTGGCCCCCTGAACACTCCCCTGAGTCATCCTGGCTTCTGGTTGTGCTTCCAGGGGAGAGCTGAAACCAATGCAAGCAACTATTTCTATCCGTAAGAATTATTTTAGTGTCTCTCTATTTAAGCTCCTGGAAAAAGCAAACACAGGGCAAGAGCTCAGGCCTTGCCAGCAGCATCTTCCCCACGTGGCTGTGCTTTGCAGGGCTGCTGGAGCAGGGACAGGGTGTATTCCCAGGGGATTCCAGGGAATGGGGAACGTGGCAGGACCCTGGAGAGAAGGAAGTGTGGATGGTGAAACACTGGCACAGGCTGCCTGGGGAATGGGTGGCTGCCCCATCTGTGAAAGTGTTTGAGGTGCTCCCAAAAGCCTTTTTTTATCTAAACCAAAAGGTCCTTTGGTACCCAACTCCTTTTCCCTTAGGAGGGAGCTCTTGGTTCCATACTGGGATTGTTTTCTCTTGTGGGCAGGTTAGACTGGCATCGTGCTGGAAGCATTTCTTGCCAGGCAGTGGCTCAGGTTGTGTTTGAGGGGCTCTGGCTTTGTTCCCTGCTTTTCCAGGACTCTGGTGGACCTTGGGAATGGTGCTGGAATCCCCCCCAGCTCCCTTTGGTGCAGTGCTTATCCCTGGGTGGCTGCCTTTGGTCCCCTGTCAGTCAGCCAACTCAAACTCTGGGCTGTGTGCTCGCTGACATTTCCAGCAGGGATTTTTTCATCCAGCTCAACAAACGTTTCCCTGTTACGTTTCAGCACTTCCCTTTCCCACCCTGGCTCGGGATCTCCTGGAAGGAGACGAAGCCAAGGCCTGTTTTTCATGACATTGAGTTAACTGATGTCAGTTTGGTTCCTGCTTTTTGTAAGTGCAGATCAAACCTGACTCAGTTTGCTCTTGTCTTGTCCAGAGCTGATGTCTGGCAAACGGGATCTTCTTTTTGGCCCCTCCTGGTTTTGTTCAAAATGTTGGTCTTCCAGGTTTTTGGATAAAAAAATACTCAGAATGAGCCCTCAGGGTCCCAGAAGTGGTGGAGGACTCTTGGAGGACTCTGCTTAAATATCCCTGGGGCACCTTTCCATATCAGAATGCAGAGCTGGTGGAGCCCTTGGGAGACTCTGGGAGTGCATTCCCCTCGAGGCAAAGTAAAGTGTCTCTAGAGCATTCCTGAGAAATAGGTTTCTCATTTTCCCTTCAAATATTCCCGTTTTGGAGGGGCTCAGCCTCCTTAGGAAGCTTAAAAAATTCACCTAAAAGCTTTTCCAGTATCTTAGAGATTTTAGGAAGCAATTCCTGCCTGTGAGGGTGGTGATGTCCTGGCACAGGTTGGGCAGAGAAGCTGTGGTTGCCCCTGGATCCCTGGAAGTGTCCAAGGCCAGGTTGGAGCACCCTGGGATGATGGAAGGTGTCCCTGCCCATGTCAGGGAGTGGCGCTGGATGATCTTTAAGGTCCCTTCCAGCCCAAACCATCCTGGGATTTGCTGATTCTCCACGTGCACAACTCGACTTGCCTTTGTTGAGTCCCACCAGCCCGTTTTGGTTTGGCACAGTTTGATCTCCACTCATCCATTTTTTGCTTTATCTTGTAATTGCTTTTGTAGAAATTGTTAAATAATTTTTCCAGTGTTTTCCCATTGATTGCAAGGGGAGTTAAATCTCTGATTTGCTTCAGAAGCTCTTCCAAGCTCTGCTGCTCTTTCCTTTTTGATCCCAAAAGCACTTTGAAACTTTGGGAGTGAGTATAAGTGGATCATCTATATGCAAATTCCTTAATTTTTCCTCTCTATTTGTGGAAAAGCAGCATCTTAAGTGATGCCTCTTCCCATTGCAGTTGGACTCCACAGCTGAGAGGTCTTTTCCAGCCTAAATGACTCTGTGGTTGTGTCAGGATTTCCTTAAGGTGGGAAGGAAGAAGTGCAAACCTCACACAAAGATCGATTCTTTAAATCAGCTGTTTTGCAATCCCAATTCAGTTACCAGGAGAAATTCCAGAGGGATTCCAGTGTGGTTTAAGAGGGATTCCAGTGTGCTCTGTGCCTTTGCTCTGCTGTCAGGACGTCCCAGAGCCCTGTGGTTTCTGCAGCCCCATTGCCTGCAATGAGCCCCAAACCAGTGAGTCGCTGTTGGAAACTATCGCCCATGATTCCAGGGAACTGATCTCCTGTCATTCCCTGCTCCATGGGGAGTTTTGTGTCCCTTCTCTCTTCCCTGTAACACCAAGGGGTTTCTCCCCCTTTTTTTTAAGGACAGGTTGCAGCCATGGCTTCCCTTTCCTATCTGAACGCAGTGGAACCACTGATTTTCCAGGCCAGTCACGTGCTCCCTTTTTTCCCCACTGCTGGTCGGGATTCCATTTGTTCCTGCTCGTTATCCTGACTCCACAGAGAGAACAGAAAAGTCATTTTCCTAATGGATGCTCTTGCCTGACTTTGAACCTCCTTTCCCCCTCCAAGTGTCCTTCTCCCGTGTTCAGCTCTCTCCTTCCCTGGATGCATCAGCAGTTTCATCCGGGAAGGTGTCTTATTAGTGGGAAAGGTGCTGGCTCTGCAATTCCCCACCTCTCCCTTCCCTGCAATATCATTCCATCTCTCAAATCCACATATTCTCTCATCACCCTTGTTCCTTTCCATGGCCTTTTTTTTGGGCCAGGTTGCAGTTTTAGCTGGAGGACCCTGTGGATGTGCAGGGAGGCTGTGGATGGAGCCTGGAGCGTTGCTGGCATTTTGGGGCAGCAATTCCTGATTCTCCATGAGCTCGGGAAAGCCTTGCTTGGAAGCAGATCCCTGCCTGTTTGAGAGGCAGCTCCTCTGGGTTTCTCTTGGCACCCTCAATCCAGTGGGAAGGAAAAAGCCTGGCATGGCACCGTGTGAAGATTGCCAAGCCTTTCCTTAGACTCTCCTTCTGAGCTCTTCTCCAGGATCCCTGAAATCCTTCCTGCTCAGTTCCTGCTGATGCCATCACTCCTCCTGCTCTTCCTCTGACCCATGGGAAGAGCAGATCCCTGGCAGCCAGGTATTTCTTGGAGGCAATCCGTGCTGATTGGACACAAGGAATGTCTGAAGAGCTGGAGGAAGCCACAGGAGCCCGTTTTGTTCCATATTCCAAGGTCATTTTTCCCTGCTAGCACTAAATACACAGAGTTTTCCTGTGAATTCCACCATTGTTTTTCCTCTGGATGTCCTTGGCTTTCCTGATGCTTTTCCCTGGCTGTGTGGATCTCTCCCCTTCCCTGAGGTGTCCATGTTTCACACTCTCACCACACACAGCCTGATGCTCTCCGTGTGTTCAGCCCGTGGGAAGAATTTTTCCATCACATCTTTCTAGGCTGGTTTGTGGCCAAGCTTAACCATTTCAGCCCAAATTCCACATAGCTGAATTGTCTTCCATGGAGTTTTTTGGGGATGGATTCCTCATCTGTGTCAGGGCTGTGCTGGACTTCTTCATTCAGGGGAGCTCTCCCAATTCTCCAGCCTTTTATGTTGAGACTCATATTTTGCTGGTGCTGAACGACATTCCCATGATCCCATCATGGCATCTTTCCATGCCCACAATCCCCTCTAGTTCCCAACTGCTTAAGCAGGGCCTCAGTTTCCCATTTGGAATGTGGCAAAGAACGTTGGTAATGCCTATACTTCCCAAGGTGGATGAATGAAACATTGGAAGATGCCATAGCAATGACTTCCCCTTCTTTGGCATGAAGGAATGGGAAGGAAGTTTTAGTTTTTACCTGACCTTTCTATGATTTTTACCTTTTGATTCCATATTTCTTGCTTTCTGTGGGTGTTCCTATTTACTAAGGAAGGACATTGGGGAAGACAGTCCCATTTTGGTTTGTGCACATCCTGAGGTTCTGGAAGGATTCCAGAAACATGGGAGGGAGGAGAAGACAGGGCAGAGTTTCTTTTCCTGCCCCAAGGCAGACACCAGGCTGGTTCCTGTTGTGCGTTTAGGGATGTTGCCATTGAGCAAAGGGAGAGCAGAAAAAACCCCGGATATTGAATATATTGAAGGTGTTTTCCAGTGAAGATGCTTTGATGGAGATCAGCACTCTCTGCAAACCTTTTTATATTGAAATAATTTAATGGGAGTATCCACTGGAAGGTTTTTGGGGAGTATCCAGAGTCTATTCCTGGTACAGAGAGCGGAAATGTGTTTGAATTGGAGCAGTTTTCTGGGAGTCGTGTTTCCTGCCAGAGTGGGAACGGGAGGAATGAGCAGGAGCAGGAGAGGTTATAAAAGCCCCAGGCATTTTACATCCATTTTAAGGAGCTGAATACAGCAAGAAACCACAAAAATTGGGCAAGCAGAGACTCTGCACAAAGGATTCAGAGACTCCATCCTGAACCTTCCCAAAATACCTGAATCCATGGGTAGGGTGTTCCCTTCTGTGTTTGTTTATGGAGCAGCTCCTGCTTGGAGAAGGGATGAAAATCCACTGCTGCCACAAATAGCATTGGAGATTTCAGTCCTGATTATAATTAACCCTGGTGGTTTCGTCCCAATCTGCTTCTGTTTTGGATTTGTAGGGAACAGAAAAGACTCCAATTAACACCAGGAAGGGAATTCAAAGGCACATCCCCTCAAAATGGGTTTATGTGAGAACACCGAGGCAGCCAAACCTCGGTGACTGAAGGAGGATTTAAAGGCTTGGGCTCAGGCTTATTAGAGCAGATCTATTTGCAAGTTCCACTCAAGTGAATATCAACTTAATATTAAGTTAATAATGCCTAAATAAGTTGCCAGTTTTTGTCCTCTCTGGGAAATTAAATCCAGTTGACTGTGCTGAAATTACTGCTGTCAAATTAAGTAGCTCCAAGAGGAGCAGCAGCACTGAGAAGTATCCCTGCTAAAACCTCCAGGGATGGAGCCAGGGAAGCTGTTCTTTAACTTCAATCCCAGCAAACCAGACTTGGAGGCCTTTTAGGACCAAGTGACATGGTCATTAAGAGAATTGTCAGCATGTTATCAGATAAATAGGATATTAATCACGTTAGAAACAGGTTAGCAAAACCAGGATGGGTTTTAGAAGGGTTTCAATGAACTAGCAGTGGATCCAACAGGATTTTGGGAACCTGGGGTAGAGAAGGGAGACCTCAAAGCCCCTTTCAGTGCCTAAAAGGGCTCCAGGAGAGCTGCAGAGGGACTTGATGCTCAGAGGGTCAGGTAAACACCAGGATTGATGCTGTGGCAAAAAAAGGCAATTTTTTTTTTTTTGAGAGGGGGGGGATTTTAGGTTTGTGAGCAAGAAAATATTTAGAAGAGAACAGATTTCATTGCTGTATTTGGTGCCTGTGACTTTCCTGATTTCTATCTGAGCATCTCGAAATAGCTCCCGGATCGGTCGCGGGGAGCGGAGGAGATGCAAAAATAGGCTGAGGACTAGGAAAAACACGCCTCAGTCTGGCTTATCAGAGGGAGTGTAGGCAGGAGGGGAATTTAGGGAAGCTGTGATCCCTGTGGGCCTTGGGATTGGTGAACCCAGGAGCACAGCTCGCCTTCCCAGGGAGCAGGGACTGTGGGAAGTCACCGGGCACCATGTCGTGGCCCTGGCACAGGAGGAGTTAGGAATGGGAACACTGGGCTTTACTCCATGGACCTGGAAATATCCACCTGGTTCCAGTTCAAAATCCCTGTGGCACTGTGGGAAAGGGGGTTTGGGATGGAGCTCAGATGAACTGGAGCTGGAGACAAGCCTGGAAAAGGGTTGTAGGGGGATGGAGTTGTATTGCTGGGGGTTAAGGGGGAAAGTCTTATTTATGTAATAAATTATTCCCTTGTAGTGAATTATAGAATCGTTTTGGTTGGAAAAGCCCTCCGAGATCATGGAGACCAACTGTTATCCCAGCACTGCCAAGGCCACCACTGCCCATGTCCCCAAGTGCCACATCCACAGGGCTGTTAAATCCCTCCAGGGATGGGCACTCCACTTGTGCCAGGGCTGGACAGCCTTTTCCAGGAGGAAATGATCCCAATATTCAATCTAAACCTCTCCTGTCCCAGCCTGAGGTCCTCCCCTCTCCTCCTGTCCCTATTCCCTGGGAGCAGAGCCTGATCCCCCCCCCACTCACCTCTCCTGGCAAGGAGTTGTATAAGATGAGAAGGATGAGAAGGTGCCTCTGAGCCTCCTTTTCTCCAGGCTGAGCCTCCACAGCTCCCTGTTTCTTTGAGAGAACCTCTAAAAGCTGGGAAATCCACGTGGAAACCTGGACTGGTTGGGAATGTGATGCTCCACAGGGTGGTGTCTGGGGATCTCCATTGAGGACCAGCTGAGGGAGGGGTTTATGCCATGAACCCCCTGAATACTTGCTTTGTGCTCACCATCTGGAAACTTCCTTTCTCCCCAAGGTGATCTCATCCCAACCTCGGGAAAATAATTTAGGAAACTGTGAAAACTGGAGTTTGAAGGGTCAGACAAGAATCCAGTGAGGGCTGCAAGACGGTGAGCAGCAAGACAAAGACTCTTGCCATCCACAGGCTCCAGGTGATGTGTTGTAATTCCTGGATGCTTCCAGGTGATCCCTTGAGGTCCTTGAAGGTAGGACAGTATTCCTAGAGGTTTCCACACAAAAGAGCTTTATTGTGCTATGGATAAGATTTGAGTTTCTAGAAAGCTGGTTTTGGCATCCAGGGAAAAAGAGCTGGAGAGGTGGAAGGCTGATCTCCCAGGGGAGGTGACTGTGCTGGAGCATCTGGGAAGGAAGGCAGGTGCAGGTTTCCATGGGCCTCACTCCCTGCAAATAATACTTCCTGCAATTCCTGCTCCTAAAGTAGGAATTTAGGAGTTTGCTTCCATCCTTGACTCTCAGGCAGGGGAAGAAATTGAAAATTTTCCAGCGTTTCAGGAAAAATGAGGCTGGAAATGAGCAGGGGAGCTTATGGACACAGGGCTGTTTAGAGTTTGTGGGATATCCTGGATTGGAAGGGATCCACAGGGATCAGCAAGTCCAACTCCTGGGAGTTACACTGGCCAAAGATGAGGTTGTCAGGAAGCTGTGGCTTGAACAATTTCAGCTGATTCCCTTTGCAGTGTCCCTGAAACCAAGCAGTGGGAAACGGGAGATGAAGGTTATTAAAATCATCCCTCCCAGCTCCACTTTTGGGCTCCACAGTTTTCCTTCCAGTTCTCAGCAATGTCCTGTGCACTGAATGCATTGGAAGACACGTGTCCACCTTTTTTAACTGAAGGAATTGGGGGCCAAAACTCCTGCCCTTGATGGAAATGGCATTGTTTGCAGTTACATTTTGCCAGTGCTCTTGTAAGAAAAAGTCTGGGGATGATTCTCTGCCTTTATTTTGGTCTCTCTTTTTAAAGATGATGCCCTTATTAATCCAACAGTGCTGGATGTGATGGGCCTTCATTTAGCTCAGCCCACACAGCAGAGCTGGGGTAAGAATAAATCCGAATGTGCTCATTCAACACCAATACAGGAGATTGATTTTGTGAAAACATTGCAAGGAGAAACATCATTTCAAGCCATTTGTTCCAACCCGAGAATAACAACGTGCAAATTGTGATCACTCTGCACTCCAAGTGTCAGGTTTAATTGGAATCTTTCCTAAACCACTTGATTGTTGAATATTGCCAAGAAATTTAACCCCCTTGGAAGAAATCAGGGAGATTCCTGCTATTGAGTTAATTAGGTACAAATTTGAGTGGGGATTTTTAGTAATAAAGATTAAATGATCTATTCAACTCTTCCGGGCCCTGCTTGAGATACACACACCTGTGTCTGGCTTGTGGAGGATTTTCCTCATTAATTAAGAGCACTTTCCTTGTGTTATTACTTAATTGGGTATCACAGGGAAGCTGATGAGACAATGAAATGGTCTTAATTGCACACAAACTAAATGATACTTCACTGGTGGAGTGTTCCATGACGTGACCCCGCTGGGTCTGCCCTGCCAGCAGTGCCAGTGCTGGCTCAGGAACAGGCAGCTGGAGAAAGGCACAGGCTGGGGGTGGAGGGCAGGATGGGGACAAGGATTTGGGGTGCTGGGGAGTGAGAGGTGGATGTGACCCTGCCCTGAACCTCCCTGTGCTGGTTCCACAGCGGGGCAGGAAGGAAGGGGGGGATTCTGCCCCTGGGAACAAAAGCACAAGGACCTGGAGCTGCTGGAGAGTCCAGAGGAGGGGCTGGAGATGCTGCAGGGCTGGAGCCCCTCTGCTCTG
>JAWWEE010000001.1:1062637-1081462 GCA_035221455.1 Xenops minutus
CAGCCACAGCTTCTCTGCCCAACCTGTGCCAGGACCTGCCCACCCTCCCAGCCAGCAATTCCTTCCCAATATCCCATCTAAAAATTCCAAACTTCCTGCTTTGTCTAAACATGGAGCCTTTTTCCATGGAGGAAGCCAGTAGCTTCTCCTGGAATTGTCCAGCTCTTTGGAATGGGGAATTAATGCAGCATCTGCTGCCTATGAACATTTCCCCCTTTCCAAGAGAAAAATGATAACATCAAATTAATCCAAGGGCTATTCTGGGGGGAGAAATCATCAGCTTGTAGAAAACATTCCATGAAATCTGCAGATCCAAGGTCGTGTGCAGAGCTGGAGCTGTAAGACATGGATGCCTCCCATGGATCCCAGTAATCTCCCAGCTGGGGGAAGGGAGATAAAAAAGCACAGCATTCATTTTCCCCCCTTAATTCCGAAGGATGATGGAACTTCATTATCCAATCTGCTCCAAATTGGGCGACCTAATGAAATCTCACACCCCCTCAATTTAATCAGGGATTACTCCCGTGGGATTTGAATCAGATAAAAAGGAAGCCTCAGATATTTGGGAGCAATTGCATAAGGTAATAAAAAAACCTGCAGCTCTCTTTGTCCTTTGCAGCAAATGGGAATTGTTTGACCTACTTTCCTTTCCTTTTTCCCGTGTTTTTTTGGGATTCCTGACCCCTCCTGGGCAGCAGTGAACGCTCAGTTCATGGACAAGCACGTGGGTCTCATGAGTCTTTCCTCCAAGGTGCTTTGGTTGCTTTTCCTGCAGCAATTTGAGGCTGGGAAAAGGGAAGGAATGTTTTGGGATCAATATTTATCTGGCCTGGCAGAGAAAAGGGAGTGTTTTGGAGGGGCTGAGGGACTGGGGGTCTGCTCAGGGTTTACTTGGGGCTGGCAAGGAGCTTTTGCAGAGCTTTCTGCCCCCTCCAAACCTCCCCCTTATGGATTTTACACCTCCAAACATTTCCTGTATGGATCTTACCCCTCCAAACCTCCCCTGTGTGGATTTTATCCCTGAAAACATTCTCTGTATGGATTTTACCCCTCCAAACCTCCCCTTTATAGATTTTACCCCTGAAAACATCCCCTTTACCCCTGCAAATATTCCTTTTATGTACTTTTCCTCTCCAGCCCTTTCCTGTATGGATTTTACCCCTCCAAAGCCCCTTCCAGTGCCTAAAGGGGCTCCAGGAATGCTGCAGAAGGACTTGGGACAAGGCATGGAGGGGCAGGACACAGGGAATGGCTTCCCATTGCCAGAGGGCAGGGCTAGATATAAATAAATATATATAAATAAATATATATAAATAAATATAAACAAGCCCCTCGTGGTGCTGGATCTCTTTGGAGCTGTGTCAACGTGGAATTTCCCCTCCTGCTCACAGGCTCAGCCTCTGGCTTTGCAAGGCTTCCACGTTTTCCCACTTTGTGTCTTCCCACTAAAACTCCTCCTCCCACATCTTGGCATTCCTAACCCCAGGAGCTTCTCCCAGCGGGTCTTTCTCTCTTTTCTCAGTGTTGGATTCCAGAGGGAACTCCAGTGGGATTTCCCAGGCTTGGCCTTGCCAGGATGTACCTTTTCCCTTCCTTCTAAGCCACCTTTTTTGCCAGGCATCCAGCTGGGTGGTCCTGAGGAATATCTGGAGTCCAGCTTTGGTTTGGGAGCATATTTAACCATGAAGTTTGGCTGAAATCTCAGGAATTGTGTGATCTCATCACTTTTTAAACTCCCCACATAAACTGATCTTCCTCATTCCGTAGGGATCCAACTCTTTGTCTTCAGCTTGAGCCCTTTCCTAACTCTATAAATCCCATTTTCCCATCAGGATGTCTTTATAGAGATCTTTCAGCATGCCTTGCACAGGTTGGAAGGCTCAGGGAGCTGCCTCTTGTTACTCCTCCTGTTTGCAATTCCCCAGGGACAAAGGAGCATTTGGAGCAGTCCCCACTTTCTCTGGGAAGCAATTTCTGATTTCCATATTAATCAAAACTGGCTTTACCCTCGCCCTGCCCTAATCCTTGGACCAACACAGGGAGAGATTACATCCTGCACGTGTTGGAAAAGCAATTAAAATTCACACCCAGAAATTGAGGGGGAGGAAAATCACCTTTATTTCAGGAGCTGAGCAGGGAAAAGCCCCTGCCCTGGAATTGTTTGGTCCTTATTGGCTCCTTTCCCTTTGAAGTGCCTGCTGGAAGAGTCTTTAATATTCCAAGATTAAAATGCTGCAGTTCCAGTGGATGGGAGGGTTGGATGTGATGGGAAGAGACATTTCAGGAGGGGGAGGATTGGCTGTGCAGAGCCTTGGATTTGCACTTGGAGAGGTGAGGGACTATTAATAGATGGATATTCCAGGATCTTACCTAGGGCAGGACACACCTCCCAGCCTCTGGAAAAGGGAGGGCAGGAGTCAGGGAGCAGGTGGGGCACGTGTGGGTACCAAGGGTTCTGTTTGGAGGAGTTGGACTGCAGGAATGTTTGAGGCTGGAGAAGTGGCTGACAGGAGGATCTGGGGAAAATGTGGTGGGAATGGCTTTGGGGGAGCTGGGCTTGGGTGTATCCAGGGATTCTGTGGATGGATCCTGGAGTGGGAAGGGGGGTGGGATTGTGCACAGAGGGAGCTTTGCCTTGGCTCTGCTGGATCAGGTTGGATGAGATCAAGGGTTGGATGTGGAGCAGAGAAAGGCAGAACAGATTGGGATGGCATAGGATGGAATGGAATGGAACAGAACAAAGGAACAGAATGGGATGGGATGGGATGGGATGGAATGGAATGGAATGGAATGGAATGGAATGGAATGGAATGGTTTGGAATTGGAATAGGATTAGGAAATAGAATGGAATGGAATGGAATGGTTTGGAATTGGAATAGGATTAGGAAATGGAATGGAATGGAATGGAATGGAATGGAATGGAATTGGAGCTGGGCAGGAGCTGGTGGGTTTCCCCAACTGTCTGGAAATCAGGGAATGCCATCCCAGCTCTTGGCTGGGAAATGAACAACAAAATCTTGGGATGAGGGGTCTATGTGGGCTCTCCCCTGATGGTATCCTTGCACTTCCAGGCTGGTGGAATTCCAGTTTATTTCCCAGCACCCCTTGGAGTTTTGCCACTTTGAACACGGGGGGTTCTGAGCTTTCCCCAGCACAGATGTGGCCCAGATGTGCCAGAGAGGGGCCCAGTCAGGTTTTTCCCACCCAGAGCTGCCCTGCTGGGCTGAGCTACAGATGTGGGAGCAGCTCAATGCCCTGTGCCAGGCCAGAGAGGGCAAAACCCCATGTGGGCACTGGGAGCTTCATTTGCATTTTGTATTTCAGTGTCCGAGAGTGTTGGGATCCCTGAACTCCCTGGGTTTGGCCTCTTCCTGCAGCCCTAAATGCCTCATCATTCAGAATTTTTAGCTTTGCAAGTGAAAATCTCTGGGGTCCCACTTTAAAACCAGCCCTTTGGGGCAGTGGTTTGATTTGAACATCGTTGGGACTGTTTGGAATTTTCTCCTCTTAAAAAGAGCTGGAACAGGGAATTTGGTGTCCCCAGAGAGCGTGGTGAAGGGTGTGAATCAAGATTATCTCTGGTGGAATCAGGGTGGGAATCAATCTTTCAGTTCCAGAGGGGAATGTGGAGGGCGATGGGAAGCAGGACCATGTTTGTGCTTAATTAGTCCATTGATTGCTGATTAATTGATTGATTCCTGGGCAGTTTTTATTCAGTTAATCCCTGATCATGATCAGGGCACAAGGAAACAGCAGCCCTGGGGGTTTGGGCTTTGGCAGCACAACTGGAATTCCTTTTTTAAGGTATTAAATTCAAGCACCTGAATTGGAATGAATAAACAAAAATCAAAGTAATGTGTGGCTTTTTGCCATCATTTTCCAAGCAAGTCCCTTGTTGCTTGTCCTGTGAAATTCTTGTCTGAGGAGGCATCTCTGACACCCCAAAACTCAGCACTGAGCACAGGTCAACGTTCAGCTCCTCCAGTCCTGCAGGTTCTGTAGGCACAAACTCTCCTGTGCAGGGAACAGTGACTTGTCCCAGAAAACATTTTAAAAAAGGGATTTCCCTTCATTTTTTCAGGTGGGAAACATTATTGGATAAGGTTGAGCCACAGTTAAAGTGTTTAAGGAAAATGAATGGCTTTCTGAGGAGCAGCAACCCCTTTATTTCATCAACCTCTTGCTTTGGGTCCATCGAGCCCAGAATTAATTCCATAACTGCAGGGAGCATCAGCGTGGAATGAATGAATGAAAGGGTTTTCTAGAACTTTCCACCCCCAGGACTTGTGGCAGCACAGTCTGGATGTGACACTGACTGACAGGGCGACAGTTCTGTCACTGTGCCTTATTTCTCACCCAGCCATCACCTCTCCCACTAATGGCTTTGGACAGTTTTGGCTCATCCAGATGCATCCTATTCCCAGACAGCTCCTCCAGGGTCTGGGAGCTTTGTGGGAAGTCAGTCTGAGGTGGGACTGGAATAAGGGTGCAAATGGGAATCATCTCTTTTGTCCAAGCAGGTTTTTCCCTGAGCAAGACAAAAGGAGGGTGATCAGTGCCCAAAATGTGCTCCTGGGAATTTCCTTAAAAGCTTTTTGGGCATGTAAAGCCTCCAAATTCCCTGGCATGGTGAAGGCAGCAGCTCCAAGCTGATCTCTGGCATCGTGCAACCACGATGAGCTCAGAGCTCGGTGCAGATTCCTTGCTCTCCTGCCTAATTCCCAAGAAACCAGGATTCTCCAGCTCCTCAGGGTGGGGATACCCCACCATCCATCCCCTTGTCTTTGACCTCCAGCTGGGAAAAGCCCCTGCAGGCAGGCAGGACCTCATTGTGTCAACGCTGGGACCCTCTGGAGTGGAGACAGACATGTCACATGTCCAGGCCAGCTCTGAAGGGTTTCTCTCCATCCCTTTCCATGCCAGAGGCATCTCTGCCATTCCCAGGACTTCCAGGAGTTCTTTCCAATGAGTCTGTGCAGTTTGAAGGAAATGGTCATCAAAAGATGTTTTTTGCCCTGACACAGGTTGCCCAGAGAAGCTGTGGCTGCCCCATCCCTGGAAGTGTCCAAGGCCAGGTTGGATTTGGTCTGTTTGGTCTTTTCCAACCTTGGTGATTCCATATCTCCATAAGCACACATTTATCTCCATCTGCCTGAAATGAGTATCAGTAAGTGTCTGGCTGGAAAACCTTTCCCAAAGCCACAGTTTTCCTGTGGTCTGAGAGTGGTTTGATTTATTTCAGGCTGGTTTTCCAGGAAATTTTGGTCCAGATAAAAGAGGAGGATTTTTTTTATGAGTTTGGCAGTGGGTGCTGGTGGTGCCTCAGGTGCAACCTGTGGCCACACAGACTGTGTTTGTTAAGGACTGTCAATTAAGGACTTGTTAAACTTATGGGATTCAGGATTTATGGAGGAATCAACCAGCAGCAAGGACCAGGATTGCTCAGGATGGAAAGCGGGATCACGGAGGAAATGGGAAGACTGTGGAAAGATGAATGTCCCAGAAAAGAAATGAATGCATTCTGATGGAGTGGAGAGTGAGCAGGACATTCCTGATGGAAGATCTTCACCATTGACTTTCTGCCTACAGTCACTGGGGCTGCAGAGAACCTTCTGAGGAGCCCCTTGGTGGCTAAAAAGCTTCAGATGTTCCTGGCTATGACAGTTTCGTGCCTAAAAACACCCTGTTGAACTGCATCAGCTCCAGCAATTTTTAATTAACCTGATTAGGAGCCAAACACATCCCTGATGGAAATGAGAGGGGGGAACACACACTCATTTATTCCACTCAGCTGGCCACGAGTGGTGGTTTAGATTTATTCCAATGAACCTCATTTGGCCACAGGATTTGGGAATTGGCTGGGAGATTTGGGGTGTGGAGGGAGAGATTCCCATGTGGGGATGCTCAGAAAGGGGGAGGCCAGACCTGTTATATTTTTAATATTTCAATATTCTAAAGTATTAAAAAAGGAGAGTATGAATGGACTGCTGATTAAATGTCTCCAGCCTTTGCTGGCAGTGCCCAGTGGAAGGAGGGCTCTCCAAGGGTCACTTTGTCCCCACCGGCTTGGCTCTGCTCCAGGATGGTGTCCAAGGGCACAAACTGTGGTAGGGAAGCTCAGCAAGGCCAAATTCTCCACCAGAAAAAGAGGATTAACATGCCCTCTTTGGTCTGTCCAAGGGATTTGTGCAGGAGCACGGGAGAAGGGATGGAGTTATCCAGGTGTAGCTGTTTCCAGGAGGGAAGACTTCCAAGAAGTGGCAGGAAACCAAAGCCAAATGGTGACTCAAGGGGATGGCTGGAGCTGTGCCAGGGCAGGGTTGGGTTGGGATACCAGGAGAAGATTCCCTCCCCAGAGGGTGGTGGGCACTGAACAGGCTCCCCAGGGTGGGCACTGCCAAAGCTGCTGGAGCTCCAGGAGTGTTGGGACAACACTCTCAGGGACAGGGGGGGATTGTTGGGGTGTCTTGGAGCTGGACTGGATGATCCTTGTGAGTCCCTTCCCATTCAGGGTATTCCATGACTCTCTGAAAATGGAACAGCCCAAGGTGGGGAGGTTTTTGTCTCCGAGGGGTCGACACTGCTGTGTGCCTCCCTCCCTCCCTCCTGCCCTCCAGTGACCATCCCTGTGTCCTGCATTCCAGGCATTGCCCTCGTTTTTTGTGGGAATAGGGATGAAATATTGATGCTGTCACGTAGATCACATTTCCCATCCTCCTGATCCCCTGGAATATGGCTGTGCTTTCCCTCCTGGCTGTGCCATTCCCTCTCTGCTCACACAGGTTGTTCCTTTCCAGAGGTGTTGTCCATTCTGGCTCTGTGTTGACAGAAATCCTGATTTTTTTTAATCTCATTCCAGGTTATCCGACGGGCTATCCCACGGCTGCCCCAGCCTACAATCCCAACATGTACCCGACCAGCAGCCCTGGCTATGCCCCAGGTAAAGCTCTTCTGTGGAGGAAGCAATTCCAGCAGTTTCCATGGCATCCTTCCCTGGGAAGGAGCCTTTGTTGGGCTCTTCCCTTCTGGACTGTGCCATTCACCTCACACTTCCCACTGGGAATGTTGGTCTCCGTTGCAAAGCTTTTCTGGTTCTCCAGGGAAAGTAAAGAGGGCAGCTTGGAAATCCTTGGTAACTCCCAGAGCTTTGGGAGAGGGCTGAGCTTGGAGCAGGAAACACTCAGTGCCCAAGGGGAGGAGAAACTGGGCTTGGATCTCTCACTTCCCACAGACCTGCTGGTTTTCTTGGGAAGCAGGAGGAGGGAGGAGCACGTTTCCACTTCTCCAGTCTGAGCACACATGGAGGGCTTTGAAACACCTCTGGACTCCACAAAGCTTTCCAAGGCCTGCCCAAGTCGTGGAGTCCCTTCTGTGGAGCTCCAAGGGCAGGACCTTACACTGCTGGCCTTCCCAGAGTTCCTAAGGACAACCCAGCGCTGGGATGGGACGGTCACAGCGATCACCCTGGTACCTCCATGGGTTTTTCTGGGAATAAAACACCTCACACCCCCAGCTCAGCCTGTTTTCCAGCTGGGAATCACAAGGCCAAGGGCAGCCCTTGCTGGTTTGGAGGGACAGAGTTGACCAGTGGTGTGTGGGGAGGGCTGGTGGCCACACAGCTCTTTCAGCTCGGTTGTTGTCCATGAAAGGTGGGGGTGGAGGGGAAAGAGCAGCAAAGCAGAAGTGGGATTTGTCTCTCCACTGCTGTGTGTGACACCTGCCCTCTGTCACCACCCCAGCCACCCTCCTGATGAAGCAAGCCTGGCCTCAGACCTCCTCGTCCTGTGCCACTGAGGGCACCTTCCACCTCCCAGTGGACACTGGCACCGAGAACAGAACCTACCAGGCCTCTTCTGCAGCTTTCAGTAAGGACCCCTTTCCTTCTGGGCTTCTGGTCCTTCTGGACCCCTTTCCTTGGTTTGGACTCACCTGGGGCATTCATTTGGGAATGAGTTATTGAGGATCATATCTGGGTTGGGAGGGATCTTAAGGACCATCCCATTCCAACCCTCCTGCCATAGGCACCTTCCACTAGGCCAGGCTGCTCCAAGCCTGGTCTAACCTGGGCTTGAGGGATGTGTTAAAACCATGCAGAAGCAAAGCCCTCTGACACTCCAGCTGCTCCTCCAGAGGAGGAATTCCAGGGGAGAAGGTGAAACCCCTCCCTCAACTGAGTGTTTGGTCCTCAAGAGCAACCTGGGGTTGTCTGCAGGTGTTTCTTTCCAAAGGGACATTATTTCCTGGTCCCTTAGAACAGAAAGAATTCCAAAATAAAGCCCAGTTTTCAAGGGACACTGTTGAAATTCCCACCTGGCTGAGCAGAAGGGGGAGGAGATGCTGTTCAGGGCTCACAGTCAAACAGGCTTTTCCAGGTGGAGCTTTGGAATCTCATCCCTGAGGAGGACAAAGGTGCCTCCAGGAGGGGTGATAAACTCCCTGATAAGGCATAACCTTTTAAAAGCCTTTGGGAGACTTTATCTTGGAAAAGGGATATCCCTGCAATTCCTTGGGGACCTGGGACATGGTGCCTAAATTCACACCACACCAGACCTGGCCAAGTTGTGAATGTTTGGAAAAATCTCCACTTGTAATTGATAAAAAACTGGATATTGTTTGGCAAAATTCCTTTGCTGTTCAACCCAGGCCTGGATGGGATTTGTCTTCTCCTTGAAATCAGAGGGAGGAAAGCAGGTCCTGGAGTAGGAAAGGTTTTGGGGGCAAAGTTTGGCCACCCAGTGGATGAGGTGGATGGTGCATGGTAAAGATCATGGAATCCCAGAATGATTTGGGCTGGGAGAGACCTTAAAGCTCTTCCAGTGGGCAGGGACACCTTCCACTAGTCCAGGGTGCTCCAACCAGGCTTTGGACACTTCCAGGGATGGGGCAGCCACAGCTTCTCTGGGCAAATCCTTCTCCATGTGCTGTCAGCAGACCTTGGTGTGTCCCTGCATGCCTAGGGATGCCCAGGGGGCATCCTCAGCTCCTCCTGGGTGTGTGGCCCAGCTGTGCCATGTAAATCCAGCCCTAAAGCTGGGATTCCTCCTGCATTTCCCAGGGTACACTGCGGGGACTCCCTACAAGGTGCCACCGACCCAGAGCAACAACGCTCCTCCTCCCTACTCGCCGTCTCCCAACCCGTACCAGACCGCCATGTACCCCATCCGAAGTGCCTACCCCCAGCAGAACCTGTACACACAGGTAGGTGGGGCTCCCGGGGGTGGGTCCTCACCTCCACACCCAGACACGGCCCCTAGATCCCTGCAGGAATCTCCTGGGCTACAGGGGTGAACCTCCATGTCTTGGTGGGCTGGAGAAGCTCATGGTGGAGCTCTGGGATGGTGGGGTCTCTCTCCTGCCTCCTCCTCTGTTGGGTGTGGCTCAGCCTGTTGGGAAGGGGGGCCTTTCCTCCCAAATCACCAGCAGTGGCTCCAGGGTGGTCCCTGCACCCACCTCTCCCCACCCTCCCTGGCTCTCAAACATTGCTCTTCCCCAAGGCTATAGATGAGTCCAAGGTCCCTTTGCTGCTGGTCATTGGGCTCACCCTCCTGCCACCTCCCCTGTGTCACCTTCACCAGCACCAGCCATGTCAGGCACGACCCAGATTTGTGTCCTCAGGGAGCAGCTCCTCCCCCAGCACCTGGATGGATTTCCAGGCCCACCTTCCCTGCGTGGCCACCACCTCCAGCAATGGGCTGGGGCCAAGATGCTCTGCAGGGATGCAGTTTGGGCCAGATGTCCTCCAAAAATCACCTTCATTCCCATTCCCACTGAAGATCACGAGCTCCTCAGAGCCATCTGGCCCTTCAGCTTCCCTGGTTTTCCTCTCCTTTCAGTGTCCACCAAGCAGCCTCTCCTGGGCCTCTGTATCCTGGGGATGGTCCTTCTCTCCCTCATGGCCCTCGTGTTTCAGGCCCCTCTTATTTTGGATGTGGAGCTTTCTCTGTTGGCTCCTTTCATTCCCTTGTTTCAAAACCCTGGGAGTCTTGGCAGCCTGGATTTTGGAGCCCTGTTGGAAAGCCACTTCCCAGCCCTTAGGATCATCCAAGAGTCACAGCTTGTCCTTGTCTTCCCTCTCTTACTCCTTTTCTACACCAGCAGCCAAAGTCTTTGGGTCCAGGCCCTGTTTCATCCCACCAAAGGGAGGTTTTTCCCAGATGGATTGACTCCTTGATCCACGATGCTGATCCCCTCTCAGTCCTGTTGCCTCCTCCATCCCACACATCCACAGGTTACTTGTCCAGGACACACACCACAGGAAACACCAGCCTTTTGGCAGCGCTGCAGTTCCAGAACTGGACAATGATTTATGTTGGAAAAGCTCTCTCAAAACACGGAATGATGGTGGGTTTTCCCCCTTCCCTTCTCCTGCAGGGAGCTTATTACACCCAGCCGGTGTACGCGGCGCAGCCCCACGTTATCCACCACACCACCGTGGTCCAGCCCAACAGCATCCCCTCGGCCATCTACCCCGCTCCGGTGGCCGCGCCCAGGACCAACGGCGTGGCCATGGGCATGGTCGCCGGGACCACCATGGCCATGTCAGCAGGTAAGCAGAGAAGTCTCTCCGTGCCCTGACATTCCATCTCTTGTGGGATGTGTCCAAACAGCCTGTAGGAGGGTTAGCCCAGTGGAAAAATTCCCTGTGCTGCATCAGCCTTGAGTTCTCCCCATCCGTCCCATAAGAGGAGCCATCAGGTTTGGCCCCTTCCACAGTTGTATTTCTCTCTTGGAGTGCCCTTTTTTAGGGCACTTACATGTTTTTGTTTGGCAAAATGAACATTATCCCTGGTTTCTGTCTCCCAGTTCCTCTCCTTTTTCTGTGCAGCATTCCTTGGATTGATGGCGCAGGATGGATTGGGTTTATTTTTCCACAGCCTGTGTTTCTCTCATTGACAACTCTCAGTGTATATTGAGTGATGCCAAGAAGTGCAGCATTCATCCTTTTGCATCTGCACTGCCTGGGAATAGGACTATTATGGGATGCACCCCCTGTTCCAAGCAGGGAGGGGTGTGACAAGAACCACCCGGAGAGATTTACTTTTGCTCACTCCGAGAGGCAGATAAATGGAATGAATACATGTGGATGGGTTGGAATTCCAGTAACAGCATTTGTAGGGAGATACCCAGAAATTGGGAATTTGGTTTGAGCACCCAGTTGCTCCCGGGATGGAGCCATCCAGGACTGTGTTCTCCCTTCCCAGGAAGGCACTGTGCAAAGTCCACCCTAAAATCCCTCCATCCTTCTGTGCCTCCATGGCTGGGAGGGGATCAATCCTGCTGCATCCCAAGGTTTAAAGGAAGGAAAAGAGCTGCACTGCCTCTGGGGGATGAGTGGCAAACCCCATTCTAATTTTCCCTAGAAGGACTGTTGGGGTGTTTTCTCTCCCCACTTTGCATCCCTCAGCCTTTCCAGATTTTTCAGATCTCCTGTTGTAACTTAGCGCAGTGCCTTCAGCAGGGAGGAGATGTCAGCAGGTCAGTGGCCAGCTCTGCTGGTCTTTAGGGACCAGAAAAATCAGAAAAAACAAAGAAAAACCCTTAACAAGCTGGGGTAGTGACCAAAAGCAGCATGGAAAACATCCTGGAGCTTCAGGTGTGTTCATTCCACCCATGGTGCTGGTTGGCACCAACCATGAGTCCAGCACCTTCCACTGAGTTTTCACGGGCAGAAGAATATTTGGGATGGTGGAAGAGGAGAAAGGAGGCTGTTCCTGCCCCTGGGATGGCACTGCTTGCCAGAGGAAGCTCTCCTTGATCCGTGTTTCTCGGTGCCCTTGCAGGAACCTTGTTGACCACCCCCCAACACACCGCCATCGGAGCACATCCCGTGTCCGTGCCAACGTACAGGGCTCAAGGGACCCCCACCTACAGCTACGTACCTCCACACTGGTAATCCACTGGCCAATCCATGTGAGTGATCCTGCTGTTCCAGCCTCGGGTAATCCACCTCCAAACCCCATCCAGCCTGGCCTTGGGCACTCCCAGGGATCCAGGGACAGCCACAGCTTCTCTGGGCACCCTGTGCCAGGGCCTGCCCACGCTCACAGGGAGGGATTGCTTCCAAATCCCCTCCTCTGGCAATTTCAAACCATTCCCCCATGTCCTATCCCTACATTCCGTGATCAAGAGTCTCTCCCATCACTGGGATATGGAGTTTTTCTCTGCTAAAAGGGGATCTCCCATGGTGACCTGGGAGATCATCCTGTCCATGAGCACCACGGTGGCTGCACATCCCTGTGGTGCTCAGGATCCCAGAAATCCCAGGGTTCCTTCACATCCCTGTGGTGCTCAGGATCTCAGAAACCCCAGAGTTCCTGCACATCCCTGTGGTGCTCAGGATCCCAGAAATCCCAGGGTTCCTGCACATCCCTGTGGTGCTCAGGATCCCAGAAATCCCAGAGTTCCTGCACATCCCTGTGGTGCTCAGGATCCCAGAAATCCCAGGATGGCTGCACTTCCCTGCCATGCCCAGGATCCCAGAAATCCCAGCTGATTGTTCTTGGCCCGTCATGTCCAGTTAATGGGAATGCAGTTGATGGGAGCACCGGGAGGCAGCAGAGATCCCACACAGCCCTGGGCTTATCCCAAATTCCCTCCTTGTTGGAAACATCCCACTGGGCTAATCCTGCCCAGGACAAATTAGCAGGGAGCATCCCATGGGCACATCCTTGGCATTGGATCCCACCACGGAGCTCAAGGAACTGTCTTCAGGGATGGTGGTTAAATTCCACATGGATCCATTCTACATGGTGCAGGAGCTCAGGGAAGTCCCCAGTCTCCCACCACTCATCATAACTCCTTGTTTTTCCCTATTTCCTCTTTCCCAGATCCGGAATCAACCATCGTATGCAACTCCACAAGTCTTACATCGGTGCCACGGCCCGCGGGCCGCAGCGCCTCGTCTGTTTGCAAGAACAAAATCAACAAACCAAGTGCAAGGGTCACTTTATGCATCCTTTAGTGGTTTTGTAAGAGCTGCTTTTTCTAATCTTCTGCCTCTCCCCGTCCCGTCCCACATGAGTTGTGTAACACACGTAACTGACACCGAGCAATAGTAAAGTTCTCTCTTTGGTCGTTGGAAAGCTCAAAATCTTCACTTTGCCAGCCGAGTGGTGCAAAGATCCCCCCATTTCTTGTTCTTTTGAGTTCTCCTTCTGTCGTTGTCGTTGTTGCCCGAGCCTAGAGTTTCCGAGTGGTTGATGTTCAGGGGACTGTGAGAAGCACAGCGCTGGTTTTATGAAACAGGCAGGTTTATTCCCATTTTGTTTTTTTTTTTTTCAGTTGGAGAGTATCAATTATTCAATCTTCCGTCACGTATTCCGAGCAAATTGGTGTCTTCCAGAATAGCTGTCGTGGTAGGTTCGAAATCTGCAGTGGAATTCTGAACTCATCCCTTCTTTTTGTAGGAGTAAGAGGATATAACTGTGGTTTAGCCTTGGCATAGGGAGGGCGAGGACTGGGCACCGGCGGGGTCCTTGGGCTGCTCTTCCAACTGGGCAAACTGGGGGTGATGGGAAGGGACATGTGCCCTGGGAGCAGCTTGGGAAAACGAGGTGCTCCCCATCAGCCACGTCCTGGGGCTGCAGGAGGGAGAAGGGGATCCTTCCTTGCGGGCAGGGATGTGCTGGGAGCTGGGGAAGGAGGCAAGGAGTTGGCCACGGGTTGGTCTGAAGAGCTTCTCCAGGTCCAAGAGTTGGTCTGAAGAGTTTCTCTGAGTTCAGGGTTTGGTCTGAAGTTTCTCTGAGTTCAGGGTTTGGTCTGAAGAGTTTCTCTGGGTTCAGGGTTGGTCTGAAGAGCTTTTCCAGATCAAAGGTTGGTCTGAAGAGCTTCTCCAGGTCCCAGGTTGGTCTGAAGTTTCTCTGGGTTCAGTGTTGGTTTGAGGAGTTTCACTGGGTTCAGGGTTGGTTTGAAGAGCTTTTCCAGGTCCTAGGTCAGTCTGAAGAGCTTCTCTGAGTTCAGGGGTTGGTCTGAAGAGCTTTTCCAGATCCAAGGTTGGTCTGAAGAACTTCTGCAGATCAAGATTGGTCTGAAGAGCTTCTTTGGGTTCACGGTTGGCCTGAAGAGCTTTTTCAGATACAGGGTTGGCCTGAAGAGCTTCTCTGAGTTCACAGTTTGGTCTGAAGAGCTCCAGTTCCAAGGTCGGTCTTCTTCAGGGCCAGCAGTTGGTCTGAATTGCTTCTCCAGAGTATGGTGGTGTGGGAAAAGAGGGTGTCTGGTTGATAAGTCTTTGAGACAGGGCCAGGGGGAAGGTGAGTGGCTTCACCTTGCACCCCTGTCATTGGCAGGGCCGAGACCAAACTTGAGGGTTGAGGTGCCCCTTCCCATTCTTTGGACTCCGAGATTTCCAGGAGAAATGTCCATCCAAGCACAAACACCAGCACTGTGGAGAAAGGCTGGAGAGGGGGGGCAATTCTGGCTGCTCTGCTCAGAGAGATGTGGGAGGAGAGGAACAATAGCAATAAACACGTCACCTTCCTCCCAGGAAAGAGAGGTGGGAGCAGGAAAGGGATGCCCAGGTGACATGGACCAGGGTGGAGGACAGTGGTCACACACAGGCTGTGGGCATTTCGGGGGGTGTGGCTCAGCCAGGGACACCCGTCCCACCTCGGGGTGTCCCAGTAGAGCAATAAGTTGTGTGGAGGGCAGCAGAAGGAGTTGGAGTTTGCAGACAGCACTTGAGGCCAGTTTATTTTTAAACCCTTCTTGCTAAACCCAGCTTAGAAATGAGGGTTTGCTTATTTGTTGCTTTTCCCAAGGAGAAAACTTGGTTGGGTTTTGGGGTTTCCTTCAACGTGCCAAAATCGTTCCGTGCACCCCGTTGGCAACTCTCGTGTCCCTTGGGCTCTGAGATTGTCAAATCCAGAGCCTTTGGAGAGGTCAGGTTTGGAGCTGGGGAGGGGAATCTCTCAGGGCACTGCCTGTCTTGGTTTCTGACCCATGGGAGGTATTGAGTCAGTGTTGAGATATCTCTGCTTTGCTCGTGCCTGGATCACATCTCCTGATGGACCTGAGGGCTCCAGAGGGTCACCTGGGCCAGGATATGGTAGTGCAGAGGTCAGGCTGCTGGATTTTTTGGAAGAGAAGGTGACCTGTTGTTGGCACCTGGATGAGACCTCCTTGCTCTTGGTGATGTCTTCCAGCTTGGCTTCTGCTGCCTGGGAGGAGCTCCTGGAGCTCCTTGAGCATGGGCCAGGTGGGGAGGAACCAGCTTAGGGACCCAGGAGGACTTCTGCAGCCCCTGTTTGGTCTGTCAGGTGGGGTGTTGGCAGCAGCAACTGGTCGATTCTGCTGGTTTTTATGGAAATCCAGAGCAAAGTTCTGGTTGACCTCCCCAACCTCAAGGGGGACAAAGGCTGGACACCCCTGTGGGATGGCGAAGGTGCACCCTTGGGCTGCTCTTTGGGAAGGAAAGGAGAAGGACAAAAGGGTCCAACGAGCTTTGTGGTCAGTCCAGGCACTGCAGAGGACCCTCCCCAGCAGGCACCACCCTCCCACTATCCCAGGCACCACTTTGGGAACAATCCCTGAAATTTTGGCTCATGGCTGGGAAGGAGATGTTGGACTCTCTCCTGAAAGGAAAGAGCACTAAAGGCGGGGAGAAAGCTCCAAGAGCTGAACATGAAGGGTCACCCAGTGTTCCCACTGAGGGCTGACATGGGGCAGTTGGGTTTGAATTCCTTTGAGTGGATCAAGAGCAGATCCAATACTCCTCATCCCGCTATTCACAGGCAGAAATCCTGATTAACTCAGCCAAAGTGTGGAGAGGGGAAATATTTGACACCTGTTGGGCCAGAGGCTTTACTGAGGACCTTTGGGACCCCATGTTGGGCTGGGCTCGGGCCACCACTTGGCACCAGGGCCACCACTTGGCTCTGGGGCCACCACATGGTGCCAGGCTTGGGAAGCTCCTTCCCAAGGTGGCTCCATGGGGCTGTGCTGGTGGGGAGATGTTCCCTGCCCCTCCCTTGATCCCAAGGCCTCTCCTTGGTCACGTCATGGCCTAAGGGAAGGTCCTGGGGAGGTCACAGCCTCCCTTGTGTGGGGACAGTGCTGGGGGCCACCAGTTTCCCAAATACTTCAGCTTTGCTGACATTGGTTGTGGAAAAGGCTCTTCCATCACATTGGGATTAGTGGGGAAGAGCAGGAGGGGTTAAACCACCCTCAGCAGCCAGGGAAGTGTCTGAGATTAAAATTCCAGCTAAAGAGGAGGGAAAATAATTCCCAACACGCTGCTCCGACCATTAACCCATCCCTGCCCCTGCCTTGGCTTTCAAACACCAGCTCTGATGGGAGATCTGGGGGGAAAAATAGGAATATTAGTCCTGGTGGTGACCCCCAAGCCACAGGAGCCTCTTGGAGCCTGAACCCATCATGCCTCCAAGTGGCTGGGCCCTCCACGCAAGGATTTGCTCCTGGATTGTATGGATAATACATAAACCGGTTCCAGGATGGAATTACCATGAAGTGTTAAAATGGAAGGGGTTTGTTTCAATGCTGGATGTTCAGAGGATCCGGTTTTCCCACAGCCACGGGAATATGGTCCTTCCCAGAGCCCCCTCCCACCGTGTTTGCCATCTCCTGCATTCCCCCAGGGAATTTGGGAGGATGTGGTTCCCAGCTGGAGGGCGTGAAATCCGACCTGGCTTTTTTAGGGGGGTGGAAAACCCACATTTGGGGCTTTATTTTTGATAGGAAAATCCAACCAGCCAACAAGAGCAATAAGAGCCACTGGATATCCATAAATCCAGGGGTTTTTTTGGGGGGTTTGGGCTTATTTTTTAATTGCCAATATTTTCAGGCCCTCCAGCTGCCATTCCCAAAACACGGTGATCCTCTGCCCATCTTCCCTTGGCTTTGCCAGGAGCAGCTTCCAAATCTTTCCTCTGCTATGTGCTGGCATTCCCATAGGGAAGAAAAAAGGAATATAAAGCCTTTTATGGAGCTTGGGAGGCTTGGAAAAAGTGGGTTGCACTCGTCGATTCCCCAGTAATTTGTGGGAGCGTTTGCAAGGCAGGAATAGGAAAATCTGTGGTTTAAGGGCAGTGATTCCCGTTTGGAAATGCTTGTTTGTAGGGAATAATCTTAATGCAGTGTGGCCACCTGCAGCCTCCCTGGGTCCTAATGCAAGGGACGGAGCTGGGCAGTTTTCCTGGGTTATAGGGAGGGATTTGTAAGGTCGGGATCCATCGGGAAGCACAGTGAGGAAGGAAATATGAGACAGAGGGGTCCAGGATCACACCCAAACCCTCCCATTCCCACAGCACGGAACAAACCCATGCAGGCTCCAACCCCCCTTTTTATGTCATTAATTTTTTAATTAATTGTGACCTCCAGACCAGCTCAGTTTTAAATATTATTGGAGCTCTTAAACAAAAATAAATACAAAAAAAAACCCCACTGAAAACCCAAAAGAAACCCCTTTAAACCCAAGAGTAAGCACGTCTTCCAAGTCTCAGAGGTGTGGAGGGAACATGGCCTTGAGTTGCTGCCCTGGAGAGCCCCCCAAGCCTCAGTTTGTCCACCTGGAATTTGGGGTTGTTTTCCCGTTCGTTTTCCGTTGCGGTTTTGGTTTTGAAGATCAGGTTTGTGATCTCCCTGACAGATCCCAGCCAAGAGTTTGTAACTGTCCGATATTTCCTGTAAGATGTAGAACATTCGAGAACTATGAAAATGTTTCCAAAAAAAAAAAAAAAAATTTAAATGAAAAAAAATAATAAAAAAAAAATTTAAATAAATAAATAAAAGAGCCCGCCAGGGTTTGGTGGTTGATTTGTGGGGGTTTTTTTGGCACAGTGATGTGGCTGGGCAGCGAATGGGATGGGCCATGAGCACATGGCTGGGGTGGTGGTAGAGCTGGGTGGTCTCCAACTCAACCTTGGGTGGGTTGTCCCGATGGTCCCAGTGTGATCCTGTAGAAACAGCTCCCTTGGGAAGTGAAGCCTGTGACCTTCATGGGGAGCATCCCCCCCACGTTCTCCTGGGCTGC
This sequence comes from Xenops minutus, assembly GCA_035221455.1. Lineage (NCBI taxonomy): Eukaryota > Metazoa > Chordata > Aves > Passeriformes > Furnariidae > Xenops > Xenops minutus. Next base: position 1,080,624 of record JAWWEE010000001.1, read on the forward strand.
TGGAGACTTTGGATGGAGGGTGGGTGGATGCAGGAGACCAGCTTTGCCCAGAGCAGCCCATGCCCAGGTTGGGTTGGTGGGGAGGTGGGAGTGATCCCATGATCCTGTGACTGTTGTTATCCCAAACACTGGCACCTGGTGATGGAGGGAAATCAGGAGCTCGTGGTGGTCCTGGAGAGTCTCTGGCTCAACAGCCCCAGAGGGGACCACGAATGACATCCCATGGGCTCTGTGCTGCCCATGGAGCTGTGCTGTGGTGTCGTGGCTCCCAGAGATCGTGTCCATCAGGCCACCACGCTGGACTTTGGGGACAGGGAATCCTTCCCACCATCCAGGCAAGACCTTGGATTTGCCACCTCAGTGGCAGGAGCAGGAGCCAAGCTGCACCTCCACTCCTCATGGCTCCGAGCAGGATCCAGTGTCCTCTGTCCCCTCCAGGGGTCTGTGTGGGTGTCACTGTCCCCCTGAGGTGGCCCCCAGGCCTGGTGCCACCTGTGGAGGACAAGGGATGAGCACAGGTGAGGCTGGGATGGCTCTGCAGGAGCCACCCACTGTCACTTGCCCGTGGTTGTCACTGCACAGGGACATCCCATGGTGGAGGGGACAGCTCCTGCTCAGTCCTGCCTTGGGCACCTCCAGGGCTTGCCACTCTAAACCATCCTGGGCAGCCCCTTCCAAGGCCTGACCACCCTTTCCATGGAGAAATTCCTCCTGCTGTCCCCCCTGCCCCTGCCCTGTCCCAGCCAGAGGCCGTTCCCTCTGCTCCTGTCCCTGTTCCCTGGGAGCAGAGCCCGACCCTGCCCTGGATCCATCAGGGACTTGCAGAGCCAGAAGGTCCC
>JAWWEE010000001.1:1081562-1098926 GCA_035221455.1 Xenops minutus
CAGGGCTGGAGGTGCCTCAGCAGTGCCAGCACAGGGGGACAGTCCCTGCCCTGCTCCTGCTGCCACACCTTGGGTCACACAAACCAGGGGCCATTGACCTTCTTGCCCACCTGGGCACACCAGCTGCTGTCACCAGCATCCCCAGGGCCTTTCCCAGCTTTCCAGCCACCCTGTCCCAGTCCTGGAGCGTTCCATGGGGTTATGTCCCACTCCCCCCGCCATGCCCAGGCACACGTGGCCACCAGCATGGGCAGCAGGGAGGGGGGACAGGGAGGGGGGACACGTGTGAGCCCCTGCAGCTGCCCATGAGTCACCAGCAGCCCCCATGGCTGTGCCACCCCGTGCCACCCTGTGCCAGGCCCTGCCCTGTCCCCCTCCCTCCTGCCTGGGGGTCCCCACAGCTGTGCACCTATAGAAGTGGCCATACCCCTGCTGTCCATACACAGGGCACGGCTGCACATGCACATGTATGTTGATGTGCTGCCTGGGGCAGCTGCATCCCTGCTTTTTGGGGGGCACAGGGCAGGAAGGGGGACACTGGGGGGCATTAGGGGGCACAGGGGGTATGAAGAGGGGCACAGGGGGTATTAGGACAACTAAAAGGTGGAGCAGTAAATTACACACAAAACACACCAGTGCTGTGCCCCTGCAGCCCCCCAACCCTGCAGCACCCCTTGGTACCAGCACCCACCCCACACCCCACCTGAAGCGCAGGGGGGTGAAAATAAAGGGGGGTTAAATTTTGAAAATGGGTTTTTTGAAGCCTCCCAGCTGCTGGAAGAGGCTTAGTTGTGGTGGGCTGCTCCAGCCTCTTGAAGCCTATTCTTTCCCAGGAAAAATCCTCCAAGGGCTGCCCACCACCCTCCCCTCTGCACCCCCCTCACCTCGGGGGGGCAGTCGGTGCCCCTGAGCCCCGGGGGTCTCATCCTGCTGCCGGGGAGGGGTCCCTGGAGCTGCTCAGCCCCCACCTCACTCCTCAGCTCGGGGATCCGCGACACCCGGAACCTGCCAGGGGAGCATCCCATCAGCCTGTCCCCACCGTGGGCAGGGGACACACACCTGGGCAGGGCCAGGCTCACCTGCCGACCGAGAGGATGGTCACCTCGCCGGGTTTGGGGACCCTGGTGGGCAGCACCTGCGGCCACTTCTGTGTGCAGCGGGCACAGGGGGCTGCGCCCTGCACCGTGTGCGGGTGCTGCTGGTGCTGGCAGGAGGGGGCAAACTGTGCCAGGACCTGCAGCCTGCAGGGAGGGGGGACATGGCATCACCGAGGGGCTGGTGCCACCACGGAAGGTCCTCGGTGCAGCCCTAAGGGGGTCTTACTTGCTAAGGGGGGCACAGCTTGGTGGCAGCAGCTGCTGGCTGCGATGCTCCCGCAGCAGCTCCTCCAGTGCCGCGGCGTTTTCTGGGGGGACACACACCAGGGGGTCGGGGGACACAGGGGTCTGGCCCATGTCACCCCCACTGCCCTCTCAGGGACACCCCCTGACCTTTCTTCTCAGTGATCAGCCGCACCAGCACCCCAATGGTGTCCTCGTTGGCGTCCTCCAGCTGGTAGATGGAGCTGGGACCTGGGGGCAGAGATTGGAGGGGGTGGGGGGGACTCAGTGATGCGGGATAAACCCTCCCAAAAACAGGCACGATGCCCTGGGAAAATGAGGAGCAGAAGCCACAGGGATGGGCTGAGCAAGATGAGGTGGATGGGTGGATGAGTGGATGGGTGGATGGATGGATGGGTGGGTGGATGGGTGGGTGGGTGGATAGGTGGATGGGTGGATGAATGGGTGGGTCGGTGGATGGGTGGATGAATGGGTGGATGGGTGGATGGGTGGGGGGTGGATGCATGGATCATGGATGGATGCCCAGGAGGTGTCCTGGCACAGCCAGGGCTCACCGGTGCCGCCGGGCTGGGGGTCTTTGCTGGCGGTGCAGTGGTACCCCTTCTTCTTCAGCAGGTTGCAGACCAGGATTCCCAGCAATCCCATGGCACAGAACACCGGGACGATGGTCAGCACGGCCGCCTGTGCCGCCGCTGCCTCCTCCTCCTCTTCCCCCCTGCTCGGGGTCACCCGTGTCCCGTTGGTCCCCAGCACCCAGCCCGGTGTTTTGGGGCTGCGGACCCTCCGCCGGCCTGGGGGGACCCACCGGATCAGCCTCAGTGAGGCACTTTCCTGGGATAAAATCCTGCTTTCCCAGGATTAAACCCTGCTGCAGCTGGACCCCAGGGCAGCAGAAGCCACTGGAGATGCTCCCAGCTGCCACATCCTGGCAGGACACCGTGGCTCGTCCCAAAGGGGACACATCCTGCTCCTCCACCCCCCCAAAAGCCTGGGGTGGCACCTGCAGCACCAGCACCCACCTGGGCAGCGCAGGGTGCTGCGAGGGGTGGCAGCGCAGGGCAGGCAGTGGCCCCGGGGGTCCCTCTGCCCTCCAGGGCTGTAGAACCTGCAGGGTGGGAGGGCAGGGTGAGTGAGGATGGGGTCTGAAGCGGGGCTGGGGGTTCTGGGGGTCCCCGCTGGGCTCACCCCGGCAGGCAGGCTCCACACTGGCTGTCGCTCCGTGCCGTTCCTGGTGCCACCAGCATCCTGTTCCCAGCCTGGCACTGGGTGTGAGTGGCACACTGTGTGTCCCCAAGGGAGAAGGTGCCAGGGGGACAAGCTTGGCACATCCCCCCTGAGCCCTGTGGTGAGGGGAGAGGAGGGTGAGCCATGCCTGGGTCAGCTCTGGGGGATGTACCACAGGTGGGCACGGCTTACCCTGGTGGGCTCCTGGCCAGGGGGGCATCCCGGGGTCCTGTGCTCCTGGGAATCGCTGCTCTCAGCCCCCACGCCGGGTCTGCTCAGCACCTGAGGGGGAATCCAAGGGCTCAGTGCCATCTTCTCCAAGGCCTGTGCCAGTGGGAATGTGGCTCTGGGAGGGGGGTGATGGGGCAGGGGTGAATCCACGTGGGGGAGGTAAAACTGTCACATGGACCATGGTGGACACAGACCCTTCCCCAGTGACACCATGGGGCAGATCCTCATCAGTGACAGGAGTGGGACAAACTGATAATCAATGCCATGATGGTCACAAACCCACCCTGTGGGCCATGGCAAACCCATTCCCAGCCCCAGGATGGATCCAAAGGAGTTGCCTGAGCCAGGACACTGTTCGTCCACAAGGAATGTGACAGAGGCCAACCCCACTGGAGTCAATGCAAATCCATCCCCAGTGACGGGATGGTGGCTGACTCATCATGACCAAGCCAACTACTGCAGCCCTTGGGGGACCAGCGTGGCCCATCCCAAGGGCATATCCCAGACATGGAACAACACTGGGGCCCCAGAGATGCCTCATTCCTTACCAGCCCCTGCCCTGGAAGAAGATTTGACAAAGGAGAAAAAAGGAGGGGGAAGAATTTTGGGGGGGAAAAACCTTCAGTCAAAATGGAGCATCTCCCCTGCTGCTGCAAGTTTCCAGGTGGGAAGTGTTTTGGGATGCCCTGCTATGGCTGGGGGATGGTGTTTGAGCATCAGAGATGCCGAAAGCAGAGAGATGGGATGGGGTGGGACAGGATGGGCTGGGACAGACCAGGCCATACTCACCCCCAGGACAGTGACAAGCCACCAGCGCATCCTCTTCATCACCAGGGGATACCTGCCCAAGGAGGAGCACTGGGATCATCATCCAGGGAAAATCCCAGTGGAAGAACAATTTGAGGGCCCTATTTCCCCCCACTGCGATGCTCCAAGGCGTCTGCCTAAAGATCCCTGCACCATACCCCAAGAAGGTTTATTAGAGGTTTAATCATCAGATCCAACTCCATCCCAAACTGGAGAGGGGCTAACCCCTGCAGTGGAGTCACAGCACCCATGCAAAGAGCAGCTGATGCTAAACAAAGTTAAAGGAAGGTTTTCCCTCCTCTGGAGGAAATCCTTATGCATCTGCCAACAAGGAAATGAAGCCACTATAAAAGAAATATATAGAAATTTAAATGAAAACGGGAGCGAAATGAAAGGTGTTGCCTACAGGAAAATATCAGATTAAAATACAAGCTGAGAGCGCAGGGGATGGAAGGAAGGAAGGAAGGGAAAAATAACCAACAACCCACACTCAGATCCAGCTCTGCATGGAAATCCTGGCACCCGCATGGAAACTCCCGCGGTCGTCACGGTCCCCTGGGAGCCAGGGCAGAGCCTCTGCTTGATGAGGTTCTCCTAATTAGGGGCCTCACCGTGGCTCTGAGGTGCAGCTCAGTACCCGTGAGAGGGGCTGCTTGGGGGGCTGAGCCCAATATTTATGGCATGGGGGTCCTCTGTGCTCCAGTTCCTCCCAGTAGCTCCCAGTAAAGGAGCACCCCGTCAGCGTGGAGCCAACCAGAGCACCTCCAGCATCCCCCCGGGGTTTGGGATGTGCCCCTCGAGCAGAGACGGAGGAAAACCGTAAGCCAGCACTAGTAAAACTCGAGTTTAAGCCTAAAGTGAAGCGTTTTAACCCTTTGGGGCTGTGGGATTCCAGCACCTCGGGGATGATGGCACAGGCTGGCACATGCCAGCCTGCCGGGGCATCCCAGCACGACAAATGGATTTAAACCCCACCAGGAACAGGGCTGGCCCCAGGCCAAGCTTAATCCAAGGATTAAGGACATGCCTTGGATGACCAAGCCCCTGGCACAGGGAAGTAGGAGGTACAGGGACCAAAGGGAGCTTTGCCAAATCACGGCCACCCCAGGACTCAGCATCCATTTTTGGGGGCACCCACAGCCCATCCCTGGTGGGGATGTGGGATGCAGGATGGTGGGATGCCCAGCTGCCCTGGCACAGTGGAGAGAAGCCCTGAAACTCCTAAACCCAACATAATTTGTCCCTCCAAGAACCACAGGGAAACAAAACACAGCCCCATCGGTGTCAGACCTGCTTTTTGGGGACCTCCAGCACCCCCACACCCCACCTGGCTGCAAACACAGCAGAAAAGGTTTCTCGGTTTCAGAACCCTCCCCCAAAACTCCCTCTGGATCACAGAAGCCCTTTATTCCCATTCCCTCTTTAACAGAGCCTGTAACCCGAGGCTGCCCACTGGGATTCCTGGGTTTCCCGTCCCTGGGGTGGGATCAGGGTTTCGGCCGATGGCTCCTGCAGATAAACCGAGTTAAAAAGGAGCAAGTGTTCGGCAAAACTTTGGGGAGCAGCTCTTGGAGGCAGCTCGGGACAAGGAGGGGATTGTCCGGCAGATGGAGCGAAACTCGGCGCTGCCGCATCCCCCGGGAGCGCTCGGAGCTGTGGGAAGCACGGAACGGCCCCCAAATCCCGGCATTAAAGCCCAGTGATCCCAGAGGCATCACCACCGGCACCCCCACAAGCCCCGGCAGCCCCCCATTCCAGCCCATTTTTTTTGGGGCAGTCCCCCATTCCAGCCCGATTTTGGGGAGCAGCCCCCTATTCCAGCCCATTTTTTGCAGAGCAGTCCCCCATTCCAGCCCAGTTTTGGGGAGCAGCCCCCCATTCCAGCCCGATTTTTGGGTGGCAGTCCCTCATTCCAGCCCTATTTTTAGGGATCAGCCCATCATTCCAGCACGATTTTTGGGGCGCAGCCTCCCATTCCAGCCCGATTTTGGGGATCAGCCCATCATTCCAGCACGATTTTTACGGATCAGCCCATCGCTCCAGCCCGATTTTTGGGGGGCACATTCCAGCCCGATTTTTGGGGGCAGCCCCCCATTCCAGCCCATTTTTTGCAGAGCAGTCCCCCATTCCAGCCCAGTTTTGGGGAGCAGCCCCCCATTCCAGCCCAATTTTTAGGTGTCAGTCCCCCATTCCAGCCCTATTTTTGGGGATCAGCCCATCATTCCAGCCCGATTTTTGGGGACCAGCCCATCGCTCCAACCCGATTTTGGGGATCAGCCCATCGCTCCAGCCCTATTTTTGGGGACTAGCCCATCATTCCAGCCCCATTTTTGGGGAGCAGCCCCTGGCCGCAGCATCCCGGCTCCCGCAGGACTTTGGCTGCCATCCCCGGGATTTTCCAGCTCCCGGCAAATAAGAAAACCCCAGCAGAAGAGCCCGAGAGCCGCGCCACGATTCCCGACTCCCATCCCTCTCCCCAGGAGCCGCTGCCGAGTTTGCCTTAACCTACTTTTGCCCCTCTCCACCCTTTATTTTAAGCTCCTCGAGCCGGAGCCTCCCGGACCCTCCGCTCCCCCTCCAGGCATCCAAAGCTCCCCCCGTGCCCTCCTTAGGGATAAAACCCAAGGTGACACCCCCTCCATCACCCCAAAATCCACCTCCCCCGCTCTCCCTTTCGCTGCAGACGGGGAATAACCCCTTGGGGCGAATGACCCCGAGCCCCCCGCGGGGCGGGCGGGTCCCTGTACGGGGGGTGCCTCTTACCTGTCCGCTTTGGGTGCCCCTTACCTGTCCGCTTTGGGTGCCCCTCACCTGCCCCCTTTGGGTGCTCTTTGGGTGCTCCTCACCTGCCCCCTTTGGGTGCCCCTTACCTGCCCCTTATCTGCCCCTCACCTGCCCCCTTTGGGTGCCCCCTACCTGCCCCTCACCTGCCCCATTTGGGTGCTCCTTACCTGCCCCCTTTGGGTGCCCCTTGCCTGCCCTTTACCTGCCCCTCCGCCCGCGCCTCCTCCTTATGAATGAACCCCGCTTAGCGCCGATCGCATCAGCCCCGCCCCTTTCCGTGACATCACACCACAAGCCACGCCCCTCTCCGTGCCAAGGCCACGCCCCCAGCCCGGCCCTGCGGTGGCGCCGCCCAGCGGACAAGGCAGGAACTGCAGGCTCGGGAAAAGGGGGGATTTGGGAATGCTGGGCTTTATCCCGCCCTCTGGAGGGGGTTTGGGGGCAAAACGGGAGGATCAGGTGGGTCTCACCTTACCCAGGAGGAGTTTGGGTTTTTTTTTTAATAAGGGGTTTTTTTTGTCGCAATACGGCGTTGGGGACGCCCTGGTTGATCCCCAGGGTTGTCACCTTCTCCCATGGGGACAACAGGGCGCACCAGGGTCTTGCCTGCATCCTGAGGTGGGGACAGGAAAATCAGGGGGGAAAAGCAACCCCCTGGTGCTGCACCCAGCTTCCCTTCGTGTCCCGTAGCACTTGGCACCCTGGCCTCGTCCTGTTCCCCAGGGGACAGTTTTCCCACCTTGGGGACACCCCGCTTGCAGCTGGGCATGGTGCTCCCTCTGTCCCCCCATTCCAGCTGTTTCTCCACCCAGGGAGTGGGACACATCGCATGGCACAAGGGAGGGATCCTTGTGCCAGGACAATCCCCTTGGGGTTATCCAGGATGGAACAGCTGCACCCGGGTAGTGGAAAGGGTTTCTTCATCCCACGTGGCACCAGTTGGTGGCATTCCCAGCGACGCCAGTGGGTGGTGGGAGCTGGCTGTGCCATCCCTGCCACCCCCAGCCCAGGGAAGGATGAGAGCACGCCGCGTTCATTGTGACAGGGGTGACCTTTAATGACAAAGAGCCCCCCACGTGACCGAAATCCCGCCCCCCCCGTCCCAAAATATCCTCATCATCCCAATTATAGCACCCCCCCCCCTTCCCAATCCCTTTGGTGGCTCCACGTGGGCTGGCAGCATTCCTGTCACTCACCCACCTGGCTCATCCATGGGGACAACGGGGTGCCAGGCTCTGGGAGCTCACCTGGATCCTGAGCTGAAAGCAGGAAAATTGCGGGGGGAAAAGGCAAAAGGGGGAGGGTTTGGCCCAGCAAAGTCTCATTTTTAGGGCCCAGTTCAGGGCCACCCCTGGGGGCTGGCAGGGAATGGGAAGAAGATGCTCGTCCTTGCCCAGGAGGTGCAGCAGTGCCTTCATCCCACTGCCCAGGCTGCCAAATCCCATTGGGAACCACAGAGGATGGGGGAGAACCCCCAATTTCCTTCCTGCCCCCCTCCACCAGCCCCCCCGTGTGTGGTGCAGCTCCAGCAGGGGGGTCAGGCTCTCTGGGATGTTTGAATCCCTCAGCCCCGGAGCAGAGGGACGGACAGTGATGTCAGGATGCGCCAGACACCCCCCCCGGCCCCCCAAATAAATAAGGATGTTTCTATATATATAATATATATATATTTTAAACAAACAAACAAACAAACAGAGCTATCTGGGTGCTGGCGATGGAGCAGGCGGGGTAGTGGGAGGCCCAGGCCAGGGGGGACACTGTGCCCATATTGTCCCTGGGGTGGTCCCGTGGCATGGCCGGGGGTCCCGGGGGCCGAGGGGGGGTGTGACAGCGTCAGGACCCCCCTGCCCATAAAGCAGGCACACACAAAACCGGAGAGCAAGGCAGGTTCCGGGCTGTTGGCATCCTCCGGCCGGGCACCTTCCCGAGGGAACAGCCCCCTCCCCACATCCTGGATCCCCCCCCAGCCCCAGTCCAGTGCGGTGGCCGGGGGGACGGCGGGGGGAGCGGGGCTCATCCCCCCCAACCCCGAGCACACAGAGCAGCCGGGTTGGAGATGAGAGGTGCTGGAGTGGGGGGCGGTGGGGAGGGGGCTGGGACGCCCCTCTCTGCACACGGGGGGGCCGTGGCTGGTCACGCTCTCCACAGGAGGAGGTGGTTGGTGCTGTCGTCCCGCCCCACGGTCTCGCTGCTGCTGGTCAGGCGGAAATCCTCGTAGCCGTCCCCGCCGCTGATCACCAACATCTTGGGCTTGGACAGGCCCAGGGCGGGCGCGCGGGGCCGCGAGGGGTCTCGTTTCTCTGCCTCGCTCGGCTTCTCGGCCCCTGCCAAGTGCAGAACCACAATATCCCGTCAGGTGTCCCCCCGTGGCTCCACCATTCCCCAGCAGGTCACACCAGCATCAGCTCAGCAGCAGCACAGTGGTACCCCACCAACAGCATCCCAACAGCATCATTCCATCATCCTACCAACAGTGTTCTGCCCCCATCCCACCAACAGCATCCCAACAGCATTCCATCAGCATCATCCCACCAAGAGCGTTCTGCCATCATCCCACCAACATCATCCCACCAACAGCATCCCATCATCCCATCATCCCACCAACAGCATTCTGCCATCATCCCACCAACATCATCCCACCAACAGCATCCCATCAGCATCATCCCATCATCCCAGCATAATCCCACCAACAGTGTTCTGCCACCATCCCACCAACAGCATCCCAAAAGTATCCCATCAGCATCATCCCACCAACAGCGTTCTGCCCCCATCCCACCAACAGCATCCCATCATCATTCCACCAACACCATCATTCCACCATCATCCCTCCAACAACTAGATCACCTTCAAGGTCCCCTTCCCACTCAAACTGTTCTATGATTCTCCAGCACCATCCCACCAGCATTCCACCAACATTATCCCATCAGCATCATCCCAGGACCCTCCCACCAGCACTTTCCCAGGCACCACATCTTGGCCCAAATAAACTCCTCACATCTGCAATAGCCCCTCCCACCCCAAATTAGCCCCTCCAATCCCCGTTAGCTTCTCCCTTCAAAATCACTACTCCCCATCCCATCTCCTTCTTCTCCCCATCCCATCTCCTTCTTCTCCCCATCCCATCTCCTTCTCCCCATCCCATCCCAGCTTCAGTGCTGGGCTGGGTGACACAGCACATGGCTTTCCCGTGGCTTTTCCCCATGGGAATTCAGGTCTCCCTGGGAAATTTGGGGTCACTCATGCTGCTGGGGGGGAAGTTTAGCACACATTTCCCTCCACCTTCCACCTCCACTTTTTCACCCTGGATTTTAACAAGGACTCCGATGACATTTCAAGGCTATTCCTGGTTATCCACAGGCAGAACAGCATTCCCAGCCCTGGGAAGCGTGTCGCTGCCCCACCTACCCGTGTCCCTGGGCAGTGGGAAGAGGACGTCGAGGCCGTCGGGCAGCTCGATGGCCGTGAGGAAGCGGACGTGGCCGGTGTGGCCCTGGGACAGCCCCACGAGCGTGGGGGCTGCCTTGGCTGACACTGCCAGAGTCAACACCACGCCGGCGCTCGTCCCGACCCACAGCAGGTCCTTGCAGGCCAGCAGTGCCGTGATCCTCAGGCAGGCAGCCTTGTGCTGACGGATAATGGCATCCGAGCCTGCGGAGCGTCCCCCAAAATCAGCACCCCATCCTGCCCCCAGCAGGGTGTGAGCCCCACCAGTGTCACCAGCCCCCGTTCCCAGGGGTGTCTGTGGCATGTGGCATGTGGGGAAGGGCCCCCACGGCCCCCCTGGCTGGTGTAAAGCACCCCATCAGGTTGGGCTGATGGGATAAGGGGGAATGGCTTCCCACTGCCAGAGGGCAGGGTTAGATGGGATGTACTGGGGTGGAATTCTTGGCTGGGAGGGTGGGCAGGCCCTGGCACAGGTTGTCCAGAGAAGCTGTGGATGCCTCATCCCTAGAGGACAGAGTTTGGAGCCACCTGGGATAGTGGAAGGTGTCTCAGGTGGAACTGGATGAGTTTTAAGGTCTCTTCCAACCCAATCCATTTTGGAATTCCACGATTCTATGACCATGGGATTACTGCCCTGTTTCAACATGGGGTTATCCATTCACCAGTGGGACTTCTAGTGGAAGGTGGATGGAACCACCTTCCACCCGTGGCAGGGGATGGAACAGGACAACCCTTCCCCTGCCTTCCAACCCAAACCACTCCGCAATTCCACGATTCCACGCCTAGGGGATTACTGTTCCAGCAGGTGGGACTTACCAGCGAGCATCTTGTGCACGGGAGGGGTGATGTCTGCCTCTGCCAGCTGCTCGTAGCTGGTGCTGTGGTACAGCCTCACCTGGGCACTGCCCTGGAGTGCCACCCACACACCACTGCCAGCGCTCACCATGCAGGTGACGCTGCGCCCGCCGTCCTGGCCCACCTGGAGCGTGTGCTGCAGGTGACAGTGACACCATGATGACACTGCTGATGCCCCCGCCAGCCCCCCCAGCCCCCCGGTGCTGCCCGTGGTACCTCCTGTGCCAGCGTGGTGGGGTTGAGGACGAGGACGCGGTTCTGGCAGCCGCACCACAGCTTGCCTGCCACTGCCACCATCTTGGTGATGGGGCTCCCCGGAGAGCCCAGCGACAGCGATTTGGAGTTCTGGGGGTCCCAGAAGCGGCCTGTGAGGGCGGGGGGAGTGGGGTGGGTGGTTACAGCGTCCCCAAAGGAAGTCCAGCTGGATGTGGACAGCGGGATGCAGCGGCTGGAGGTGTCTGTGTCCAGGTCCCCGCTCAGAGGGGACATACACTGATGTTCCCAGGGGATGCCAACGGCAAGCAGGGACCAGGAGGAGGATGCACACCTCCAGCTGCCTCCCATTTGGTGTCTCCAGTCCCTTTCCATGGAAGCCACCTGAGCATCCCTGCCCAGGGGGCTGCCCACCCAACAGCCACCACTTTGGGGCTGCACCAAAACCCAGCAGTGCCTCTTGACATTCCCAATCCAGCCTCACCTGCCTCCCGCTGGTACACGACGAGGTCCCCGTTGGCCAATGACACAAACACCTGGTTATCCAGGTACCTGTGGGAGGAAACACCTTTGCCAACCTGCTCAGCCACCCCAGCCCACCCTGGAGCTGAAAGCCCCCACTCCCCACTCACAAGATGCACATGACAGCAGCTGCATGCTGCATCTTCATGCTGTTCTTCCTGTTCCGGATGTTGTCCGAGGACTGGTACACGTGGATGCTGCGGGACAGCAAACCCCAAGGCTCACCTGGAGTTGGGGACACCCAATCCAGCTATCCCTCCCATCCCAGGGACATACCAGCCGTCCTCGGTGCCCAGCCACATGGAGCTCTGGTGGGCTTCGGGGTCCAGGCTGAGCAGGTCCTCGAGGCTGCCGCGGGTGAAGGAGCCGCGGCTGGAGCGGCGCAGCGCCCGCCCGTCCGTGGGGCTCTCCCCATGCCGAGCCTGGCTGTAGGTGCCACTGATGGGCATGAAGCCAGGCTCCTGCTCCTCCTCCGAGCTCGTCGTCTCCACTGCTGCCTCCTTGCAGCTCGGCATCTCTTCATCTGTGGAGGAGGAAGAGGAGGAGGAGGGAGGAATGGTCAGACCAGGACCAGCCGATGCCCTCCAAAGTCACACGGGAGAGATCACAGGTCCCTTTGCAATGTCAAGCCCAGGGGAGGACAGAGGGATGCTGAGCCCCCAGACCCACCAGGTTCTACCCAAAGCCACCCATCCCAGCACCACAGCATCAGGCTGATGCCCCACAACACCTCTGTTCCCAAGGTTTCCTCGGCTCAAAAGCCTCCACCTGCAGATTTCCCCAAGGAATCTAAGGCAGGGAGACCCATAATTTTGGGGCAAGAAAGTAGATGTCTCCCAAAGCAGGGGCTGGGGAGGACAGAGGGATGCTGATCCCCCAAACCCACCAGGTTTTACTCAAAGCCACCCATCCTAGCACCACAGCATCAGGCTGATGCCCCACGTCTCTGTTCCCAGGATTTCCTTAGCTCAAGAGCCTCCACCTGCAGATTTCCCCAAGGATAAAGGATGGAGCTGGCCCTAACTTTGGGGAAGAAAGCAGGGGCTGGCTGGGGAGGACTCACTGCCGAAGCTGGAGGAGATGGTGGAGTGGCTGGCCTGGCTCTGCAGCGTCCCGGAGGGGCTGGGCGAGGACTCGTCGTCGGTGTCGTCGCTGTCAAAGGGCACCAGCTCCCTGTTGCCGCCGTCCACCGGCTCCGAGAGCTCCAGCGACGAGCCCGAGATGGAGATGTGCAGGCAAGGCTGCGGCGCCGCATCCTCCACGCAGGGGCTGCCCAGGGGCTCGGCGCGCTCCCTGCCGCGACGGGGGGGGCACAGGCAGCTCCAGCACCGCCCGCGCCAACCTGCATGGCCAACCGCGCCAACCGCGCCTCGCGCCTACCTGTATGGCCGCTGGAGGCCGGGCACGGAGGCGATGCACAGGATCCTGGCGGAGCACACGGCGATGCACGCCTCCACCGTGGGCTCCTTGCGGATGCTGAGCAGGCAAACCTGCCCCACGTAGCCGTCGCTGTTGCAAACCCAGACCTCGTGGGAGCTCTCCGGGCTGCCGTGGCTGGGGGAGGCGCAGGAAAACTGCCGGGGGAAGCGAAGGATGGGGTGAGGTTGGGTGGTGCGGGAGGTCTCGGCACCCATGGGATGGAGGAACCACGCTCCGGGTACCTGCATCCCGCTCCGCGTCTTCATGATGGGGATGGCTTTGAGGAACTCCGGGTCCAGGCAGTTCTTGCTGGAAGCTGGGAAAGTCAAATTGCAGGGTGAGGAAGCGGCGGAGGAAAGGGGGTTACCAAATGGTGCCAACCTCCCCTGTCCCTGGCACTACCCAGCTTCTTCTTGGCGTCCTCGAAGGCTTGCTCGAAGCTGAGTCGGGCGTCGGGGTTGGGGAACTCGAAGATGAAGGACTCGGTGCCGTCGGCCTTGGTGGTGCTGAGCTCCACCTTGTTGGGGGGGAAGGCCATGCTGAAGGACAGGGATTGCTTCTCCGACAGCTCCCGGTGGATGGCGGCCATCAGGTCCTTGATGACGTCATCCAGGCTCTGGGGATGGGGACAACGTGTCAGCTCCCAGGGATGGGTCACCATGAGCCATGTGCTCGATAACCCCCTGTCCACCTCCTGCCATCCTTCAGAGGCTGCCCCAGCCCCACAGCAGCTTTGGGGGCTCTTTTGGAGGGCACTCATGGTCATCAGCCCTTCCACTGGCTCTCCTTTCCACCAAGGGCAGCCCAGTTGGTCCCATGGGGAAGGTGTCTGGCCAGGGGACAGCACCAAGGCCACCATGTGATGCCGACCCTGGACACACCCTGCCATCCTTCAGAAGCTGTCCCAACCCCCTCTGTGGCTTTGGGGCTGGTGGCATCTAGGTCCTCGGAGGACAGTCACGGCCACCAGCCCTTTCACAGGTTCTGCCCTCTTGCTGAGGACATCCTGACTGGTCCCACTGGGAATGTGTCCAGTCAGGGGGCAGCACCCCAGCCCCATACCTGATGGGGGAAGCTGAGGGTCTCTGACAGCTTGCTGACTTGCCCCAACGTGCTGAGGTCTTCATCCAGCCGGCTGATGCTTTTCTGGATGCTCTCCCTGTTGGTGGCTTGCGAGGAACCTGTGTGGGGACACGTGCATGGCATCACCCCCTCCTCCCCACCAGCCCCAACGGGTTTTGGGGTGGGATGGGACACTCCAGCAGGCAGTGCCAGACCTTTGACAATATCCACGTCCTCCAGGGGCAGCTTCCAGAGCAGTTTGTACTTGCTGGCCGTGTCGATCACGCTGGCTGCCGTGTACCTGCCAGGTTGGGGGATGGCTGAGCTGCACCCACACCTCCAGCACCCTAAAGCCAAGCCAGCTGGGGGACACAGCCCCGTGGGAGCCCCCAAACCTGGTGGTACTCACAGGCTCATGGAGCTGCGGCGCAGGGAGCCCGACTTGCGCTTCAACGTGGTGCACACCAGCAGGTCCGTGAAGAGGAAGAAGGAGCGGTCCTTCTTCCCACCCACCGCCTTCTGTGGGGCAGTGGGAGACACCAAGGGGTCAATGGCCACACCCCACTCTGCCTCAGGGTCCCCACTGCTGCTGTGACATGGGGAGGCTGCGGGGTGATATCACATGGGGACCAGCTGTGTCCTTGGGATGGTCAAAGGGAGCAGGTGCAACAGGATCCCGGGCCGTGGGAACACCAGCCATGGGCTCACTGGACCACTGTGGTCTCCACCTCCAGCCCCCCTGTCAACCAGGGCTGCTCTGGGCTCTCCTGCCTGCTCCAAAATGCATCCCATCTTCCCTCATACTTAGGGAATTTTTATATTGTCATCACTGATCTGCACTGATGCATCCATTCCTCCATCTGTCTGCTCTTTCCATCTGTCTGCTCTTTCCATCCATCCATCCATCCATCTGGAGCCTCCCACAGGCACACAGGCACCCCATGTCCTGCAGTGACAGCCTCCCCCTGCCCCATCCAGTGTGTGGCCCCACGGCCCTGGTGGCCAGGGAGGACCACCCCGCTCTTACCACTTCCACGACCATCTCCTGGCGCAGGAACCTGCGAAGCGGAGCCTGGAGCTGTGGGGACAAGGAGGTTCGTGGGTGGAGAGCCCTGGAGGATTCATCCCTACCCCTGCCTCCCCCCCTTCGCAGACCCCCAGGAGCCCACCAAAGCCATGATGGCAAAGGCAGGACACAGAGGGGAAAACAAGTGGCCCAGCCACACAGAAAGTGCAGAAATGATGGCATTTTGGGGAGAAGGAAGGACTGACTCCCTCTAAGCCCCCCAACACGTACGTCCTCCATCCCTTCGATGTGGGACTCGATCTCCTGCACGATCCGGGCGTTCCTCTCCACCTCCTCTGCGCTCTTCATGCCCTTGTTGATCCTCTCGGCCACCTGCTTGATGTTGCGCTGGGCGTCGATGAGGAAGGGGTGGTCGGGGTGGTCCTCTGGCGTGTGTTTCAGCAGGTCCTACCCCGGGGACAGCCTGGCTGTCACCCTGGGCAAATGGCACAGACACCCCCAAGCCCCTCCCGCATCACTCTGCCTGCTGGAGGTGGAAATTGGCCCCATGCAGGAAAGGTTTGGCAAAGGAACGGAGCTCTGGGCTTTGGCCACCACCAGCCTGGTGTTTGTCACCTCTGAAGAGGCCACCAGCTTCTCAGGGCACATCATCACCTTGCACAGCCACCCAAAATTCATCACTGGAAGCGTCCCAGGCCAGGCTGGGTGGGGCTTGGAGCAACTTGGTCTAGTGGAAGGTGTCCTTGCCCATGGAATGAGATGAGCTTTAATAACGCCCCTTCAACCTGATCCATTCTGGGATGCTGTGAAGGCACATTCCCACCAGCCTCAGTGCCAGACACCCTCCTGCCTGCACCCACCTTGACCAGCAGCTCGTACCGCGGGATCCTCTGCACTGGCTTGATCATCAGGTCAGACAGAGCCTGCTTCTCCTTGTTCTCTCTCATGCTTTGCTGCAAAACATCCAGGAGGGACATGGATGGGTGGGACACAGCAGGGACCCAACATCCCACCAGCCCAGGACCTGCAGCAGGTTACCAGTTGACTCCCATTAACTCCCATCCAGCCCCCTCAGCAGCCTGGCTCTGGATGCTGGTCAGCACCTATGGAGGGAGGAAACATGACCCACCTCCAGGAACTTCATGAAGGCTGGCCGGGCTTCCTTGGCGATCCTGACGGCATCCTTGGCATTGAGGAAGTTATCGATGTAGGCAGAGTAGATGTTCACCAGCACATCCTTAGAGAACTGGAGGGGGAAAAGGGGGATAGATCCCACATGGACATCCCGGCAGAGCCTGGAGGGAGCTGCCCCAAGGGTTAATCCTGGCTCTGGGAGGGCTCTCCTGCTCTTCGCCCACCTCGATTTTTCAGCCCTGACGTTTCTGCTCCCGAGGCAGAGACACGGAGCGGCAGATCCAGCCGGGAGCTGCAGCTCCCCATCGTTATGCTAAGCAGACAACAGGCCTGGAGATCGTCTCCTGTTCTCCATCCCAGGCGTGCTTGGCCTGCCCTTTAACCACTCCCCAGCCTCCTGCTCCGAAACCTCTCCGCTGTGCCCAGGAGGAACCCGCCCCACCAGCACCCACCGACTGCACAAGGAGGTCGCCCACTTTCTGCTTCTCGTGCCAGTTCTGCACGCAGTCGTGGATCTGCTCCAGGAACTGCTCGTGGTGTTCCAGCAGCTCGGGGATCTGGTCGAAGATCTCATCCACCAGCGAGGGGTCGCAGAGCAGGGAGTTCTCAGGCTGCTTCAGCGGCTTCATGTAACCCTTTGGGGGAGCAAAGGTGTCGGGGTCATGCAGGTTGCTCTGCCCACCCCACCCACGGTGGATTTTTCAGCCTCTGTAAACATGGGGATGGATGGCCACCTGCTGCAGGGTCAATGTGGGGCTGTGGGACCCACCAGAAGGGCCAGACAGCACCCAGTGCCAGCAGGTTTTGGGTCCCATCCCACCTGGTGGATCCCCATGGCAGTGTGGGGAGGGGGACAGGGCAGCACAAGGAAGTCCCACAGCAGCATCCTCTGCCCCACAGCCTCAAGAGGCTCCAGACCTTTGCTGCCACGAGCCTTTGTCACCTCCATCTGCTACAGAGCCTGACCCAGCTGAGAAATCATGGCAGCACAAGCCTGGGATTCAAATGCCAGTGTGTTCCCAGAGGAATTTAGGGTGTTTAGGATCAGGAGGGGCTGGAGCCAACAGGGTGGATGCACTGGATCATGCCATGGACCACCATACAATGGCCAACGAGCAATCCCCAGGGCCAGCAGGGAAAGGAGGTCCTCAGCAAGGCTGGGTGGGTGGCTCTGCTCTGAAACCCCTTTCCTCCCTCCATGGGGCAGAGCTGCAGAGAAGAGCAGCTCCCTGGAGCGGGAAAGATGGATTTGCAAGGAACACAGCAGGATGTGGAAGGTGTCCCCAAGCCTTGCCACCTCCT
>JAWWEE010000001.1:1131789-1195943 GCA_035221455.1 Xenops minutus
GATGAGGGGTGTGGAGGGATGCGGGGTGTGGAGGGATGCGGGGGGTGCGGGGGGTGGAGGGATGCGGGGGGTGTGGGAGGCAGAGGGATGCGGGGGATGGAGGAGTGCGGGGGGTGTGGTGCCGGGATGCAGCGGCTGCGGGGAGGCCGGAGGGTGCGGGAACGTGCGGGGATGCGGGGGAGGTGGGAGCGGGGGGATGCGGGGGAGGGATGGGAGGGTGGCAGGGGGTGGGATAACGTGGGGCTGCGGGAAGGTGTGGAGGATGGAGAGCCGGGGGGATGCAGCGGGGTGTGGTGCCGGTGCGGGGGGTGGGATTTTAGGGATGCAGGAGATGGGGCGCTCTGGGTGAATTTTAGAGATGCAGGTGAAATGGTACCCTGGGGGAATTTTAGGGATGCAGGGGATGTGGTACCCTGGGGGTGCAGGGGGTTTGGGGGGTTCAGGGGGTCTGGGGGATGCAGGGAATGTGCTGCCATGGGGTGCAGGCTGGGATGGCACAGGGGGCAGGGGGCTGCAGCGGGTGAGGTACTGCAGGGGAACCTCGGGGCTGCAGGGAGGAGCAGTGCCATGGGAATGCTGTGGAAACACGGAGAGGGGTGCTAAGGTCCCTGCAGGGGCATCCATGGGGGGTGGCAGGGGGTGGCAGTGCCACGGGGAGTGACCCCGGGGGGACAGGCATGGCCGGGGGGCTGCACAGGAGCAGCGATGCAGGGAAGTGTGGGGGGATTGCAGGGAAATGTGGGGGGATGCAGGGAAATGTGGGGGGATGCAGGGAAGTGTGGGATTGCAGGGAAATGTGGGATTGCAGGGAAATGTGGGATTGCAGGGAAGTGTGGGATTGTAGGGAAATGTGGGATTGTAGGGAAATGTGGGATTGCAGGGAAATGTGGGATTGTAGGGAAGTGTGGGATTGCAGGGTGCCAGGGGGGGCACAAGGAGTGGTGCTGTGGGGTGGGTGATGACCCTGAGGGAGGGTCAGGGGTGCCAGTGCCAGGTGGGCAGAGCACGGGGCAGTGTGCCAGGGTGTCCCAGGTACCCCACAGCCCTGATGGGAGCACAGGGGGTGACACCACTGCCACAGGTCCGAGCAGGGGGCACAGGGAAGGGGACACTGCCTTGTTGGGCCAGGCGGGAGGGACCCAGACCAAGGATTTTTGGGGCAGGAGAAGATGCCAGCCTGGAGTTCCAGCATTGCTGCTGCCCGTGCCCAGCACCAGCTTGGCTCTGGGGGCTCAGCAGAGCTCCCCATCCTGCCGGGGGGACAGCAGGGACAGCAGGCAGTGATGGAGCTGCTGGTCCTCCCCAGCCAAGTGCTACCAGAGCATCCTCCCTGCAGCCAAGCACATCCTCCCTGCTGCTGCACCACAGCCAGCCCTGGCTGAATCCAGCCCTCTGGAGCTGCACCAGCACTGCCTTCCCACACCCCGGGGCAGGGGGGCACAGGGGGGACAGGGGGGACAGTGCTGCCCTGTTCCCTATTTCAGCCTGAAAGAGCCTTGAGTCCCGGAGCCTCCTGCTCCTGTTTCCCGTCCCCATCTTCTCAGGCTGGAACGTGTCCCTTGGGATTTTGCCCTCTGCAGTGGTCCAGAATGGCCATCCAGAGCCCCAGAGGGACTGCCGGGGACAGCGATGCCATGACCTGGGGGTCACCTGTAGCCCATTCTACAGGTGGGGACACATCCCAGGTGAGCACAGGGGCTCCCTGCAAAATCCTTCTTTTCCAGCCCTCGCTTTGGGCACAGCCCAAGTCGTCCAGACACGAGGCGGCTACAGCATCTGAGAGAGGAGGAAAAAAAAAAAAAGGGAAAAAAAAGGAAAAAAAAGCCTTGAAAAGTGTTGCCGTGCGCGGCTTCTGTGTCTCCACGGCAACGGGAGATCGTGGCCAGGGATGCGAGACGTTCCCGGGGAAAGGATGGGGACGTGATGGTGCCAAGGGAGAGAAGGGGGCTCATCCTCCCCCAGGGCGGGTGGGAGCAGAGTCACACCCCGAGCCCCGGCTGGAACAAAGGCGGGTGGAGACATCCCAACCCATCCCACACACGGGGGAATGGGAATGGGAAGGGGAAAGGGAATGGGAAGGGGAATGGGAAGGGAATAGGAAGGGGAATGGGAAGGGGAAGGGGAATGGGAAGGGAAAGGGGAATGGGAATGGGAAGGGGAATGGGAATGGGAAGGGGAATGGGAATGGGAAGGGAATAGGAAGGGGAATGGGAAGGGGAAGGGGAAGAGGAATGGGAATGGGGAAGGGAATGGGAAGGGAGAGTCCAGCCCTGCCGCCCGTGGTGTTTCCAGGGCAATCGGAGCGGGCTGTGGAAGGTCTGGGCAGTCGCGGCGGGGTCCGGAGCTCGCTGCAATCGCAGCCTGTCAGGGGGTTTGGATTTCACATCCTTTCTAAGATTTTAAAGCTTCCCGGGGGAAAGGATTCCATCAAAACCACGGCGGGTTTTCAGGGGATTTTAGGAAAACAGCTTCGTGGAGTTGCTGCTGCGTTTGTGTTTGAAAACGGGGGTATTTTTGGAAGTTACTCCCTTTCAAAATACCTGTAAATCCCATCAAAGAGCTCCAGTTCCCAATTAGCAGGCTCGCAGAGGGGAGGGGAATTAGGGAATTCGCAAAGCCCCTCACCTGAGAGCATCCCAGGCACGCGAGATTGAGATCAAGGGCAAAACAAACCCCACGGATTCATCTCCTCTCCACGGCTCTTTTGAACAGCAGCTCGACCGAAGAGGAGCGGGATGGCTTGGAAGGGAGAACAGGGCTCTGCTGCATCCTGCCTCCCTGGGGCATTCCCAGCCCCTTCCCGGGCCATCCCGGAGAGCTTTCCCGAGCTCTGTGTGTCCCGTCGGTGACAGACCCAGCCCTGGGGGTGAGGGGGGTGCTGTGTCAGGATGCTTTTCCTTCTGCCCCCAGACCTTTGGGATGTGGCTTTTGGAAGAGCTGGGCGCTTTCCCTCTGGAAAGCAAATTGCTGATGGCACCTGCACCTTCTGCCCAGCCCGCCCAGCAGGAGGGGGGAGCTGGTTTTAAAGCATGCTCCGTGTCCCTGTGGTGAGTCCCCAAATTGGGGGGCTCCACAGGAGCACCTTCCAAACCCCCACGTGGCCTTGGAGCTCGCAGAGCTGTCCCACCCCTTCCCGAAGCTTCACTTCATGGGATCAGGGAATCATGGAGTGGTTTGGGTTGGAAGAACCTTAAAGCTCATGCAGTGGGATGGACACCTTCCACTAGAGCATGGCCTGGGATCCTTCCAGGGATGGGGCATCCACAGCATTCTGTGCCAGAGAGAACCTCTCAGAGTGGAATTTCCTCCCTGTGCTTTCTGGAAAAGCGTGGGGGGAAAATATTCTTAAAGCATTTGCCTTAATTAAGCTTTTTTTTTTTTTCTCCTTTGAAGGGACAGTCACAGCCAGAAGAATCCACACATTTCTCACTAACTCATCCCTCCAACGAGCCTGACTAACCCACCAGGAGTGCTCCCAGCGCTTGGAGCTCATCTCATAAAGCACAGGAATCATTGTGGAGTCATTCAGCACAGCAAAAAAACCATCCCAGAGGTTTTGCCTGATGGTTTGAGCACCTCGAGAGGCAGAGCTGGTCCGTGGAGCTGGTCCTGGGCCAGGCAGGTCCTTGGGATAAAATACAGCCCATTCAAAAAATCCTTCCCCCTCTAATGAATTGTTCTGAACCAAGCTTGGCACGGCTCTGCCCTCGGAGCTGGAGTCTGGCAGGGACAGGTCTGTGTGCTGAAGGCTGGAAAGGAGCAACCCTGTGCCAGAAAGCCCCAGGAGGACAATTTCACCTGGCAGCAGGGGCTGCATCCCAAAAAAATGTCTTTTGGGGGAGGAACAGAGGGGGAAAGTGCACTGGGGACGTGCTCCAGGGCCATCCTGATCCTGTTCCATCCAAGGCAGGCAGAAAAGTGGGCAATGGCTGAGCAGGATGTCAAAACCCTTCCAGTGCCTAAAGGGGGGTGAGAAAAAAGAGGGAGAAACCCCAGGGTTTGAAGGGAAAAGCAGGTGGAGCCAGAGCTGGGAAACCTCCTGCTCTCCATAGCCTGGAAGGGGGGAAAGCAAACCCTGCATCCAGGTGAATCCCACAGCAGTGGGGGGGCTGTGGGGAGCAGGAACCCCCCACGCTGGGAGACACCCACGGCACGGCAGAGCCTCTCCTGGAGCAGCTTTTCGTGCTGGAAAAGCAAAGCAGTGAGTCACTATTCCCATGGCAACTCCCTTGGAGACAGCCCGGGGTTGGGAGCCACCAGCTGGGATTGGTGAGCACCTGGGAATCAGGAATTGGGAAGGGGGGAGAAACCCCCCAGGAGCATCGAGGTCAAGGATTAACCCAGGGAAAACACATGGATGGGAGCACAGCTGGATGGGAATGTTCATGGATGTGGATGGGAATGTTCATGGATGGGAGCACAGCTGGATGGGAATGTTCATAGATGGGAGCACAGCTGGATGGGAACGTTCATGGATGGGATCACAGCTGGATGGGAATGTTCATGGATGGGAGCACATTTGGATGGGAATGTTCATGGATGGGAGCACAGCTGGATGGGAATGTTCATGGATGGGAGCACACCTGGATGGGAATGTTCATGGATGGGAGCACATCTGGATGGGGATGTTCATGAATGGGAGCACAGCTGGATGGGAATGTTCATGGATGGGAGCACAGCTGGATGGGAATGTTCATGGGTGTGGATGGGAATGTTCATGGACGGGAGCACACATGGAGCAGCCTCAAGTTGCACCAGGGAAGGTTTAGCTTGGATGTTAGGGAAAATATTTCCACAGAAAGGGTTATCCAGCCCTGGAAAAGGGCTGGGATTCCATGAAATCGCCTTGAGAGCCATGCTGGAGGCTTGGGCAGAGCTGGCAGGGCTGGCTGAAGCCTGGCAGGAGCTGAGCCCTGGCATGGCTGTGCAGCAGAGCCTGAGGCTGGAGCTGCCTTGGAAGGAGCATCCAGAGCCCCGGGCAGAGCTCGGCCCAGGCAGCCAAGACAGCTATTGCAGGCTGGGCATGGTTAAACACCCCGGGCTGAGTCAGAGCCGGAGGGATCTGGGATCTCATCCCAGCTTTGTCTGCCTGTGGAGCCTCCCAGGGGATTCTCTTCTTCCCTCTGTGCCTGGCAGGGTGAGGGCTGGATCTGCATCAGCCAGAGCGTGGTGACAAGGGCCACCTGAAGGTCCCCAAGTCGTGGCTCAGCATCCAGTTGGGTTCAAGGGTTTGGAAAAGGAGCTCCAGTGGGATGAGGAGCAGCTGAGGGAGCTGGGGGGGCTCAGCTGGAGAAAAGGAGGCTCAGGGGGCACCTTCTGGCTCTGCAACTCCCTGGGGTGGGGTCAGGCTGTGCTCCCAGGGGACAAGGGACAGGAGGAAATGGCCTCAGGTTGAGCCAGAGGAGATTTAAATGGATATTGGGAAAATTCCTCACTGAAAAGGGGGCCAGGCCCTGGCACAGGCTGCTCAGGGCAGTGGTGGAATGCCCATCCCTGGAGACGTTCTGAAAAGGTGTGGATGTGGCAGGTGGGGACAGGGGTCAGTGGTGGCCTCGGTGGCACTGTGGGAATGGCTGGACTCGATGTGCTCCAAGATGAAAGATTCCCTGATGCCAGGATGCCATGACCTGTGCCAGCACCCATGGAAGAGCCATCCCCACACAGGGCACAGCAGGACCTGGAAAAGGAGATGTCCCAAAGCTCAGCTGAGCCCTGGGGGCTCCCAGAGCTCTGTGCTGACAATTCCTGGGGCAGGAGAAGCACCAGGGCCCCTTCCCAGGGCAAAGCTACGGAACAGCTCCTGGTTGTTGGAGTCAAAAATAGCGCCTGGAACCTGGTTGGAAACTTGAGGATTTGAGCACCATCCAAGCGGTTTTCCAGCCCAGAGGAGGCACAGATTTATCTGGTGGTGCTGCATTGCAGCTCCTGGGAGGGTGCAGAACCCTCTGGGGGCTCCCCAGGGATGTGCTGGACCCACTGGCTGCACCAGCACGGAGCAGGAGCTGATCTTCTTCCATGGAATCGTGAAGGTTGGAAAAGACCTCTCAGATCAGAGTCCAACCATTAACCCATCACAGCACACAAGGCCCAGAGGGGCTGAGGCTGTCCCAGCCCTGGGAGTGTCCAAGGCCAGGTTGGAGAAGAAAAGGCTCCAAGAGAACCTCAGAGCCCCTTCCAGAGCCTAAAAGGGCTCCAGGAGAGCTGGAGAGGGACTGGGGACAAGGGATGGAGGGACAGGACACAGGGAATGGCTTCCCACTGCCAGAGGGCAGGGCTGGATGGGTTATTGGGAAGGAATTGTTGGGTGGGAGGGTGGGGAGTGGTTGGGCGGGAATTCCCAGAGAAGCTGTGGCTGCCCCTGGATCCATCCCTGGGAGTGTCCCAGGACAGGCTGGATTCCCTGGGCTGGTGGGAGGTGTCCCTGCCCATGGCAGGGGGTGGAACAGGACACTCTTTAAGGTTCCCTCCCATCCCAAACCTTTCTGGGATCCCATGATTTCAGGATGGGATATGGAACCTTCTCCAGAGGTGCTGGGTGCTCTCTCTCCTGACCCAAGAGGGAGCCCAGGCAAGTTGTCCCTGTCTCAGACACCGACACTAAGTTGGAAAAGCATCTTCCAAGGAAACCAGCACGTGGGTGGCTCCTTGGAAGGACATTCCCTCCAGACACCATGACCAGAGCAAACAGCATTCCCGTACCAGGCTGGGTATAAACAGTTCCAACATCCATCTTGAAGGAGCCCACCAGGGTCCCACTGCGCAGCAGGTTTTTGGAGTGGATCACCTGAAAATGGAGAGGGAAAAACCTCTCAGATTCCTTTTTCCATGCCCTGGGAGCCACAAGGCTCTTCACAGAGGTGTTCAGTGGCAGGTGGGAAAGGAGCTGATCCGTATCCCTTGGTCTGGGTGGAACTCTAAGGACACCTGGTGGGGTTGGCAGCTCTTGATGGGTGATATTGAAACCAAGTGTAGATTTGGAATGAGCAAAAATTGCAAAGAAATTAATCTTAGGAGCAAGCTCCAGTTTTCCAGCCATGATGGCTGCGAACACTGGGATGTTTCCTCATGGAAAAACCTTTGGGATGCTCAGATTTTATGGTCTAATTGCCTTTGTGGGAGAAATGGGACAATTCTTCATGGGATAGATATGGGCAGTCCTAATTAGTGTGGCCTAATTGGGCAGTGAATCTGCAAATCTCCTGGCTGTGGGGAGGGCTGAGGGCTCTGCCTTGCTCTCAGCATTCCCAGTCCTGGATTTCCACAGTGTTCAAACCCTCAATAGCTCTGCCAGTCTCATGTCCTGGGAAATCCTCTGGCATGTTCAGGGAGGTCCTTTTTCTCCCCAAGAATAAACACATCCCATGACAGGTTTGGTCCTACCCGGCTCTGGAATACCAGAGACCATCCAGGAAGGGAATTCTGGAGCCACATGGTCTCAGGATTTATGGGAAGGTGGGACTGGGGGGGGGTCTGCAAAAGAAAGGAGGGCTGTGGGATTGAACACCTCAGCTCCTGTTGGGAATCTCACACCAAGGAACTCAAATCCATCCCAAAATGGGCTGTTTTCTCCCAAATGCCCACAGAAAGGACCAGGCAATCCCTCTCACTTACGGACAACTTGATGATCTTGTCGAACATGACGTCAGGGGGGACGTGGAAGTCGAAGACAAAGTACTGGAAGGGAAAGAGGAGGTGTGAGGGCAGAGCTGGGGTGGGATCCTCAGGGCTATAAGGTGGAGAAGCTGTGAGTACCTGGAGGAGCCCCTGCAGCACCTGGGACATACCCATGTGGCCCCCACACCAGCCCCTGCAGGCTGGGGAACTAAAGGAAGCAACAAACCCTTGGAAATCCTGGGGATAAATCATCCCAGGGGGCACTTTTGGGCATTTCTGCAAACCACCACAGGGCAAAGGATTTATTTCTCCTTGAGATCTCCCCTTGTGGCAGGAGCTGAACCCAGAGTGACCCTGGGTGACGGGAAATCCCACGTAGTGCCACGCCAGCCCAGACCCACCTCGTTGTAGTAGGGGCAGTTGGTTGACTCCTTCATGGACGTGTATTTCTTCTCCTCGCCCACCTCCACGCACACCACGGGGTCCATGTTGAGCCCCACGAGCTGCCGAGCCTCGATGATGGTGATGCTGACCTGGGGACAAGGGACTCAGGGGCTGTCACCTCCCCACAGCAGCGCCAGGGGCTGTGCTCTGCCCTAACCCAGCTCCTCACCCTCGTCCTGAGCCAACCTCGCTGCAGGGCTGGCAGCCCTGGGGCTCACTGGCCACACCAGGACTCTGGGGCTGCTCAGACACACCTGAGGAGGGACCAGGGTGGTGTGGGATGCAGGAGAACCCAAAATCCCTGCTGTTCCAGCCCCAGTGTAGGGGCTTCCAGCCAGGTGGAGATCAAATGGATTTAGCCAAGCTTTGGGGTCAGAGCTCGGCTGGTGGGACCAGACACAAAGGGATCACAGAATCCCAGAGGGGCTGGGGTTGGAAGGGACCTTAAAGAGCATCCAGTTCCCTGCCATGGGCAGGGGCAGCTCCCACTAGACCTCTCCAAGGAGGGATTGGAAACAGCCTTCAGGGAGAGCTTCATTTGGGCTTTCTGGGCTTCACGTCATGGAGAACACACCCAGTTAATTACTGAGGCTCCAGTTTGTCAATCCACCATTTAAATCTCAGCTCTTGGGAAGTCCCTCCTTTCTGAGCCCAGCACGAAGTTGGTCTTCAAAAAATGGTCCCCTGGATGTGCCATTGTCACCTACCTGGTAATCCATGGGCCTCCCTGCACTTGGCTCCATCTTGATGTCAGGCTTGGACCTTTGGGGGGCAGGAGAAACCCTTGGTCAAACCACAGATGGAATTCGTGGAATCATGGAATGGTTTGGGTGGGAAGAGACCTTAAAGAGAATGTAGTTCCATCCCCTGCCATAGGCAGGGACATCTCCCACTATCCCAGGGAATCCAGCCTGGCCTTGGACACTTCCAGGGATCCAGGGGCAGTCACAGCTTCTCTGAGAATTCCAGCCCAGCCCCTCTCCATCCTCACAGCCAGGAATTCCTTCCCAATATCTCATCCATCCCTGCCCTCTGGCACTGGGAAGCCACTCCCTATGTCCTGTCCCTCCAGGCTCGTGTCCCCACTCCAAGCTGTGACAGCTCCTGTTCTCTTTGAATCCAAGGAATACAAACCCTTGGGGCTGTGAAACCCCACTGGACTTTGGTGATCTTTGTGGCAGGTCAGGTATTCCCAAAAAAACCCTCATCCCATTGGCTCCATGGGGCAACAATTTCCAACACAATCCATGCCAGGGGACAGATGGTTTTGGGGTGTCTGCCCTCACCTCTTATTGGAGACATTGGTGGTGACAGCTGTGACAGAGGCCAAGGAGATGGTGTCTGGCTCCAGTCCACCTCCATATCTCATGGCTCTTCTGTCCAGGTCTTCTGTTTCCAAAACAGCAGGTTCATCTGTGGGGAGCAGACAAAGGAATGTCTCTTATTTTTCTTTCCACTCGGTGAATAATTAAAGGTGAAGACAAAAGGAAACCAATCCGTCCCAGGACCTCACTGGGAGCACAGAGAACAATGGCCACCAGGTCAGGTCACAGCCAGCCCCTGCTGAAAAGGGATTATTACACAGCTTTGACTCATGTGACACATAATTCCACCTGGCAGGATTCCTGGGAAGGCGAAAGACAAGGAAAAATGACAAACACCCCAAATTCAAGGGGTGAAAGAACATCTAAGCAAGAACTGGAGCTCTGATGACCCGCAGAGATGTTTCAAGGACAACCAATTTTATGAAAAAAACACGAGAAATGGTCATTTCTCCAGATGAAAAATTACTGCAGGGAGAGGGAAGACCCCAGATCCCACCAGCACTGGGACACGGCCACATTGTCCCCAGGTCTGGGATTTTCTGGGAATAAGTTACTGAGATGCTCCTTTCCTGGGGAAAAGGGTGTCCCCAAGTCAGCTGGGAGACTGTGACATGGGATCACAGTCACAGCAGCTGGGAAGTGCCACCTCCAGCTCTGGGATCAGCATAGGAAGGTCATGGACCTGCTGGAGTGGGACAAGAGGAGGGACTGGAGATGCTGCAGGGCTGGAGCCCCTCTGCTCTGGAGCCAGGCTGGGAGAGCTGGGGGGGCTCACCTGGAGAAGGGAAGGGTCTGGAGAGACCTGAGAGCCCCTTCCAGAGCCTAAAGGAGCTCCAGGAGAGCTGGAGCAGCCCATGGCAGGGGGTCTGGAATTAGAGGATCTTTAATGTCCCTTCCAACCCCAACCATCCTGTGATTCCATGGTTCTAAGCCACAAGGATGGATTTAGGGGTCTAACAGGAAGGTGGAGAGAGTGGGACTGTACAGGCTGGTGACACACAGGACAGGACAGCGAGGTGCCCACAGCCGCCACCCTCTCAACTCCACTCCTGGCGTTACTCACATCCCATAGGAACGTTTGCACAAGCCCAGACCGCCCCCGTCCCACTGCAGGAGAGGAAACTGCGGCCGGAGGTGCCGCTGCCGCCGGCACGGCCTCCTGCTCCTCTGCAGGGGGTGCCAGAGCCCCGCAGCCCGTCACCCAGCCCATCACCGATAGCATCACCATCCCCTCACCCAGAGCATCACCCAGAGCATCACCAGCCTGTCACCCAGAGCATCACCAGCCCGTCACCCAGAGCATCACCCAGCCAGTCCCCCTGCCCGCTACCCAGAGCATCACCCAGAGCATCACCAGCCCGTCACTCAGAGCATCACCAGTCCCTCACCCAGCCCATCACCCAGCCAGTCCCCCTGCCCGTCACCCAGAGCATCACCAGCCCATCACCCAGCCCATCACCCATCCTGTCACCCAGCCCATCACCCAGCCCGTCCCCCAGCCCGTCACCCACCCTGTCACCCACCCTGTCACCCAGCCCGTCACCCACCCTGTCACCCACCCTGTCACCCAGCCCGCTGCTGCCGGGGGATGCCACCTGTGCACCTGTACAGCCCTGCCCAGCCCTGGGGACACACGGGGACACACAGGACCACACGGGGCCACAGTCCTGTGGCTGCTCTGTGCTTGGCAATGCTGCACATGCCTCCTGTCGGCTGGTACCCCTCTGAGTCCCCCTACACCCGCACTGAGCCCGTCACACCTTGCTGGGCACCCTGGCACCCCACTGAGTCCCTCTGGCACCCCCTGAGCCCTGCTGAGCCTCTCTGGCACCCAATACACCCACTGTCACCACAGCTCCAGGTAGTCCCAGCACCCACCTCTGCCACCTCCAAGGCGGTAAGTGCTTCAGGGCTGTGCACTTCCCTATCCTCTGGGTCCCCTAAACCTCCCCCGGGACGCCCCAAACCTCCCCGAGGAGCCCCCAGACCTCTCTCGGGACCCCCCAAACCTCTCTCAGGATCCCCCAAACCTCCCCCGGGACCCAAGGTTTGGGCAGCACCCACCCAGCACCCACAAGACCCTCCTCCACCCCCCATTTGCTCACAGGAACAACCACCAAGGACATGGGGACAAGGTGGCCAGCAAGGGGATCTCTGGGGGACCTGGGAGCTCATCCTACCTGCAGGGGTGCCCCAGGGTGCCAGTGGGTGCCACGGGGTGCTGGGACCCTCTGCTCTGCCCAGCTCTCGGGCACGTCTGTGCCCTTGGGGTGCTGTGCTTGCCCTGTTGAGCAATGAACGCTTCCCCTTTCCAGCCAACGACAGCTCTGAGGGGAAATGGGGAACGGAACGGGGGTGGCAGGGTGGACACTGCATGGCACGGCACTGTGGGCGTCACATGGCACTGCACAGCGTGGCATGGCACGGCATGGCAGGGTGGGCACTGTGCTGCGTGGCACAGCACCGTGGGAATCACACGGTATGGCATGGCATGGCATGGCAGGGTGGGCACTGGGCTGCATGGAGTGGTACCATGGGCATGGCATGGCATGGCCGGGTGGGCACTGTGCCACATGGAATGGCACCATGGGCATGGCATGGCATGGCAGGGTGGGCACTGGGCTGCATGGAGTGGTACCATGGGCATGGCATGCCATGGCAGGGTGGGCACTGTGCCACATGGAATGGCACCCTGGGCATGGCATGGCATGGCCGGATGGGCACTGTGCCACACAGAATGGCACCCTGGGCATGGCATGCCATGGTAGGGTGGGAACCGTGCCATATGGAATGGCACTATGGGCATGGCATGCCATGGCAGGGTGGCAACTGTGCCACATGGAATGACACCATGGGCATGGCATGCCATGGCCGGGTGGGCACTGTGCTGCGTGGCACAGCACTGTGGGAATCACATGGCATGACATTCCCAGTGATGGAGGGCACAAAAAAATGGAGGAGCAGCCAAAAAAAGAAGGGATTCCCTCCCAAAATGGCAAATGAGGAAAAAACCTTCTTTTTAAGAGGGAAACCAGGCATTGCTGTTGGGTTTGGAGGGATAGGAAAGGCAGAGGAGAGGAGAGAAAATCCCTCATGATCCCAGGAAAAAGCACATTGAGACCCTTGGCCTCATCCAGCTACTGTGCCTGGGCGATGTTCCCAGCTCATCATCCCAAAAATCCCTTTTCTCACCCCAAAAAACCATCACAGGAATCCCTGCCAGGCCTTGGGGTGAAGGAATTGGTGCCTCCCAAACCCATAGGATTATGGAGAGCAGGTCCTGGTGCCCTGATGCAACAGTGCTGGTGAAATCCCTTGGGAAATGAGACTTTTAGGGGGGAAAAAGGGATGTCCACAGTGTTGAGGTGTTCTGAAGGATGGGATCACCCTTATCCCAGGGGTTTAAGGTGCCTGTGGGGGAGGAACAAGGGTTAGGAAAGAGAAGTAGGACTGTTCTGTGGCCAGATGGGGAAGAGATTAAAAATAATCGCTGGTCCTGCTCAGCAGCAGCCTCGAGCTTCCCCTGGCTTTGCCCCCTCCACGCATCTCATGCAAGCCCTTCTCCCATGGAATTAGCTCTAATTAACACCCTGCTATTAACAGGAAGGGGGTTCTGCAAGCTGGGTGCAGTGGGAAAATATCCTGGCTGCTGCTGCCCTCCAATAGGATAAGGGAAGGGGTTTTTTCCCTTGGAAACCTTCCTCCTTGGTTTGTCCTGCCCAGCGTGGGGGGGATCTTTGAGTCCCTGGAAAGCTGGGCTGGACGGAAGCGAAAGCTCCAGCTCAGCAGATTTCTGGGGATGAAAGGGGGATGCTCCTGCCTTGTGTGTTCACTTGGCCAAAACCATCATATCCTTGTCCCCAGACATTGCCTGGCTGATCCCAAATCATCTGCAGGTGGGCACAGATAGATCCCATCTGCCCCAGGACTCCTTGATGAGGACAAAGGCTTGGATGTTTTAAGGGAATCTCCATTTAGTGAAGCCTGGAGGTCTAATGATGGGGAGAAATTGGGAATTTTGGGATCCTAAACACAGGCTGTCGGGAAAGGGACACAAGGATGTTCACACTGGTGCCTCTGCCACCAAAGTAACCTGTGCTTGAGTGACCCCCTCCACCTCCCCACACTTTAGAGTCCCATCTCATAAATCACCACCCCAGTTGCTCTGAGCAACTGGGCAGCGTTTCCATGCTGGAAATGGGAGCTGCTGGGACCAGGGAAGGTGCAATGAAATCCCTGGTCTCAGCTGGCAGGGCTGGGTTTGTCCAAACCCACACATATACATACAGATACAGAAAGGGTCACATGTCTATGCACCCACATGTGCATAAACACATATACAAGCACGTGCACCTCTCCATAGAAATAATATGTATATAAAATACATAAATATACCTCTGCACATCTCTCTGCATCTCTATACATATACACAACCATCCATCTGGCTCTTCACACACTTCCATTTCTCTATACGTACATATAAATATAAATGTCTCCATTCACACACACATATATACAAACTTCACACCTCTGTATACAAATATATGTCTCTGAGCACATAGACTCACACTCGTGTATATACAGAACTCCATGCAGATATAAACAAATATATTTATGCTTCTATACACATATCTATGCAGACATGCTTATTTATACAATGTATTTGTACCTCTCAATGTATATATGCCTATATATATAGGCATGTATGTCTAAAGGCAGAGGGCGGGCTAGCTGGCCCCATCCTGCCCAGTTTGGTTTGACCCTGTGGGGTCCCATCCTCACTGGGTCAGATTCACTCCCTCGGGTCTGATCCTGCCCAGCCTGATCTCATCCTTCCAGATCCCATACAGCCCTCAGTCTTGGGTCTCATCCTGACCCAGTTTTGTCTGACACTTCTGGGCCTGATCCTGCCCACTTTATACCCATCCTGCCCAGACTGGTCTGAACCTTTCGGGTCTGATCCTGCCCAGTTCACCATGAGCCCCTGCTGGGTCCCATCCTGCCCTGTCCAGCACCATCCTTCCCGGTTCACTCCGACCCTGTTGGGTTCCTTCCTCCCCATTCCAGTCCCCTCCTGACTGGTCTGGTTTCATCCTGACCAGTTGGATATAACCCTGTTAGGTCCCATCCTGCCCAGTCCAGCCCCATCCTGCCCTATTCACTGACCCGGCTTGTCCCGTCCCCCCGGCATGCGTCATTTGGGGGTAGTGGGATGTGCCAGGTGGCAGCAGGTTTACTCTGACCCTTTAGGGTCCCATCCTGCCGTGTCCAGCCCCATCCTGTCCAGTTCCCTCTGACCCACTCAGGTCCCATCCTGCCCGGTTGGGTCTGACACTCTGTAGGGTCCCATCCTGCCCATTTCAGACCCATCCTACCCATTTCACTCTGACCCACTCAGGTCCCATCCTGCCCGGTCCAGACCCATCCTACCCATTTCACCCTGATGCTGTTGGGTCCTATCCTGACAGGTCCTGTCCTTCCACCCCCATCCTACTCGGTTCACTCTGACCCCCTCAGGTCCCATCCTGACAGGTCCAGCCCCATCCTGTCCTTCCACCCCCATCCTACCCAGTTCCCTCTGACCCACTCAGGTCCCATCCTGCCCCGATTCGGCTTGTCCCGTCTCCCCATCCCGTAAGCGGCACTTACCGGCAGCGGGATGCGCGGGGCGGCAGCGGGTTCGCTCTGACCCTTTAGGGTCCCATCCTGTCTGGTCCAGCCCCATCCTGCCCGCTTCACTCTGACCCAGGTGGGTCTACCCTGCCTGGTCGGGTCTTACCCCGCTGAGTCCCATCCTGCCCGCTCCAGCCCCATCCTGCGCGGTCCAGCCCCATCCTGCGCGGTCCAGCCCCATCCTGCCCGCTCCAGCCCCATCCTTCCCAGTCCCCTCTGACCCAGTGGGGTCCCACCGTGCCCGGTTCGGGCGATCCCGTTCCCCCCGTTCCCGGCACTTACCGGAGCGGGATGTGCGGGGCTGCAGCGGCGCTCGCTCTGCTGTCGGGGCCGCCCCGTCGGACCCGCTCCGCCCCGCTCCGCCCCGCTCGTCCCGGCACCTGCGGGACAGCCCCGCAGGGGGCTGGGGAGGGGTCGCAGCTGGATTGGGGCGAGGGGTGGGCAGAACAGCTGGGCTGTGGGGGCCCGACAGCTGCATGGGGGGGGCTGGCAGGCGAACATCTGGCTTGGCATCATGGGCGGACAGCTGTACGGAGGAGGGTGTGGGGGGCTTCCAGGAACCCCAAAGGTGGGGTTTGCGGGGTGGGATGCTCCAGCCAGCCACTGGATGGTGGTGGCCGGAGGGTCGGGGCTGCTGGAGCCCTGGGTGTCCGGGGCAGGGTCTCCCTGCGGCACCGGGACCCGAGCGGAGGGGTCGGTGGGTCGGGTACTCATTAACCAGGCAGTCAGAGCTCCGCGCTTCCTGAGCAGGGCCATTAAGGAGCAATAGGGCAAGGAAGCCCCGGGGCACGTGTTGGGAATGAAAGGGCAGGCGCATGAACAGCCCAGGGATCCCCCGATTACGCGGGATGACGGGCTTGGCCCTTTCTTTCCCTGGAAGGCCGTTTCACCCTCCCAAATTGTTACCTGCTTTCCTTTTTAGGGCTTGTGATGGGTCTTGGTAGATGTGGAAGGGAAGGAGGTGCTGAACGGCGTTGCCTGGATGATGGAGCACCACATGGGGGACTGCCTGGTGTCACCTCATTGCACCACCAGAGCAGGCACCCAAATAGGAGGTGAGGGATTTTGGGATGCGCAGGATGGGATGGGGAAGTGGAATGAGGTGCCTGCATCCCACTGGCGTCTGTGCTGGGAGGACAACACGGGCTTTCATCGATCCTGGCATGAGACCACAGCCCAGCCGGGCACTGGGGCCACGGGGGAGATGGGCTCTGGCAGGAGCTGCCGTGAATATTTGCAACCACAGCCAGGCTGGAGCCATCACCTGCATCCCGGGGCTGCCCGGACTTGTGGGGTTGGGTTGGCAATGGCTTGGTGCCCTGGTGAAATTCCCTGCTCCCTCAGCCTCCACGGGGAGAAGGAAACCGGGAGGGGGGAAAAGTGGCTTTCCCCAGAAAACACGCCTTGTGCAAACAAGCCCAGCATCCTGGGATGGAGAGCCCAGGACTTTCCACAAAAATCCGGGGAATGCGGCTGAGAATGGACACAACTCAACCCTCTGATGAGCCACCAGTGAGGGCTCTCAGCTCACCTCCAGTGCTGCCTCCCACAAGCCCCAGGCGTGGTGAAGAAGAGCTGGTGTCCTCCTCCCTCCCGGCACGTAGGTGTCCTTGTGGGTCCCCAAGGTGAACAGCCAGCTGTCCTGCTGTGGGGACACTGTAAATAGTAGTGGGAGTGTTAAGAAAGGAAAATGACATAGTGGCTCCTGGCTGCCTGCCAGCCCCAGCCGTTCCTGCCCAGCACCAGGACCCAGCACTTCCAGCCCAGCCCTGGAGCACCTGGAATTAACGGGAATCCCCCCAAAATGAGATTCTGGGGCTTGAGCAGGGATGGGAGAACCAAATTCAGAGGCAGCACTTGAGGCTGAAGCAAGCTGGAGATTTGAAGCAAAGCACTGTTTTGATGCGTGTTTCTATCCATACAAAAGGTTCATTGGGAAAAATCACCGGGAACAGGAGTCCTCTTGCAGCCTCACTCATTGAATTAATCCTTGGCAGAAGAGGCCTGGCATGGTGGCTGGATGTGGCTTTCCCAGTGCCTTGGGCTGCCTGAGTTCTGCTCCTCGGGCTGTGCATTGCCAGGAACTGCATTAGCTACTGATTGCAGGCGACCTTTGCTGCTGCAGCTCCCTGGGGTGACTGCACATTCCCGCTGAGATCCACGTTTCCAGCCACCAGCAGGATGGTTGGATACAGGCAGGAGCATTTGGGAACTGGGACCACATTTCTCCGAGAGATGCAAAGCTCTTGGAGGTGTAAAGCAGCATTTCTGGAATGCTGAAGCTTTGGGGAATCTCTGGGGCTGGGATGTCCCCACGGGGAGGTTCTGCAGGGCTGGCAGGTTCTCCCCCAGCTCAGACACACCAGGGACAAAGCCTGGGTCCCTCCTGCCTTGGGCTCTAGACTGGAGATGTCCTGCATGAAAAATTTCCTTCCATCTCAGAGCTGTTTATAATGGAAATGGAGTTAATTCCTCGTGTCCTGGCCACAGCAGCCTGCCAGGGTGATGCATCTGGTTGAGCTTGCTCATGAGGAGGTCACACTTGATGGCAACTTTCTCTTTTTAAACCAACTCTGAGGGTACGGTCACCCCGGCCTCACCCTGCTGCCCCAGCACCTTTGAGTCCCTAAATTTTTGGCAGAGAAGGTGTTTGGTGGGGAAAGTCTCACCTCTTGAGGTCTACTCTGATGGTGGCTTTTATCTTCCGCAATCACTGTTCACCCCAGTCAAACCAGTGCAGCCAGCTGGGGGAAAGCCCCACAGGAGATGAAAAGTTGCCTCGCTGCTGGACCTCTGAGTTGGAGAAACTGGTCAACCTCCATTGCCATAACTCCATTCCCATTATAAGCAGCTCTTCGATGGCATGAAATTCTTGGGGATTGCCCAGGCCCCCATTTCTGGCTCCCCTCTGGAGGTGAGAATTCCAGCAGCAGCCCGATGTACCCACTCTGCCAGGGCTCAGTTGGAGCACCAGGAAACCTTGGATTTGTTGGGAATTCAGATGAGAAAGCCTTGGCTTCGCTCCAAGCGGGAGATGACCCAATGCTTCTCAAGAAGTCACATTTTGGCCCATTTTCCTCTCCAACCCGCTTTCCTCCAGCTCCACAGACGTCAGCAGGGGAGGAAGGGCTTGCTGAGCCTCTCCTCCTCCAGATGATTAATGCCATGGTGTTCAGAGGCTTTCCTTTTCCTCCTGCTGGCACACCCTGATGTGCCTCAGGGATTCAGCGTTGCTTCCCGCTCCTGGCTTTTCTTTGCTTGGGAATCCTCAAGGAGCAGTGTGGAGCACAAGGATCCAGGCACAGATGGTGCTCTAGGCTCTGGTTTCATCCATGACTCCAGCAAAAGTGGTGGCTTGGGAATAGAGTAGGAGGCCTCACCCATCTTGTGGTGAAGCGGTTTGGGGAAGGAGATTTTGGGACTTGTATCTGGAGTCTTCCAGGCAGGAAATCCCAGGGCTTAGGGCATGAGGGTGACTCATGGTGGAGGTTTCCAAGGTGGAGATACATTTGGGGTACCACCATCCCAGTGGGACCACACAGCAGGGCACACTCATAGGATCAAAAAAGCTATTTTAAGGTTGAAAACCAGCACCTCCATAAACCACCATGGTCTGTCTCCATAAACCAGGGCCAAGCACAAGTGTCCCAGCTTGTCCCCAAGTGCTGCTGCAGGACCAGCTCCTGGTTGTCTCCCTGGGAACTCCCTGCTCGGCTCTGCGAGGAATAAGGAATTGTGCACGTGACTTCCAAGCCACGTGGCTCAAATCACCCAGCTGGATGGATGTGCAGTTTTTAGTCTCTGCAATTAAGCCTGAGCCTTTCTGGAATGGGAATTTTAAGTCTTTCTCAGCTCCTTTTGCTCCTTAATACCATTAAATGCAGTGCTGTTGGCTCGGTGTGTCCATCCCCTTGCCAAGGCACCAATGAGGACCTCAGGGACTCTTGAGAAGCCAAAATAGCATCCAGGCAGGAGGCATCTCCCATAGGGACCAAAACTTCCCAGGAATTGAAACTCAGAGCATGGACCATTTGTTTCCCAGGAGCACTCAGGGATCTGCTCATCTCTTGGGCTGGTTCTCCTTTCCTGCAGGTGGGTCCATCACACCTGGCCACCACAGGGAGGATTTGAGCCACAGTGTCCTGTTCATTGAAGAGGTGACCAAACCAGACATTTATTTTGGGGTAAAAACATCTGTTTCATGTCTGCTGTCATCAGTGATGTTTTCTGTGGGAGCAACTCACATGCCTTCACTTCTCCCTTTCGATTCTGCTTCTCAGAAGATCACAATGTGCCCTTGAAGTAAATGAAAGGGGAAGGCACATCCCAAGTGATTTATTTTTTTAATTCCAAGAATTTATCTCTTCCTTATCAGAAAGAAAACATTTGGGTTTCTGTAAAAGAGCAGAATTACAGAATTTAAACACAGTTTTCCCTTTCATCACTTAAAAAGGCCAATAAACCCCACCACCAGGGCTTGAGGTTCCTACTCAGCTAAACCCAATGTGATGGTAACACTTTATAGGAAGATTTTGGAGATATTCAGGATATTATTACCCCTTGATTTATGGATAACAGGTTATTCTGTGCTGCTTGCTGGGAGATGGCTGAACCACAGAATCCTCACAGAGGGACCATTTTACATCTTCCATCCTCAAATGCGGATGATTCCCATCTTTTTCTCCCCAGCTAATCCATCAGGAAACAACATGCATCCACTTTTGTGCGAGCAGACAAGGGCTCAAAACTCCAGCAAACCCACTCAGGACTTTCTGTAGGGTTTGCTTTGTCTTATGGGCAACATTAAAAGCAAGAATTAGGGGTCCAGGGCCAGCCCAGTGCCCAGGATAAGGAACAGCTCCCCGGGATGGAGTCAGTTTTTGCAGGAACGTGGTGCTGGGAGGACAATTACCTTGGCAACACCTTCTAAACAAAGCTCAGAGCAGAGCCAGTGCCCAGACACTTCATACAAACACGGGGGGGGAAAGCATAACAAGGGCTATACACTCCTGGGGGGTCCTGCCCATCAGTTGTCTGAGTTTGGGCACAACCACGCACAGCTCCTGCCCCTTTTTTGGTGTGGTGGCTTGCAGGTCTTGGGGCTCCGGGGTGCTACAGGCAGGGAGGGTGGTGTTTGGGTGGCAGGAGGTGCTCCTGGATTCTCAGGGGATGCTGGTATGGATGCCAGGATATGGAGGCCGGGTGTACTCTGGGTGGGTTGTAAGACCATCCTGAGCAAGGAGATCTGTGCCCATCTGGGGTTAAACCATGACACCATCACTGCTGGTGGTGACAGGGTGGACCAGGATGCTCCTGGGTCACTGTGATGACCCCAATCCGTGTCTCAGTTTGCCCAGTGTCCAAAACCCCTCCAGGACCCTCAAACACATGGTCAGAGGGTTGGCCCCCATGTCCTGGATCAGCAGGCAGGGCCCTCCTGCCCTCAACCTGCCTGTCCTCCAGGACACCTGAGACCTGCCCAAGCCAGAAATGTTCAAGCAGGTCCATCCCGTTGTTGCAAAAGCAGGGCAGTGGGGAAGTTCAGGCAGGGAGGAGGGGAATGTGATGGGAAACAAGATCAGCTCGTTCCCCTCGAGCTGGCGTGTGCTGGCAGGCAACAGTGGGTGACATCACCCACAACACCTTTTGCAGTGTTTCAACCTCTCCAATGTGTTTTTTTCTAATCGTTTTCCTGCAAATATGGTTTGATTTTGTTCTAGTCCAATTTTTAAAGCCGTTTTTTCAGGTTACTCTCTCTGTGCACGTCCAGTGGAGAGCCCTGATCTC
The DNA here is from genome assembly GCA_035221455.1 of Xenops minutus. NCBI lineage: Eukaryota > Metazoa > Chordata > Aves > Passeriformes > Furnariidae > Xenops > Xenops minutus. Next base: position 1,152,633 of record JAWWEE010000001.1, read on the forward strand.
ACCAGGGTGGCAACAGCTCTGACATAAACTTTAGGGAAAAAATGTCCAGGCAAATCCAGCACAAACAGAAAAAAGAGAGTAGTGAGATAGGTTTGATTTAATATATCCAGTAATTTTAGGCATTCTCACTTCCTTCCCGGTATTATCTGATGGGATCTTCTATTCTGGGATACTCAGAGAAATTTACTCAAAGGAAAACTGAACAATAACAAGGAGGAGATTAAAATAAAACCAGAAAAAATAACGGGAATGGATGAGAAGCTGGTTGGGATTCCAGGAAGCTTCAAGGGAATCTCCTGTGCGAGGATGTGACTACAAGGATCCGAATCCCTGCTGGAAGGGGAGGTGAAGGGGCTGCCCTGCCTTCAAGACCACCTGCAATTGGTGTTTTTGGTCCAAGGTGGCTCCTCTCAGCGGGATGGTTGGAGAATGAGCCATAGGATCTCCTCCACGATGGGTTGTGGTGGGCTCTGGACCTGCAGCACATGGATCTGAGCACTGGAGGCCCAGGCTGTGACCAGGCTGCTGCAATTTAGCACCTCACTAAAGATTCCCGGGCACTCTGACATCTGTTTTCCACCATGGGCATTAGAGGAAGTGCTGCTTTTCTCCACCAGGGTAAGAGCAGATGCAAAGAACTCTTGGAAAACGGAGACCTTTGGGCATGGCACGCCTTGAGGTCTCCTCTCAGCCTCACACGCCTGGACGTGCCTCTCTGCTCACATCCAGCTCAAGGGCTCAGCTGCATCCCCTGTGCTTCTTCTCCTCCTGGATGGGTGTCCAAACGCCCCGATCTCTGGGATTTTGGAGGCCCCACGTGGCCCATGAGCCAGCACAACCCTTGCTGCCCTGGCCATTCCCAGGCTGGTGCTTTACAACCTCCAAACCCAGCACTTCCCTCTGTAGTGTCCGTGTGTGCACAAGGCTTTTATGTCTGCAAACAAGCAGGACAGCTCAAGGGCTTGGCTCCCACCCTGCTGGCTCCTGGACCTGTTCCTCCCTTGGCTCTGCTCCCTCTCCCTCACTCGTGTTTCAGCAGGAGGACTCCGCTCCTCCCTCCCCATCTCCTGCCAGGCATTACCATGGGAGAGCTCCCAGGTATCAGAGATGTCACCATGTCACTCTTCAGGGGGTTGGGACCTGTGTGCTGCCTCCTTTGGGTGCCTTCCAAGCAGATGTGTTCAGTGGGATGTGCTCCTCCCTTACGTTCCCAGAAAGTCTTGGTAGGGATCCTGCAGGGTATGGAGAAAAAAACAATGTCCACGTAGGTGCTAAGGCTGGCATGTGGGTCCTGGGACTGTCACATAGGTCTTGGGGCTGTCACGTTGTCCTGGGATTGTAACAATGTCCTAGGATCATCACAATGTCCTAGGATCGTCACAACGTCCTAGGACTGTCACATTGTCCTAGGATTGTCACATTGTCCTAGGATGGTCACGTTGTCCTAGGACTGTCACATCATCATCCCAGGACTGTCACATCATCATCCCAGGACTGTCACATCATCATCCCAGGACCAGTGAGGAGCAGTGTTCACACCAGCAGGCAACACAAAGCCACTCACAGGTGTGGTGGCCATGCCAAAGGGTCTGGTTCCTCCTTCTGCTCCTCCCCGGGCAGTTAACATTGATTTGGTTTATGAATTAACTTCCCTCAGAGAGTCGCCAGAGCCGGAATGGGGACATTAAACAAACATGAAGCTGTTTGTGACTCAGGCCATGGCCCCGTGCCAAGGCAGGCACAAAAGGCCTCGGCTCAGCTTTGGGAATTGCTCACTGTTAAATCCACATGGTCCTGGAGAAGACACCCGATGGGTCTCCATGCTGAATTCAGCTGGGGCGGGTGAAAAACTTCTCCCCTCCCCAGCTGTGGCCTCAGGACCTTTGTCCCTCAAGCAGAGCAGGGTCAGCAGAACATCCCTGCCATGGGAAGATGACAGACCTCCTCCCTGAGAGGCACCTGGGTACCACCGTGGCACAGAGCTCATCCCGGGTTTGGGAAGGTCCCTCTTCCACCCTACTCGTGCTCCTGCATGGGGATGATGCATCCCTGTCCTTCAGATTCCCAGAGATCTCTCTTTTTGAGCAGAATGAGTAAGAGTGGCTTGTTCTTCTGTGTGGGAAGGATTGGAGAAGATGTAAACAGCAAACCTGTCCTTTTCTGTGGTTGTTTCCCTCTTTGATCCCCCCCTTGGCCGCTGGGAGGTTTGTAAACATTTATCAAAATGTGCTTGGACATGTCCCAAGGAGCATTTCCTCTTGGCTGGCTCCTGACACGTTTGCTTCCATGCAGATTCCCATACAAGGACAATGGGGAACCAACCCGCTTCCATCCCTCAGAGCCTGCCCAGGGCTCTCTCCAGGGTCACGGCTGGAAATCAGGGAGCCCGAGACCTCCCCAAGGTCCTGCCTGAGACAAATCCTTCTGATGGTGCCAACCCTGTGCTAAGGAGGGGGACTTGTCTCCTGTGCCTGTTTGCAAGGCAAAGATCCAAAGACAACAGAAAATTCCTAAGAGAAAAGAGACCTCCATCACCTCGGGCCACGGTGTGTCTTTGCATGGATCCACTCTCATCCCAGCTGGAGCTGGTGCTGCTGGAGGACAGAAACTGAGCCAAAGCCTCCATGAAACATTCCATGGCCCAAACCAGGAGGGACAACCTGTCCTCTTGACCCCCCAAAACTCAAAGCTGTTGTGGTCTTCAGCAGAAGACACTCACTAGCCAGGTCTGCAGGAGACCTGCACCACATCCACCCTGCACCATCCATCCTGTCTCCTCCCTCCTCCTTTTGGTCACTCCTGGCAGCTTAGGAGAGAAGAAATGAGTGTTGGGGGCTCTTTAATTCATTCCATTTAATTCTCTTTAAATGGATTTCGATGGATTAACTCCAGGCACCGGCACAGGCTGGAAAGAAATTCTTCAGAGCAGGACTTGGGTGTCCTGGTGGGATTCTGGGGCTTGTCAGCATGAGAAGGATGTGAATGTGCTGGACTGAGCTCAGGGAAAGGCCATGAAGATGGGAGTGGAGCATCTTTGGAACGAAGAAAGGCTGAGGGAGCTGGGACTGCTCAGCCTGGAGATGAGAAGACTTGGGGGGATCTCATCATATAGAAGGGAGAATAAGGGAAGTGGAGCCAAAGGCTTTTGGGGGTTGTCCAGTGCCAGGGCAGGAGGTGATGGGCACAAACTGAAGCTGTTTAGACATAAGAAAATGATTTTGCTGCTGTGAGGGTGGCCAAGTTCCCAGATGAGGTTGTGGAGTCTCCATCCCTGGAGATGCTCAAACCCCTCTTTACAGGGCCCTGGGCAACCCCCTCCCAGCCCTCCCAGTCACCCTGTTTGTGTCTGGTTGGACTAGATGCCCTGCAGAGGTCCCTGCCAGCCTCAGTCTCTCAGTGGGAGGGAAGAGAGGAGAGGACATCCTTAGGAAATAACCCTGCCTGCTTGTGTGGCAAGGTGGGAGTTCTCTCTTGTGCCTGGGAAGTGACCAGGAAAATCCTTGGAGCCACATTATGGTGTCATGAGGACATGCCTGGCCCAGATTCTGCCAATTCCAGCCCTTTCCAAGCCCTTACACTTGGCTTTCTCCCTCCCCCCCACCACGGTGAACATGAGGAGTGCCGTCCCCTGACTTTGAGCCATGTGGCCTTGCAAGGACACAGTGAGCTCATCCCCCTCCTCCTCCCTCCCCATGACATCCCAGCCATCCTCCAGATGTGCTGCGGAAGGATGAGCGCCATGTGTTTGTCATTAGATCCCAGAGAAAAGCTCTGGCTGAGGCGGATGGACTTGTGTCCTCTGGAGCAGGTGCTCCTGCAGGACAGCAAAACCCTCTTGTTCACACCACTGGCAGGGATGTCATCGCTCTGAGAGGGTGAGGGATGCTGGTCCTGGGGAAACATCTCAGCACTGTGGTTTGGAGAGGCAGCACAGGCTCCCCTGGAGATGATCAGCACTGGGAAGCACCAACATCCCTCCTGACAAAGAGTCTGAGTGGCCTCACCAGGTGACTGTCCCATCCTAGAGGGCTAATATTGGTTTGATGTGTTTTAAGAAGTTGACATTTGCTTCTATAGGTCATGGGGAGAAGGAGCTGCCTCCAGAGGACAATGAACCCCTGGAGGTGACACTGGCTGTGTTTTGGAAGTACCCTCTGGACTCCCATGGTTGTCATTAAACTACTGGGGCCAGGCTGAGTGACTCCCCTGGAGAGGGATCCATACTTATCCAGGGGCTCCCTCAAGCCAGATTCATCATCCCAGTCACCTTAGAGATGTTCCCAAAGCTGTGGAAAACCTCAACCTTGAAGCTTTTGAGGGAATTATGTCCCAACTCCCATAACTCTGCCCTGGAGAATGTTTGCCCAGAATGTCTTGCATTCACAGCAAGGAAGATCAGGATGAGGATGGAGCTGGAGCTGGAAGGATGGGTGTCTCCCCAGACTATGTTTGCCACCATTGCTGGAAATTATGGTTCTTAACTGGACCAAGGTGGTCCTCAAGTTTGGAGACTGGGCTTAAGTGAAAGGCTGAGCACAAATGTTGCTTCTGGTTTGGGGGAAAACCAAGAAATATTGGGCTGGTAAGAAACTGCGAGTTGAAGTGAAGGTTGGAGGAAGATTTGTGGCATGAAGAGGCACCTACTTTTATAGAATCACAGGACAGTTTGCATTGGAAAGGCCACATGGCTCTGGGCACAAAGTGCCACTTGGTGCTTTGGGGGGACGCAGAGTCCCACCAGTCACTTGCTTCCCAAAGAACATTGCTGAGCATGGCTTGGACGTGGTCTCAGGTGGCCACAAATTCCCTAAAATCATTGTGTCCCCAGAAATCACAGCTGGAATGGGCACTGGGCTGCTTGATCTCGGCAGCTGGACCAGTGCAGGTCCCATGTGTGACGGGATGGCCGAGCCAGGCCCTTTGCTCCAGCTCCTCAGCCTGGCTCCTTCAGCAAGGTCATCTTTCTGGGGGCCTTCAGAAGCTCTAATCAGCTTCTCCCTTAGCCCAAACAGTCCCATTCCCCCAGGCTCCAGCCTGGGACTGCCCTCCAGGGCTGCTTGGCTCGGTGCCTTCAGGGGCATCCTGAACATTCACCCACTGTGGATAAAGGGAGAAGGGTCACTAAGACATGCATGGGGACTGGAGGTCCCTCTCTGCCAGCAAAACCTCCCAGTATGCCTTTAGCATCCCCACCAGTGCCTCCAGCCTCCCAGTTTGACAATGGAAGCTCCAAGGTAAGGAGGAAAGGTGAAATAAATAGAGGGAAAATCGATGCAACCATGTATTTACTGCCCCAAAGTGCCCCTTCATTTCAGCCTGCAAATACAGCAGGCAGGGAGATGATCCCAGTTTAAAAGTGGTCCCAGTTTACAAGTGGTCCCAGTTTAGAAGCACAGGGAGTGTGTCTGGGGGGAGATAAGGCTGGTACAGACACAGGAGCTGGGCTGAGATAAGAACAGCCACTGGCAAAGCCCTGCCAGGCTGCAAAGCATGGAAGTGTTTCAGCTCCGTGGAGCTGCACCCAGGGCCAGGAGAGCCTGGACTGCCCCAGAGATAGGAGAGGGACACACAGTGCCAGCCTTGGGGACATGGACACGATGTGCCCCTCTGGGACTGCATCCAAACTCCTGAGTGTTCCGACCAGATTCCTTTGCTCTGCTGCCCTTTGCATCCCTGGGGTTAAAAATCACGGCTATAAACAGCTACAAACTGAGCCCTTGATCCAGCAGGGCTGGGGAGCTCGTGGGAATTGGGACCAAGGGGTGGAAAGAGGTTAGAAAGGGGCTGGATGCTCTTCCAAGCAGGTCAGAGGGACATGTGGGACCTGCTGAGCTGGCACGGAGCATCCCTACACGGGGACTGTGTCCTGGGGCTCCTGCTGATCTTGGGGTGCTTGGAGCAAAGTGCCTTGCAGGAGGGAAGGGGTCTCCTTAGAGGGAGTCACAAGGAGCACGGCTGGCCAAAATTCCATCCATGGGTCAGGAATAGCTCCCCTGTCCTCACCTAGAGAGGGATGCAAGTGGTCAGTGCTCCAAGCAGCGGATGCAGAAGGTCCCCATGACCAGGCTGGATGTGTATCCCCATCTCCCTGGCTCTTCAGTTGTGTCTGAACATGCACACGTGGGCAGGACAGACGAGTACAGGTCCCTTTGGGTGGGCCAGGCTTTGGCCCCTTCTCCAGTCCTCCATGGCACTGTGCTAAGGGTTGTTTCCCTTGGGAAATCACCCTGGCACTGGGTGCTTCCATTTCCTTGGCCTTTGCTGCTTGAAGGTCCTTCTGCTCGGTCCAACAGTAATGGTTGGGCTCGATGATCTTTGGGATCTTTTCTGACCATAACCATTTTATGATTCTATAACAAGCTCTGAACTTTTCTCTCTTCCCTCACTCCCTCTCTCCTTCCTTCCATTCCCATTTCTTTGGATTTCATGGATTCATAGAATGTTAAGGGGTTGAAAGGGACCTTAAAGATCATTGAGCCCCAATTCCCCCCTACCACAAACATCTCTCACTAGACCAGGTGGATCAAGGCCTTATCCAACCTGGCCTTGAACATTTCCAGGGTTGGAGCATCCACAACCTCCCTGGACAAGCTGTGCCAGTGTCTCACCACCCTCTCAGTAAGGAATTTCTTCCCAATGTTTCCGCATTGTCCTTTGCATCCTGTGCTGAGCAGGTCTGAGCATCCCTGAGGAAGGATCTTGCTTCATTTATCCATTCTCCCAGCCCAAAAAAGCTTGTTTTCAAAGGACAATGCAAATCCTTAATGCCACAAAGGGCATCAACGAGCGATTTCTGAATGTTTGGGGACAAGGCTTGGGATTATGCAGAGCTTTTTTCTGCCTACCCCTGAATTACAGTGACCTCCCACGACCAGCCACAGTGGGAGCACTGGGGACATGCCAGTGCCTTAGAAATGCTGCACAAACAGCACATGCAAAGCCAAATATTTGTCCTTTCACGCTCCCCGAAGAAGGGTTTCTTCTGTGGAGCTCTCCTGGCTCCAGAAAGGGATGAAAGAGAGGGGAAGAGAGGCTGGAAGGCACAGGTTGGCTGGGAAATAATACCAGTGGCAACCAACCAGCACCAGCATTTTAGGCAGGTCCTGGAGAGTGAACTCAACTCCTCTTCGTGGTGTTTCCCAGGGCACCGAGTCTTCCTCCTGGATCATTTTAGCCAAACATTAACGTGGCTGACACCGGCCACGTTTCTCATGGCACTTCAGTGTGCTTGCACTTGGGATGTGATGCCAGAGAAGGGCAAAAAGCGGTGGTGGAATATGGATTGGAAATCCCAAGGAGCTGGGAAAGAAGAGCTGATGCTTCAGCGACATCTCTAACAAAGGATATCCATCCACTGGGTGGAGAGGAGCTGCTGGGTTTAGTGGGCTGGTCCCAGCTTGGACACTGGGAAGTGCCAGTTCCTGAGGTTTCAGGTTTCTGGCCCCTGTGAGGACAAGGGATGCCTAAAAAATCCTGGGAAAACCCTGTGATGAGAAGATACGTAGAGAGAAGGCAATAATGGAACTTGTCTTAGAGGCTCTCGAAGGCGGCTGTGTTTGATATTGGAGGGGTCTGACAGTGGCTTTTCTGAGACAACAGGCAGTGACCAGCACACTGGAGTGTGTTCCAGGGAGTCATGGAATGGTTTGGGTTGGAAGGGATCTTCAGGATCACCTCATTCCAACACCTGGCTGTGGGACACCTTCCACTACACCAGGTTCTCCAAGCCTTGTGCAAGCTGGCCTTGAACACTTCCAGAGACTCTGGATGAAGGGCCCAGGGTTTCCTCCTGACTCTGCCATTCCACAACCACAGACACATCACTTCAGGCCCTTTCCAACTCTGTGATGAGGAGTAAAGCCTGGGGAGATGGGACCCACCAGGTCAGCCTGCCCTGGGCTTTGTGTCCCACTGGTCCCTGTGGCTTCCCAGCTGGTCCATAGCCAGGAGGAGGAGCCATGAGATCAGAAACTGCTCCCTCTCCATCCTCCTTCCCTCTGTTCCCTGGGCTATTTCCATTTTTGGTCTCTCTGGTTTATGTTTAAAACCTCAGGCCACGTAGGACAGCAGGAATGAGGAGAGCTGGTGGCAGGGAGTGGTATTTAGGGGACAAAGGAGACGTCCCCAACCTCAGCTCTCCAAGAAGGTGGAAAGCAGAGTGGTTAGGGAAGGGGACCCTTGGGATATCCACATGGGATTTTTATCTCACCTCAGCCAGGTGAGGAATTGTCCACCTGGGAAAGGGGGGCTGGCTGCACACTGCTGGTCCCCAGGGCAGTTCTTCCCCACAGAGAGGGGCTTTGGTGTAGCTGCATGGGGCAGAGCTTTTACACCCTTGTGTAAATTCACTGATTTTGGGCTTTCCTAGGGAAAAAACCCCCCACTGTTTCTTGGTTAAGGGGTGCAGATGCACCACCAAACCCAGGGATTTTGTAGGTCTTGCACCATTAAAGGTTGAGGATGCTCCTTCTTAGCTTTTCCTCTTCTTCTGTAGGACCCATGCAGGAGCTCAGGGTGCTGCAACTGGGCTCTGAGGGGGCAGGACAAGGTGTTTGTTGTGCTGTGACAGCCTGACCAGCAACTCTCCAGGGCTCAGGCTGGGCAGCTGAAATGTCCTGGCCCATGGCCAGAACAAATATCCCTCGTAGACTCATTAGGCTGAGGCTGCAAAGCCACTGCCTGCTGGCTGGAGCAGAGTGTAGAGAGGCTGTCCCTGGAGGAGGGTGGTCAGGGGACACTGCTGTCCCTCAGGGTGACCACAGACTGGCTCTGCTGGGCAAAACCCAGAGCAGGAATGTAGACATGTTCCTGACTGAAAGACCCTTCAGTTCCCACTAACTCTGGCTGCCCCAGCAGCTTGTGTGTGTCAGGGAGGGGTCCCAGAATGACCAGGACCCCACTGGCTCCACCAGCCTGGCCCTGGGAAGGTGCTGGTGAGGGTGAGATCCCCTGGACTCTGGCCTAGACTGTGATATATCAGAAAGAGGCATTTTCTGCAGCAATATTTGAGATAATATAATTTCTTCTCTCTTATTGGGACAGTCAATGCCATGAGCAGACCACCCAGCAGATGCTTCTGCTGCAAGAGGCTCTGGACTTTTCTGTGTGGAGATCCACAGCAGTTCAACCTCTGAAAAAGCCTTCAAAGTTCCCAGGTCCTGAAATCCCTCCTGATTTAGCCCTGAGTGTGTGCTCCACCCTTGGAGAGGACAAATACATGGCTAGCCTAGAGGTTTGATGATTCTTGGGCATTATCTTGGTGGGTTTGATTCAGCACAGGCTAAAGCCCTGCCTAGACATAGCTAGTTTGGATTTAGCAGAGAAACTTCAGTTTCTGAGAAGTATTTTTAGTGGGAAAAAATTCCTGCTAGGGCAGCATTTTAGTTCAAAAAGGGAAATGACAGAGAAATGAGGAAGCTCCTCAGAATTAAGCAGCGGAACAGGATGAAGTGTTTGCAGAGGGAGTGGAAGCAGGCTGAGGATGCAAATGCAAAGCATTGATTCAGAAAAGGCCCAGGACCTGAAGAGCAAGTTGAAAAATGTCATTGGAAGGAAGGAAAATCTCCTACAGAAGGTCCATGTCATGTCCAAAGGGTCCATGACATGTATGAAGGGTCCATGTCATGTCCCACACAAGTGGCTATGGAAGATTTTGGGGAACAACTCCCCAAAAGCTAAAAAGGGAGCTATCAGGAAGCAAAGCCCATGTTGAAGAGCTTCGTGGTGATGGATAGAAAGGATTGTAGTGGATAAAATGAATGGTGCTGAACGGCTGAGTTGGTGTGAGAAGGTGCCAACATCTCCTGTGAGCTGCCCCTGTCCTGCTGGAGCTGTAATTCCCCAAGGGAATTATACTCACCCAATAATTAAGCCCCCCCTGGCTATAAAGACCTATCCCAAACCCAGGACCAAGATCCAAGACCCCCTGGAGGGAGCTGCTGTGACTCATCCTGCATCACCCAGCCAGAGTTCTATGTGGGGCACGCAGGGTGACCCGTGGAGGTTATAAAAGTGGGAAAGCTTCCAAAGCAGGGGAATTTTCTGGGGATTATAACCTCACCTCTGCCTCACCAAATCCTGCAGCCACCAAAGCAGGGCGTCATTCCGAGCAGGTATCACGTTGCTCATTCTTCACCCTTGCCCCTTTCCCAGTGGCCTCTGCCAGCAATGGGACGCTGGGGTTTATGCAAATAGATACTTAAAAAAATGCACAGCACGTTTGAAAAAATACAGAAATACGTCTTTCTATATAAAATGTTTCGCAACACCTTTAAAAAGCGCCACCAGGATCCTCAAGACACCCGTAGGAATTTCCCCAGTGGGCAGGATGTCTCCGGGTGAGAGAAACACAAAAGAGGCGCTTTTGGGTGGCATTAAACCGTGTGGTTAAACCTGAGATTACCTGGGCTCAGTTTGCATCGTGCAGGGTAAACATTTGCTCCGAGTGGGAAAGGGTTTTTTGTGATCCCTCCCTGCTTTTGTGGCGCTTTATCCGGGGGTAATGAAGCGACTGGGTCTTTTCCGAGGATATTTGGTTCCTCTCTCAGTCCTGCAGCCCATTCCTCCTCCCACACACGGTGGATGTCCACCAGTTTCACAATAATCCCATTAACTCCCGACCAGACAAAAGCCACAAAGCCGGCCCGAGCGGCAAGGCTGGGGCACGAGGCTTTTTTTCCTCCCAAAATTTGGGAGAAAAATACGATTCCGGTCAAAGGGAGGTCAAAGCAAAGAGTTTCAGTTGGTTTCTTTTAACCCTTGCCTGGTTTGGGTTTCTTGCTTAAGAAAAGAAATTAAAAAAAAAGGTGAGCGAAGGGGGTTTTTTTGACTAAAAAGTGTCTCTTTGAAGAGGGAAGTCAAGTGCTTTGTATCAGGAAAGGGGGAAGGGCAATAATTCTGAACTTTGGAATACAAATTTTTTGCCTTCAGTTTTTAAGAGAAGAGTAAAAATCTCTCAAAATGATGACATGTTCTTGGAGTTGAGTTACTGGTAGAAACCAAAGAATCACAGAATGGGTTGTGAGGGATCTTAAATCTCATCTCATTCCAACCCCTGCCATGGGCAGGGACACCTTCCACTAGACCAGATTGCTCTTAGCCCTGTCCAAACAACCACAACTTCTCTGTTCCCCTCCAAAATATCCCCACCCTCGATTAAGAGCAGCCTCTGAGCAGCAGAGCAACTCTTTGAGTGTAAACTCTTCTCCCCATCCACCCCTGGTGCTCTGTGGTGCTCACCTGGAATGACTCATCCTCCTTGGACATCGTTGGATCTGTAGCCTTGGGCTGCAAATGTCCAAGGCAATCATTGCACCATCACTGGCACGGTTTGGACCTGGGCTCCCCCAAAGCAGCTCTTTTTGGGGTGCCCAAAAGGCTGGATGTGACCCCAAGTGTCTCCAGAGGGTTCATGTGGTGCTGGAGGGACCATCTCTGTCCTGGGGTTTCACATTGGGTAACAGGGTCTTGTGCAGGTCACGACCAGCATCCTTCCTAGGACAGGCATTAACCACCCAAACCAAGGATGTGATGGGACAAAGGAGGGAGGAGGAGACCCCCAAAACAGTGGGTGACCTCTCCAAGGGGGCGGCTGAAGGAGGGAACCCAAAGGGGTGAAGCTCTCTTCCTCCATCTATGGGCGACCAGGAGGAAGAACAGCTGCTGCAAAGTGAAGTTTACATCACCTTCACCCATAACTCGGGAGTTCTTTGCTGATTGGGGCAAGAAATGGAAACATTTTGGAGATGGGAAGGATTTTGGTGCTTCCAGGGGTTGCTGGAAAGCGCTACTGCTCCTCCAGGCTTTGTGCTGCTGAGATAAGAGCCTTGTCTCAACCAGCCAGCAGCTGGAATGCAGACCTGGCTTGCAACATCTGGGAAGGGAATGCTGCATTTCGAGGCAATGACCTCAAAAGGTCTGGATGAGCCTCGGGACAGCGGGGTATCAATGTCCACATGGAACTGGCACCACGGGGCACGGGCAATCCACAGGGATGCTGCTCAATCCCCCAAATCCCACCCAGGAGCTGATGCCAGCAGCATCACCCCAGGAGCTGATCCCAGAGGGGTCCCCAGCCCAGGCCATCCATCTGGGGAACAGCAGATGGGGAGGCACCATCAGGAAGCTGCTCCAGCCCTTTGGATGCCTCCTTGGCAAAGCCCGTGGTTTCTGGGATGCCGCGGCGTGCAGATGGATTTGGGAACGCTGACGTTGGCAGTGACAGCGCTGCCCACCCACCCCCTGCCCCCGCTGGGTTATTTTTGAGTGCCAGCCCTGGGAGCTCCTCTGTGGAGGATGAGGGAGGGGGAGATATGGGAGATATGGGAGCAGCGGTGTCCTGCAGAGCTATTCAGGGACACTTGGTGTCATTTGGCAACTCCCAGCTGGCCAGAAGGGCTTTCCTGATGGCCAGTGGAGAGGAAAAGGCATTTCTGAGCCATACATCCTTCAGATGTGTCCTTGAGTCATGTCCAAGGTGCCCTGATCTTGGAGCCAGCCTGTCCTGAGCAGGAGGGTGGGTGGAAGGCTTCCATTGATCCCATTCCTAGATCTTGTCTCCTGTGCCCTCCACTGATGCTTTGAGAGCCCTCAGGTAGGGCAGGTGCCCCTGGAGACCTGGACCACAGGAAAAACATCTTCTCCTTGTGGTCAGGGGTCCTGCACAGGAGGAGGAGGAGGTTCTGGGGTGTCCAACTGCTCCCTGAAGGCCACAGAAATGTCCCTCTCTCCTGGCCTCAAGGCCAACCCAACATGGTCATCCCCGGAGCACCTTCACCTTCTTGCAGCCTTTCTGCCATGGATGGAGCTGTGCAGAGTTTCACAGCCCAGATGAACCCTCTGAGCAGGGACATCCTTCCAGAATAAACCCATTTGAAATGCAGAGATGGTGGGAAACCCCACTGTGAAGGGCACCTGCTGAGGTCCTTCCCAAATGGAATCCACCTCCATCCATACACTTGGGCTGCTTTCCTAAAGGTGTCCAGCCAGTTTCCAACACACTTTCTCTGGCTGAGAAAAGGGATGGAAGGATGTAAGAAGAGCATCAAAGCTTTATGCAGGGAAAGGCATGGAGCTGGAGCATCAGGTGGCTGGGTGGGTGGTGAGGTGATGGTTGTCCAGATTCTTTCCCTGTCATTAAAACCACAGGTCACAGGAGGAGAAGCCACAAAGGGGAAACTTCAGAGCAAATAGAAAACTGCCCTGTTCCCTGGAAAGCCTCCGGGATGAAAATCAGGACCCTGCCTTGAGTGTCTGCCTGGGTAGAAGGGACAAGAACCCCAGTCCTCCCACTGCTCTCTGGGACTCTGCTCTCATCCCTTGGAATGCTCCCAGAGCCTTCCCAGCGAATTTCAGTGCTCCCATGGGGTCCATTTTCCCCCTGGATGGACCCTTTGCTCCTTGCTGCCACATCCCCTCAGCACCAGCAGAGGACTCTCCTGCAGCAGGTTCAGCTGAACTGGCTCCCAATATAAAATCAGCACAGGATGGGTTTTGCACTGCTGGGATCAGGGTCTCCCATGAACCTTCCACCGCCTTCCAAGGATTCCCAGTGATCATCCCACTCTGGGGGATCTCAGTGGAAAAACTCCCAGCCCTTTCTTTCCAGGATTGGTGGTTTGAGAGCATCTCAGGGCTCCCCCAGGATCTGGAGGGGTTTGGGACATGTTGCCTTTCCACAGTGAGTGGCAAAAGCAGAGAAGCAGGATCTGGTGGGGGAATCTCCCACTCTGCATCAAATGGGGCTGCAAGAGCCACCCAGTCAAGAGGAGATTCGGTGTGACAGTCCAAAACAGACCCCAAGATGTTGGTGTTCAGCCAGGGTTTAAGCCTCCAGGTATTTAAGGAGAAACTAAAAAAAAAAAAAAGGTATTTTAAACTTTCAGGCTTTCCTGAGCATTTATTTGCCAGGGAGTCTGCAAATATTGGTATTGAACCTGTGAAAGTCTTAAAAATAAACTCCTGCCAGAGCCAGGTGATTGACACGTTATTTGGAACACCCACTGCTGTGGCTTCTGCCTCCGAAACTGCTGCCTTGGCCCATCCCTTTGGGGCAGCTTCTGCAGGAATATGACTTTGTGGGATTTGGGAATCTCCTCCCTGTGTTTGAACATAATGCTGGTGTCCTGGATGGCTTTGGGCCACCGCTTGTGTCACCTTCCCTCACTCATCCCAAGCCACCACAGGCTCTAGTGAGGTTTCTCTGGTGTCTAATATAAAGTTTGAGCCCTTGGGTGGGGGCTCCTTTGGCTCATTCTCCTTCCTATCCCAAGCTGTTCTCCATGACACTCGTGGGAGCTCAATGATGCAGAGACTTTGTCCCTCCACTACTAGATCAGAAATGGCTTAGAGGGGCAGACAAACTCGTTCCTTGGAAAATCAAGCTCCAAGAAGGAAAAGCAGAATTAAAATGGAGCCAGGCCTGGGAAAAGAAGTGGATGCACCGTGTGTTCTACAGTAACACATGGCTCGCTGCCTGCCTCAGGCTCATTAAGGATCTGCTTCCTAGAAAGGCATGATCAGGAAGGAAAAGCTCTCCACTTGGATGCTGGGAAGGTCTAGCAGAAGTGTCAGTCCCTCCAGCCCATGTGGCAGATTTATTTCCCTGGCAGGAAACCATCAGGGCTCTTAAGTTTTGCTTCCTGCTCGCAGTGCTGAGGGACACTCAGAAAAAGTGGTTTGGGGTTGGGTGTTTTTATTCCTCTGCATAACCCCCCATGTTCTCTGACAATAGATATTTCTCTTGCTTAATTCTCATTCTTGGCTTTGAGTGACTCACATGAGTCAGTGCAGAGAAGATTTGGATGAGATGCTGTAAATCCCACAAACTAAACCTGTTTACATCATCCCTGTGGAATTCACCCCAGAGCAGGACCGAACCTGGAAGGTCCATTCTGGGATATCCAATTCAGTAATTTGGGGGTTTGCAGCTCCTTCTTTGTCTTCATGCTTTTTGAGACTTTGTGTTCTGGCAACTAGGAAGTTCTGGACAAGAGAAAGCACAATGGTTTGGGTTGGAAGGAACCTTAAAGCCCATCCAGTGCCACCCCCTGCCATGGGCAGGGACATCTCCCACTATCCCAGATTGCTCCAAGCCCCATCTAACCTGGCCTGGAAGACTTCCATGGATGCACAAAGCAGTGGGTTCCTATAAAACTCCTGAGATCATCCATGTCACTGGGAAGTCCCTCTTTGAGCTGCTCAGATGGTAGCTGAGCAGAATTCATGGTAATTAATCCCAGCTTGCAATACATTCCCCAACAGAGCTGAGTGTGTCCTGAGCCTTGTTTTGTGGGCTGGCCACCAAGATAAAGTGCAAGGGCAAGGCAAATGTGTTTATAGGTCAGAAAACCTTCTCCTGGTGCCTGCAGGGGAAGGTGAGGAGCCTCTGAGAACAAAAGGCTTCAGCACATGGAGGGAGGAATTGCATATACATGGGAGAGGAAACATCACAAGAGTGCTCATAGAAACAAACTCATTTACTATTAGAAATCCGAGGTGTTTGCTTGTTACAAAAATAAAAATGTACAGTCATATTGTCAGAAAACTCACCTTTTCTTTTCTTTTTTTAGTATAAGTTAGTGCTTTTACAAACAAACAAAGAAAAATATTTCTAGATACAGATTTCCAGTTGGTTCATCTCCAACTTCTCCGTGGCACTGGGGGATCAGGATCAGGATGACACAGGGACATCCCTGCTGGGACTGGCAGTGTTGCCCAAGGTGGTGGTTTGGTGCCAGCCTGGAGAAAGGTGGGACCTCCACATGGGACTGCAGGGATTTTGAGCAGATTTTGGGAACTATGAGCAGATTTTTGCTGCATTATTCTGAGCACGTAAGCCTGTGCTCGTGCTGCTTTTGGGCAAGTGCAGGAAAGCAGGCAGGACCTGGCCTGGAGTAACATTTGTACCAGGTCAGTGCTTCCCCTGAATTAGTTTCTCCTCATTTCTCCCAGTTATTTGTCTCACCCCGGTGACCATGCCATGACCTCACCACAAAGCCAAGCTCCTGTCACAGGCACAAGGGTAAAATGGTGCTGCCACGGTGCAAGTCCTGTCTTAACCCAATCTTGGCCTAAAAGACACTCGAGGATGGGATGAAACACCCTAAAAATGTCCCTTTTGCCTTTGCTGATGGTTCTTAGAGCTGCCACAGTCCCCTCCTTTGCTTCCTGTGGTTGTGACAGTGCTGGTCGGGATGGGACCCCTCCATGGGACCATGACTCCACTGTGGTGGGACCACAGGAACCTCCCAGTTAACCCTGACTGGTCCCAGTCACCCCTGACTGGACACAACTGTGATGTGGCTTTCTCACCACCAAACCACTTCACAAGAAGGAGGGATGGGAGAAGCTAAGGAGTGGTCTGAGGTCTTGGTCTACACCAACATCAAACGTGTTTGCCTCATCCTAAAATAGAGCTTTTACAAAATCTGACTCGTCCAGGGCTGCAGCACAAAGCAATTTCCATCTCTGGGCTGAGCAATCAGCATCCCCGTGGCACGGGAACCAGGGACTTGGGCTCTTGGCTCTCAAACCCAACAATCAGAGACAGAAAGGCTAAATGGACCTTCTGATGAAGTGCTTTGTGGGTATTGTCTCCAGTTGCCTTTGAACTGTCCTGGTTGATGAGGGATGCAAGGCCAAACCCCGACAGGACTGGGCTTAGGCTTAGCACCACGTTTACTGGTATGGTTCCTCAAGCCAGTCTTTGGCACTGGCAGATCTCCTAGGGAAGGTCTCCACTGTCTGTAAGGGATATGCTGACTGTTTCCAGTGGAGCATTGGGAATACTGGGATTAGGGGGAGAGCAGACAGCAGCATCTGGGCAGCATTTTGGGTCATGCCACGCTGCTAAAGGTCACCTCTGAGCAGCAGTGAGGAGGTGGCAGCACCAAGGGGATGAACACTGGGCTTTGCTCCTTGGCTGGAAACACGAGGCACCAGCGAGGGGGTTAAAAACAAGACATGAAGAGCTCACCTTAAATTTTAATGAGCTGGAGATGGTTATTAAAGTCAGCAGCTGGAAGGAAGCTCCTAAAGGTTCCTAAAAGCTTTTAAAGGGTGAACGTTGCTGTTGGGAAGCACTAATGGGTTTTTTGGAAGATGTTGGCCCCACTGGAGAAACCTACAGGGGACCTGCTTGATGGTATGGGTGAACTCCAGTGGGATGGAACCAGTATACTCCAGTGGGGTGTAGGGTCCATCAGCACCCTTGCTGATGGGAAGCCAGCCCTCGGACAGGAACTGGGAGTCCCCTCCCAGCTCTGCCAGCAGGTGCCTTGAAGCTGGGAGAGCATTTCTTCAGGGATGCAAAGCACTGGGAGATCCTTTCCCGCTCCAAGTGATATTTGCACTTGGCATTTTCATGAACCTGTTCAGCAGAACCACGGATGACTCTCCACATCAACCCAAAGCCTTGCAAGGCACGGAGAAACTCCTGCTGCCTCTGTGCAGATCAGGAGATCTGGAGACAGGCAGCTGCAATTCCTTAGGGGGACCTTTCCCACACAGTGTTTTTGCTTCAGGAAAAATGATTTAAGGCATTTAGGCTGTGACTTTTTTTTAGCAGATTTGGTCACCTAGCCTCAGTGGTGGGGAGATGTCCCCAAGAGAGGGGCAGGTTTGGATGAAGGGGCAGAGATCCAGGGTTTGTGTGTGGCACCACAGCTGCATCTCTCCTGAAAAAAATACATTTGGAACAGCAACAAGCAGAGGAGCATGTCTGCCTCGGACTGTGCTGGAGCCAGTGCAGACCAGGCACTGCAACAGCCCAAACCTCAGGCCCCAGAGCATCCTGACCTCCCTCCACACCCGGGACGAGCCCTCCTGCTGTCAGAGCAGAGCTAGGATTTCGAGGATTTCAGGTCCTTGGATAAGGTTTCTGTGTCGCTGCTGGTTCCCAGGTGGCTGTTGGGCACGATGCCCAGGGCCACCTCATTTTGGGGCTTCCCTGGCGTTTTGCTGCCCGCAAACTTCCTAAAGCGCTGCCCCGCCAGGAAGTACAGAATGGGATCCAGGCAGCTGTTGGTGCTGGCGAGGGGCCGAGTCACCTTGTAAGCCAAATTGATGGCGTTGAGGGTCTGGCAGCTCAGGTCCCAGCTGCGGAAGGAGTAGTACAAGGTGCGGGTGACGTGGAAAGGGAGGAAGCAAACGATGAAGACCACCAGGACGATGACGATCATCTTGACCGACTTCTTCTTGGAGCGGGAGAGGCGGGAGATGCCGCGCGTGGGCTGGAGCAGCCGCCGGGCCATCAGGCAGTAGCAGACGATGATGGCGAGGAAGGGGATGCAGAAGAGCAGCACCAGCATCACCGAGCTGTAGATGACAAACTGGCCGAAGAGCTCCTTGCTGGAGGTGTCGTGGCAGGTGATGGTGTCGCCCTTGGCGCTGGTGGTGACGAAGAAGAGCACGGGCGACTGGCACACCACGGTCACTGCCCACACGGCCGCCGACACGCGCCGGGCGTGCCGGACGTGGCCCCAGCGCAGCGAGCGCAGCGGGAAGCAGATGCCCAGGAAGCGGTGGACGCTGATGCAGAGCAGGAAGAGGATGCTGCAGTAGAGGTTGGTGTAGAACAAGAAGCGGACTATCTTGCACAAGCCCACGCTGAAGGGCCAGTTGTCCCCCATGGCGTAGTAATACACGAGGAGGGGCAGGGAGACCACGTAGAGCGTGTCGGATATGGCCAGGTTGAACATGTAGGTGGTGGAGGCGTTCCAGGTCTTGATCCTGAAGATGAAGGCGTAGAGGGCCAGCAGGTTGAGGAAGAGCCCCACCACACACACGATGCCATAGGAGACGGGCAGCAGGACATACTTGAAGTCCTCATCAAACCTGCACTTGTAGGAGCTGTCGTCTGGGTCCAGGGAGCTGTTGGTGACCCTGGTCCAGGCTGGGGGGATTGTTAGGTTTTCCATCACCCTGGGGGGGAAAGCAAAGAGGACGTAAGGACATGGAGTGAGGATTCATCCCTGGATGAGGTGGGTGCGATGAGAAATCCCCAGTGCCACCGTGCTGTGACATGCTGGGAGGTCCACTGGTCATTATTACTATTACTAGTGGAATGTCATTATTACTATTACTAGTGGGATGTCATTATTACTATTACTACACCCTTCCCTTCTCCCCCCACCAAGGCTGCCATCAATGCTTGGCTGATTCTGCCCCAAAGCCACCCACAAGCACAGCTCCATGTCTGGAAGTGCCATCTCTGCAGGTGACAATGACCTGAGAGTGGCCCTGTGTGTCCCCTGCCAGCACAGCACCCACACACAGAGCCCACGGTGCTGGGTGCTGACACAGCCCAGGTGGGCCCTGGCATGGAGGATTTATGGTCAAGCACATAGAAGGGAGTTTTATTTAACCTCATTTTGCATCTGGAGCACAGACGTGGAACCATGGTGCTCTAAAGTCCCAGGCCACACGTGGGAGTCCAACTGAGATGTCCTGTAGCCCAGTTCAATGTCCCAATGTACCCTCCCCACCAGTGTCACACAGAAACTGGGATTCCTGTATCACAGAGCAGGAAAGATGCTCCATTTAACCAGCCATGAGAAGTGATTCAGCTGAGCACCACCAAAATTGGGTCCTACTAAACCCCAGGCAAGAAAGGGCAAGAAAATGGGGATGTGCTTTTCCAGGAGCAACCCCTGGGACTGCTCCTGGTTTCAGAGGTCCTCAGCTCCTTCTGGTAGAGGAAACATCCCCATATGTGTAATCAAACCTTGCCAAAGGGAGCATGTTCTTCACCACAGGGCTCTGCCTGGGCTGGCTGTTATTGATGGTGATGGGTTTTAACGGGGTTAATTTTGGGTTCATGGTGGCCAGCTCCTAGGTCCTGCTCCCTGGCCTTAGACCTGCTTCTCCAGCATCCCTGCTTGTGGAATGACCACGAGAGGAGAAAAAATGGACCCGAAAGAGTCTCTGCAGACACAGAGTCTGGCAGTGCCTGCGTGAGGAGGGACAAGGGCCCTTTTGTGTGTCGGGAACAGCCCTTGACCCAGTGGACACACGATCCCTGAGCGAGCCCATCCCTCAGGAATCAGATGAAAATGCATTTCCTCCCTTCCCGTAAGAGAGGACGAGCTGATCTCCGTGCTGTGCCCTCTTACGGGAAGCCTGCGGAAACAGGGGGTTACAGGGATGAATCCAGGATGAGCAGGAGCTCAGGGACTGGGAGAAAAGGTTTGAGCTAGAGGTGCCCTGGCCCAAACCTCACCATGATTTCGGGTGGCAAAGGGCAATGCCAGCCCTCTCAGCGGGATGGCTCCGCTCTATCCCCCAGTGCTACCATGTTGTGGACAAACTGGCCATGCCCTTTCTCACACACGAGCACCTGCCCCTTCCTCCATGCCAAAAATAGCCAGAACCCCTCATTTCTCCCAAATCAAGCTTGCAAAGGATCTGTATTTCCCTTCTTTCCCCCACCACAAAGCCCCTTTGGAGGGCAGCTCTGCTCCAGAAATGGAGCTGTCCCACTGAAGCAGCCACGTGCCTCAGTTTCCCCTCCTGTCCCCAGGCTGAGAAACAACAGAGCTGAATTTGTTTTCTCCAGGACAAATATTTTTCTGGGGGTGTTCTGGTTTCCTAGAGGGCTTTTCAGTACCTTGAGCCCAGCTAAAAAGAGGAAGGGGAGCTTGGATAGAAGATGCAATGACTCCATGACTTTGTTTAGATCCAGAGCTATCCTGCAGCACCCCAGCTCAGATCCTGCAGGGAAGGAGGCAGTGACAGTCCCCTGGGAGCTCCAGCCTGGCTGATCTCTCACTCTGGCATTAAAAAGCACCTTGACAACTCACAGCTGACGGAGGAGGTGTGAAGTGGGGATAACTCCGGTCCCTACACCAGGGACCAGAACAAACCTGTGCAGAAGTGGCATAGACATGATCCCTGAGGATGTTCCCCCCATTCTGCTGCTTCTCCCCTCCCAGCAGACCACAGGCAGCACTGGCTGAGGCTCACACCTCCTGAGGACACGGGTGGGGACCACAGGCACGCTCGCACCCCGAAGGATCTGCACATCTGCCAAAACCCAACTCCAGCTTTGGGAACCACTCTGTGAGCACCATGAGGAGCCAGCACTGCCCCTGCTCTGGCCTGGCCTCAGGGTTTTGCTTTTCCTGCACTCAGATCAGCTTTGGTCTCATCCTGCTCCCCAAGCCTGTGGAAGGAGAGGGTTAACAGTGGTCGGGCAGATGGGAAAACACTTTCCAGCTGCTCTTCTCCGCAACTCCTTCCTTCCCTCTGAGCTTTGCAGATCTGTGGCCAACCAGAGAGAGGTTGCCCACAGATCTGGCAAGAGATGAAACGTGTCAGAGAGGCCACCGTGACTGGAGCAGCCACACAAGATGCCCTGGAAGGTGCAGTGAGGGGGTTACAGAGTTCCAGAGGCTTCAGCCCTGCAGGGCTTTCTCTGTGCCCTTCCATCTGCATCCCCTGTGCCCTGCAGCCAAGCCAGCACTGGTGGGGCAAGCACACCCCCTTTTCCAGCCCACCTCCCCACAGGCTCCTGAGACCCCAGCAAGGTGTTTGAAACCCATCCTCGAGCCAAGGTGGGGAATCTGCTCCGGCTGCCCCAGCCACGATGGAGCCTTGGATGTGCCACGTCGCTCGTCTCCATCTTCAGGACAAGCAGCAAACAGGGCTCTCTGCTTGAATGGAGCCTTGTGCTCTCCCTCCTTTTTCCTCCTGGAAATGCAAAAGCCTTCCTTTTTCAGTTTTCTCCCAGAATACTCAGGACAAAACCTGCTGTGTCTGCTGTGGCTGCATCCACCCCCTCCATCCCGGTCCTGCTGCATCCACCCCCTCCATCCCGGTCCTGCTGCATCCACAGTGACCCAGAGAGGACTCAGGCAGCCAAGGCATGTGAAGGCACAAAGGCTGGCACGGGCAGCTGCCCTTTGCTCTGCCCACGGGCCGGATGGCACGAACACCAGCTCTGCCAGTGACACATCCAGCCCCCAGCTCTGCCAGTGACACATCCAGCCCCCGGCAGGACCGAGGGAACAGCGGAACCAACAGCGATCCCTGAGGATGCCAAGCAGGATAAATCCTTCTATGGTCACCAGAAGGTGACAACCCCCTGCATCTGCTCCCTCCTGTCTCCTGGCCCTTCCCAAGGTCATGGTGAGAGGTTTTTCCCCAGGCACAGCTTTCTGGGTGCCCTCCAGCCACCCCTGCAGAGTTTCCTTCACGCTGAGCCACATTTTGGGTTTGGATGAACCTGGCTGCAATGGCTGGAGCACCTCTCTCTGCAGGGTGACCTGTTCATCCCATGGGACATGAGTGTTTTTTTTTCCCAGAAAACAGGTAGTGAATGGGAGAGGCACCCAGGGATGAGAGGAGCCCGGGCAGACCCGTGTCCTGGCTGCCACATGCCCTCAAACACATCCAGCTACCCACAGCATGTGCATGTGATGTCAGCATCCCAAAAAGCTCCTGTAAGAGTATCTCCCATGGATATTCACACGAGTCAATGTGGGGAAGGAGGGAGCTGTCACCAGAGAAGGTCATGGGCAGCACCCTGGGCCAGCATAAGGGCACCATGGGTTAGACACTGAGTTGTGTAAGAAAGGGCTTTAATCCTGATTTCTGCCCAGTTTTTCAGCATTCCCAGTGCCATCCTTGTGGTCATGATCCATCCATCCCTTGGGAACCTGTCACCAGCAGCAAAGTCACTGAAGACAACAAAGCCCAACCAAATCAGGGCCATGATGGACGTGTTTTCACGGGGGGGTGGGGGTGTGTGTGACAAGATTTAATTGACCTCCCCAAATAATTAATGTGGATTAATTTACCAGCAGGACCTCACAGATGCAGCCCTTTGTTCTGCCACAGCTCCCATCGCTTCCTGCCGGAGGTCGAAACCACGACCCATTTACGGCATCTCCTCCACCGCCGCCTTTCCAATGGGTGTTTTCCCTGCCCTAATTTATAAGCATTTAGTGGACTCATCAAAATCCTCGCTCTGGACCGGGAACTACTCCAGGCACTGGGAAGCAAAGGAGTACTTTTTTGTACTGGCACTTTTTTCCCTCCTCTGGGACTGTGGTCGAAACCTTCTGCAATCCAAGGCAAACAGCTGGGATGTCCCCACGCCCGGGGGGCTGGGAGAGGGGGGACAGGATCAGGCTGAAACCTGAGCCTGCCCAAACTGCCTGCTTTTCATCTGCCCTTTCCCCTTGGCTCCTCTGTGCCACGCTGACCTTCAGAGTCTGTCTCCTCCATGCTGCCTCCAGCCACCATTGTGGGCTAAGGACATCCCCAGCTATCCCAGTGCCACCATCCCCAGCTGCCCCAGTGCCACCATCCCCAGCTATCCCAGTGCCACCATCCCCAGCTGCCCCAGTGCCACCATCCACAGCTATCCCAGTGCCACCATCCACAGCTGCCCCAGTGCCACCATCCCCAGCTATCCCAGTACCACCATCCCCAGCTATCCCAGTGCCACCATCCACAGCTATCCCAGTGCCACCATCTCCAGCTGCCCCAGTGCCACCATCCCCAGCTATCCCAGTGCCACCATCCCCAGCTATCCCAGTGCCACCATTCCCAGTTGCCCCAGTGTCACTATCCCCAGCACTTCCCAGAGTTTCCCTCCAGCGATCCCAAGGCAAGATACCTCCAACATCCATTTCCAGGATACCCAAGCAGCTTAGGGGGCTTTATCCATCTCCCTGTCCAGACCCTCAGGCACTGTCCCTCTTTTATCCCTGATGGATTTGTCCTACCCCTTCCTCCATGCCAAAAATAGCCAGAACCCCTCATTTCTCCCAAATTAAGCTTGCAAAGAATCTGTATTTCCCTTCCTTCTCCCACAATAAAGCCCCTTTGGAGGGCAGCTCTGCTCCAGAAATGGAGCTGTCCCACTGAAGCAGCCACGTGCCTCAGTTTCCCCTCCTGTCCCCAGGCTGAGAAACAACAGAGCTGAATTTGTTTCCTCCAGGACAAATATTTTTCTGGGGGTGTTCTGGTTTCCCAGAGGGCTTCTCAGTACTTTGAGCCCAGCTAAAAAGAGGAAGGGGAGCTTGGATAGAAGATGCAATGACTCCATGACTTTGTAGGTCAAATAAAATTTTCTGCTTGGAGACAAATGAATTTTTCTGGGAATTTCTGGTTTCCCCCAAGAAACTGCCTGAACTCCTCTCTGAATCAATCCCCCTTCCAGCCTTCACTTCCCAGGTGGTACCAAAACCTCCTGCCTTGGTCCACACCATGGCAAACCCACCCCACTGATTCCCAGGATGGCAGGTCTCTGGGAATGGATCCTGCTGGAAGCAACCATCAACCCTGGCCAATATTCAACCCCTTCACCAACACTCCCTTCCTGCTTCAGCAAAGGTGATGCTCTCTGCCTGTTTTCCCCCTGCATCCTGAATTCACTGCTCCCTGGGAGACCCTGCAGCATCCTGTGGGATTGGGAGAGGATCCTACTTGAGCTCCCAAACTTTGATTTTTATTTATTGCCCAGGGGAAATGGGGCACTTGCATCCTTCAGGCTTTCTGGAGGTGTTTATACCAGGAATTCAGCTTTAGTTTTGGCCTCTGTGATTTTCTGGTGCTCACTGGAGGAAGGAACAGTTGGACCCAGAGACGAGCACGGGACCAATTTCCAGTCAATCACCTGCTTTTTGGTGACTGTTTTACACTCCAAGTTCCGCATTTGGGGGAAATGACATTCCCACAGAGACCTACCAGTCCAAGGGAGCCACCCAGCAACACCACAACCACCCTGGCCAACCTCTGGGAGATAACCCGCATCCGAGACCTCGGATAACGCAATTATCGGGCTCCACCACGGCACCAGAATTACTGGGAGGCCAAAGCACCGCCACGGGGTGGGCTCTGGGGGATAATTTTCTCCTCTGTGCAAGCAGCAGGGTCATTGCTGAGTGGCCTGGCTCCTGCTCAGCGTTTCCTGGGGGTGTTCAGCCTGGAGGAGGGAGCCCGGCGTGGCCGGCAGCACGCTCCAGTGCCGGCCAACTATTCATGGCTTGGGCTCCCTGCCAGGAACCCGAGATAAAAATCGCACTGGGCAGAGACAGGATAAAGTCACTCAGTGCCATGACAGTCAAAAATATTTCTGGGGGTTTTGGAACCTGCCGAGCCCCAAAATGCAGCCACGCTTCAGGGCTCGGAGTATTTGGGGGTGTCCCCCTTTGCAGCAGAGCCCAGCGGCCACCGAGGCTGAAGTTCCCTCTGCTTGAGTAGAAATAAGAGGAATTTGGTGGTAATGAAAGGGCCCAGTTTTGGCAGTGGTGACCTTGAGCCAGAGGCACCATCCCCCAGTGCTGGTGGCCCCACAAGAGCAGGGTTTGCTGCTCCTCACCTCGGGCACAGGAAGGTAGTGGGTTGCCAAATTGGGTTTTGCAAGAAACCGATAAGAAAACTGAAACAAAAAGAGAAATTCGATGTTTTGCCCTGTAAGCTGTTCCTGCAGTGATGCCAGGCAGTGCCCAGTTTCAGGAAAGATGCGTGTTTTGGGGGAAACAAAGGGGGTTAGGAGCTGCTAAAAGGAGTCAAAGGGTTTGAAATCAGAGCGTCACCCATCCCAGTGTCAATTAAAACACTCCCAGAGAACTTACATAGGGACCCAAACATGCAAAGAGGTGGAAAAACACACGCTGGAGCAAAGCAGAGTCAGCTCCACGGCTTTAAGCAGAGGTGTGTGTGGGAAATCCCGGATAAACAGCCCGCGAATTCCCCCGGGAGGGGAGAAACTCAGCAGCAAAGAGATCATTGTGAATTAATGCATAAAAAAGTCAAATAAAGCAGGCAGAGAGGAGCAAAGGGAATGGGAGCTTCCTCGAGTGCAGGGCTCGCCCCGTTTGTGCCAGCACAGCCCTTGCCAGCGGCTGCTGCTCCCGCTGCCCCTTCTTTGGGGCACTGGGGGGCTTTTGGGGCACTCTGAGTGGGGTGTGAGAAGCCCTGGGGGTCGGCTCTGCCTGTGCAGTGCCCTGCTCCCCACTCTGGGTGCGTGGGGACCCTGTGCCACCCGTGGCACCCACCCCTGTGTGTATGTCCATGTCCCACCAGTGCGTGTGTGTCTATATCCCACCCTGTGTGTATGTCCATGTCCCACCCGTGTGTGTGTGTCCATGTCCCACCAGTGTGTATGTCCATGTCCCACCAGTGTGTGTGTGTCCATATCCCACCCGTGTGTGTGTCCATGTCCCACCCGTGTGTGTGTCCATGTCCCACCAGTGTGTGTGTGTCCATATCCCACCAGTGTGTGTGCCCATGTCCCACCGTGCATGTTCGTGTGTCCCCTACCCACGTGTGTGTATGTCCCACCCATGTGTGTGTGTCTGTGTCCCACCTGTGTGTGTGTGACCGTGTCCCACCAGTGTGTGTGTATCCATATCCCACCCATGTGTGTGTGTCCATGTCCCACCCGCGTGTGTGCCCATATGTCACCCGTGTGTGTGCCCATGTCCCACCCGTGCATGTTTGTGTGTCCCCTACTCACGTGTATATGTGTCCCACCCGTCTGTGTGTGTCCATGTCCACACATGTGTCTGTGTCCCACCGTCCATGTCCCACCCATGTGTGTGTGTACCCCTTACCCACGTGTGTGTGTCCCACCCGTCTGTGTGTGTCCATGTCCACACATGTGTCTGTGTCCCACTGTCCATGTCCCACCCGTGTGTGTATCCCTTACCCACGTGTGTGTGTCCCACCCGTGTGTGTGTGTCCATGTCCACACACGTGTTCGTGTCCCACTGTCCATGTCCCACCCGTGTGTGTGTGTCCATGTCCACACATGTGTCCGTGTCCCACTGTCCATGTCCCACCCGTGTGTGTGTCCATGTCCACACGTGTCTGTGTCCCACTGTCCATGTCCCACCCGTGTGTGTGTGTCCATGTCCACACCCGTGTCTGTGTCCCACTGTCCCTGTCCCACCCGTGTGTGTATGTCCATGTCCACCCACGTGTCCGTGTCCCGCTGTCCACGTCCCACCCGTGTCTGTGTGCCCGTGTCCCCCCCACCCATGTACCCACTCCCACCCCATCCCCGCGTTTCCCTCCCGACCCCGGGGGTCGCCCCTTCGCTGTCACAGCCCGTCCTGCGTGGGCAGGACACGCACCCCGCTCCCTCCATGGTCCCATTATCCCCGCACTGTCCCCGCATTGTCCCCCCGTGGTCCCCCCGTGGTCCCCCCGACCGCCGCGACCGCGCTCACCGGGTGATGCTGAGACGGGGGTCTGTCCAGGGGTCTGTCCCGGGGTCTGTGCCGGGGTCTGTGCCGGGGTCTGTCCCGGGGTCTGTGCCGGGGTCTGTCCCGGGGTCTGTGCCGGGGTCTGTGCCTGTCCCGGGGTCTGTCCCGGGGTCTGTCCCGGGGTCCGTGCGGGGTTCGGAGCCGCTGGCCCCTCTCAGCAGGGCGGCGGAGGCATCGCCATGCCCGGGGTCGGTCCTTCCCTGGATCCCTGTCCCGGATCCCTATCCCTGTCCCTGTTCCTGTCCCCGATCCCTGTCCCTGTCCCGGATCCCGGTCCCCAATCCCTGTCCCTGTCCCAATCCCGATCCCTGTCCCTGTCCCGGATCCCTGTCCCCAGTCCCTGTTCCTGTCCCCAGTCCCTGTCCCTATCCTTGTCCCTGTCCCAATCCCTGTCCCTGTCCCGGATCCCTGTCCCCAGTCCCTGTTCCTGTCCCCAATCCCTGTCCCTGTCCCTGTCCCGGATCCCTGTCCCCAATCCCTGTTCCTGTCCCCAGTCCCTGTCCCTGTCCCTGTCCCTTTCCCGAGGGCGGTCCTTCCCTGGACCCCCGTCCCTGTCCCGGATCCCTGTCCCGTATCCCTGTCCGTGTCCCGGTGCCGCCGCTCCCGGAGCCGCGTGTGAGCCGGGACAGGGTCGGGGCTGGGACTGCCCCGCCCTCCCGGCGATGGGAACGGGTTTGGGAACGGGGCAGGACCGGCTCCAGCACCGCCCCAGCACCACTGGGACCGCCCCATCCCCGGCACGGCACGGCTCGGCTCTCCTCCCGGGATGGGGACACGGCGGGATGAAGGCTGGGACGGGGATAGGACACCCCCGGCAGGGGCTGGGACCGGGACAGGACCATGGATGGGAGCGGGATTAGGGCTGGAGCAGGAGCGCAGCGCTCCCTCCCATGGGAATGGCAGCAGGGATGGGATCGGGGCTGGGAGCGGCACCGGACCCCCATCCCTCCTCCCCTGCCCCCCGGGAACGGGGCCGGGGTACGGGCTCAGACAGGAGCCCCCCACCCTCCAGGTGTGGAGCAGGGGTGGCATCCCGGCTCCCACGGCGGCCACCCCGATGTGGGACACTGTCCCGGCACGGTGACACCGCCTGTGCCCCACCAAGCCCAGGGAGGTACAAATGCATCTCAGGTGATGCCCCGCAGCACATCCCTCCCTGCAGGCCGGGCTCATTTCCCAGGGACACGGAGGGATGGGGGACATGGGATGGTGAATGGACTTTGAAGACAATTTTGGATCTAATTTTAGCTCTGGACACCGGTTCCCACCAGTCAGCTGTCAAGTCCAAACCAGCTGCCTTGCCATGAACTCCCTGGAGCAGGGGAATTTATTTTAGAGAAGAGGAAACCTGGGGGTCTGGTTCATCACAACATCAGGGGTTGTGTCTCCTGTATCACCCTATAGAGATGCTCTGGAGTTTGTCCCCATGGAGTCCTGGCACAAACCAGCCTCCCAAGAAGCTGTAGGGAGCTTTGGAGGGCCACCACCACCTTCCCAGCCTGGCCTCTCCCTGCAGGTGACTGCCAACCCTACCGTCCCAGTGGGGCTCACTCACCTGGGTGACAAACATCCAAATCTGGGGGGCTGGAGGGTCCCTGGCCAGGATGAGGCTGGAGAACAAGCCCCACTGATTCATGTGCAGGTGGCCCAGTTGTTTTCCACCGCCGCCAGTTCCCCCGTGTATTCTCCATCTGCGTCCCTGGGTGGGAGCCAGAGCCTCGTTTTCCAGCTGGATCTCATTTCAGGGGGGGCTCCTTGGACACGGCCAGGGGGGACCATAAAACTCCCGATGGAGGAGGGGAAGGGCACCAGTGCCATCTGTTATTCAACAGCAGAAAGCAGCAGCTAAGGAGGCATTAGCTGGTGCAAGGAGGATATGAGGACCTGGCACGGAAACGGTGCTGCAGAGATCCTGCTGATGGACCTCCATGCCAGAAAAGAAGGAAAAAAAAATATGCCTGTTTCCTTCTTCTGATGTAATTTGTTTGAGGAGGGAAAACAATACATCACGTTGCAGCTATTTGGGGCTGATAAGGCAGGAAGGCCAAGCTCGTTGCTTGCACAGAGGGAGATGCCTGGGCAGAGCTGTTGAGTGAGGCTCAGACTGGTGAAGCTGCCCAGGGTGCTGAGCTAAGCCCGTCTCTCCCGGATTTGGAAGCACTTCTTGGGCACAGGTTGGGTGAACCAGACCACAGCACCTTGGTCTCATCCTCCAAATCGCCCACCCCAGCTCCCTCCAAAGGAGGGATGGTGTCCAGGGGTGATGGATGGAGATGTGGATGATTTCCAGAGCCTTGTTTGTCCTTGCCTGAGCCATGACCCATGGGGGGATCGCTGCTGCTCAGCAGCCCTTGCCTGGCGTCGTCTCCCCAGCCTGCTCCTCCGAGGGCTGAACCCCTAAAAGCTCTTCCACCACAAGATAAAGCCAAACAGCTCAGGAACAAGAGGCAGGCGCCTTTTCCATCTCCGAGGGTCATTAATTATGGCCACGATGGCCTGAGAGCTTTGGTTGGCGGCTCAGCTCTGGATGCTTCCCCAGGCAAGAGGAGATGCTGTCCTAAAAGCTTGTTTGGAGCAGGGAAATGGTCCCCTGGAGAGTCCCCTTCCCATCAGACCTTTTCCAAGCCTGCTTGAAGTCCCAGCAGCTTCCAGCAAGCAGGGGCTTCCCAGCTTCACTCCCCACTGCAAGGAAAAACCTTTCCTTTGCTTCCTTCTGCTTTTCCTCAGTTTTCCCCCTCGTTTGGGCGCGAGGACGATGGGAGGAGGGCGTCCACCTGAACCCATCTTACAGATAGATTCCTGTCCTTCACGCAGGCCACCATCACCTATTGCCCAGGGGACCTAAACCAAGAGCCTGCCTCCCCCCAGATCTCCCTTTCTCAGCTCCAAAGCAGCTCAAGAAAGCCAAAGGAAGAGGCAGATGTTTCAAATCGAGCTGAAAAGGGAGCGATTTGTGCAGCTGCCACAGCAGGACACGGAGGCGAGCGGCGATCCCTGTCCGAGCCAACCTGGAAGGCAGTCCCACAGTCCCCTCCACGGCTTCATTTTTCAACTGTTTTGGCAGCAAGGCAGGTTTCTAAGACACTTTCAAAACATTTCCATGTTGACTAGCGAGGAGGAATGTGATACAGGAATGGGAGGAGCGGGGTGGCCCCGGCAAAACCCTGCTCTGCTGCACCCATGGGTGCAGCTGAAACCTGCAGCACGGGCAGGGAGACACCACGGGGGCTTGAGACAAGCTGGGAGAAATAAAACCTCTTTCCCTTGCTTTTTTTTTTTCGTGAAAGTCTCAGTGGAAGAAGGGAGGGAGGTTTGCTGGGGTGTTGGGGTGAGCCTGTAGATCTGCTCGCCTTGGCTGGTGGGAGGGCAGAGGGTGAATGCCCATCTGAATCCCTGCCAGTGCAAAGTGATGCCCTGAGCCAACCTGGCCGTGGGCATTTGGTCACTTCTCGTGGCCTCTTGGCTGGCAGGGTGTTCAGCCACCTGACTGGGAGGCACAACCGTGCCCTGTGTGACTGGGCACGCAGGAGGCACATCCCATGGGAGCAGGAGGGATCTGATTTTGCTGCCTCCCAGGATGTCTGCATTTCCCCGCCCCAGGGTTGCTTTTATTCAGGACCATCAGCAACTCTGAAGATATAAAGGGGCAGCAGAAGCAAATCCAGCTGGTGAATGAAGCTCCTGCTCACAGTGCCAACAAGGTGTCCAGGACATGAGGTCAGGTGGGACTGGGACCCGCTGGGTGCTTTGGAGACATGGGAGCACCTTCCCAGCAGCCAACCAAGCTCCAAAATAGGGTTCATTAGTTGGAGGTGGGAGCTGGAGCTGGTTGGAAAAGCTCTCTAAGATCAAGTCTGATTGTTAACCCAGCACCACTAAAGTGTCCCACTAAAGTGTCCCCAAGTGCCACATCCACAGGTTTTTTGAACAGTTCCAGGGACTGTGGTTCCACCACTTCCCTGGGCAGCCTGTTCCACTGCCTGACCACCCTTTCAGGGAAGAAATTTTTCCAAACATCCAATCTAAACATCCCCTGGTGTAACCTGAGGCCATTTCCTCTCATCCTGTACCTCTGTCCATCCATCATCCTCAGTATGAATCCCCCCCTGTCCCCTCCGAGGCTGCAGCACCCAAGAGGTGCAGGTGGGTGGGTGCTGAGCACAGAGAGCCACTTTCCACCCTTCTCCCACTAATCCTTCCAACGAGATCTCCCAAATGGGTGCAGAGAGGGCACAGGGAACCTTTACTGTCTGGGGCTGGTGAAGTTTGGGAAGGGGCACTTGGAGGAGACCTGATGCACGTGGTGCAGTCTGGAGCAAGCAGCTGCAAGCAGCAACACTTGTCCACATTGCTCCCGTGCAAAGAGGGCTTTGCTCTGTGGCTTTGGCCAGCTGGGTGTGCATTTTCTCTCCTCCACCAGCGGTTGGGGAATTTTTTTAGCCCAGCTTTCGTTTCCTCCCCACCGAGCTCCCCAACCCTCCTTCTGCATGGCCCACTCCAGAGCACGAGGGTGATGGAGGTGCCACTCGCTTTTCCCCTGAGCTCCTACATAAGCCAGGGCTTTGGGAGGTGTTTGCAGCCTCCAAATGCACCCCCCCTCCCTCAGGGTGATGCTTGCAAAGGCATTGAGAAGCAGCAGGGCCCCAAAACACAAGCATCCTGTTGTGGCCAACAATGTTGCCTCTATAAAGACCATAAATAAACCCATCACGCTGGGCTAGGTGTGTTAAAATTAACCCATCGGCTTGGGCTATGTGTGCTGTGGGTTCCCAGACTGCAGCCTGGGCAGGGATGGGGTGGGGGCACAGCAAAGCCACAAAAGCCCTCTGGGGCAGCTCTGGCAGGGGCAGCTCTGCTCCTGCTGATCCCACTGAAGGCTTTCTTAGGAGCAAAGATGCTGAGTTATCTGCCAGATTTCATTTCCTCTTCTGCATCTTCCTCCTAGAAAACAGTAAGTGAGACAGAGAGTAAAAAACCCCACAACATCCAAGGTCTTTCTCAAGAGTGAGCTGCAACAACAGGAGGTGCTGGAGGAGGTGTCCAGGAGGGAAGAACTTGCCCTGAGAGTGGCTGGTGCTGCTGGCAGAGGTTTTTTACTGATCCTGGTTCTCAAGGACACATGTAAACAGATGTCCTGAAACCAAGTCTTCCTAAAACCAGCAGCAGGGACCCATCCACGTCATGGTCCAAGCCTAAAAGAGTGCTGTGTGGGGAGGATCTCCTGCTCAGGCTCATTTCTCTGTTTGCAGAGGTGCTGGAGAGCTGTGCAGGAGAGGTCCCCACCATGTAGTAGGACACAGTGGGCATGGGCAGTGCACTGTGGGGTCCAATTGCCCCCCCAAATTTTGTGGGGTCTTGACTGACCCTCCAGCAGCTCAGCATGAAAGTGGAAACACAACTTGGCACCACAATGGAATTCTCTGTGGCTCCTCCAGCTGGAAATGGGTTCAAGGACAGTGTGGCAGGGTCCCAGAGCATCCTGTGCCTCCCAGTTTTCCACTGTTCCTCATGAAGGACCCAGGAGACAAGACCCACAGAGAGGTTCAGGAGCAAATTCCCAGCAATGCTGGGGAAAAGCTGCTTGACAGCAGATTGGTGGGTCATTATCCTTGCTCTCTGAGACTGTGGGGGCCAGCACAGGTCCCACCCTGGAATTTCTTCTCCCCAAAAAGACTTGTTCTGACTACAGGGCTTTTGAATCCACTTCCTTCCCCTCCTGCTCCAAAAGAACCTCAGGGGGATTCACCTGGAGACGACCCAGGGAATGGCACTGGCAGAGAAGAAGGATGTGTGGAGCCCAGGAAGCTGCTGCTCCCTGAGGATGCCACGTGGTGGGGGATGCTCCTTGTCCAGCTCAGCCCAGAAAACAAGTGGTTTGCTCAGCCCCAATGAGTCCATCCCATGCATGGAGCCCCGCTGGAGATGTCCATCTAAATCCGCCTTTCAAATGGGGTGGAAGAAGTCTCTATTTAGACCCCAAACTGGCCACAGCCTGGTTTGATGGGTGAGGGCACCTTCATGATGCCCCACCAACCCTCCTGGGTGACCCATCCTGCTTCCTGCCCTTTGGAAGAAGGTTGGTGGCATCCTCCTACACACAGGTCATCCTTTAGCAGCTTTCCCACGGATTTAAAGTCCATTGGAAGCAAACCAACAGCAGGGCTGCTTCCACTCTCCATAAAAATAATGGAATCAGTGAGGCTGGAAAAGACCTTCAAGCCATGGAGCTCTGCCCAGCACTGCCAAGGCCACCACTAAGCATGTCCCCAAGTGCCACATCCACACGCTGTTAAATCCCTCCAGGGATAGGGATTGCACTGCCCTGGACAGCAAAACCTCGATGCAATTCAGCTGCTCTATTTTTAGACCTCTCCTGACATCAACATTTATTTTTTTTTTATTTTATTTTTTGCATTTCCCCCTATTTTCTCATTTAAAACACCGATTAAACCCAAACTGGGCTCACGAAGGCCACCCTCAGGAGTGCAGAGCCATGGGGCCAACCCCTATTTCCTGGCCATGGCTGGAGCCAGGAGGGGAGGTGGGGAATCCACATGGATTTCTCCAGACCCCAGGCTGATGGTTGTGTGCCCCATCAGGGAGGTGTGTTGTTTTGAACCAAGAGAGGTTGGAAGCACTTTGTTTCCAGTGTCCACCCCACGTAACCCACCTCCCAGGAGGGAGTCCAGCCCTGAGGCTCATTCCCAGCTGGAATCATTGTCAGGAGACCAGTATTCTTATCTGGGACCTGGCTGGTGTTTCTCACTTGGACCTTTGCCACCACAGTTAAAATATCTCTCCCACCACTCCCAGCATTTAAAGGTCACGTTCCAGGATTAATCCAGAGGCTCTCAGACAGACTCCTTGGCTTGGCATCGCTGATGGGACTGACATGGAGCAACAACCTCCCGGTGCTGGGTGTGTGCTCCCAGAGCTGGACATCCCCTGGCCAGGGGTGCGTTTGTCACCAGTGCCAGGTTCAATGTCTTCAGTGGGCCATCGGCGATTCTGAGCTAAACAGAAGCCAATTCCTCCTGGCCAAGCAAAATTCCTTGCAGATCTGCTTCCAGCCCTCGGCCAAGCTGTCCTGGGAAGTCCAGATTTGCAAAACAAGCTCTGGAGGCAGCAGTGTTTATTTGACCAGCTCTTGCAGTTGGTCCCATGTGTGGTTTTTTGCCCAAACAAGTCCTGAAATCAAAGGAAGGGGGTTCCAAGTTAAATACAAGCAGAGAGGAATTGAGTGCTTAATGAAGTGGGTATTGGTTAGGCCAGCTCTAAGAAGGTTAAGTTGTGCCTGAGGAGCAGAGGATGTGTAGGCAAGGAGAGAGGGAAGGGGAAAAGAAATGATCCCGTTATCCCCAGGGAAAGAGAGAGCTGATTGTGACACAGAGGATGGGAAGGAAGGACAGTGGGACCTGCAGTTTGTCCTCTGCAAAGGGACCTGAACCTCAGTGACAGCATCATTCCTTCAGCTGGATGGACCAAACCTGTGGCATCCAAATGTGCACGAAGCAGCCCAGGACAACAGAAGGGCTCCCTCCCTGTGGTTCCCACGTGTCAGTGGAGCTGCTCCCTGGAATTGCTGCCTTCATTCTCTTCCCAAAATGAGGAGACCTACTGGAGTGAGTCCCAGCACTGCTGACATTGTCACTACTGCTGTTTCAGGGTGAGGATCAGGGAAAACTGTCCCACCATGAGCAGGCTGAGCTCTTCAAGGTCCAGCTGAGCAAAGCCCTGCACAAGCTGGTCTGACCCCAGAGCTGCCCCTGCCATGACCAAGAGGTTGGGCTGGAGACCTTCTGGACCCTTCCCAACCCAAGTTATCCCATCCTACTCTGGTCCAAGGATGCCAGCAGACTGGGAGCAGGCTGAAAGCATCAACACATGCTGGTGGTGGAGCAGCACCACAACCTGCTCTGTGGCTCCACTGCCCTGAGCCCTGACTCTGGCTCACTCTGGGTGACTCATGGGGACTTGTGCCAAGACCAGTAGAAAACCAGGTCCCTTTTTTTTTTGCTGACACCTCAATTTCATGCTGCAACCTCCCAGGAAAGCCAGTAACTGGTGCTTGGGCTGACCTCTGTTAGAAAGGCACCATGTCCTGCCTTAGGAGGATCCATTGGGACACCCCACAGCCCCTTGCCAAGACAATCCTTCCATTTAACACTGTTCCTGGCACAGGCTGCCCAGAGAAGCTGTGGCTGCCCCAGCCCTGGAAGTGTCCAAGGCCAGGTTGGAGCAACCTGGGCTAGTGGAAGGTCTCCCTGCCCATGGCAGGGGGTAGAATGAGATGGGCTTTAAGGTCCCTTCCAAGCCAAATCACCCCAGGATTCTGTGATTCTCTGTTATTCTGTGATGGGACACACAGGAAATCTTGAAAGTGAACAACTACAGGCACAGAGTACCAAAAGCCTCTGCTGGAAACCAGGTGAAATGAAATCAGGTTTCCTGTTGTCACTTGTAAGGAAGATCTGCACCTTTCAATTCTCAAAAAGCCTAAAGGATTCCCTTGTTTTCACTTATTTCATGGAAGAAAAAAAAAAAAAAGCCAACCACAAACCACTGTTTTGAAATATTAAAATCTGCACCACCAGCCCAGCTCGTGTCTTTTTAACAGACTTGTGATTGTGTGTATTTCCCTGCCTTTCCTGCAAGGGGAAATCATAATTTCCAAGGGCCTTTGTAAGAGGCACAAGGTGGATTACTAGACCTGTGTCCTTCGTTTAGGAATAACAGCCATTAAACTCCTTGTTGCCATGGGGCTGCAATTTCCAGAGGCGATACCCATTATGGGAGTGCTGGCTGCTGGCAAGCAGTTAATGAGAGAGCTTTGAAACAGCTCAGTGAAAAGGCAGCTCCCTGCAGGCTCCTGAGCCGTGTGTGCAAGGGGAAAGGGAGCCAAAGCTGGGCCAGCTGTGATCAGCACCGACATGGGGTGCTGGAGGATTCACTGGCGCTCCACAGGCTGAGGAAAGCCCCTGTTGGACCTGGCACAAGGAATTTTATCAGAGCTTTATCCCAGAATCCCACGCTGTGTTGGTTGGGAGGAACCTTAAAACTCATCTCATCCCACCCCTGCCATGGGCAGGGACACCTTCCACCAGCCCAGGGTGCTCCAGGCCCTGTCCAACCTGGCCTTGGACACTTCCAGGGATCCAGGGGCAGCCACAGCTTCTCTGCCCAACCTGTGCCAGTCCCTGCCCACCCTCACAGGGAAGGGTTTCTTTCCAAAACCCAGTTTAAACCCACCCTCTTTCAGCTGTTCAGATTAACCAGTTTTTATTGCCACCGCCCTTGCCTGTTGCATGACTCCAGGACAAACACAACCCCTCTCCTTTTTCCTCATTTGTGCCTCTGACCCAGAGGATCAGAACCTGCACACTGCAGGATGCCAAGAATTCGAGCACACATCCCTCTCTTAGCCTGGGATTCACTGTGGCACGTGGGACAGGACCCTGCCCATTAAGGTGCCCATTAAGGTGCCCATTAAGACCCATGGCCAACTCCAAGCTTACAAGTCAGGCTGGGGAAGGTCAACACCAAGAAGTTGTTTGTGTTGATTGTTAACAGACTAACGAGCTTTTGCAATTACATAAATGGGCTGGAAAATATTTTACAGTCAAATATACATTGGAAATTCATTTAATATATTTATCTCATTAATTTTCTCGCATGAGTTATGTTTTCTGAGCATCATTCATGGACATAAAGTGCTTATCCCTCCATCATTGTCTTCTCATCCCCTTTTTTTGTCACAGGCTTCGCTGGCCTGAGATTATCACAAACTCTTTGGAGCTGGATTAGTGTTTGGACAGGATCCAGCATGGGGGGACTGCTCTGGATTGGAGCATTGTCACTGTGAAAACAATACTCCAACACATGGAAAATTATGATAAGAATGTCTTTAAAGCCTTTTAATGAGCCAGGATTAGGAATATACTGTTGTCCTGCAGAAAACATTCTCAAAGCCCACGAGAAACTTCATGGGTATTGGACCAACTTAAAGGAAATTGCTTATTTCTAATTAGCTTGTATTAATTGAAAGCTTCTCATAAGCTAGTCCTACATTAATGGGAAATCTTTATGGTACCATTCAGAGCTGTTGTCCTTAGGCTTTCTCCTATGAAATAACTGCAGAGGTTTAGAAATCACCATTTTGAAACACTTCATTTCACAATATTTTGACTTAAAAATAAAACAATGTTCCCTGTAGATAAAGTGGAGGAATTGATTCCCAGGGGTGAAAGGATGTTTCTGGAACGTGTCCCAGTTGTGTCCCTGTGTGACCCAAAAATTGCTGCTGAGCAGCACCTCAGAATTTCAGGCACTCAGTGATGTGCATCAAGCAGCAGGTTATTCCCTTACATTTTCAGTACTTCCTAAACACTCCACAGTACTCCAGGTGGAGGAACTCAAAAACATCAGCAACATTATCGAAAAAAAACCCCTTAATTTATTAATACTTTTTTTCCAGATTTTATTGCTGTTGGCCAAAGAAGCACTTTGGAAATGAAGGGGCTGACTTCCTGGATGATATCCCCGTGTGTTTGCCCTCCCACTGGTACCCCTTTAAACCACCAGCAGAGACCTTGGCACTGTGGTTGGCGATGCCAAGGTTCATTTTCACTTGCTTGCTGGACATCAGCATTTCAGCTCACCCCGGGGTGCTCTTGGAGGGAAAGCTGTGGCTGGGGATATTCTTCCAATATATTTTTCCACTCCATATTTTGGGCTTTTCTCACTGCTTTGGCTGTGGGGGGGGATGCAGTTCAGCACAAACAGGGAAGCTCATTTTATTCCCCTCTCGTACGACTAAAAATGACCTTGCAGAAAATGCAGCTGAGGAGTGAAAAAGGGGCAGACTGAGGAAGCAGCTTGTGACAGATGTTGCTTCTGCAGAGGCAGAAACAAAATGAGGTTTGAGGTTGCTCAGAAAGTAGAGCTGATGAGTAAACACTGCTAATAAGTAAAGCAAATAAGTGTTTGGCTGTATGGGAGTAAATAAGCTTTTCAGGATAATCCCAGACAAGGTTTTAATAGTTTCTGTGTGCAGCTTGATATGCAAGAGGGAAACAGGAGGGAGCTGGTCTAAACACAGCTCCTGATCCACGGCACTGTGTCCTTCCAGCTCCCAGACACCTCCATCCCCATGGCAGCTCTTGCACAGACCATCCCAGGTAGTGTGGATGGGTTTTCTTCAACCATCTCTGCTTGTTCTCCTCTGTCTCGGCTGGAACAGCTGCCCAGGCTCCCCCCAGGTGTCTCAGTGGCACGAGACAGGCAGAGGTGTCAGAGCCCCTCTGTGTCAGAGGCACATAAAGCAAACAGATAAAACTTGCCCTGAGAATTCCCTTCTTGGCCATGAACCTCCCTGTTTGGGTGAAGGGATGAAGTGATGGCACAGGAGGGGGCTGTGTCCTTGACAAGGGTTTCAGGCACCAGAGCAGGGCAGCAAATCTGCCCCAAGGCATTAAAAATGTGCACAAACTGCTCGATTTCAGCATCTCCAAACTGCAGCTCTGCATTGCACCATGTCCATGGCTGACACCTGAGCAAGAGGGGTGGCATCCCCTGCTGGCAGGGATTTATCCCCCCCAGCCTCCTGCAGGTCCTGAGGAGCTGCAGCCCCAGCAGCTTCTCCCTTGCATCAGTCACCTTGCTCTTTCTCTTCCCCAGCAGTGCCAAGCTGCCTCCATCCGACCCCGAGTGCCAGAACCCATTCTGGAAAGTTTTCCATCTCTCTAATTAATTAAAACCAAACTTCTGCAACACGGGTGTTGGCCCTGTTCGCTCATGATGAAAGCCAACCCTTGTCTCTCAAGTGTGAAATGAGGCTCAAATGAAGTTATCATAGAATGGGTTGGGTTGGAAGGGTCCTTAAAAACCATCTCATCCCACCCCTGCCATGGGCAGGGACACCTTCCACCAGCCCAGGGTGCTCCAAGCCCCGTCCAACCTGGCCTTGGACACTCCCAGGGATCCAGTGGCAGCCACAGCTTCTCTGCCCAACCTGTGCCAGTCCCTGCCCACCCTCCCAGCCACCAATTTATTCCTTATATCTAACCTAAATCTATCTTCCTTTAATTTAAAACCAATCCCTCTTGTCCTGTCACAACAGTTTGGTAACCAAGGCCACCCAGTGTTTTTAGAGCAGGGAAATGCCCTTCCTAAATAAGCCCTTATTTTAATGAGCAGGACCTTTGGTTTGGTGCAACAAAGCACTATATGGCAAAACTGAGGAAAACACAGAGAGATCCCACAATGAAGGAGAGGAAATTGGACATAAAAGCCACACATGGGGTCCTAACCCCCCCTCAGTCCCAGGCTGTGATGGGTCACTGCTGCTGGGCTCCATCCCTGTCCCTGTGCCTTCCTTCTGCTGAGCATTCCTACAGAGCCCAGGAAGGGAAGAAAACGGGGCATTTAGGGTTTTGCTGATTTGGGTCTAGTGTTTTGGGATTTTTTAATTCTCTTTTTGCTTACACATGAAACAATGGTAATAGTCCTTAAAAGCTGGGCTCCTCCATGCTGGGAAAAGCTCTTTAGCCACCTGCTGGAACAAGAATGTTTCAAATAGAGCATTTGCTTTAGGAATAGCAACCTCACAGCTCAGGAGGTCTTGGCTGTGCAGCTGGAGGGCTCAATTTCTGCTCCTGTGAGCCCTCCATAGTTAGAAGACCTTATTTAATGTTTGTTCAGACCACCAGAATACAATGATCAGCTTCAAAGTAGTGGGTTTTAGTTCATTATCCTGTACATAAAGGGAAAAAAACCCAAAACAATCAAGAGACAAGAACTGAACTTTTTTTTTAAATAACTTCTCGGCAGAGACTTCCCACCTGTCTCGCTCCAGTGGCAGTGTGGTGGTTGATACAAATCAGTTCTAAATTCCAGAAATATTTAAATTTTTATACAGCACAGTTGTATTAGAGGCCAAAAGGATGATTTATTTCTATCACTGGCTGCTGCTGCTGCACGTCCTCACTGCAGTGGCCACAGCCTTGTCCCTTCTCTCCTTCCTAACACAAAGGGGGATGCTGTGGGAACACACTGGCTGTCTTCCAGCGTGGGAGATCTTGCCCTGAGTTTCCAAAGAAGACTTTGGAGAGAAGATTTTGTGTTTGCTTCGTCACGTCCTGGGTTGGCCCTTCCGCTGAAGGGTTTTCCTCTGTTCTTCTGCCACAAGGTCGAGAAAGCAGGAAGCTGTTGTTATTCAAATTATTGCCATTCAAAGCCCTTTCTTGACATTTCGAAATTACATTTAGGTATTTTGCTGGAGTAAATTTTAGATCATGGAATGTTTTAGGCTGGAAAAGCTCTCCCAGCTCCCAAGGTCTCCATCACTCCAGGTGTCCTCCATAGCTGTGACCCAACAGGGCTGGTCCCAGCTGGGAGGGGCAGGGGAGGGGCAGGGGGGGCTCACGGGGCATTTGTTTGATCAGCTGCATTTTGTTTCACACTGTGCCCTGCCATCCCTCTGGGTGCTCGTGGGCACATTATGATTCTCAGCAGTTACTCAATTTTATGAGAAGGAGAATTTGTGGAAGAAGGTCAAAGAAGATTAATAAGGGACAAGGTGTCTAATAACTACACAGTAGTAGACAAAAATAGGAGAATGATCACTGCTCATACTGTGCTGTTTGATCTTATTACCCTGCATTAGCAGAATTCATAATTTAAAACTTTAATAAACTCCCAGCCTCTTTGGGCCAAGATATATGTTGCTGCTGGTTTTATTAGCTACATAATAGGAAGAAGCTTTATGCAAAGTAATTACCCTGCATAAGCAAACACCTAATCACTCCTGGAAAATTCTTATGAGCAACTAAAAGGGACAAAATCAGACGGACTGCAACCTTCAGACAATCTGTTTTCACCTTCAAGTTTATTGCTGTAGAGCAGGGGTCACTCTACCTTGGAACAGATGTCAAAGAAATGGAAGGCTCCAAATACCAAAGGTCAAATATCATGGAATGATAGAATAGTTTGGGTTGGAAGGGACCGTAAAGATCATCCCATTCCAACTCCCTGCCATGGACAGAACATCTTCCATAGAGCAGGTTGCTTCAAGACCCATCCAAATACAGGGCAGACATCAGTCAAAAGCTGAGAGAGGTTATATCCTGCTGGACTCCCTTTTTCTCTTTGCTCTTGAA
Organism: Xenops minutus; assembly: GCA_035221455.1. NCBI lineage: Eukaryota > Metazoa > Chordata > Aves > Passeriformes > Furnariidae > Xenops > Xenops minutus. Next base: position 1,194,007 of record JAWWEE010000001.1, read on the forward strand.
TGTTTCCTACAGCTTATTAACTCCTGATTATTGCCTTAAGGTGCAGTGGGTTATTAATTAATCTAGGAATATCTGGCAATTTTCTCTCCTATTAGAGAGCATTTATATTTCTTAATATCCCTACCCATGTCCCCAGGCTGAAGCTCAGGTGTTGGATGCACCAAACACCTCCTCCCCACGCTGCATGGGTGGGACAGGGATGGCAGGGAGGCACAGCTATGACAAGTCCCCTGCCTTTGGCACTCAAAGCCAGCAGTTCCTTCCCTCTTATCTCAAGGAATTTGGAGTCTTTTTGCCCTTGGCACAGCTGCTTCTCTCGCAGGTAGTGCAGGTGAAGGGGGTAAGGAACAATCAGCTGAGGCTGAAGAATTACACTCTGAAGCAGCCCTGGGGTTGGGTTTGGCTTCCCTGGTACCCTCTCCCAGCCCTGCTGGATGGGCAGGCAGCAGGATAAGGGTACAGCAGAGGATCTGAATCCCAAAGGACAGGCAGGGAGTCCCTGGAATTGCCAGGCTTGGGGCCAAAGCTGTTGAGCACCTTCACTGGGGGGAGAGGGAAGGGTACACAGCAGGATTTTATGTTAATTGTGCAAAGCTTTAGCTGGAAAAATCCTTTCCTTGTTAACAGAGTTTGCCTGTGCTGAGTAATGCTCCTGCGTGCTGGGTAGGGAAGGGTCTGGCTGAACAATCAATCTGATTTAAGGATAACTAAGGAGGGTCAGCAAAGCTTATAAAATGATCCTATTATGTAGTTTATGAAAAGAAAAGTAGGTGGCAGGTGCTTGCCGTGTCACTAATGGTAGAGTGCACCGAGGAGCAGCTGGGTGGATCAGCACAGGAGAGGTTATGCAGAAAGTGTGCAGTTCAATTTCCATGCATTGTTTAACTCGCTGAAGCTAATTCACTTTTCCACCTGCTGCTTAATTTAATTTCCATGCATATCATGGCTGGAATACAGCACCACCCTGCCAGAGGCGCACAGACCAGGGAGAGGACAGGAGAATATCTGAAAAATAGAATTACAGAGAACACTGATTGCTTTAGTACAGGTTTTACCACCTTGTTTAAAAAAAAAAGGAATAACTTCTGAAGGGATGATTTAAAATGTTTTCACATTTTTGGAGTAACAGAGCTGGTATCATGATACAAGACAACCATAACCTCTGTGTGTCCTTACAGAATTTCAGTGTTTTATTGGAGACAAACAGACCAATTAGAACTGGGAGAAAGTAAATCCTTTGTCCTGACTCATATCTTGCAAGTATTTTCCTTTTGGGGCTTGAGCTACTCTGGGTTTAAGCTCTGCCAGAAATCTGGATTATATGGTTTTGTTACCTGTGAGTAGAAAAGTTTTAGAGACTCAAGAGTGTGTATTTTTAGGATTTAAAGTTTTGTTTTGCAAACTTGGAGGAAAAAAAAATCAATTACAGGATTTTTAGGTATTTAGTTAAAAAATACACTTTTCCCAGTACAGAAGTCAGCTCCACATTTCTCACCCTGAGGTGTTCTGGCACAACTAAGAGAATGGAAGAATGGTGAATGGCACCAGGGAGCTGCAAACAAAGAATTGTTAACTTGTTAATGGTAAGTAATGCAAAAGTTTTTCATTCAGTAAAATGTTTGACTGACCCTTGGAGTGAGTGGGTTTGCACCTTGGTTTGAGCACCCAGAACATGTGCAGTGAGAGGCTGTAAAATAAATACCTGCAGATGTGGCTTTAGGTCCCTATCTCCTAAAAAATGAGAGATCATTTGTATTGCTTTGGCTTTGGGCAGTGCTGTGGTGTGTTTGCACAGGGATCTGTGTGCACAGGGACTGTCTCTGGGTTCCTTGCTGCTCCACACAGTGTGGAACTGGAGCTCACAGAACCACAGGGTGGCTTGGAAGGGACCTTAAAGCCCATCCAGTGCCACCCCTGCCATGGGCAGGGACACCTTC
>JAWWEE010000001.1:1210549-1221783 GCA_035221455.1 Xenops minutus
TGCAGGGGATTTGGGGTCTGTGCAGGGGATGTGGGGTTTGTGCAGGGGGTCTATGCAGGGGATTTGGGGTCTGTGCAGGGGATTTGGGGTTTGTGCAGGGGATTTGGGGTCTGCAGGGGGTTTGGGGTCTGTGCAGAGGGTTTGGGGTCTGTGCAGGGGGTTTGGGGTTTGTGCAGGGGGTCTTTGCAGGGGATTTGGGGTCTGTGCAGGGGATTTGGGGTCTGTGCAGGGGGTTTGGGGTCTGTGCAGGGGGTTTGGGGTCTGTGCCAGTCCCACGGCAGGGATGCTGGGTGCTTTGGGCCGTGATGCCCATCCCAGCCCCAGGTGCCACCCTGGGGATGCTCAGGGAGGGGACCAGGATAACGGGACAGGGAGAGCACACATCCCTGGCTGCTCTGAGCTCCCAGTGTCCCTGGCACTGGGAATGCCTCATTCCCGGTGGGTTCTGCCTTATTCGAACCGAACCAGTTCAATTTCAGTCCCTTATTTATTTGTATATTTATTTATTCACTCGCCTGCCGCTCTTTGCCTGTGTTATTTCACTTGTGGTTATTTCCATTACGTGGCTCGAGGAGGTTTATTTATTTTTCGAGGAGGGTTTTTTTGTTTTTTTTTTTTCACGCACAGATAAAAACGAAATTGCTGAAAAGATCAAAAAGAGGTGGTTTTTTTACCCGAACTCGGGGGCACACCTGTGATTTGTGGCATTGGTGTCATGTGAAAAGCCTGTCTTTATGTGCTGCAATGCTAAGAGCTCTTGTTTTGGAACAACAATTCCAAGGTTCCCTTCCCAAATAATTCCCAGGACATTGGTGCAATCCATCAAAATTCCCCAAAGTATCGAAATTTTCAGCTTTAGGATCACGAAGGAAAACTACACCAATAATAAAAACACAATTCCAACCTTCTGAAGCCTTTCAGAGTGGGATTAGTTGTTTGTTTTCGTGTTGAAATCTGCCTTGAATACACGAAACGCTGAATTGTGTTTGTTTTTTGTAGGTGAAAGTTACACAAGAGCTGAAAAACATTCAGGTTGAGCAGATGACAAAACTCCAGGCCAAGCATCAAGCAGAATGTGAGCTCCTTGAAGACATCAGGTAAGGCTCCAGAAAACGTTCCCAAAATTCCTTTAAGGTCCAGTTTTTGGAAGAACATCGGAGTTACAAAATTCAGGAACTGACGATGGAATTTCCTCTTTGGATTTCCTGCTTTTGGGCTGTTAAAGTTTTGACACAGCTGGAAATTATAACTGGAGCTCACACAATGCAAACCATTTTTTCTTTCTCTTCAGTGGGGGGAAATGTTTAAAAAAAAAAAAAGGGTCACAAACAACACAGAAAAAAGCCCTGGACTTTTCAGCAATAATTCTTTATATAATAGACTGAGCCTTTGATTTACAGGTTGTAAAAGGCTGCTAAAATTATTAAAATGTTTTCAGGCCACTGCTGATTTATGTCTTGGGAGAGAGAGAGCTTTGAACAGCACTTTGAAACGTTGCAGTTTTTTTATAAGAAAGGAGATATTTGCATTTAGAACTTAAAACTCTGCCCAGCTTAGGAACAATGGGGGAAAATCACAATGTCAGTTCTGGGTGGGGGGTTTGTTTGTTTTGAGCAAAATTTGGTGGCAGTGGGTCCCTGGCATTACCTGGGGGATTAACCATCCCATTTGGAGTGGCTCCGTGGGCAGGATGGGAAACACTCAGCACTCAGTCCATGGCTCGTTAATTATTGAAATGAGATTTCCTGCTTTATCTTTGGAGATTCAATGCAAATGGTTGGCTTTGCCAGGTCGGTTGTGTGTCTGTCACGGTGTCCTCTCCTGAGAAATCCCAATGGCAAGGCTTGAACCTTCTCCCCCCCGTGTTTTTTTGGGTGTTGAAACACTTTTTCCTATGGGAAAGAGCCCAGGGTTCATTTCCTTAGATAAAAAAGGGATGTTTAGCTCACAAATGCTGAGCAATAAGGAACAGGCTGATCCAAGGAATTTTTTCCCCCTCCCTTCGATGGAAATTTATTTTTAGAACATCTAGGCCAGGTCCTGCTGCTCTAGTCCAGGTTTTGTTAGCCCTTGCTATTTTTCAGGGGCTTGTAATCCCTCCACTGTGTGTTCTGCTGAGCCTTCTCTTTCTTGAATGTAATTTAATTTCCGCAGTTAATTAAATCTGTGAATTTTAACATCAGGGATGAAGGAACTGGGTTGTATTTATATTATATTTAACGTGTTGAATTCCCTGCCACGGTCACTGAGTGTGTGTAAGTCTGTGTTCAGCACTGTCACTGCTGCATGGATTTGCAGATTAAACACTGGTCGTGACGAGATGGGATGTGACAGCTCGGTGGTGTCAGTGATTTGTTCCAATAGCAGCAAAAAAAAAAAAATGAGAGAGACCAAGAGAATTTGGGGTCGAAAATTCGCTGAGCAAACCCTGCTCTTGGTTTGTGGCACAGAGGCCTTTTAATATATTTAATTAATTTGATCTCTTCCTGTTCTGGTCAGTGTGTGACACTCGTGGGAGAAGTTGGGTGTCAACCTTGTCATAATATCACTAATACCCCTTTTAATTGAATAATGGCACTTTAATTTCGGGTTGTGTTCGGGGTTTGCAGCCACAGTGATTCCAGAGCATTCCAGAAAGCTGGAAGCACACACAGGATCATTTCTGGCTCTGGAAAGGATTCTTTTTCTAGAAAGCCCCCCTGCTGTTGTCCAAAAGGATGGGATTTTAGCTGAATACACTTTGTTTCTCCAGACTTTGGAGAGTTTGGGGCGTTTTGTAGCACTTTGGGCACAACTTTGTCCTCGGAATTCCAGAAACTGAAGTGGCACCAGGAAACACTGACTCAGGGCTTGGTTCACAATATTTGCTTTATTGCAAATAATTACTGTGTTTGTTGGCACAGAACTGCTGCATACAATGCTTAGAAGCCATAGGATTTATTCAGGATGTAAAGCTTGGAATTGCATATTTTTCTGCCACTTTGGTTTGGTTTTTGTGCAGCTACAGAGAAGGAATGAAAGGAAAAGATCACAGAGTTCTCTTGCAGAGTTCCAGCAGAATAAACCCATTGTCTGGTGTATTAGGAGATGATTTTTGGCAGCCATTCCAATGGCTTTGATATCTTTATGCAAAACTCCTTTAAATGCTTGGACTTGGAAGTCTTAAATTATATTTCATTTTGAAGGGGATGGAGAGCAAACTATTTATTCCAGCCGGGATTCTTGCTCAGGGTTGAGGTGTCTGGGTGTAAATACCTTTTTCTCCAGACTTTCTGCACATCCTTCATCTCTATGAAGGAGACAAACCTTCATAGAGACAAACCCAGCAGCTTAATAAATTTAAAATATATTTACAGCTAAAATACAGCTGATAAGCCAGTGTTTAACACAGGGTTCAGGTGCTGGAGGGCAGGAAGAAGAGTAGAACATGTTCTGCTTGTGGAAAGCAGACCTAGACCTTCCCCAGGCTGTGTGCTGGTAGTGAGGGGACAGCTGTGCTGGGCAGGAGGTGAGTTTTAACCCAATGTAAAAGTCAATTATCTCCTAAAAACCCAACATTTCAGGCTTGCAGACTCTGCTGTGTTTCCCTGTGGGAGCTCAGTAGCATTAGAGAGGAAATCTCTCCTCCTGGTTTGCCAAGACTCCAGTAAAACCCGTGTTGGGGATGTTTAGCACAGGGGTTTAAACCCCCCTTTCTGTGTTTGCAGCCCCAGTTTGGCTCTTTGGGGTGCATTTCTTCGTGCTTGGTGACACAGGCAATTCAGGATGCTTTTAGGATCTTAGGCTTGGGTTTGGGCAGGACATGTTTATCTCTGTGGCTCACTCAGGCTGTCATCATCCCTTCTGCAGAGCTGGGCTGGCATTCCTCTAAAAACAATTATCTTTCTCCCCCAGTGATGGAGAAAAAGGGTTTTTCCCCCCAAAAAAATGTATGTTTTGTTGCTGTGAACCAGAACACCTCTATATTTCTCTGGTGCTTCTTCACTCTCCTCCCACTGGTTGCTTTTAGGCAGGGAATTGATGAGATGGGAATTCCAGCTGGGTTCTGAAGGGCTGAATTTATCAGAGGTGTTAGTGGTGCTCAGGTGTTGTATTTTGGGGTTGGGATGGCCTGATTGGGCTGATGGTAGTAAATAAGCCATAGCTGTAGCTTTTACTCCTCCTTTTTTTGCTGGGACACAGAACTGCAGGCAACTCCCAGTCTGATCCAGTTTGGGATTTCTCAGAGGTATTTCCATGCTACAGATTTTAGGAATTGGGGGTGGTTTCACCTTGAATTTTAGGTCCTGCTTTTCCAAAGCACTTGGTATGTCTTTACAGTTTTTGGTGATGTCCTAAAATGTCCTTTTTGGAATTTCTTCACATTTGTGTCTTGCCAGATAGAATGATGTTATGGTGATGGGTCTGTTCTAATCTGTTCTAAAGCCTGGACTTCAGTCTGGACTATGTAAATCTCTGCAGTGGATTAGGGGACTCCCCTAGCTGAACTCAAACCTTCCCTGCCTTTTCTTCACGAGTTTTTTGGAGAATCCAGTCCCTGCTGGAATTAGAGGGAAGCAAGGCTGGGTCTGCTGGGTTTTAACTCCCTATTCCAGGCACAGTTGCTGCTGAGAGATGTCCAGTTTAGTTAATCTGAGCTCATCTGGGCTCTCTGGATGTGCTGCTTCAGCTGAAAATAAGGCATAAAGCAGCTGAAATAAGGCATAAAGAGTGCCTGGTTTCAGGCTGAGATGGGGTTAACAACATGGTCCTTTCATTTCTTGGGATCTGAATGTAGTTTGGGTGGGTTTTTCCACTTTCAGCCCCGTTTATAGTGTAGCAGGAATTGCCAAAATCTCAGGCTGAGGATCTCCAGTGCTCCTGATGGGCATGCAAAATAAATCTCTGTGCAGGGACTTCTGCAGTGTCTCTGCCTCTTCTGTCCTTGAGGTTTCTCCCTCCTGGCTTGTTTAAAGCACCTGAGAGTCCAATTCCTACATTGCAGGGCAGTGTGTCCTGTGAATTCATCCTGCCTGTTTGTGGGGAAGCTGCACTTTGCTCTCCCTCTTGTGTATAATTCACCTCTCCTTGGTTTTGGGGGGGTTTCTGCCTTCCCCCTTTTAGCTCCTTCCTTCCAATTCACCACCTTCTTTTTTAGGTTTTTCCTTCCAGGTGTTTCATCTCTCCCTGCCCCCTGTGAGTTTCCATTAGCTCTTTATTTCTGAGATTGATGCTCACTTGCCAAGTGGGGAGATGCTGTGGCTCTTCCCTGCCTTGGATGCTGTTGCAGGAGTGTTTGTGGGAAGGAATCAGGAATTCCAGGGGGAAGGATTCGTGCATCCTTGCCCAGGATGAGGCTTGGAGCAGTGCTTGGCTGTCTCATCCTGCCCCAGCAAGCCTGAACGAGCAGCACAGAGGTGGGAAAAGGAAATCAAAAGGCTGAATGGCTGTGGGTCCATGACCAGCCCCAGGTACTGGTTTGAACATGTCATTCTGTGCTCTGAATTAATTCTCTGCTCACAGAGTTCCAAGGGAGGGTTTTTTGCTCCTGGATATACTTTGTACTCCCCGGGTGGAATTTGTGCTGTTGTGTTGGCACACCTGATAAGGTTTATTGTGGCTGCAGAAGGGACTTTCACTGCCCTGGAGATGCAGCCAGTGTCATGGGGCAGGTCCTGGAGTCCACATCATGGGCAAGGAAACTAAAATAGTGCCTGTTTCTCTGTGTTTGGAGCCACACTCATTATTAGGGTGCCAGAAGAGATTTATTTGGAAGAATCTGGAGAAAGCTTTGCTTTTCCTGCCCTGAGGAATTTACCTTTTCTCCTGTTCTTTCCAGCCTTCTCCAATTTATTTGGATATTCTCAGGCTCCCAAGCCTCTGGGGGTTGGAAAAAGCCCCTTTTTTAAGGTTGCTCTGAGAGGTCCATCTCTTTTTTTCCCCTTTATTCTGCTCAGAAACGTGTCCTTCCTTTCTCCTTCAAGGTCGTTCCCTGCCTTCAGCAGCTGCAATTCCTGCCTCTGGTGTTTGGGGCTTTATTTAAGCAGGAGCTGAGTGATTTTTTTTTTTTTTTTATTGTGCTTGCAGGTTCTGAAATCTGCAGCAGAAAACCTCCTGAAAAAGGCATTATTCCAGGCTGGGTTTGCCTCCTATTTGAGGAGCTTTCCCTTTGTTTGATGAGTGTATCTATTGCTTTAAAACTCCCAATTTTCCTAGGAATTGCTGGCTTTTCTCCCCCTTGGCTCTGTGTCTCCCACCACCAGTGAGTGTTGGGAGGTTGTTCTGTGTTTTCCCTGAGCTCTGCTCCTCAGCTGAGTGAGGACACCCAGCTCCCTGCAGAGCCCAAATCCCAGGAATTTTCACAGGAGTTGGGGCTGCTCCTTTGGAATAATATCCCAAATAAAGATGCCCCAGAATCTGTGGCCTGGGCACGTTCCTTATAATTAGGCAGCTCTTTAATGAGGTGCTCACATTCTTGATGGAATTAAAATCTGCTGGTGTTTTGACTGGAACTGTTTGAGGGAAGCTTGGAATGTGCTTTAAAAAAAAAAACCCACCCTGTTGCCTACTGGGTGTGGAAGTTCAAGTTTGGAGGGGAGAAAAAAGAGCTTTAATATAAACATGGTCACAGTGTAATGATTCAAGCCTGTCCTGGCACTGGGGAGGGTTTTTTTTTATCCCTGCCATACAAAAATTAATGAATCTCCTATTCCAGTATTTCCAAGTGGCTTTTAACTGATGAAGGTTAAATCATTGAGTCTTTTTTTGTTGGTTTTTTTTAAAAAAAAAAAAATCCTGACAATCCATGTCTCACATCAGAAGGATAATGAATTTTTTTCCTTTCTGTTTTAGCTCTGAGATTTGCATTTCATTGAGCTTTTGGTTATTAAAGCAATTCCAACACACTCTGGAAGTCTGATTTATAAGGACTTGTGTTTTCAGTCTTCCAAGACAGCAACAGGAGGATTTGGGTTGTGAGTCCAAAAAAGTTGCCTTTTCAGTTTGGACTCAGTGCCCCCTTTTTAAGAATGAATTCTTGAGTCTGCAGGAAGTCCTGTGGTTGGTTTTTTTTTTTTTTCCCTGGATTTTATCTGAGCATGGCTTGTCCAGGAGCTCCCTGTCATTTTTCACCACAGTGTTACTTGGCACAGCTCTGAAATACCAGCCACAAAGTGCTGTAAAGTTGCTTTTGGTTCAGATTTTTATGGGGATAATTGCAAAGAGCAGTTGAAAATCCACCTCTCTCTCTATATATATATTAGAATATATGGCACAGGGTCATTTGAAAGGAACAAAAAGCAGTTCTTTGCTCCACTTGCCCAACCCCAAGCTGCATCCTGGGTTTTCTCTCCTCTTCTTCATCCTCTCCCTTCTGGGCTGAAGGTTTTCCCTTTGAAGCTGGGGGTGCTTTGAATCCCAAGTCTTCCATGGAAACCCCTGTGTGAGGGGAATTGAGGGCGTTTGGGACTTGCCACAAAACATCAGGATAAATACTGGGAAGAGGAAGAGCATTCTTATCATTCCAGACACAATTAGTGTATCCTGGCCTGGTTTCCTACAGTGTTATCTCAGAACATGCTGAGTTGGAAGGGCCCCATCAGCATCACTGACCCCAGGACATCCCAAAATCCCACCACATCCCAGGGAGTGTTGTCCAAATGCTCCTTGAGCTCTCTCAGGCTGGTGACTTCCAACCTCATCCATCCTCAACCTTCCTGGCATCCAACCTCAGCCTGTTATTCCCTCTTTTTTGGTGGCAAAGGGTGATTTGGCAGGTTTTGCCTCATTTGCCAATGGTGCTTTTCCAGCATCTTTGAAGACTTCTATGCCCAGGACCAGCTGGCACTTTGGGATGCTCCACCTTTTCATCCCAACACTGAACAGGTTGGTTTTTTTCCTCCTCCCTTCAGTGCCAGCCTGGTCCTCCCTCTGATTTTGGGCATGGGGATGTGCTGGGGGAGCTGAGGATGTGTCCAGGATCCATCCTGCAGGCAATGGATTCTTGCTCCTTGGACAGGACATGGGATTGCAGCCCCAGAGCTGCTTCCCTGGGGGGTTTTTGCCTGGTCCAGAACAAGGGTGCCAAGTCCCTGCTGGGGCACAGTGGATGCTGATTTTGGGCACTGCCTGTATTTGTGCCCCCAAACTGGAGCTGGGCACAAAACAGAACCTTGTCCATGGTCTCCAACACAGGGAATGCCCCAGGCTGGTGGTTCTAAGACACAATAATAGAGGAGATGCTTGGATTTGTGGGACTTGGGGAATGGGATAATAGTTGTGTCTGAAGTGGGGTTTATTATTGGGCTCTAAATGATATTTGGAATTTGCAGGTGTTTTTTGTCTCCTAAAGGCTGGTTGAACCTGCTGTGGATGGATCCTGAAGATCCTCTTAAGGTGTACATAAAACTTATGTTACAGACTTGTTTCCCCCATCTCCTGGTGGTGTTTTGTGGGAATTTCCTTTGGAGTTGGTGCATTTTGGATTCCAGAGGGAGCAGTTGGTCTCTCCCTCTGGAAAACGGGGGAAAGAGGTGACAAGAGAGCTTGGTTTGGTTTGGTGTGGTGGTTCTTCTCCAGAACAGATCCAAGGGACTGTGGTTATCTTGGCTGCTGGTCCTCAGGATCAGCCTCTCCTGCTCCCAGTGAGCTTCTCCCACCTCTTACCTCCTGTTGCACATGGTCACTTTATTTTCCTGATGAAGACACATCTGGATTTTTCACCTTTATTTTATCTTAAAGTCGAGCTTCCTTAATCTTGACCCCCCAGCCAAGTTGTTCTGCATTTAGACTTCCAAAAATTGGCTGTGGAGAAAGGCAAAACATGACCCAGCTCAGGTTGCTCCAGTCACATCCTTGCTCTGAAGGAAACTGGTTTCTGAGAGCTCAGTGGAGTGCTTTTCTCCCTGTTTTCTGCAGTAGGTTTTAAAAGTTGAATACCATTTTTTTCCCAAAATTCATGGTGGGAATTTTTTAAGCTGGGGGGGGGTTGTTACTGAACTGATGGTTGTAAGTGTAGTTCTTTGTGAAATAAATGCAATGCTTCCAATTAAAACTCGAGGAGAGAAAGTGCTGAACTGATGGTTGTAAGTGTCGGGCTGTGTTTATTTCTGAAATAAATGCAGTATTTCCATTTAAAATTTGAGGGAAAAGAGGGAAAGTGCTGAACTGATGGTTGTAAGTGTTGGGCTGTGTTTATTTCTGAAATAAATGTGATATTTCCAAAAACAACTTGAAGGGAGAGAGAGAGAGAAAGGCACTAAAATACTAACCTATAGAAATCCAGCGTGTCGATTTTATTCCCAGCCTCTGAAAACCATCCCTCCTGTTCCAAGCTATTCCTTGTAGGAGTCTCTGGAGTTCCTTGGCATGTCCCAGTGTGGGAGAACACGGAGAGCTCCCACCCCCAGCAGCTTTGGGAAGGTTCTTCACACACTGGTGTCTCCTCCTCCTCCTCTTTCTCAGCAAACATCCCTTTAACGAGGCGGTGTCTCGTTTTATGGCAAGGGCTCAGCCATGCAGAAGCTTCCCAAGATTTATGGGGCTAAAGGCACTAAGTGGAGTGATTTTTTGCTTCTCTGCCAGTGTTAGTGGAGCAGATGTTGGCGTGTTTTCGGTGCATCCAATGCTGAGCTGAAATTGGGAGGGTTTTTCGGGCTCTGCCGTGTTCTCTGTGCGTTTCGGAAGGGGAGGGGAAAAGGGAGGAGGCAAAAAACCAAACAAGCCATGGATTTTTTTTTTCAGGGTTTGATAGTCTGAGATCAAAAGTGCTTTCAAAGATGCTTGAGTATAAGAGTGAATAGAATGTGTTGGGGTTGAATGGGATTTTAAGGGTTATCTCATTCCACTCCCTGCCATGGGCAGGGGCACCTTCCACTAGCCCAGGTTGTTCCAGCCTGGTCTTGGAGACTTCTAGGGATGGGATGTGCTCTGGGAAATCCATTCCAGGACCTCCCCACCCTCACAGGGAGGAATTCCTTTCCCAAATCCCATCTACATCCCTCTTTCCTGGTGTGAAGCCATTCCCCCTTGTCCTTCCCTCCAGACCCTTGTGCAAAGACTGTCTCCAGTGAAGGAAAATGCTGTTGTGTCTCAAACATAAATGGAAAGCTCCCAAGTGTGGTGGGGTGGGAGGTGTAGAGTCTTTCCCATCATTATAAATGGGGGCAGATCTGGGAATCTGATTTTTTTCCTCCCCCTGTTCTTGCTGTGTGGAAGTGCTGGATGGGATGCAGTGACTGAGCCACGGGTTTGCAGCATCTGCCTGGAAACTTCTGATATGTGCAGAGCTTTGGGTGATGTGAGTTATGTTCAAAGAGGTTAAACCCCCCCCCCCAACTTCAGAAGTGATCATCTGGGTTTGTGTTAATTGATGTGCAAGCGGGTTGTGCTTAATTGCTATTGTGTGGGAAACAAAGAAGGCCCTATACTCTGGTTTTTCCAAGCATTTGAAGCTTTTCTGCTGAGGAGGTGAATAATAGCACATCATCTTGTGATTGCACGAGCCTTTGCTTGGAAATGTGCAGAATTTGGGTTTCAGTGTGAAACACCAACTTTAACCAAGTGTTTTAATGTGCCTGTTGCTGGCTGGACTCGATCCCTGATGACACAAGGATTGAATCTTCATGTGTTGGGTTTGGAGCATTTGGGGCTCGAGAAATACTATTAAATACTATTAAAAAGTGACAGCTTTTGTGCCTAAAGACTCGGAGCATCCTCTGCTGTGCTGCTGGAGCCTGGTACAAATGTCCTTTCATCTTTCCTTGTGCTGAGAGGTTGTTCCCTTCCTTTCCACCTTCCCATAGAGCAAGTGGGAGCAAAGGGATGCTTCTTTTCCTCGGGATCAGGCGTGGGGATTGCCTGGTCCTTCCCATGGAGTGCTGCTATCCCCTGGATAAGCAGGACCAGGTCCTTCCAGGCAGGGAATCCAGACACATTTGGGTTTTTTTCTGTTCCCTTTCTAAATTTAGCAGGTTGGTTCAGACTCTGCTGGAGGAGGGTTGGGCTCTCTTTTGCTGCCAGGGCTCCCTGGATGTTTGGAATGCCTTTGGCCTTCCCTGCATCCCAAGGGAAGGGCTGGGAGAACTGGGATTGACCAGCCTGGAGAACAGAAGCTCCAGGGTGACCTGATGGTGGACCTGAAGGGAGCTACAGGAGAAATGGAGAGGGACTTGGGACAAGGCATGGAGGGACAGGACACAGGGAATGGCTTCCCACTGCCAGAGGGCAGGGATGGATGGGATATTGGGAAGGAATTG
>JAWWEE010000001.1:1232710-1249159 GCA_035221455.1 Xenops minutus
GAGGGTTTGGGTATAAAGCAAAGAGAAAAGGAGGGTTTGGGTATAAAGCAAAGAGAAAAGGAGGGTTTGGGTATAAAGCAAAGAGAAAAGGAGGGTTTGGGTATAAACCAAAGAGAAAAGGAGGGTTTGGGTATAAAGCAAAGACAAAATGAGGGTTTGGTTCTAAAGCAAAGAGAAAATGAGGGTTTGATTCAGTAGCCTGCCTTAAAAGGATGAAAAAAAAGGCTTTTGGGGGCTCAGCATCCCCATGTGAAGGTGATTTTTTTGCCCTGCTCCTTTGCTCACCTCCAAGGCACTGAAAGGGTCAGCTCTGCTGCTCTGGGTTGTGCTGAGCTGGGAAATCCCAGCCTTATGAAGCTGAGCACGTTGTTTTCCCAGTGGCTGCTCCGTGCTTTTGTCAGGCAGAGCTTTGGGGGCTCTGGGGTCAAGGGCAGAGAAAGGTGTGTTTCTCTAGTCCAGCCTTTTTTTGGGTGTTTCACATACTGATCTGTTCTTTCTCTGGAGCTCTGAGTGGTTGTGGAAGTTGGGAGGGTTTTAGGGCATCATTAGAACTCCCAGGCAGTTTATCTGAATGTTCCATTGGGGTTTGGGTCATTCTCATGCTCTTATTCCAGGTTGTGGTTCAAGCCCTGCTTGGTTCCCTGGCCAATTCTTCACCTTTAAAATGGAAATACATTCACTGATGCAAATTCAGGCCCTTCTTTCATTGCAGAGCCCTGGGCATGGTGTGTGTTTCCATCTTTGCATAGCTCTGCATGGAGTTCCATTTTCGTACAGCAAGTCATTCCCCTTCTCATTTTCAGGGGGTCACAGCTTTGACTATTTTTGACTCTGCAAGGTGTGACTTCCACCTTCAGGTTGGTGCAAACTTGGCCAATACAGCGTTGTTTCTAAAGCCCTAATGGGTATTTTAATGCTAATACATTGATTTTTCATGAAGGGTGGCCAGCCCAAGGCACCCCTGCACTAATTGAGCCTTTTTCTCCTGTTTCAAGGAAAACTTGTTGAAGTCTCACTGTGCACTGACCTGAGCCCTCCTTCACACTGAAAATAGGAAATACCTCAATATTTCATGGCATCTCTTGGGGTAAATTTAAATACAGGCTGAAATGGGTGGTTGGGAATTTGCAGTGACAGTAAAGGGTCAGTCAAGTGGCAATGGCAGGAAGAGGAGTTTTCCTTCTGCTCCCTTGGAGTAAATTGGATTCTAGGGCTGATTGAAGGCTTTTGTTTTAGTTCCCTAGTGTACAACTTTAATGGAGAAGGTTTTTAGGGGTATCTCAGGCTTCCAGCTTGTCACAGACCTTGTTATGCCATGAGTTTAAGTGGAATTTGGTTTGGATGGGGGGGAAATCTCAGGTGAAACCCACATTCCACATCCAGGTGTGGTGTAAACTGAGTATCCTGAAAATTCAGCTCTCATTCTGTGTCTCCAGCTGCATTCACCTGAGAACTGGGAAACAAAGGCATTCCCAGATTTGGGTTCCAAAGACAGCACCTCGTTTCCTTCCACCTTTTCAATATTTCAGCTGGTCCTTGTAGTTCTTTGTGCAGTTCTTTATCATTTTCATAAAAATGTGAGTCCTTTTAGAAGGGTGTTTTGGTTTCCAGGTCTTTCCTAAACTGGGCTTTTGGAGCAGGGGATCCTAAAAGAAACTGTTCTATAATGCTAAATGGAATATTTGGAATAGTTCACAAAATAGGTTCATTTACAAACATTTATTATTCATATCGAGGTGTTTCATGTGTCAATCACAGCCCTGGGTACACTCTGAGCAACACCAGGGGGGTTTAGGAAGTGTAATTCTTGGAGCTGGAATATGAGCAGGTCTTTTGGGAAGAATTTGAAACAATCATGATGCTTTTAGGCTTCTGTTTTACATCCCACTGGGGAAGCTGAGCCTGGAACACCCCATGGGAATGTGGATACTTGCCATGGAGTAGGAAGAGCCTGTCCAGAGCTCCTTGTGCTATTTTAATTGATGTGCCACCAGAATTATCGTGTAATTAATTGAAATATAATTAGATTTTCCTTTTGCTCGTGGCATAGCCTGAAGCTTGGTAGTTTTTAATATAACTTGGAGAAAATAATTGAAGGGAATTTCATTTGAGGTGTGTTGCTTTATGTATTAATGGATCTGTTTTCTCCTCTTTCAGAGCCTTCAGTCAGAAAAGAGCTGCAATTGAGAAGGAATATGCACAGGTAGGTTCTGGAATCATTTCAGTGCTTGTGGTCTTGTTCTGTTGGGGTAATTTGGTCATCAACAAATTTCCACCAGGTTTTAATTAATCCTTCCCATAAGTTGCTTCCTCTGAAAATATTGAAGTTCTCAATCAGTTTGGCTTGTCCAGGACTTGGGCCCATTCTGTGTTTTCAGGGACATTTGGACTCAAAAATCCTGGGCCCAGAAAACATTTTGAACCTTTTCTTATTTTTTTCCCCCCAGTTGTTACAAAGTCGATGAACTCCTGGTGAGGTTTGCTGGGAATTCTGCGTGAAACCTGAGCAAGAAGTAAAATCAGGTCAATTAGAGGGAGAGGAAATGTGTTCTTGGCACACTGGGTCCAAAATAAATGTACATTCACATTCCTCAGCAGGAGCAGCTTCCCATTCAGCTGAAATAAAAGCAGATTTGGCCTCCTGCTCGTGACAGGCAGTGGAATGAATTTTGATTTGTCGGGGAGGAAAGAGGGGAGGATTGATTTTTTTCCTCCCTGCTTCCAAAATTAAAAAGCATCTAATAAGGGGCAGCAGCCTGTTTAATTTACAGGAAAGGCTCTTGGAGCTTCAGATTAAAAAGACATTAATTTGGTTTTGAATAGATTAAAGGTAGGATCAAATCCGAGCTCGGGGAGCTCAGTAGACAATAAACCCAAGTGGGGATGTGGCTGATGTTGCTGTGGGTGTTGGGGCAGTGACAGAAGGGACCTGTGGGGACACTGGGATGTGCTGTGAGACCTTTCAGTGCTGCATCACCCACCCAACACCCAGAGCAGATGCCCTTTGGGGGCCACACTTTGCTGTGTCTGGGGTTTTTCCTGCCCCACACTTGGCTGAAAACGCTTCGTAAATCAAATTCAATTTGTGCTAAATTTAATCCACTCCTTTCTCAGTGAATTTACACTGTGGAATTTATGGATTCCAGCAGCAGGTGAGCTGGATTTGGAGCGTTCAACCACAGGATCAATCTTGTGCCTCCTGAAACTGGGGCTCGAAAATACATATTTAGTGCTTTTTTTTGTAATGAAAAAAATCAGTGCTTAAGGCATTTCTCAGTGAGACACTGGCAATGTCCTCTCTGTGCAGAGGCACAACACTCCCTGCATTTAGGGAAATGCTCTTGATAAGTCGGAAAAATAATGTTGTACTCAGCTTTGGAAGGCTCAGGCTTAACAAGTGAGGCTTTCAGCTCCTGGGATTTGAAAACCAACCCCCCAGCCTTCCAGCAATGCAGCTGCATGGTTTGGGAGGCTCTGAATGGCTCTTGGGATGAATGGAGGCTTGTGGCATCCCTTCCTTGGAGGGCTGGGATGCTCCAGCACAATGTGGGATGGTTCTTCCAGGGCCTCGAATAGCATTGCTGTTCTGGAGCTTTAATATAAAAGCCTTTGGGGCAGAGAGGTTGTGCTCAAAGGAGATGGGAAGCCACGTTCAGCAATAGTGGGATGTTCCTTTCAAGCCAGCTCTGAAGGGAACTGCAAACCCTCAGTAGTTTAGGGAACATGATTTCTGAACCTTTTCACAGGTTGTCTCCAAACGCCTGTAGGAATTTGGAATATTCTTGGGGTTTTTTTTGGCGAGTTCAAAGAAGTGGAAGGGTGGACAAGGAAAGTAAGTTTCCCAGAACTGAAGGTTTTGTTGTTTTTTTTTTTTAAAAAAATGTTATATTGGTGCCCTGCACGTGGGTGCCAAGTTGGCAAACACAGGCTGCTTGTGTTGGAGCAGGAGGACCCTGTGCAAAGGCAGGAGCAGCACCAAGGCAGTGTTTGTACCTCCCCTAATTACATGGGAAGTGCAGGGACTGGGTGGCAGCAATTACAGGACCTGCACTGAAATTTCTATTTTACCAAGGAATTTGTTCACAGGGTGTTTTCACCTTGTTGTCCCTGTTGCCATCCAAGATTTTCTTGCTTGTTGTCTGTGGGTTCTTTTCTGGCTTGCCTAGGCTGGAATAACTGGGAGAAACATGCAGTGTGTCCCTGGAGCTCTGCAATTTGGAGGTCACCTGGGCCCATGGACTCGGCTCTTTCCCCTGTATTTTGAGTGCTGCATTATTTAATATACAATGAAAGGCTCCCCTTGATATTCACAAGTGAGAGTTCTCATTTCCCACTGACAGTGTGCCCGGTAATAGCATTTAAATTGCAGTTTGAGCTTGTCATTCTGAGCTGTTCCCCACGATTAATAAGCTGAAATGAGCCTTGGACTCCTTGGCTGGGTGAAAGAACAACAATTGAAGGTGTGCTGGTGCTGTGCCTGCCAGAACACACTGTTGGGGTTTTTTTGGGATCGTAATCACATATCTGCTGTCCATATAATAATTTTATAATATAATTTTATATTTTAATTGAGGACCCCGGTGCTTTGCTGGTGGTGTTGAGTGCTGGGAACACACAGATGACCTTCCTTGTCATGCCTTGATGTTTTATTATCATTGTTTGGAGCAAAACTGACTGCAGGCAATCAGCCCCTTGGAATTTGCAAATAATCTCCTCGTTTCCCTGTGTGTTAATGAGCTTTTAAATGCAGAACCTCAATTGGAGATGTTGGTTGTGTAGGGAAAAGGTGGGGAAGTCCATTCCATGAGTTGCTGCAATTGAAGTGAGGCTCGTGGAGAAGGTTCTGCTCGGGTGTTTTAAAAAATGACACTAATTATTAGGATTTTTTTCCTTCTTCCCTGTGTTTTCTGGAAGTTACATGAGCACTGGAGAGATGTGGGTGCTGGGGAGAACCAGCTATCTTATCTGGGATCAGAGAGAGGGACTTGGTGTTGGCTGTCAGTGAGAAACTTAATACCTTGAAAATGTGGAGAACAGGAGAGGGAGGGGAGTTTCCATCCCACCTTCCCTGGGTGATGCTGGGACTGAAGGGCATGGATGGCAGTGCTTGGGAAGAGGGATGGCAGGGGTGGAACAAGGGGAAGTGGCATGGAAATAGATATAACAGCATCACCTTCACCCCTTTTCCTCACCAGCCTTGAAAATCCCACCAATTTCCAGTCATTGTTTTCTAGGAAATTGCAATAGTCCTACAGCAGTTTTTGTGTCTGTATAACAAGTGTGTATCAATTAATAGACAAAACTTCATGGGTCTAACCAACATCTGTGAGCTGCAGCACCCAAATATGCTGGTTTGCCAGTGTTTAAAATCAAAAATAAAAGCTGAATTATTTCTTTTCCCAGCACTGACAGGATGTTTTGCCTCATATTACAGTGACCTCTTAGGAATTTTGTAGGGAATTGAAACTGTAGGGGCTAAAATCCCAGATTTTCCCCATATCTACAGTGGAAACAAGACTAAACTGAAAATACATGGATTTATTGCTGCTGTGGAGCAGGAGGATGGGGGACCCTTGGAGCAGGAACAGCAGGGAAATTGGGAATGGTGCTGGAGATCCCTGGAAAGGGGACACTCAGTGTGGAAACCAGTCCCCTGGGTGGGTTCAGAATCCCTCTATGGGAGCCCTGGAATGCTGGGGAAAACATGGGAATTCCTGCCTGGAGAGCCCATGGAGCAGCTTCTCCTGGTTATTGCTCCTGGAGGGCAATTGATTTATTTATTTCCCTGTTACTTTCCCCATTATTTCTCCTTTAAAAAAAAAAAAATTCCTGCTTTTTCTATTTTTCCATTTTTTTTTTCAATTTTTCCCATTTTTCCTGTTTTTTCCAGTGCCTAAAGGGGCTTCAGGATGGCTGGAGAGGGACTTGGCACAAGGCATGGAGGGACAGGACACAGGGAATGGTTTCCCAGTGCCAGAGGGCAGGGATGGTTGGGATATTGGGAAGGAATTGCTGGCTGGGAGGGTGGTTCTATTGAAGCCAATCTGCACTTGTCACACTCCAGGCTCCCCTTTCCCCCAGACAAGAAGCTCTTTAGAAATTCTCCCCATTGAATGTGCATTTAACATTTAATATAATAACTTTTGCGTGGGATGAAGGCTGGGGGTCTGTCAGTGACATTCCAAACAATATTTTCATTGACCTTCTCTTTTTATGGAGGTTCTGCATTCAATCCTTCGTGGGCTTTTCCATGTCCAAGGAACACGTGGCAGCACTTAGAGCAGGGGGGAAAAATTGGATATCTGATTTAGGTCTTGTCTCCCTGGCTGCTCTGGTAGAAGAATTCCAATGCCCTGGATTTGCAATATTAGTCCATTGCAAAAGAACTTTTAAAGGCAGCCTTTTAAAAACGCCAAGCGATCTGCTCCGCTTTTTATGGAATTCCTTAGGTTAAAATAATATTTCCCCAAGAACAGAGGAGGACTGTCAGCTTCTATTTTGAGTGAAAACACCGAGTTCCTTCTAAAGGGCTTGCTAAGCCTGGCTTTACACTGTCCCTTACAAAGAGAGCCCTTGATGGAGGAGCTCTGTGTTTTGCTGCACTGATGCAAGCGAGTCTCTCTTGGGCTGCTTTTTAGCCCTTATTTTTCTTTCCACTGCCTGGAATTTGGAGCCTTGGAAGTGGTTCTGCCCTCCCATGAAAAGCTTTCTTCTTTGCTCAGCCTTTGAGTCCCGGTGAGATGGGGATCTTCCCTCCTGTGGAGTCTTCCAGGAGTTATCTGTGTGTGTTTGGAATTCTTTGGGGACTCTTTACAGCCTTTCAGCCCTTTTTTAACACACTCAACCCAAACAGTCACCCTTCCCAAGAGCTGCTTTTCCTCCTCCCTGTGATTTAGGAGGGCAGGAGAGTCACAACTCAAGGCTTTAAAAATAAACCCAGTGGAAACTTGGAGCCTTCCAGAGCAGTAGCTGAGTCACAAGTCTTGAGCCAGTCTTTTCCACTCTTTTGGGGTTCTCTTTTCATGTGTCTCTTTTCTTATGTCTTGTCCTGGGTATTCCAGAGGAAGATTTTTTTTTGATTTCCTGGTTTTCCATGCTTCATCTTCATCCCATATTAATCTTGGAGTTCTTTGGGTGAAAGATATTCTTGACTCTCTTCCCCCCTCCTGGGCTAAATGGAGTTCAGTGAGACCCCTGTTCATTTTAAGCTTGGAAAATCTCCAGGCATGCTGATGCTTGGAGCATGTTGATTCCCAAACTGCATCCCTTGGGAAGAATATGTGTGTGTGTTGTCCTGGCTGTTTGATAGCCCAGGTCCTGCCCAAGCCACCTCCTTGGCCACATGTCCTGCTGTGTTTTCCCATTCCCAATGGCTGTGCCTTGTTCTCCTCCTGCCCTTGCTCCTTTGGGATGGCAGCAATTCCTCGGGAGGGGGGAAAAGCATCCTGGTTTTGCTGGGGATGGCTCTGGGTGTGTGTTGGGTGTTTTTTGTTTAGGTCATTTTGAACTCCCCAGAGCTTTTAGGTAAGAAGACAAATCTTTGGTGCATGAGCATCACCCATCATCCCTTCCTCGTGTTTTCTAGCAGGCCAGAAATGGTTCAAAATATCTTAACTTTATCTTGCCTTCTGTTTGCACTTTGTTATGTCTGCATTTGTTCTGGAGCCATTCATTCAGGAAGACTTTGTACTCCAACATAACTCTGCTTCTTTGCCTAATCAGCACCTTCTCTGTTACAATCCAAAGGCCATAATATAGGGAAAAGCAGCCAGCAGTGCTTTGCCTGAGAATGGCACTCAGGAGAGTGCAGTTAAAAAGAAAATACTGGTTTGAAAGAACAATCCACACAGAAAATAAAGGTGTTACTTGTTTGGTTATGTTGGGTAATTCAGCTGATTCCATTTGCTGCGACTCAGGGTTTCAAATGTTGGGCACACAGAGGGAATTGGGAGGAGCTGTCACTCCTTTCTTGTGCAGGACTTGGGAAAAAAGGGTTTGCTTGCCCAGTGACTGCAGTGGTTTGGGCTGTGACACTTCTGAGAAGTTGCTCTTCCCTTTCATGTTCCTCAGATCATGTTACCTTAATCTGATTGTTGGAAGAAAAAAAAAAAAGGCAAAAAAAAGCTGATTTTATTCACTGTTCAATAATGAAAATGAAAAATACCCACTTGCCTGTAGTTCTGCAGGAGCATCCTGTCCATCCTGGAGCTGTCCCTGATCCCAGGGATCCAGGTCTCAGGGCTGATGTTCAGGGGTTTATTGGGTGGATATAAGGTGGAGTGGGCAGCCACTGAAGCTGTTTGTCTTAGAGGATTATTTAAAGGGTCCAGCAGATGTGTCCTTAACTGTTTATAAACACTGTGCTCCCTTCTTCCTGGGAAGTTTGCTCTCAGAGCTGGAAAAGGCAGCATTTGTTGGCAGCTCAAAAAAAACCCCCCGAGAATGCTGGAGTGGAAAGTGATTATTCAGTGTCAGACCTGCATACACAGGTTGTCTTGTTCATGCAGATAAAAGCCTTTTACCAGCCCACATTCCCAAAAAAGAGGAGGTGGAAAAGGCAAGGGGAGGCAGTGGATGGGAGCCAGGGAAGCGGGCAGCATTCCCATGGCTCACTCCTTTGGTAAATACAGGAGGCAGTGGCCAGGCTGTGGAAATTCAAGTCTCAGCCCTGGTGTTCCCTGCAGGCTTTGGAGCTGCCAGTGGGCTGTGATGCAGCAGCTTTCCTTCCAAATCCAGGGATTTGCCCAGCTGGAAGGGAAATGCTGCCTAACATGCCCAAAAAGCAGGTTGACATCAGCCTTTAGATCCTGGGGGTGTTTCTGGTACCCAGCAGGTGACAGCATCCTTGGGTTTGTTGGTGTGTGTGGCAGTGGAGCATCTCTCAGCTGCTCCATCCTTCTCAAACATCTCATTTTAGGAGGAATACATAGCAATATCTGACCAGCTCGGTGCTCTGGGTGAGGGGCAGTGTTATCCAGCTGGAATTCTGGAAAATAAAGCAATATATGGATATATTAGCCTGTGTCCAGTCCATAGGGATGAGGGGCTGCATGTGGGTTGGTGCAATCACTGAAATGCAATTTAATTAAACACCCCCCCAAGTGTTTTCTGGAGCACTCAGGGGATTTGCAAGGTAAGCCACGGGTTGGTTGCTCCTCAGGGGGGAAAGTTTTAACCAAAACGTGAAATTTTGGGCCAACTCAACAAAACTTATTTTTCCATAGCTGGAAAAAGAAATCAAGATGCTCTTGAAATACAACAGGGAATTGTAGCCAAGATGGGAAGGAATCTGTGGGTTGGTCTCTTGGAATTCCAGGGAAAGGGGCAGAGTCCTTATTTCCTTAATCTCTGGAAGTGCTGCACCTTGTCCCAGTGTGTTCTTTGGCTGGACCAGTTACACCAGTGTACATGGGGAACTGGATAATAATCTGTCAGGGGTTTTCCCTGAAAGATAAAGTTGCACTTTAATTTATGGGGTGGGAAACATTCTTCTGTTGCTGATTTTCTAGTTATTCCTGCCATCCTTTTTTTGAATTTTCAGTATTATTCTGTGTTTTCTGCTTGGCAGAAGCTGCTCCTGAGAGAGGCTGCTGCTCGTTTCCTTAGCAATGTACTCAATACACTGATTTTTGCAGTTTAAAAAGGTGGCTTGTCTTATTTTTAACAGGAGTAAAAGCATCTCTCATACTGCTTGCCAACAGAAACTAATTGAGTAGGAGGAAGCCCACAGATTTAGGGCAAAAAAAAATCCCAGCACTGGTTTTCTTAGCTCTGATTGTGTCCAAATGTGGCTCAAAGCTCTTTTTTTTTGACCTACACAAGCCATAAAGTGGTAATTTTGAAAAATTAAAACCAGTAAGGGCTGGTCACCTTTTTTTGGGATGAGCTCTGGGTTTATTCTTGTCCAGGATGCCAAATACAAATGGGTTTGGTTTTTGGTTGTCTATCCAAACAGGGCACCTAAAAATTGGCATTTCCCCTCTGCCATGGGTTGGCTTGGATTTATAGCAGTGTCTAGAAAGGGGTTTTGTGCTTTTTTCTTCCTTGATAATTTGAGTTCAGATAGAGCAGAACAGCATTATTTGTGTTGTGTGTTCACAGAAGTGCCTGCTGGATCAGACAGATCTCACCTGCCTTTTTAAGAATTCAAAGTTTTAAGTATTCAAAGTTTTGAACTTTTCTTTGGTGTTTTATTTTATTGGTGTTTGGTGAAAACTGAAGAGGCAGGGGGGAGAAAAATTTGGGGTCAGTGCACTTGTTTTTAGGTCTTTGGTGTTGCAAACCTGCTGAAAAGAAACACTTTTGGTGAAAAATGACAGCAAAAAGTGAACTTGGAGCACGATGAACCAATTTTTAGGCTTTTGGTTTTGAAAACATCTTGTGCAAATATTTATGTAAGATTATTTGGTGAAAACGGACAGCAAAAAAACAAACTTTGGGGTCGACGAGCCAATTTTTTGGTGTTGAAAACATGCTGTAAATATTTCCATCAGAATATTTGGTGAAAATTGACAGGGAAAAGGGAACTTTGGGGTTTTGAAAACATGCTGTGTAAATACACCCATAACAATATTTGGTGGAAATTCTTGGGGAAAGGTGAACTTTGCTGAGCCCTTTTTTTTTTTCTGCTGTGCATTAGCAACTTGAGCTCTTGAATCTTAAAAAAAACCCCTGTTAGGATGTGTTTTTGCACATTTCTCTGGCTGATCTGTATCTCTTATTTGGGTTTTCCCCCAGTGTGCCCCCAGCATTAAGAAATGAGGTGCTGAAAACAACCTTGCTGAGTTATTTTTCGGTTCCTCAGGCTCCTCTTGTGCTTCTCAGAAGCCACGGGGCTCAAGTGGGGCTTGACCAAGGTACCAAATGGAGCTCAGTTTGAGTCACAGACTGAAAATAAAACATTCTGCTTTACAGAAGTGACTCCTCACTGAGCCATCCATGGTTGTGGCTTCACCAAGAGCATCCCAAGAAATCCCACCACGTCCAAACCCCCCCAGGGTCGTATAAAACAATAATAAATAATAAATATTTCTTTTTCAGCCACTTCCCACTGTCCTGTTTCCTCCTCCTCCTCCCACTTTATCGTGGTCCATGTGTGCTGATCCATGGCAGGATTAGGGAAGGCTGGGCAAGGGCTTTGGAGCTGGGCGTTGATGGGGAAGGAATTTGGGCACTGCTTTAATTCTGGGTTTCTGATGCTTTCAGTGGGTTGGGGCATCTTTTGTGGCCTTTCTTTTGAATTTTAAGTGTCGTGCACATTTAAAAGGGCGTTTTGCAGTAAAGGCATGAGAACCTCCGAGCCCATTTTGTTGTGTTGTCCCCACGTGTCACCTGGTATGACACCTGTGGTCCCC
Source organism: Xenops minutus (assembly GCA_035221455.1). NCBI lineage: Eukaryota > Metazoa > Chordata > Aves > Passeriformes > Furnariidae > Xenops > Xenops minutus. The sequence goes on from JAWWEE010000001.1 coordinate 1,244,065, forward strand.
TTGGTTGGGGTTAGGGTTGGAAACACAACCCCAGCTCTTCTTGGGGCACCACCAGCCTCAGCCCTCTTCCTTTGGCTCGGGGCTGTGATGTCAAAATGCACTTTGCATTGCCATTTTCAGGGGAGAGCCACACAGTGTGTTTTGGGGTTTCCAAACCCTGCCTTGCTGGGTTATCAGAGAGGCAAATCCTCAGGTTCCAAGGTGATGTCAGGGCTCTCCAACCATGCCCAGAGCCTGCTGGGGTGCTTTTCTAACCCTTTAAAAAAGAACAACCCCAACCTTGATATAAGAACTGGTGCATTCTCAGCCAGCCTTTATTACCCAGGCAATGTTGGGAATTTCCACTGATGTGTCTGCACTGGATGTGTTTGCTCAGCCCTGGTTGGGGCTGCAGGAGATGCCCCTTAAATCAGAGATCCTTTTTTTCCTTCCTTTGGATCTCAGGCTCCAGCCCAGGAATTGATAGATTATTGAGATACTATTGTTTAGTATTTTAATACTAAATAATTATTGAGGAATTCTGGGAGAACTGCCTCCTCCCTGAAGAAAGCACTTTGGTTTGCCAAAGGAGAAACTAAAATAAATAGCATTTATAGAGCATTAATGTGCCCCATTGATTTTCTGTCTCAACTTTTCCTGTGTTTCACTTCTCTGTGTTCTTCAAGCAAACCACACTCCCACTGTAAACGCAATAGAAAACCAGTTTTTTATTAAATTCCTTTTCCCTGCCTAAATGGTGGCTGGAGCTGGTAACCAAGTTACTGAAGAATCAAAAGCAGGGTGGCTTTTAATTAAATATAATTTGGCGAGGTGCCCAGAAATTTCACTGGTGTGGGAGTAGGGAATGACAAACAAAATGAGGAGCTGCCACTGCTGCCTTTCAGAGTGTCTGGGAGATGGATTTGCCTGTACCTGCAAATAAACTCCCAAAGACTAATAAAAATAACACTTACCCAGGCAGCTGCAATGCCAAGGTGACCTCGTGCCTGGGTTTTTCATCAGCTCAGGATGAGCTGTGAGCAAATCCCACAGAGTGAGAGGGGAAGAATGGGATGCAGACCTTCCAGAAGGAAGGAAAACCCTGCAGAGGGTTTTTAGGATGGTGTAGGAGAAATGATTTAGTCCCATGAATTGCCCCTCCTTTCTGTGGTGGTTTCATCATCCCTGCTTGTATGAGGGCTTTGGAAGTGGCTCAGGTGATGCTGCTGGGGGTGTTCAGGTGTGTATTTAGGTGGTGTTTTGGGTTTTTAGTTTTTCTGAAAGCTTTGCCATAGGTGATCCAGCTCTGGAAGTGGCTCAGGTGATGCTGCTGGGGGTGTTCAGGTGTGTATTTAGGTGGTGTTTTGGGTTTTATAGTTTTTCTGAAAGCTTTGCCATAGGTGATCCAGCATTGTATTGGCATTTGATTTCTAAATCTGTCTTTTTGTGCTCGCCCAAACAAATTAGACTCTGATTTGGGAAAGAGTGAGGTCTCTTAGGGATCATTTTTTCACAGGTTTTGACTCATTTTTGCCTCTTTATTATTGCCAGAATGCCTTTCTCAGGTACCCAAGTCCTAATATCCTTTATATAACAACAAAACCTTCCTTTCAGTATTTAGGGAAATATTTGATAGAGATTCCTGTGCTTTTCTCCCATATGAGTGTTTTTTCTGTCCTATTTCTTAAATTCTCTGTTTGTGAAGCCCTTGGGCATTAACTCTGATTTTGGGTCACTTCTCTCAGTCTCTTGCATGTTCTGCCCTTGGTGTTCCTGAATTTCTGCACCTGCCCAGCCACCCCATACTCTTATTTTCCTCATTATTGGTGGCTTTCTTTGTGTTGCTTCCAGGTAGGAAATCTGTAAACATTGTCACTGTGTAAATTTGCAGCAATATCTCAATGTTTTCTAATGAGCCAGCTCGTGGAAGTTAATTAATGAAGCCCCATCAGAGCTGAGCTTGATGTCCTGTGTCCAAACCCACAGGTCTTATTTAAAGGAGTCAAAATCAAACCCATGGTAAAGAAAGGCTGGAGTGGAGAGATGAGACCAGACTGCAAATTTGGGCTGAAGAAAAGTTGTTCTTTTCAAATCTCTCCTCTCCCACTGCTGATTTCAATATGAATGCAGTTCCACTTCGCTTCTGATTCTGGTTCAGACCCTTTAAAACCAGATTTTGTTGGCTTTTTTCAGCAGGAATGTGGTGCATTTGCTCAAAACCAGAGTTGAGAAAGCCCACGTGACTTCTCAGCACTTGCTTCTTTTTGGCTTCAGGAATTCCAGTGAGGAGTGTTTTCCCCTGCAAAAACATGGAATTTTTAGGCACAGTGTGTAAAATCCAGGCCCAAATGAAGTTAGTTTTAACTTTAATAAGTGATCTGTTGAATTTCCCTTCTTGATCTCAGTTTTAAGGCTTTAGTCACATCTTTGTGTCTGGGATTAATTTGACTTGGCACAGTGCAGTGTGTCTGTCTCCCAGGAGCAGCTGATTATTTACAATGAATTTCTTTTTCCTCTTCTCCCTGTGACTTGTGGCAAAGATTTCTTTCCCCTCGACTCTGATTGTAAGGATGAATAGCTCAGTTACCTGTGACAGCTGGAAACTCAAACATGACTCACCTCCTAATGGGTCCAAAACTCTTATTTACCAGGCCACCCTTGGTTTGCAGCAGAAACCACTGAATCCTGACCAGTGGCACCATCTCTTTGGCTGTACAGACAGTATGTGGCCTGCAGTGAAACAGGGAGTTGACAAATATATGTTAATTCTATGCCAGATAATAATCATATGGTTCTTCTATGCCAAAGAAGGGAAACAGCAGCTCAAATGATGTGATTTCTGGTCGTGGTTATGGAAGTTTTGGACAGGAAAAAGGGTCGTGGGGAGAGGACAGCATTGGGCTTTGTTCCCCCTTTAGGAATTGTCTCTGCCCACTTGGTTAAATTCTAAATGTTTTTTGCCCTTCTGTCGGCATATTTTTTGGTATACCTGGAACAAAAGACCAATCGTAATTAGTATATAAAATCCACTTAATGGAAGAGCAGAAGGTGTAATAGAGTCCAATTATGTACAATCATACATTAAGCTGGTAGGGGTATCCTCATATGCCAAAATTAATGGCCTGAGCTGCGGGCATGCTTTTATTGAAATAGGAAATGTTATGTTATTCTAGCCATTTTACCTCCCTGAAGTTCCTCCCTATTCTCCTGAGCCAGTCTAAAGTTCAGGCTGGGAATAATCCCCGTCCTCTAAAGGCTCAGTGAATTGCACCTGCCCCTGGCCAAAACCTGGAGGGAGTTTGCAGTAAATCAGGGTCTGTTCCTACGCCTGTCCAAGGCTTCCTCTCCTACAGAATTCCCTCCAGAGAGCCTTGGCACTGGCAGAGCCGAGAGCAACCAAAAAAGTGTCAAGGATGAAGATCTACAACAAGCACAGATGGAAAGAGCCAGATAGAGGAAAGCAAACAAAGGAGTTGGGGGGGGGGGGGGGGCGCTGGAATTTTGTCCAAAGTGAATGGTGAAGAGCCGTGGAACGGCATAAAAAATGAGATTATAGGAATGGCTGATGAAGTTTGGGCTTACCAGGCCAAGACAAAGGAAGAGAGGTGGGGAAAGAATGAGGAGCTGCCGAGCTGGAAAGTGTTGGGAATTGCAGGGGGGAGGCAAAAGAGGGTCAGGACATGGCCCAGATAGTTGGGGTTGGAAATGGAAATATAGGAATGCCTGGGTGGGGTGGGAATGGCCAGAGGAGGGTGTGGAATGAGAGGATGAGAAGGTGAGAGAAGGCAGAATGGAGCTCTGGGATCCTGGGTGTCACTGCTGAAGGACACGTGGGGACACAACAAGCAAACCCCAAAGAGGGAGCTGGGAGATGTTTGGATCTCCAGAGCACCAGGAACAGGGAGCTTTCCACAGGAAAGAGGGAGAGAGGACAATGTGGGGGTGCTGGAAATGCAAAGGGAGAAGGAAGAGTGGGAATTGTGGGTGTCAAAATAATCCCAGGGTATTTCGAGGCAGGCAGGGAGTGTGCTAAAGGCTGTGCACATCCACGAACCCACGAGAAACAGTCCTCATGTCTCACTTAGAAAGTCTGCTGAATGAGGAAAAATACCAGTCATTTGGTGAAATCACCTCAAAGCAATGGCAGGAACCGCCCAAGGAATTCTTTAGAATGGAATTTCAGGGTGGAACCTTTCAGTTGTCGGGATCTCAGTGGAGAAGAGTGATCAGAACTGGGACCAAACTTCCAGCACCTGGGAAAGCAAAGCACGTGGGCTTTGGGGAACCTGGCTCAAGGATTAGGTGGGTTTGAGGTGAAGCAAGAAGCAGCATAAATAAATAAGTTCTCAAAAGATAGAGTTTGAAGAATAATAATAAAAAAAAATTAAAAGCTGCCTCCTATAGAAATTCTGATCTTTACTAATTCAAATTACAGGGCTGGAATAGGGGAAAAAACCTGGGAAATGGAGGAGGAGCTGGTCTTTAAATTGCAAAATACAGATTATCCTTAACACTGCTGCTCTGAGTTATCCTCACAGGCTGCAAGGCTCGTTCTGGCTCTGCTTGCCTTGGCTTTTGGGGGAAAGAAGGATCATGTGGGATCGTGTCCATTTGCCCACAATGTGTTTTATGTCCCAGTGAATCCCGGGATTTGGTGGGACAGAAGGAGGAGAGCTGAATTGTCTGCAGGAGTACTTGGGTGGAAAATTGATCTTTGGGAGAGGTGAAGAGCATTTGGTGTAGAAATGGGATGGGTTTCGAAGAGCTGTGCTTGAAATACAAGAAATCATTCTAGTAGTTTTTAAGGGAAAGTTTTAAATCCCTTTAATCAATGTATTTTGTTCACATTGTGTGTTTTACTGAAATCTCTTTAAATTAACCATCACTGGAGGACTGAAGTGTGGAGCAAATCCATTGACTCAGATTTCACGTTTGCTTCTTAATTACTCTTTGGCCAAGATGGGGGATTGAGGGAGGGAAAATTCCAGACCGAATCCAGACTGATGTGCTGCCCATCTCTTCTGAGCATCCCATTGCCTGTCCCCCATTGCCTGTCCCCCATTGCCTGTCCCCCATTGCCTGTCCCCCATTGCCTGTCCCCCATTGCCTGTCCCCC
>JAWWEE010000001.1:1258166-1268657 GCA_035221455.1 Xenops minutus
TTGAGCTGCAAAGCTTCAGGAACAGCTAAAAGTCTGCAATTCCATTCTGGGGGAGTTTCAGGCTTCCCGTGGTCCTGTAGGGATTCTCCCACTTTTATCCCTGGTTTGTATTCCCTGTGTTATCCTATGGCTCCTTCCCAGCCTTCTGGTGGGTTTTTTTGGGAGCCTCCAGGAGCTGCCCTGGCTGAGTGAACCAGCTCCAAGTGTGGGGGTGAAAGAAACTCCCAGTTTGCTACTGGTTTGGGTGACAGTCTCTCAATAATCAGAGACAGATTCCTGCAGAAACACATTTTTGAGTGTTGCAATGGAGTTTCCCCCATTTCCATGAGCACACTCTTCAAATGGCTATCTGGGGAGTGGGTCAAGTTAACAACCTGTACACTATGTATTTAAATATATGCAGAATTGAATATTTAAATGACATTGTCAGCCACTTGCAAGGTTGCTTTTAACACCAAATAACAGGAATAAATCCTTCCTGGAAGTGCTTCCCTGAGTTTTTCCTCAATTCTCTGCCTCCACAGGCCCTGGATGGAAACATCTCTGACCACCTGAAGGATTATTTAATGGCTTTCAGCAGGACTGAGCTCGAGACGTGCCAGGCTGTGCAGAACACATTCCAGTTTCTCCTGGACACTTCCAGCAGGGTGAGTTGGAACTGAAGGAGCCTCTGTCCCCAAAGCCTTGCAGCTCAAACAACGTGCCAGGCTGAAGGTTTCTTGCCAAAGTCTTGCCAAGGGTTATTGGGTTTGGTTTCTCCTCTGTGTTAAGTTAAAAGACACCAGACAGCATAGTTTGGCTCCTTAAATAATTTATCTGCTGGGCTAAAACATTAATAATAATAATAATTATAATAATAATAGTCATAGAGCTCAGAGGAGCTGCTTTGGTGCAGTCATAATACTACTTTATTTATTACCTTACACAGGACCAGCTCCTTTACACACACAGTGTGTTTTACTGTGGAGTAAAAGCATTTTTAACATGTTCCTTACTCACCTGCAGACAGGTGATCTCAGCCCTTTGGAGATGGAAAGGGAGGGTGTGGAAAACTGGCTTGGAATTGACTTGGCAGAGGCTTAAAAATAGTCCAAATACCATTTTATCTCCTGTTACTTAAGGTCTTTCTGTAATTTACCTGAAGTGTCTCATTCAGGGTTCAAATATGTTCCCCAAAAATGTTGGGTTGGAGTATTTTAACTAAATCTCTAGTTTCTATATATTTTTATAATATTTACTGTAATAACTTATAAGCTTTTTAATATAATATTGAACATCATATTCCTGCTTTCCTGAGGGAGTTGAATGCCCAGAGAAGGACCAAAAACCCAGCTGGCAGCTCTGAACAGGCTCCTCACTTGGCCTCTCTCCTTCTGGTTCAGGAATGCAGAGGAGAATAATTTGGGGTTCCTTTGCTCCTGGAAACCTGTGCCTTGCTCTGAATGTGTCACTGGGGGAGTTTTCCAAAGGCTTTACCCTGTTTTTCCAGCACAGCCCCACGTTAAACTAATCAGCTCAAATTCCTTTCCCCTTGACCAGTCTTACTGAAGACTTTTATTTTTCACGCGTTTCTTTTGGGGGAAAAAAAAATCTGATTTTCTGCAATTCCATTGGCTTGTTGTGACTCCCATTTTTGGGAGGTCTCTGGGAAGAGGGCACACCATTTCCCTTAAGCACATCTCTCTGCCTTTGCTCCCTATGGGATACATCTGATTTTAGGGCTGTTCTCACCTTGACTTCAGAGAAACCAGGACATTGATTGAATTTGTGAACCACGGGAAATCTCCTTGGGAGAGCTGCAGTTTAATCCCAAGAACACACCACACTCTTGCTTAGAGAGCCTTTTAAATTGCTTTTTATCAATTGTCAAATAACATTGTGCAAAATGCATTGCTGAATGTGCTGGGCTGGCACTTTTTTCCTGCTCTGATAGCAGTTGTTCTCATTTCGGGTGGCTTTGAGGGAGAATTCCCTGGGGATTGCTCTTCTAAGGATGGGTTTTCCTCTTTGAAGAGCAGAGTTGGCAAGTCAGAGGGGTGTGGGGAGGATTCAGTGCATTGAAGTTTTCTGTGTAGGTTTTCTCGTCCTCAGAAACTGCTTTTTGGGTTGTTTTTTTTGTTCCTAATTGAAGCTCAAATAATTCATGTCTTTGGCACGGCCCAGAGGTGTGTCAGTATTCACAGGGCTCTCAAGGGCTGTTTAAATACAATTATATTTGTCATCAGGGCTCAGCATCATCTGAAGCTGCAGATGTTTCCCTTCTTCAGTATTTTCTGCACTTCTATTTCTGGGAATTCCTGGTGCAAATCCCTGTCTGTTTTCCCCCCCCCAATGGAATATGTTCAACTGCTCAAATTGGAGCCCTCACCATGTGCTTTTCTGGGTGTAGTATTGACCCTGGAGGACTCTTTTATTTTCTTTAACTGAAGATTGATTTTTACAGCTCAGGATTTCAGCAACACTCTGCTGCATTAGAGAACGAGTTGTGTTTCCCATTGTCCAGCCAGGTCATGCAGAATGCTGCTATTTCTGGAGAAACCAACTTTATTATCTCCTTTTTTCACTGAAACCCTCAGTTTGGGAATAGATATTTAGAATTCCCTGCTGCTGTGTATTCATTTCCATCACTTGAAGCAGTGAATGCTCTCTGGGAGTCTTTCACCCAGTGCTACTATTTTTTCCTGTTGCAATCACTTGAGTTATTTCTTTGTAAATCTCTGTAAATTGTGACATAAAGAGGTTTGTTTGGGGGATCTGTGTCATGGTTTCTGAAACGTGTCATTAAACAAATTTAGGAGCTGAAGTGGTTTTGCTTCACAAAACACACGCTTGGAGCGTTTCCTCTGAAAGCAATTTAATGGAGAGAGATGAAGTTGGTGACTGATTTTATGTGCATGACTCCAAATAGACTTTTCAACTCCCACAACTGATAATTTCTGGAAAATTAACACGTTTCAGCTGAAGAAGGAGCATTGCACAAGAAATTCCCCCCCAAAAGAGGAGGGAGAAATCCTGATGGCAGCGACACCACGTTGTGCCTTCTCCACACTTGGTTTTTTGGCCTCACTTGGGGGGTTAATGTTGTATTTCAAGTCCTTGTTCTGCTGCAGAACGAGCTGTGTTTGTGTTTGAGGGGCTGGTTTTGCTCTCTGGGTGACAAATGAGGCTCTAAAAGGTTTGTTCTTGCCCCTTTCAGGTGGTGAGGGATTACAACCTCCAGCTTTTCCTGCAGGACAATTCCGTGTTCCACAAACCTCAGCCCTTCCAGTTCCAGCCCAGTGACAGTGACACTGTAAGAACCCTTTGGGAATTCCTGAGCCTTGCTCTAGTTTTGGGTGTATTTGGTATAGAAATGGGGGGAGAACTGTGCCTGCTGCTGTCCCACTCTGGTGGAACTCATGCTGGGGGTTTGGGAGAGAAAGGGCTGCTGGAAGGGGTGGGTGATGGGGATAAAGGCATCAAACAGGCTCAGTGTGATCCACAGAAAAACACCATACTTTTTGGCTTTTTTGTGACTAACAGCCCTGTGTTTCTCTGCTCTCAGCCTAATTCTTACTAAATTTTGTTGCCCTTTTATCCTGCTGGGGAGGTTCTCATCCATGTTCCCTACTGCTGGGTTACAGCCTGTGCTGTAACCCAGTGCAGTGTCCCTGCACACCAAAATTACTCAAGGAGTGCTTGGAAATGCCTATGAGGAGTTATTAACTTGAAAGGAATGCTGGTAAAGCACTGCATTCCAAAATAACCTCCAGAAATACTCTCCTGGTGTGTTGCTTCCAGAGCAATGCCATGACAATTGAATAAATTTAAACACATTCCCAAACTCACCTTGATTGAAGTCAATTGTCCATGTCCCATCCACATTACTGATGTTACTCTGAGAAATAGCAGCTTTGAAATAAGTCTGGATCTTTAAAAATACATAACCTTGTGCATCTTTTTCTTCCTTGAATTCGTTGGTGCACTGATTTGGACAGCAATAATGGGAATTTCAGGTGATTTAATTCCAGACCCCTGTTAACAGCTGCATGAAAGGGGTTTTCCCAGTCACACCAACATCTCTGGCACAGTTCCCTTTGTATTTCCCTTGCAACAAACTGCAATCCTGATTGCAGCTTCTTTGCACAGAGATTTTTGGGATTGTCTGTGCAGGGCCAGGAGTTGGGACTCTCTGATCCTCATGGGTCCCTCCCAGCTCTGCCTATTCCACCATAAAGTTTTAGGTTGTTCTTAACCCAATCTTGATTGTCTTTCCCTGCCTTTCTAACATTTGCTGCCGTTGTTTCCATGCCTGTGGAATCTCTGCATCCAGAGTTTTAATGCAGTTCAGCTGGTGGAGATTGAGCCCTCACCTGTCAGTGCTATGAGAATGACAATAGCAGAGGTACCTGCTGCCATTTGTGTCCTTGTCTGTGTGCATGTGGCCTGGGATGCTCAGGGGGAACCCCTGGGGAGGTGGCAACAGAATGCAGGATATGGGGCAGAAAGCAAGCAAAGAAATGCCAATTAATGGAAAGCAATCAAACAGATGTAAAATAGAAAAAGGATTAAAAAAAAGCTTGGGTCACAATGAGACTTCAGGAAGGGAAATCCATGGAAGGGTGTTATTTGTTGGGAGCAGGTTGGCAGTTCTGGCAGAGATGCTGTGGTTTTGGGGGATGAATTCACAGGTCCCAGCTCCACTCAGGGCTGGCTGTACCTGGTTCCACTGGGAAGGGCAGCTCATCTGGGCTGCACTGAGGAAATGCAGCCCCAGCACTGATTCCATTCTTCTCCTCTTTCCAGAGGGTTATCCCATGTCCAACAGAGCTGTAATTCCCCTCCTGTGAAACATTTCAGCCTGGAAAATGCCAGGATTCCTTGTTGTGTGTGTGTGTTCCCAGGGAATCTGAGTGCTGCTCCAGAGCTGGTCCAGCCCTTCACCTGCAGCAACTTCTTTACCTTCCTAACCCCCCCCAAAATTCCTGCTTTTCCTTAGGGCACTGCAGTGTTTGGAGCTTCTCACTGCCAGTTTCCCCCAAAATAATTCACTTCTTCTTCCTTGTGATCCCTATAATGATGCTCAGCTGGCAGGATCCCACCTGGGCAACAGGTTCCACAATTCCCAGTTTGGGACCAGTGAGGACAAGAGACCCAGGCATTTAGATTGGCCAGAAATTGGGTATTTTCTCAACATTTAATTGCAGGACAGCTCTCAAGCATTCTTTTGCCACGTGCTTGCAGGTGATCTGCAGAGACCATGGGGTTTTTCTTTTTTTGCTTTCTGGGGGTTGTGCATGACCATTTCCACACCAGAGGCTGACAGAAATACCAAGCAGAGGGATTAATAACCTCTCACCTAATGATGAGTATTAATGAGGATATTTAGGGGCTCTCTGCAGGCTGAATCCCTGAATTTAAACCATTGTCATGTTAGAAATTAGGGAGATTTGTTTCAGTGTCTGGCTTTGAGGGGACAGAAATGCCTGTTTTGAAAAAAAAATTGAGACCAAACCATGTTTCCCTTGGAGAAATTGTTTTTAAAATGCTTTTAAATGCAATACTTTTAAAATGAAAATAATTCATCATTTCATTTCAGTTAAAATAGTTTAAAATACTTTGAAATACCTCTTCAAATGCTAGGAAAAAAATTCTTCTTAATCAGATTTAATCCATTTAAGAAATGAATTCCCAAAATGGATTTACCAACAGGAAAGTGGAAAATGGGAAGGAGTGTTTTGGAATCCCTTCAGGCTCCCAAAGAAACTCAACCAGCCCAGCTTGTCCTTCCCAGGATCCCCAACATGGGGCAGTTTAATCATCCAACAAACTGGGTTTAAGTAACCTTTTTAACCTAAATATATATATATATATGTAAAAAAACCCTTGCTACTTGATTTCATCAATCTTTTAAATACCAGAACAAACTGGCTTTAAGTATAACTTATTTGAAATCAAATATGAAAAAAAAGTAGTTATTCTTTAATTTTATCCTTTTAATACCAGAACAGGCTGGTTTGAAATGTAACCTTCTTGAAACTAAATAGATTTATAAATTCTTTATATATAAATTTATAGATTTATATTTATAAATTTTATAGATTTATAAATTGTAAATCTATAAATTCTTGGGAATTCTTGCAGAGGAGGAATCCAGGGAAAGGGATGATCCGTGGGAGCCTGACAAAGCTCTGGGTCATGTCTAAAACTGGTTTTACTGAATCCCTCCCATCCCAGTCAGGTTTAAAAGAAGGGCTGAGATGTGATAATTGGATTTAGGGTTGATACCCAAGGAAAGGGAAAGTGCTGGAATTCTTGGAGCCATTTTTCCATATTTCTCTCTCTAATAAATAAGATTTTGGAGAGATTGGCTGTGAGTGCAGTGGTTGAGGCCAGGGAGGAGAATGCTGAGGGTGAACATGGAAATACACTGAGAAAAACACCTTGCAATCAAATTTCAGCGTTAATTCCAGGGGGAACAGTAAAAACCTTTAAAAATAAAGGAGATTCAAATGAACTAAACTTGGATTTGTGGCTCTCCATGCCTGCTGTGGAGCAGAAGAGCTTCCCAGAGGAACAGCAAGCCCTGGGATGGCAGAGCTCAGGGAATCTCTGAGAGTGAACAGCAGCCAATACTTCCCAGAGTCTGCACAGCTGGGAAATATTGGGCTCTAGAAAATAAAAATAAATGAAATAAACCCCCATGCAATTAGGGTGGGACTGTTTTTCCTTAAAAAAAATCACAGGATGCCCATTTTAGGATCCCACAGAAATTTAAATGGAATGACTGTCTTTATTTCCTGCTTGACAGGATGTTCCTTATCCTTCTTTATTAATGTATTTTTTAAAATTGTTATTAATATATTATAATTTATATATATATCATAAAGCAGAATGTGGTTCTATAAAGCAGCAGTAGCAGGTTGGTTTGGTTTTAGCTCTATCCTAATATTTAAGTGATAAAACAACAGGGTGTATAATTTAATGTGGTGGCTGTAGGTCCTTTTTTATTCTTCTGAGTGGGGAAAAAGCCCTTGCTGTGAATAATGTGAATTTTTAGAGGTGAGGGCTGTCCTGGGGGCATCACTGAGACCTTGACCTACAGTGTGAGGCAGGCCAGGCTAAATGAAATTGCATTAATTCCACAATAACAGACTAAAGGAGCCCCAAGCCTGGCTTGGGTTTGCTGGAAGGGCTGAGCTTAGCTCGGAATTGGGTGGAAAATATCCTGCATTTGCTGCCCTGGCCTGGAAACCTCTGCTTTTCACCTCTTATTTCAAGAGATTTTCATGCCTGTTTTGCATGCAGTGATTGTTTCCTGCTTTCTGCCTTTGTCAGAGTGACTTTTTTTATTTCCCCAGCCTCAAAAATAAAGACTAAAACTAAAGAGCTTTGAGGCTGAAGAGCCGAGGGGTTTTTGTTCTTTATTTTAAGGCTCTACATGTCCAGATAGAACTGATAAATAAAAATACAGGCTGGGTTTGCAACTCCTGCACCTGCACCAACATTGCAGACCCAAAGAGGGATGTGACTTTTGTTCACAGCCTGGATTCTTTGGGAATTTAGGAAACCAGCAGTGCTGCCCTTGTGTTTTGGGGCTGCCTGGAGCCAGCCAGCCCTTTCTCTTGGCTCCCTGGTTAATTTTTAGCCCTGAGCACTGTTTTCCCTGTAACCCAAGCCCTGAGGAGCAGCAGAATGTCCTTCTATGTTTAGCTCGAGGTTTTTTGGCTCTTCCCTCATTCCTTGGGCGGGTTTGGTTTCCCTCTTTTTTGGGAGAGGTTAAATTGAGGCACTGGCCCTGTTGCCACCACTGAGTTCCAGCCCTGGAAACATTTAAGACGAGCTTAATTTAGGAAATCAGGTCAGGACCAGACCCTGCAGTTCCCCCACCCTTTTCCCTTCAATTTTCATGTCTGGAGGATGGACCTGGTTTGGCTCCTTTCTTCTCACCCATCTCAATGACTGGGTTTTCATTCCTTACTGGGTGTCCCCCTTTCCCTAAGGGTTCAGACTTCCCAGATGATCCTTGAATCCATCCTGGAGCACAGGGTTTTTCCATGCCAGCCACCTCCCACTGCTCCTCTGCTTCCAGGTTCCTCCACAGCCTCTGAAGTCCAGCAGCTCCTTTCACAGGTCAGGTGAAGTCCAGTCCCTCTCCAGCCACCCCAATTCCATGGATTTAGGAAGCACTCCAGGAGCTGATGGGCTGGGGACTGTGCTCAGCCAAGTATCCACACTGCATTCCCACATTCTTAGGGGGTCCCTGTTTTCAGCTTCTTCCCCAGGAGACTAAATGTTCCCTGGACATCCTTCCTCCCAACATCCTTCCTTCCACTTTTGCCTCTCTTTTTGGTGTTTGCCCAGAGCACAAATTTGACCCCAGCTCTTTCCATTGCCCCATTTGTGTGTTGGTTTCTCTCTGCTCTGCTTGGGCTCTGCTTTATGACCACTCTTGATCCAGTAACAACCCCATCATCTTTCACTGTGCCCTTAGGACTGGCCACAAAGCCTTCAGTGGTTCTTCTGGTCAAGTGCTTTTGATAAATAGATTAAACCCCAAAGCCACACTTGGGATAGTGCAGGAGGTTTCCAAGTGACTGGAAAGGAAAATGAGCTGCTGAGGGAGGAGCAGGACCAATGGGGACATTGGGAATGCCTTGTGAGATGTTTCCTGAGATGGTTTGTAGGATTCTGCTCAGGTTTGTGGCTCTTCAGCCTCAGGTGGAAGCTGTGGGAGAAGCTGTGCAATAAACTGGGACTGAACTCTGTGGCCCAGTGTTATCCCAGGGATGGGATGTGTCTGGAGGAATCCATGTGTTTGCCCTCTAAATTTGCAGTGACCTGGTGGAGCAGCTTAGCAGAGGTCAGTAAAGAGGGAACAGGATTCTACAAGAACAGGTAAAAGCCAAGTTAGTGATCAAATGGAAAGGATGGGTGGAGAGATCTTCACCTGCAGCTTCCCCTTCCTGCCTCTTCACACCAGAGCTGCCCATGTGCTTGTCACTGTCCTCCTCCCCTGGGCTGCCTTGTCCAACACCTCCTTTTACTGCAAACCACCCCAGGACAGTGACTTTTGTGGTTCTGTCCCACTCCAGGGGTGACCTCCAGGGGAGTGTTTGTTTTTGGCTTTGGCATCAAATATTTTGGCATCTTCCCATGGGTTGGAAAAGCCTCTGGGGTGGTTTTTTTTGGTCACTGTGAGCAGCGAGGGGGTGCTCCCTCCCCTCCACCTCTTTTTGGATGTGTGCTGAAGGAATTCCATAGGGACCAGCTGGAGCTTCCTGCATGAGTTAGAGCTTCTGGAAGCAGAGGGAGAAAGTGGCCCAGGAGTTGCCTGAATTGCTCTTTCCAACTCCCTGACAGGAGAGGGTCAGGCTCTGCTCCCAGGGAAGAAGAGACAGGATGAGAGGGAATGTCTGCAAGTTGTGCCAGGGGAGGGTCAGGTTGGATCTAAGGAAAAATTTCTTCATGGAAAGAGTTGTCCAGCCTTGGCACAGCTGCCCAGGGCAGGGGTGGAGTTCCCATCCCTGGAAGGATTTAAAATCCATGTGGATGTGGCACTTGGGGACATGGGTCAGTGGTAGCTTTGGCAGTGCTGGGGAACAGTGGGACTCCAGGATCCTGGAGGGCTTTTCTAACCCAAATGGTTCTGGGATTCGGGGTGGTGCAGTGGTGGGAAGTGTTCCTGAAATGGCTGAGGTGGGAATTCCTGCAGACTTTGCATTTATAATTGGTTTCCCATCCCAGGTCCATCAGAGTTGTGCTCGTGTCCTCCCATATGAAACCAGATCCCAGGCTGAGCCACACCATGCCAAGTTATCCTGCAGGGAAATGCCTTTCCATCCCCAGAGCTTCACCCCAGACTTGTGGCAGGGCTCATTCCCTCTTTTTCTGTTCCAGAGTCGCCAGCTGGAGTCGGAAACTGGCACGACCGAGGAGCACAGCCTGAACAAGGAGGCTCGGAAATGGGCCACGCGCGTGGCTCGGGAGCACAAGAACATCGTCCACAGCCAGAGGGTATGTTGGCAATGCCCTCTACCCTGTGCCCATGGCAAAGGGGCACCAGGGAATTGCTTCTGTCCTGTTCCCTCTCCCTGCCGGTTTTCAGCTCAGCCTTGCTTGGTTTGCAGCTGCTCAGATTTTGTCTTGGTCGTGTTTTGTTATTCCCGTAGCAGTGTGAGATCAGAGCTGCTGCTGTCCTGCAAGTGCCCAGCCTCCTCCTGTTCCAAATAAACTTCCAGGGCTTCCCTTGCCTCCCTGGGATTCTCTTCTCTCCACTCCCTCATGTCTTTATTATCCACACTGTTGTGTTCTCACCTCATTGTGTCTGCCTCATTTCCCAAACATTCCTACAGCTCCAGCCCCTGAGCAGAGAATCAGCTGTGGAAAAAAGTCCTAAATGCACTGATAGCTCTAAAAAGACTCCAGTGGGAAACCTTCCAGTGCCTAAAGGGGCTCCAGGAGAGCTGGAGAGGGACTGGGGACAAGGCATGGAGGGACAGGACACAGGGA
>JAWWEE010000001.1:1284540-1295019 GCA_035221455.1 Xenops minutus
TCCCTGCTCAGCCCATTGGGATGGGCTCCATAACTCACCTCACAGACCTGAGCTTAACAAGAACTAAAATTAAGGAACCCCAAAAGAACCTGACTCAGCACTAACAGAATCGTTCAGGCTGGAAAAGAACTTCTTAGCTCCCAAATAGGTGTTTAATCCCTCTTTTTCTCCCAATGACCGTGTTCTCTTTCCCCTGCTCAGTGTGTTTTGTGAAAGCACTTTATGACTACGAGGGGCAGACGGGTGAGGAGCTCTCCTTCCCCGAGGGTGCCATCATCCGTATCCTCAACAAGGAGAACCAGGACGATGATGGATTTTGGGAAGGGGAGTTCAACGGGCGCGTCGGGGTCTTCCCATCGGTGCTGGTGGAGGAGCTCACGGGCTCGGAGAATGGGGATACCCCTTGGATCGGGGACAGCCAGGTGTGTGAGGGCAGGGCATGGGGTGGGGAGGGCTGGGAGGGTCTGTCACAGCTTCAGGATAAAGCCAGGTTAAGAGGGAAAAGGCAAGGGGTGTAAGGAAAGAAAATTAGAAGTAATTGAAGAGGGAAAAATCAGAGGTGGTTTGAGGGGGGAAAAAAAAAGGAAGTAGTTTAAGAGGAAAAAAAGTCAATTTGGGGAAAAAATCAGAGGCGGTTTGGGAAAAAATTGGTTTGAGGGGAAAAAATCAAGACTGATTTAAGAGGGGAAAAATAAGTTTAAGAAAAAATCAGAACCAGTTTGAGCAAAAAAAATCAAAATTTCGGAGGAAAACAATCAATTTAAGAAAAAAAACCCAGCCAGTTTGGGAAAAAAAAAAGAATCCGGAGCAATTTAAGAAAAAAAATATCAGAACCAGTTTTGGGGGGAAAAAAAATAGGAACCAATTTAAGAGGAGAAAAAACAATTTAAGAAAAAAAATCAGAACCAGTTTGAGGGGAAAAAAAATCAAAACCTATTGAAGAGGGAAAAAACCCCTCAATTTAAGAAAAAAATTCTGAACCAATTGGGGAAAAAAAAGAATCAGAAGCAATTTGAGGCAAAAAAATTAAGCAATTTTAGAAAACAAGAGTTAGAAGCAATTTAAGGAAAAAAAACGCTGAAGGAGTCATTGTCACCTGCTGCATTTACAAACAGGGCAGGGCTGGGACCAAAGGAAATGCCTGGGAAAGATCCAAAGGAGAAAATTCCCTGCACTAAGAGAATTCCAGGCTTTGCCAGCCCTGGTTTATTGGGATTATACCTGATTTGTTCAGTTGTGAGGGGCAGGATCTGCCCAAGGACTGGATCACACTGATTTGTGCCAGAATGTCCCATTTCAGTGGAGTGAGAAAATCAACCCCATTCCCACTGGGAATTGTGGTGTGAGGAACTGGACTTCCACATTCCCTGTGAAGGAGTTCCTCTGGTGTTTCTATTCTGTGATTTCAGACTGGGAAAAGGAATATTTTAATATTAAATATCTACAGCTGAGGGGGGATAAAAAGCTTTTTTTGGGAATCTGTGGCCAAACAACCTTTTTATTTCCAATACCCTTCAAAAATCTCCCTGAATTACCTGGGAGAGGTAATTCCTTCTGGGTGGCAACCTGTAGTTTGGGTCCCCTTTGGGTATCTTGGCTTTCCTCCCCATATCCTCTCTGGAGGGAAGTTATTGGCATGGGGAAGGCTCAGGAAACTGGGATATGCCTCCAAATTTCCCAGGGGAAGGTTTTCCAACCCCTTTGTGTCCCCCCAGGTGTCTCCAACTCCAAAGCCCAACAACGTGCTGGCCCCACTCCCACTGTATGACCAGCCCCCCACCAGCCCCTATCCCAGTCCAGACAAGAGGGGCTCCCAGTACTTCCCAAGGTCTCCATCAGCAAATGGTAAGGAATTTGGGGATGGAAAAACAACCATTCATTTAGTTTCGATGGGAGTGGGGGACAAAAGAACATAACATTGCAAAGTGAGACCTTGCAAGGTTTTGTGAGCCTGCTAAAGTTAATTCAGTGATCCTGATGGGGCTGTTGGTTATTCCCTCAGAAAACAGCTTCATTCCTGAGTCTCCAGGATTCTCCCAACCTCCACGGATTCCTGCCGAGACCTCCTACGGCAAACTGCGACCTGTGAGTGTCACCCCAGTGCTGGGGGTGGGGTGTGTTGGTGTCATCACACCTTGGAGATTGGGGTGGGAACATCCACATCCAGGGGGTGGGACAGCACCAGGGATTTGGCTCCCTGTGTCCTGTGAATCCAAGGATTCTATATAAAACAGTAGTGTCTGGGATGAGTGCAGGGAAAGGTCTGTTCCCTCTGCCATTGTGGTCAGAGGTGACCTTGAACCTCATCCAGCCCTGTCTGTCCTTAACCTGCCCTCCCATGTCACACCTGCATGTCCATGGGAGGCTTGGAATCAGGAATTCTCACCAGGGAGGGAATTCCAGCTGCAGTGGTGTAAAATAGGTGTTGCTGGAGAAACTTGGGGCGCTGGGAGGGGATTTCTGCTCTTGCCACACATAAAAACCCTCAACGGAACTGAAAAGAAGAGGTGGGGAGTTTAATCCTGTGGTTTGTGCAGTTCCTGCTTTCCAGCAGTTTGCTGCACTGTGGAGTCTTTGGAATTCCACTGGGTTTGGGGATACATTTATTTCTGACCCCTTTTATTGGAGGGATTTGGATTTGGAATTCCGAATGATCAGATCAATACATTTTGTGTTGTCTTTGCTGCCTGGGAAAAAGGAATTTTGACAGAGAAGGAAAGGAAGAATTTCATTCCTTAGAATGTGGAAAATCAATCCTGGGATTAACCTGGGGGGTTTCAAAGTCCTAAACCAAACATAATATGTGTCTTTTCCTGGCCTTCTCAGTGAATGGGGTTTCAGAAAAAAGAGCATTTTTGGATATTCAGAGAATACATTCTGAATATTCCAATGGATATTCCCATGAATTAGCCTTGGACACACAGGAGACAGAGGCAGCTCTGCATCATCCAAGGCTTAGATACTGATTTCACAGTGATTTCCTTGTAAAACTCCCTGATTCAGCTTTTCCATTTTGTACATTAATATTTTCTTCATGGGTTCCTTCCTGTTCATTGTCTCTCCAAGATATCGCTGCAGTGTCACGCCTCAGTCCAAAGGATTTCTGTTAACACTGCATTTTAAAGATATCCAGGATATCCAGTCCTGGCTGTTTGTTATGGAATTTGCCCCACAGTTCATGGTTTTCCCTAGCAAGTCACTCTGGTGTGTTCTGGTGTGGTGTCCTGAAAGCCCTGGCAGCACAGAGGGGTCTGTGTGAGGAGCAAACACAACTGGGGGGATGTGGGAGAACAGCCCTGGATTGTAGGGGGGGTCCTCCAGGAGCAGGTCACTTAGAGCAGCACTCAGGCAGAAATTCCAGGGAAAAGCACTAGCAGCTTCAGCATCTGGTGTAAATTCCAGTTTCTCAGTCTCCCCCCTGGATTATCCATGGGTGGGGGAAATTCAGAGGCTTGCTGGCTTCCCTGGGGGGGCTCTGGAGCTGCATCCAGCAGGTTCCTCCATGTTCCTGTGGAGGGCCAGCCCCGAGGCTGCCCTGCAGGAGCCCCACTGTGCTGGGGCAGTGATGGGATGCCCTGCAGGAGCCCCACTGTGGTGTCTGTGCTGGGGCAGTGATGGGATGCCCTGCAGGAGCCCCACTGTGGTCTCTTTGCCCATGGTGGCTGTGCTGGGGCAGTGATGGGATGCCTTGCAGGATCCCCACTGTGCTGGGGCAGTGATGGGATGCCCTGCAGGAGCCCCACTGTGGTGGCTGTACCCATGATGTCTGTACTGGGGCAGTGATGGGATGCCCTGCAGGAGCCCCACTGTGGTGGCTGTGCTGGGACAGTCACAGGCTGCCCTGCAGGAGCCCCACTGTGCTCTGGGTGCCCATGGTGGCCGTGCTGGGACAGTCACAGGCTGCCCTTGGCTGTTGCAGGTACGAGCAGCCCCACCACCCCCGACCCAGCAGCACCGCCGGCCGGCCGAGAAGATCGAGGACGTGGAGATCACCCTGGTGTGACAGGGGGGTCCAGCACGAGCGCTGCAGGCAAGACCAAACCCCGGCATTTGGTCACTCTCCGTTTTTAGGCACCTTTGCATGAAGAAGACTCTGGATGGAGCGAGAGGGTTTGGTGGACTCTTTGGATTCCTCCCAGCGGTCGTGAATATTTTGTGCCTTTTTCTTTTTGTTTGTTTGGTTTGGTTTGGTTTCTCTCCGTCGGTTTTGCCTCTCTTAGCACAAACCGAGCCGAGAGGAGGATTTGCCTTGGAGCAGGTTTGTCCTCCTGGCTGAAGATGCTCCCGTGTTTCCCCCGAGGAGACTGAGGAATGAGCCTCGTTCATGCAGCTTAGTCATAGCACCCTTCGCTCCCGTGCATTAGTACAGTATATTACTGTTGCCATAGGAATGTGCTGAACATTGTGGATCCTTCCAGTAAGCGTGGAATCGTCCGGTTAGGTGTTAACCAGATTCCGTGGAATGAAAAAGGGAACGGGATAAAGAAGTCTAAAGGAGAGGCTGGCTCCTCTTTACCCACCCCTGCAGAAGGAGGAATGGGAACACAAGCTCCTGGAGAGGTGGAAGCACGTGGGGGTCGCTCCGTGGGCGCTCCCCTCGCCGGGGACCATCAGCTGGACCTTCTGCTCTTTGGATTCCTGTTGACACAGGACTCGTAGTGCCAGAGGATCTGCTCTCTGGAGGTGCTGAATCAGTAGCAACGCCTTGTTCCGTAGCATAAACCCGAAAAGTAAGTGGGGTTTTGTCTAGGTCTGGAAATTGAGCTGCTTTTTTTCTTTTGTTTTCTTAGCAGGTTTTGGGGATTTGGGTGGTTTTGGTTTGTTTTTGTTTTTGTTTTTTTTTTTAAAGTGTTTGGGTCACTCTTACCCCAGTTACTGCTGTGTGCTTTATTATCCAACGTTGGCAAGTATCTTTGTCATCCAACCACCTGGCTTGAGTCAGAGGTTCCATTTCAGAGCATTTACATGCATTTGGTTGTTGCATTGGATGGTCCTGTCGCGTTTTCCCACGTGGATCCTGCCAACCAGCCAAAGCCAGGGAGCCTGGAGCTGCCTGTGATGCCTTCACACCACCTTTGTGCCCAACATCTGGTCTCCAGTTCCTCTCAGGAAAGAAGCAGAGAGGGACGGAATTTCCAGTAGTCCATCGGAGACCTCGGAAAAGGGAGCCTTGGGTTTTGTTGTGCTTCGAAAGAAAAGGGTTCTGAGGTTGGAGGTGGAGAGGGATGGTCGGAGGAGAGGGGGAAATGGGATGAGAAGATGTTTTCCTTTGGGTGCTGCCTGAATTCCTGTCAGCAGTCCCCACGAGAGCAGAGATCAGAGGCATCCCAAGGGGGTTTCGAGCTGTTCCTGTGGGTTCTCTCGTGTCTTCATGGGTTTTTTTTTTCAAAGCCAGTGAGTTTTCTACCTTTAGTTTACTAACAAGGGCTATTTTTTGAGGCTGCATTTACAAAAAAACAACCCCAACTCATCTGACAAGATTTTATCATAAACTTTGCACATCCTTGTAAATCCCAAGCCAAGCTGGGTCTCCGAGACACCTGTGCTTTCCAGTCTCCATCCCAGTGGGATCCTTACCCAAGAGTGGGGCTGTCTGGAGACAACACCTCCTGGATCAGATCTGAAATCAGTGACTGTCCAATGAAGTCTTTTTTTCCATATTTTTTCCTTCTTTTGCACCTCTTGTCCTGTTGATCTGTTTGAGGTCTTTTTATGTGTTTATCAAACTTATTCTTAAGTTTAAAAGAAAAGTTTTTTTAAGAAAAAGATTTAACTGCAAATATTTTGAGATCTTCACAACGCAGAAGAAAACCAAGTGTTGCCATAAACGTTCACTTTTGGTTCCTTTGGCCAGTTTTTTCTGTGTCCTTCATACCCGGACTTGGGGAAAATTCAGAAAATTTTATTTAAAAGTCTCTTTAGTTGTATTTTAAAATATTTTCTGTAAGAGCTGCTAATTTTATTTAAAAAACAAAAGTGAAAAACACAAAAAAAAAAATTACAAAAAGGAAGAAAAGCTGTAAAAAGATGCAAAAAGATGCCTCCTTTTTAACTATGATTTCTTCATACAGGGCATGTATTGGCCGGCGCAGCGTGTACAGTGTCAGTACACTGAAAGCATCATTGCTTTCTTTATATTGGCTGTAAAAAGTTTGTATTTATTATGTATAAAAAGTTGAATAATAAAAAAGTGGAACTAAATCCGGGTTACTGTGGAGATTTCGGGGGAGTTTAGAGGGAGAACCTCAGGGCTTGGGGTAAAAATGGACCTGTTCCTGGGTGGGATTTTCGTGCCCTGGCCTTTTACACTGAGGTTGGAGTTTGTGCCTGGGAAAACATTTCTTCACCTCCTTAAAGTGAGTGGGAAACGTGGTTTGGAGGTGGTATTTAAGAGGAACAAAATGGTGCCAGAAATGAAGAGCCAGAACAAAGCTCCAGTTATCAAAATAATTGCTTAATAGCCTTGATGCAATTAGGATAATTGGGTATAGAAAGCAGGGAGAGTGATTGATAACAGCCCTCCAGAGTGATTGTCCCTTAATGGGCTTGATTTGCCTAATTGTGTGAGGAGTATTCCCAGTGCATCCCAAGCATCTCCAGCTTCAGGATCCCTTCCATGGTGGCTTTTCCTTACCTGGAAGCCACCTGTGGTGACCAGCTCCTTGCTGGGCTGCTCCTGGTTTCCCAGAGGTGGCCACTTGTGATCCCTGAGCTCCACGTGCCCATTTCCCCCTTGGTTTTGGAGCAAAGACCCTTTTCCCTGACTGAGCCCATCCAGGCTTTGATGGGCTTGGATCTTTAATCTTGGATCTTTAATCTTCCATTTTTCAGTTCCCCTCCTTCCACGAGCTTTCCTTTTTTGCCCTGAGCAGCCTCTTCCTTTGAGAATCCCATCTTCTGCTTTTTCTCTGCATTGCTGGTGCTGCTCCAGGACTCATTGTCCTGCCTTGCTGCTTTGACCACTTTCTCCTTTTCTTTCAGCTCCCTGCTGGTTGCATCTCTCCTTTTCTTCTTGCATCTCAGCTTGGGCTTCTTGTCACCACCACTATCCCTAGAAATGATGTTACCCCTCACCTCCACCAGCAGAACCACTATTCATTTCTTCCATTTTTGCCAGGCTTCTCCTTTTTCCTCCTTCCCCTTCCCTAAAAGCTGTGCTGTGCCCAGACATGGTTCTGTGGTGGCATCATTCCTTCCTTTCACTTGGGTCATGGTTGCATGAAAACCCCTGTCCCCCCTAAGTGCCTTCCCAGCTCCAGCTGTTGTTGCTGCACAGTGGGAGGTGGGCATGGGTTGGGCAGCACAAGGGTCACCACTTACAGGCAAAAAGAGGTGCTGAGGTCAAACAAAGGTTCCAAAAAGGTTTTATTTCCTGCTTGGGATAGCTAAGGAATCTGGGCAGCTGAGGCTGAAAGGTTGATCCCTGGAAGTTGGCAGCAGGATCTGTTAGAGCTGGATCGCTCTGCTTCCCAGATTTTGGCTTTAAACTGAAAGAATGTAGATATAGATGGCACATTGGGAAGGAATTGCTGGCTGGGAGGGTGGGCAGGCCCTGGCACAGGTTGCCCAGAGAAGCTGTGGCTGCCCCTGGATCCCTGGAAGTGTCCAAACCCAGCTTGGATGGGGCTCTGAGCATCTTGGAAGGTGTCCATGCCCATGGCAGGGGTTGGAACTGGTTCATCTTTCAGGTCCTTCCAACCCAAAGCATTCTGTAATTCTACAAAAGGCAGGTCACAGAAATCTTCATGCCCTGTTTTCCTTTCCCCTTCCCTCTGCCCCAAGCACACCCAGCTCCCCCAGCCCTGTGTCACCTCTTCAGCTCCTCACCAGCAGTTTTTGGGTGCAAACATGTCTTTCCACTGTGCTTTGAATCCCCAGAACTTCCACTGTGTCCTGTGACCTCCCCACGAAGGACTCAGCTCTGACAGACAGTTTTATGGCCAGAGAAAGATAGGAAGTTCAGGGGGGCCTCGCCACTATTATTTTAGATCAACTCCCTGGAGCATCTGAAGCAGGAGATGTGCCCAAAGCCCTGTTTCACAAGATCAGCACTCAGGTCCCAGCCATTGTCCCCAGCTTTGCTGTGACATTAAGCAGCGTGGCTTTCGTGCCCCAGTCCTTGTGTGTGACACTTCTGAGCCCGCAGGAGTCCCAGCTTGGGGACAGCAGGCACTGGGCACACGGAAGGGATGGGGCTGGAGCAGGACCAGAAAAGTCTGCGTGTGGAAACGAGGGCAGTGCCACTCAAAATGCCATGTGCAATTGGGACCAATGCAGAGCCACAGTTATCTCCCCTTTATTGTCCCAGGCATCTCCAAAACACCATAGGGATTTGGGAGTTCTGCTTCCTAAGGGGGTTTGGTCAGCTTGGTGGGACATGCTGAAAGGACCACACCTCCTCCATCCCTCCAGGAAAAAAAACAAAAGGAGAAAAAAAGAGGGAAAGGAGAACTTTTACAGCTCTTTATTTCTGCCAAAGAAAAGAGAGAAGCCCTTTTCTTTCAGCCTGCAACCCTAAACCTCTTCAAAAATTGCCACCCCTGTCAGCAACACAAAGCCCAACCTGATCCAAAGACAAGCTCCATGTCCAGAAATAAGGATTGAAAGCTCCATATCCAGGAAATAAGGATGAAAAGCTCCATGTACAGGAAAGAAGGATGAAAAGCTCCATATCCAGAAAATAAGGATGAAAAGCTCCATGTCCAGGAAATAACTGGGGAGTTGATCCTTCTCTTTTTTTGGCCCCTGGAAAGGGGAAGCCCCATGTTTTTAACAGCTCTGCCCCAGGTTTGGCTCTCAGGGGGGAAAGGGGAATCTCCCACTCCCTGGGAGGACCTGGTCGGGTCTCCATGGGTTTAACCAGGTGATCCCAGGTTTTTCCAAAGGGAGCTGGGCACACACACTTCATTCTGGGAAGGCACAGCCAAGATATTTCCAATATTTAGGTCTGTGTTATGAGATCAATAAGAACCAGCAGTTCCTACAGTCCCACTGTGTAAGGAAACACATAAAGAGAAGGGGAAAAAGGCCAAGTTTTCCCTTGAGAGCCTCTGGGGCAGCTGGAATTGCTCCAGAGGATTTCACCCCTTGGAGAAATCCTGGCATTTCCAAGCAATGGGTGCACCTCTGTGTGGCATCTCCTGGCAGGTCAGCACGGAGCCTCTGCTGAGTTTTCTTCTCCTTTCCACTAATACTGAAAGCAAAAGCAGGAAGGCAAAGGGAGCAGGAGGAAAAGAATGGAAAATCCAAATATAAGACAGCTTTTCTAGGGGCTTCTTTCCCAAATAAAGCAGGAATGGAATTAAAAAAATTCAGCTTTACATCTCCTCCTGCTGACCTGCTCATCGAGGCTTTGGAGCCCCACCAAACCCCTCAGGCTGGTTTGAGTTTTATCCACCAAAGGCAATGACTATTTTCTAGATGTCTTCACCTCAGTGGTGACTGAAACCACTGTCAACTCAACTCTTACTTCTTCACCCAGCGGAAAACCAGCACTGGGGGAAGCTGTGATGGCTCAGGTGGATAAAGCAGCAGCAGGGAAGCCTTCTTGGGGCAGAAGAAGAGATGTTCCCAGAGCCAGGCTTGACTTCTCAGCACAAACAAGCCTTTCAAAGTGTCTCCTGATGGCACAGGGGAAGAGCTCGGGCCCCTCTAGTGGAAAGCAATGGAATATGTGGAGCAGGAGATGGATCCTGCAGGTTATTCCTTGTCCTGCCTCTCTTGGTTTGGTCCCTCCACCCCACCCTTGCCATGAAAACACCACCAGCTTCACCTAAACAAAGCCAAGATCCTGAAATTACTGCCTGGATACCCGAGCCTGGGGTCTTAAATCCTATTTTTTTTGGCTGGAATTATGTTTTCAGACGAATCATTAATTCATTTCCCGAAGCTTCAGCCCCACGGATTTCATTTCCCCAGTGCAATTTCTCCACCTGCTGGTGCAGAAGCAGCTCCCAGACTGCTCTGGCTCGGGGTGCTCCCCTCCAGGGGTGTTGTTTGGCACCCATTTGACACCTTCTGGCTTTCACATCCTGGGAAAGGAGCCGAGGGAAAACACACGTGGATTTGGGAATGTAAATTTACTTCTCCCCATGCCCTCTTCAGGCACCAAGGACAGGTTTTATGGGCAGGATGAATCCCTGGGATGGATTCCCTGCTTTCCACCCCCACACTGTCACCCTGATAACTCACAAACAAGCTGATCTACCCCTCAGGTGACCCTTCCCAGAGGATAAATAGATATATTTTTAACACAACATCTACTTTTTTATCAGTAAAAAATGCCCCAAGCTACTCTGATGATCTGATCTGATCTGATCTGATCTGTAAGACACTGAATTTACTTGCTGCCTGATGTTGGCAGAAGGGCATTAAGGAGGGTTGTAAAGGCTCCAGTGACCCCAAAATAGTATTTTATTTTTTTATTTATCTTGTTTATTTAGTGTGAGATGGGTGGGGTTGGTGTTAGGGAGGAGGGGT
>JAWWEE010000001.1:1311825-1333002 GCA_035221455.1 Xenops minutus
TGTCCTGTCCCTCCATGCCTTGTCCCCAGTCCCTCTCCAGCTCTCCTGGAGCCCCTTTAGGCACTGGAAGGGACTCTCAGGTCTCCCCATCTCCAGAGGAGAGGTGCTCCCACTCCCTTATGTGGCTGAGTTGGTTTAAGTCAGTGGAGTAGCATTCCAAAGTCATTTAATATGTGCAATGTATTATTTAGGACATCACACAGAACTTCCCCTTTTTCCTATTAAACCCCCCTGTAATTAACTTAAACTGCTTCCTCACACACCTTTATCACTTTGTAACTTGATTGTTATACTTGAATACTCATATATATTTTATATATATATTGAAATACTTTCATATATGTATATATGCATATCTGTACACATATACTTAAATACTCAGTATTTAAGGCCTGAATCAGAGAATAATAAGTGAAGTAATAAAAAGGCAGAGGACCAAGGTTACCTATTGATCTACTGGGGATGAGTAAAGTAAGAGTATGGCACCAAACAGAGGAAAACATGAGTACACATCTCTATCCAGCGTTGTATTAGCTTCCTTCAGCATAATGTACTATTGATAAATTGATTTTTGAAGGAGATATGATGAAAAAGAACCCATCCTTCTCTACAAGAATACTCCATCCCATAACTTCCTTTGAAAATATTCCTTGCATCAAAGCAAATACTCAAAATATTTGAGTAACAGTGGGACTGCCTTCGGAGCACACTTGTTTTTTATTGGCAATGCACTCATTAATTTCAGCAGGGCTTTGTGTGGCTTGCAAAGGTATTTGTGAACCCTCCCAAATAGCAGGAGTATAATGATGTGCTAATCATTCTAGGTTGTAACTCTGACTGTATTCCAGTTGTCATCCCACCTCAGCACTGGGGTGCACTTTATAACCTTCCTGGCAGGCTCCAGTTAACAAAGAATAATTCCTTTTCTGGAGAACTGATCACAGGTTTTAGCCTTTCTTAAGTGTCCAACTTGGATTTCTTTACCATGCAGTTATTCCATTTCTTCTGTCATTAGAAATGTCATTCCTTAGCCATGCCCATCCCCAGCAGCAGCAGATAAGGGGTCCCTGTGACAGAGGGAGCAGCACTGGGGGCTGTGATAGCAGCCCTGAGTGATTCTGCACTGAAGGGAGGCTGCTCATCTGCCACAGTGGCAATCAACCCACAGGAAAGCCTGCCATGGAAATCACTTCTATTTTGGAAATGTTGGGTTTTTTTCCGATGCTCCACACAGAATTCTAAAAGCTCATTATGGAAATGAAAAATTAACACACACTTAATTCGGTGCTTTTTCAAACAGAGCTCTCCCCACCAGGGACAGTGCACAGCACACAGAGGAGCGTCAGCAGCTTTTTGGGATCCTTGTACAGAAATGGCTCACAGAGCTGGGGGATAAACACCTTCTCTGGATTGTCACCTGTATGCAAGTGCAATGAAAAAAATATGGGATGCAACCAGGGAAACAAAGCAGACAGAACAGACCTGAAGTGGTGCCTTGGAACTGGGCTGAGGAAGTTGGAACATGTTTACACACACACATGCAATGGGTTTTTTTAGGCAGCACCAATTGTGTTTTGGTTTTAAGGTCCACCTGGTCATACACTGGTTTTCCTTGCTGTGTCGGCCACTGCACTGACTTTGCCTGCAGCATTTCCTTAATAACTTCTAATGATAATTGAATTTGACCTTTATTTGGTGCCAAAAATTGACTTACCTGCAATCCTCTTATTCTCCTTTTAACATTCCTGGAGCTCCCGTTCCTCTGTTGTGCCTCACCCAAGTAGCCCTTACCCAAAACGAGCACATGTTGAAGATACATTTTTGAGAGAAGGGAAGGAATTGAAGTTATCTGTATAAACTCAGCCTATGAGATGAGCTCACAAAAGCCAGCCATGCATTCCAAATCGTCATGGGTCGTTTAATAATTAACTGGATTCTAAAAAGCTGGTGGATGTTGTTTTTCAGCTCCAGAGCTTGTGCTTATTTTAGGCACAGTTCAGTTTGTTTGTGTCGGCAGAGGAAATGCTGGGGCACAACCTGGAGCTTTCATTCTTGCCTGTGCCAAGAGAAACCATGGCATCATGAAGGCTGGCATGGACCTCCAAGATCAGCAGGTCCAGCCAGGTGTGTTCTGGCCCTGAAGAAAAGAGTTGGAAAGGACCCATCAGGATCATCCAGTCCAACCCCTGGCCCTGCACAGACAATCCCACCCTGTCCCTCTCCTGTTGTCCAAACATTCCTGGAGCTCTGGAAGTCTGGGGAGCCTGTTCAGTGTCCACCACCCTCTGGGGGAAGGACCTTTTCCTGATGAGGAGATTTATTTAATATATAGATTTCTTTATATATTTATAAAAAAATATTAACTAGAGTAAAAAGAGAATTGAAATTCAAGCATATTTTTTTCAATTTATTCTCTAAGTATGATTGCCTATTTGTTGCAAACCCCACAAACCATTAAACATCTTAAAGGAAAGAGAACTCAGACAGTATGATCAGCTGCTGAGTTACATTTAAAACCCTTATTTTTGATCATAACCCCCAGTTATGATCAGCGTGTGCTTAATCTGAGCTCCATGTACACATCCCTTGCAAAAAGGCTTCCCTTCTCTGTAACAAGCACTATTGTTGAAGACAAAAAGGACTAATCAGAAAAGATTTTGCCATGGAAAAGCCCATTTCAGTGAGACCTTACCAGGTGAGAGAGGGGCCTGGCCCTTCACTCAGCAGGGACAGAAAAAGCTACATCCAACCCCAAAATCTCCATTCCTGCCCAAATCACTGTTTCCTTATCAAGTGGCCTCTGTCTGGAAGGAATGACAGCACTTCCCAGCTTCCCAATTTTCCAATGGAAGCACTGAATTCCTCCGAGTGCACAGGAGGGAAGGTAATATGAAAAAATGCTGTTAGTGAGAGGAGTTCAGCACTCCAGCTGCAGGTCCTGGAACTGCCCCCTCAAACACAGCGACACGGGGCAGGGTAAATGGGCTCTGTCAGCACAGGAGGGGTCCTTGGCTTTGCTTTGGGATTCAGTGGCATTTATCAGAGGGGTTGGCTGTCCCTGCAGCTCTCCAATTGTCTCTCTGTGTCTGTCAGAGAATGGTTTGGGTGGGAAGGGACATCAAAGCCCATCCAGTGCCACCCCTGCCATGGGCAGGGACACCTCCCACCAGCCCAGGGTGCTCCAAGCTCTGTCCAACCTGGCCTTGAGCTGATTTCATTCATTTCAGGTGCCAGGGAAGGTGAAAACTGTTTGCACTGAGAGTTGCAGCCTGGGGGGATCTTTAAGATCCCTTCCAACCCAACCCAACCCAACCCAACCCAACCCAACCCAACCCAACCCAACCCAACCCATTCTCTGAGTCTCTAAATCTCTGCCCAGTGGGTGGGGGAGGTTTGCTGAAGTCTTTACTCATTTTTCCAGACATTTTTCTGCCACCCACACCCACAATGGTCTGGTTTTATCCTATGCAAGTTGTTCCTCTTTGGTTTTTGTCTGTGCTTCACTGCTCCAGTTTCCCCCCATCTTTCATTTTCCCTGTGCCTTTGTAACAGGTTTATTCCAGTTCCCTGATCCAGGCCAGGGAAATGAGTTATCCCTCATGCCAGCATTTGGGGCACTGAGTTACAGGCTGTTCTGCAAACACTTAATTAGACCTGGTTTCACGGAATCTGGCACAAAATGCACTTTTTGGACAGACTAAATTTATTCAATAGCACTCCTGCAATCTACTTAGCCCTTGCTAAACCCTTTCAGCCCCTGTCCCTGCAATCACTGGACTTCATAAATGATCCATTCCATCTCAGAGATGGAAAATTTACCTCATTTCTGATTTCAGTAACTTCACAGGGCAACTGATGGAGTGACTGCTGGGAAGAAAAAGCAATTCTGGCTCGATTGTGTCAGTTCCTTCCAAATGTAGTTTCAATTCTAATTTACTAGTTGGCTTGTAGCTTTTATACCTGTTATTCCAGTTTTTCAGTGCTGTAAAGTGTAACAGGATCTTTTTTTTTTTTGATAGGATTAGCTGCAATTTCAAAAATAACCAAATAATTCATTGTATAATTTAGTACTAAAAATGAAAAGAGCCAGAAGAAATAACAATGGAATGCAGTTTGAACATTGGTGATTCCCTATAAAATGGATGTAAGGAGCTCTGCCACATCCATTCCTTGCAAAAGTGCTGCCAACAGGCTCATAGAATCCCAGAATGGTTTGGGTTGGAAGGGACCTTAAAGTTCATCTCATTCCACCCCCAGCCATGGGTAAGGGAACCTTCCACCAGCCCAGGTTGCTCCAAGCTCCATCCAACCCATGAAATTCAGGGAGAATTATCCTAAAACCCAGCTAGGAAAGTTCTGACATCATTTTGCACCAGCTGTGGAAGAACACAAGGAATAAAATCAATCCTGTGGTTCAAGGCCACAACAGAGGGCCTAGAAAGGGAGAAAACCTCCATCTTCTCTCTCCTCCTGAAGATCTGAGATCATTTCCAAAGATCTGGGCTGATTTTCCAAAGCTGCCCTGCTGTGCCTTGTGTTATGCAGAAAATCAACCCTTTTAAATGACACCTTTGTGCTGCAGGGTGTGTTATTGCAGGAAAACAGGCCCAAAGCCCAGCTGTGGATTTAATTCCAGCTGCAGGCTGGGGAAAGTGCCTCTCTGGGAACACAGGACCGCCCTCCAGAGGCTTCAAACACCGCACTTGATCAAGGGCTGAGCTCATCTACAGCCCTGATAAGGAGCTGCCTTATCAGGAGTCGTTGCCACGTCTTGCCCAAGATCAAGAGGGGTTCTCTCCCCCAGGAAGGGGCTGTGAAAAGGATGCTGTGGTCCAAGGGAATGAGCCTGGCACTGGTTTCCCAGCAGGACAAACAGTGGATGTTGGCACAGGAGGATGTGCTGCCCCCTCCAAGACTGGCTGTCCTGAAAACAGCCCCAAAACAATTCAGGATCAGTATTTCTGGCATGTATATTTTCTGTGTGCTCTTTCCCAATACACTCATTGTACAAATACACACATTAATCAGTGTAACTGCAGTGCAATTATACTGATTAACATGGGCACTGTGGTAAAGGTCAGAGAATCCCAGGATGGTTTGGGTTGGAAGGGACATTAAAGATCATCCATCCCACCCCCTGCCATGGCAGGGACATCTTCCACCAGCCCAGGGTGCTCCAAGCCCCGTCCAACCTGGCCTTGGACACTCCCAGGGATCCAGGGGCAGCCACAGCTTCTCTGCCCAACCTGTGCCAGGGCCTGCCCACCCTCCCAGCCACCAATTCCTTCCCAATATCCCATCTAAATCTCTCTTTTAGTTTAAGACAGGAGAAGGGACTTCATCCTTCCCAGGTTTCCAAGGGACCACAGGCTCTTGGTTGCCCCAGCCCTGGGCACCTTGTGCTGATCTGGTGGGGCATAAGTGGCTGTCATAAGCTGAGCTCAAGTTAAAGTTACCCAGATTAATTTAATTAGGCCTTTCCATGCTTTTCAGTGCTTTGTGCAACTTTAATGCCACTTCTGATACGGTTTGTGACCCACAATGTCACACATAATTTGCAATACATTTAACCATGTACTTCCCTCTGTCAGAAGTTTCCCATTTCCCAGAATCCTAGTTCTGCATGGGGGACCCTTCTTAAAAAGGGACATCTTTCCTATGTCCCCACACATCAAACCTGCTTAGCCTGGATACTCTTGCCTGCTTAAAATACAGGGATAGGGAAGAAAATTATAGATAAGTAGCCAGCAGAAAAAACTGCAGTGTGTTTTTCCTGGCTACTGTAGAGATTCCCAGGGAAAACTTGGCAGGAAAGAGGCGGCAGGATTTCTGGAATATTCAAGGAGCCCACATGATGCAACCCTGGTTGTTCTTGCAGAGCAATGCCTGCTCGTGGGAGCTTCAGGAGGAGCCACTGCCACAGAATTCCAGCTGCCAGGGGGTTGTGTCCATACATTCCAGGCCTTTCCAAGGTCAGGTCTCTGTCCTGCCACAGCTCCAGGCTTTGTGCTGCTTCTATTTCAGAGCCACATTCATGTGTCAGGGAGAATTATGTTAATTTCAGAAGAGAAAGCCACATAAATATATATATATATATCTAAATATTTACAACATGCTGATGAAGACATTGTGAAGACCCTGTGTTGTAAACAAAAGTGTTTAATCTCAGAAGGTTTTTTCTGCTCTTCCCAAATGGGTCTAGAAACTCACTGGAGTGTTTAGTTGTGGGAATAGTCAGGAGATTTCTGTGGCAGTAAGAACAGGAAAAATGGATCCTGGAGCAGGGGAAGCTCCACAGCTATTCCAGGGGAGGTGGAAGGCTCAACATCTGCCAGCTGAGTCCCACGGGGGAAGATCTGACTCATCACATCTGCAGATGTTCAAGGATTTTATGAGTTAGGCTGAGGCTGGTTGTCCTGCCTTAGGAGTTGGGGAAACTGAGGCACACAAGAATCAGAGCAGGAGTCAAAGCAGGATTCCTGCATCACTGACTTGTGGTGCTTTCCCTGTCCAAAAGGATGCTGAAGGCTTTAGAGGGAGTCCCAGAGGCCCCTTCTCACTCCCTGGACCATGTGCTGTGCTACCCTGGGATGTGGAGCTGCTCTGTGCAGCTGTTCCTAAGCAGAGCAGAGCCCTGGGCATTATCCCAGCTCAGATCTCATCCAGCAGAGATGGATCTCACAGCCAGACTGGTACCTGGCCCTTCCAGCCCCTGTTTTCTCTCCCTGCACCTGGTTAGTCTGTCAGAAAGCCCAGGCAGGAACAGGCTCTTGCTTTGTGTTTCTGTAGCCTGTGGGACCACGATGGTGCCCCTTCTCCAATGTGGATACCCAGATTTTGCTTTAAGGAAGGAGCTGTTTGCTTCCCACAGTGGCAGGAGATGCAGGAGCTGCCTCTCCCTGCATGTCCCAAAGGCAGCACCATCCCCTCTCTTGGTCCAACC
Organism: Xenops minutus; assembly: GCA_035221455.1. Classification (NCBI taxonomy): domain Eukaryota; kingdom Metazoa; phylum Chordata; class Aves; order Passeriformes; family Furnariidae; genus Xenops; species Xenops minutus. Next base: position 1,318,769 of record JAWWEE010000001.1, read on the forward strand.
CCAGCATGTGAAACAAAGCCCTTGGCTTTGAGGCTCTTTCCAGCACTGGAGGAGGCACCAGTGGTGGTGAATTTGGTTTTGCACAGAAGGTGTCTTGTTCAGCCTGGGGCAGAGGTGGTTGGGCAATGTGGGAGAGGTGGGGCAGGAGGGAGGGATGGATGGATGAATGAGGGCTGTTGTTTCGCTCCTGATTCCCTTCAGGGGGATGCTGGATGTTTCCCAGGCCTGCACAAACGCCTTGGATTCAGTGTTTGAAATCACTGGCGCTTCTGGGCTCTGTTGGCTTTGACGTCAAGCCCTGGGATCACTCCTGGTTTGGTACCCAGGGGATGTGTGGCTAGAAGGGCACGTGTGAGTCCAAGCCTCTTCCAGCTGCCCTCCTCCTCTCTTGCATGGATCTGGCTCAGCCCTATCCAGTTGGGAATTAAAGACAGCAGAATAAACTACTTAGCTGGGTTTCCCCCGTTTTTGTCTTCATTTTCCAAATGCAGAAATATCTTCAGTCTCTGTGATGGTGCCAGTCTTGATGAATTAAATATTTAACTGTGATTTCCTCCCTAATCCCAGCTAATAGAATAATTGGATGTGCTGCAGGCAAGTTCATAAAATGTAAGATGCAGAATGAATCCACTCTGGGCTCTGCCACTGATTCACCATGTATCATAAATCAGGGGATTTGCCTCTGCCTGAAGCTTTCCTGAGGGGAGTTGTGCCCTGGAGTTTGCAGGAAGGTCTGTGCTCACCCCATGGAAGGACTCTGAAGTGGCAGGTGGGTCACTGGGATGTGGAGTCACCCAAAAAGCCCTGTGGGAACCATTTGGGCACTGCAGGGCTGATGGAGAGGCAGGGAAAATAAATCCATGAGAAGTAGTGGGTATGATGGCACCCTGTGCTCCAGCAGCTCCTCAGCACTTGTGTTTTCCCATTAGCTGGAAAACCTCAGTGCTCTTGCCTTGGAGAAACAACCAATCTGTGCCTTGATGCCACTCCTGCACCCCAGGGGCAGCAGGACCAGTGTCCTTGTGGGTGGGATCAGGGGGAAAAACCTTCCCCAGCCTTGACAACCCCCAGGGGTTCCCTCTCCTGTCCCAGCTCCATTCCCATGCCCTGAATCCTGCACTGGGAATACACCTCTGGCTGAGGGTGGCTGTGGCCAAGTTTCCCAGGCTTCAAAAAGGGCCAGAAACCCACAAGAAACAGCACAATTCCTGTGCTGCTGTCTGTGAACTCCCTCTGATCCCCAGTGGAGCTGATGTGTGTACACTTGGGACAATAAGGATATATTTGGGAGGATTTCTGGGCTGAAGCAAGAGAGAGAGCAGTGAAAACAGATGGGTTTAAAAATAGCAGAGCCAGAGCTGGGCTGGGTGGGATTCAGCAGCTCCAGGGAGGTGGGAGCACACGGTCCAAATGCAGGGTTCATTTAGACCCTGCTCCCATTCCAGTGGGCTCTGGGCAGGCTCCCCCTGCCCTGGCACTGCTGCCTCTGCCCCGGGGGTCCCACTGGGCAGAGCCCCAGCACGGCTCCCCCCCAGCCCCACGATGTCCCCTCTGCACACAGTGGGGCTGGGGAGCCCCTCGGAGCCTCCGTGTGCCAGGGACAGGGATCTCTGCTTCCACCACCATGGAATGATGCTCTTCCAAGCCAGTTCTCCCTGCTGGAAGGAGGAAAGCACATCAAAGAGCCAGCCAGGGCCAGGCAGAAGATGAGTTTGACATTCCTGGGAGCTCTGGGCTCCTGGATGTGCACCGGTCCCTTCTCAGCCCTGGCATCCTTCTGCAGAGGGGTTTGGATTGATCCTCCCATGGATCTGTGCCCTGACTTGTGGCCAAGGGCTGCCTGCAGAGTCCTGGGCAGCTCCTGCTCCCTGACCCCATGGTGTCCCCCTCTCCAGTGGGTCTGTCACCAGGGGTCTGTCACAGAGCAGTCTCAGGTTCTCAGAAGGTGTTCCATGGGCTCCTTCTTTCCATTATGGGGGCTGTAGCCCAGGAAATGCAGCACTGCCACTCCTGGGATTTGGGCTGGGTTTCTAGGACCTTGGGAATGGGGTTTGTAAGACCTTGGGAATGGGGTTTGTAGGACCTTGGGAATGGGGTTTGTAGGACCTTGGGAATGGGGTTTGTAGGACCTTGGGAATGGGGTTTGCCAGTCCTGCTTTGCCTTAACTTACCAGGAGCTCCCTGAAGCTTAGTTTTATCCTTGATTTAATTGTAGCTGCACTTTTCCCCCTTCTTATAGCCAAGTGGCTCTGAATAATTTGTTTTACCTCTGCTTGTCTTTCATGTAACCAAAGTCTCATCTGAACATTAGGAACAAGCAGCTCATCTGTGCAGAGTGAAATATTTTATCTCTCCTGTACCTGTGCAGGATGGAAGAACAAGGACACAATGAGGGTTTGTTTAGGTCTTTGTTTCTTTCTTGATTTGGACTATTGGGAGGAGGAACAGGCACTGACCTGGCTTTGCCTGCCAGGAAACACCATTCCCATTTAACAGGACAGGAATGCTGGGCTCTCACATTCTCTCCTGGTTTATCTGGTAAGAAAGATATCCAGACTTAGCAAAGTGTTATTTATAATGTGATTTATTAGAGTTACCACTAGAAATAGGGTGATAATAGGATGGATAATGACATGAGGATGCCAAATTGTGACAGCATTGAAATGGTGCCGGAAACCTTTGCCTTTCCAGGTTCCAGTTTAAAAGATGCTGTTCTGCCAGGGAGCAGAGAGGGGGAGTCCTTCTCCTTCTCTTTGAGCCACCCGCAGGATCCTCCTCTCCTGAAGAGGGTTCTCCAGGCTGCCCAAATCCCAATTGCCACGAGGACTGCCTGAACTCACCTCTTTCCCATGCAGGGGGAGAAAGAGAGGCAAGGAATGGATCCTCAGGAGAACCCCTGGCAGAAAGACTGGAGGGAGAGGAGGGACTTAGAGCTGCTCTCACAGAACCATAAAGTCACAGGCTGGTTTGGGTGAGGGTGTTGGTTATATCTGCTGTGCAACACTTTTTCCCCTCCTCTGGATTGTTGGTCCTTCTGGGTGGAAAAATGAAGATCCAGGAATCTTCTGGGTATCCCAATGTGCTTCAGCATCAGTGGCTATCTTGGGAAGGGGGGATGTGATGCCCTCCCTTGCCAGAGGTGTTAATCACTATGCCATGAGGTGCCAGCTTTGCTTCTGGGGCACATCCAGGTGTCCTTAAGGGATGTGTCAGGATGCACAGCCCAACCCAAGGAATAAGGGATCCCTTCAGCAGGGATGGGAAGGGCTGGCTTCTTACAAGGCACTGGCAACTCAGCTCTGATCCAGAAACAGCCACCAGAAAGGGGGGTTTGGCTTGTAGGGAAGTGTTTTATTTCCTTTAATTAATTGGATCTGACCTGGATGGAGACCAAAGATTTGGCAGTCAGTGGTGAGCCCCAGTGTGATTGGAGCTGACAGCCCCAGCAGTGCTGCTGCAAATGCCAGCAACCCCCCGAGGGACCCAAAGCCCCCAACACATCTGACAGGAAACATCCATGCTCAGGGAATGGGGATTTAAATGAAACCTCAGGAGCAGTTCGTGCTCAGATCACCTCCTCTCCTGACCTTGCAATCGCTGGCAGTCCGGAAAATCCCTGCAGAGTAACAAACCTGCTCTAACAACCCCTTGCATTGGAATAAGCAGTGAGTTTTATCCCATATACATCCAGGACACAGCAATTAAAGCCTGTCGTGATGATTTCCCAGCCAGCTGAGTGCCTGTGCACACATCTCCAGATGCCTCCTGCCCTCCTTCCTTCAGGACACGCTGCCTCCCGCAGGGATCTGCTGAATGAAGGGGAAATTAGAGGCATATGTTCTTCCCTGGCACAGCTCAGCACCAGGCTGCCTTCCCAAGGAGCAACAGCTCCGGGGCTCGCCTTGCAGGGAGGATCTGCTTTATCATGGCATGGCAGCTGGCCCAGGGAATGGCAGCGCTGCTCCCTGTCTGGGAGACAGCTGGGATTTTATTCCAGAGCCGGATTTCTGCTCCTGTGCAACGGGGTGTTGAGATGAGGGGCTGGAGAGATGAGCCAGGCTGAAGCAGGGAGGTGGTTCCCCACTTCAGCAAGCACTCCGACACTGCTTCCCAAACCAAAGCTGGTCCCTCTGGGGTTTTGTTTTCCTGAAGGAACCCCCCATGCCTTTCTCCTTGCCCAGAGCTCAGTGGGCAGCTCAGCCTTCCCTGAGCCCTGCTCAGCACACTGACAGGAGGATGCAGTTAGTGATGGTCCATCAGCTCCTCTCCATGCCTGCATCCACCCTTGCCACCCACCCTGTGCACCCCAGCCTGTTTCCCCTGTTCTGCCTCTAAACCCCACACAGTTTATTTCCATCCTCTGGGCTCCCTTCTCTGTCCTATAAACGGAAAGGCTTAGGCAGACACTGCTGCACATTTCAAGCTGTGTGACCACGAGATTTACTCCAGCCACGCCAGTCAGCTGATCCAGCCCGGCACACTCAGGAAAGGAATCATTTTCCACTGATGTTCTTTGTGTGCCTGGGCACAGTGGGGGGGAAAAAAAAAGGGTGAATTTGTGTGTTTGGAATGAGTGATGAAAGAAAAGCACCCCAGGAGAGGGGGGCACATCTCTGCCACACCTGTATCCCCCTGCTGCACTCCTTTCAGGGGGAGTAGTGATGGCATGAGGGGCAATGGTTATAAACCAAAAGAGGGTGGATTTGGGTGAGATTTCAGGAAGGAATTCCTGGCTGGGAGGGTGGGCAGGCCCTGGCACAGGTTGGGCAGAGAAGCTGTGGCTGCCCCATCCTGGGAGTGTCCAAGGCCAGGCTGGATGGGGTTTGGAGCAAGCTGGGATGGTGGAAGGTGTTCCTGCCCATGGCAGGGGGTGGGACTGGATGGGGTTTAATGTCCCTTCCAACCCAAACCATCCTGTGATTCCATGGTGCTATGTTTAGACTAGAAATGTCTGGAGGCTGGAAGCATCTTCCACAGCATTGCCCACCACCTGCCTGCTCCCATGCAACAGTCCTACCCCTAACCCAGGGGCTGGAGGGGCTGAGGGTCCCTGTGGGTGACCACTTTGAATCACTCCTACGCCAGCCTGGCTCCTCCAAAAACATCCTTTCCCTCTTTCCTTCCCCCAGCCCCACAGTGCAAACACCACCAGCCCTTTGGGTGCGATGCTGGGACAAAAAGAATCCCAGAATCCCAAAAGCAAGCCAAAAAAACCCATGACCCCAAAGGAATGGGTGAGCCCTTCTCCCCCAGCCCCACAGCAGGATGGGAGCAATTGCCACTGGTTGCTTTTCCAGGCTTAGTCAGCACGTGGAGCCTGACTCATCCTGGCAGGAATTTCCATCTCATCCCATCCCTTCCAAGGGAGAGCTCCAGCCCCTCTCTCCGCCTGGAGACTTTTAGGCACCTCTCAGAAAGCAACAGGGAGGAGTCACCGTGTGCAGGACCAGCCCAGGAGCAGAGGGGTCACTAGTCCAGCTGGCAGCAGCTGTGTCTGAGAGGCCCTGAGGTCCCCATGCACTCCCAGCTGCCAAAATGTGTGCTCTGGAAAGGAGGGGAATTCTGAAATCCTGGGGAGAGCTGCCCCATCACAGGGTGGGAGCACTGGACAGCAAAAGAAATCAATCTCTCAGTTGCACCAGGGCATGGAACCTCTCCCAGAACCTGCTGGGCTCCTCCTTGAGCTCCTGAGGATTCCTCAGGTCCCTTCTTTGGGAGGCAGGGAAGATCCTGGCTGCCCTGAGCAGGACCTTCTGCTGCTCAGAGCCATCACCCAGGCTGGTCCACACTGTCCTAAAGTTGTCTCAAAGGCACTTTTGTTTTTTGAAGGTGCCTCTGGCCATGCCCACAGCCCATGTCAGCAGGTCCAACACTGATGCTGGTGGGACACAAGACCTTCACTGAGCTCCCCATGAAACAGCACAAAACCCAGCCCTGTGGGTTTACTGTGCTGACCTAAGTCTGGGTGGCCTCGGGGGCAGACCTTGATTTCTCGAGGTGCAGAACCTGAAAGGAGATCTTGGAAAGCTGGAAGTGGAAGGAGAGTCCAGATGAGAACCTCATTCTCAGAAAAATAACAGAGAAGCATAGAACCCACAAACTGGTTTGGGCTGCGAGGGACCTTAAAGCTCAGCTCATTGCAAGCCCCTACCATGGACAGGGACACCTCCCACCAGCCCAGGCTGCTCCAAGCCCTGTCCAGCCTGAGAGGTCACCAATGCACAGGGACACAGCAGCCACCTGCAGCAGGGTGGTCCTGTCTGAGCTGGAGCAGATGTTTGCAGTGGCTGGGATGTGTTTCATCAAATGCTCCTCTCACCAGGGACACCTTCCAGTCACAGCGAGCTGAGCTGTGTTGAAACCATGCAGAATTCCATGGCCTTCCATGGTTTCATCAGATGCTTCATTAAGGGCTCAGCAGGAATTTGGAAAAGTGGGTGCAGCCCTCAGTTGCACCAGGGCATGGAACCTCTCCCAGAGCCTGCTGGGCTCCTCCTTGAGCTCCTGAGGGTTCCCCAGGTCTTTGGGAGGCAGAAAGATCCTGGCTGTCCTGAACAGGACCTTCTGCTGCTCAGAGCCATCACCAGACTGGTCCACACTGTCCTGCAGTTGTCTCTGTCATATTTTTCTCTCCCCAGTGTTTCCTACCCCTTCCCTCCCCACACTCCCTACATATTTATGGGGAGTGATGTCTCATTCTTTATTTTCCTCCACTAAACAAATCATTTCTACCTGGCAGGAGGGTGGACCTGGTGGGGGCTTGGTCTCTTCTCCCAAGCAACCAGCTTTGAGCATGGCTTTTGGTGCTGTGGTGGAGCTGCACAGCATGATCCAGCTGTAACTCTGCTGGGGTACAGGATTCCTGCTCTGGGACGATCACCAACCACCCCCCTGGGCTGAATCTCTGGCTGATGGCTGGAATTTGAGGAAATCCTGTGAGTTTCTAATCTTAGGCTGCTTTTCCCTGGGGAGTTTATTCCTTTAAATAGAAAGGCTTAAATGGGATTGACTCCTCCAATCCTCCTGCTCTGGATGGACTGTAATCTTTAGTGGGCAGCACTGAGCCTGGGCTCTGCCCTGCACATCCTTTCTGCTGCTGCTGGGAGGGGACAACAAGGCTCAGCAGGGCTCCCTGGCTGCTTCTTTGTCCCCCCACCCAGTTCACTTCTGGAGCCAGTTTGAGACACACTCAGTGGGCAGTAGCTTTGTGAAAGCTGGTGAGCCTGGGCAGGAAGGGAGAAGCTTTAAATACCCCACGGTGGGGGGGGTCACTGTGAAGATGAGCACAACCCTTTACGAGACACTAGAGAATCCACATGGCGTGTCTATGCAGGGCTGGGGGTTGGACTGGATGGTCCCTGGGGGTCCCTCCCCACTCTGAATATTGTGTGATTCTGTGTCCCAGCCTCACTGGGGTTTCTCCTGGGCTGTTTGCAGCCCATGTGGGATGGGGAAGGAGGGTCAAGGGTGGGTCCTGCAGGAGAAGGAGGGTGACTGACCCATCTCTGCAGCTGCTCCGTGACCCCAGGACTTCCTGACCATCCCAATGTGATGGACATGAACAAGACACAGATTTGGCCATGGGGGGACCCAAGGTGGGGTGCCTGTCCCTGAGATGTGTCAGGGCTGGTCCTACAGGGAAAAAAGAGGTCCTTGAGGATGCAAAGACATCCCCATCATGGGATCTTTTGGGTGGAACACCTGGGGTGCGTCCTGAAGCCCATTTGTAGCCTGGAAGGGAACATCTTGCAACGTGCAATGGCACGAGGGAGTATCCTTTTTAGGATGGCCAGTTACCTGTCTGGATGACCCTTTAAGTCCTGGAGGGCAGATCCCGATCCACTCCCGTGCTGAGCAGCAGCTCCCAGACCACATCCCCTTATCTCTATCCATCCCTGCCCAGGAGAAGATCCGTGTGCTGTCCCAGCCTGCCCTGGCTTCCCCACCCTGCTGATGTGTCTGCAATCCCTTCTGACGTGTCCTCGAGACCCAGGGGAGGACAAGGGGAGCATCTTCCTCCTCCCACCACCCTGTCTTGGAGTCTTGGAGCGCGTGGGAAGTCCAACCCTTCTGGGAGATTGTGATGAGTCAGTGTTTGCATGTCCTGAGTCACTCCAGGGAGTTGCCAGAGAGGAGAGGGGGGATGCCCAGACTCATCCAGAGGGTGTAAATGTCCCGGGAAGATCCACCTGAAAGAAAATTCCCACTGAGCTGACAAGTCACCACCTCGCAGGGTTGCTTCTAGCAGGGCCACCACCATGGACCAGAAGTGACATTCCATGAGGAGAAGTTATTGCCTGGCCTTGTCTCCATCTGGATCCTTTCAGATGGCCAACAGCTGATCATGTGGGAGAGGTGCCCCATCCCTAATCCATGGCTATCCTTGGAAACCTGGCCTGGGATAAGCCAAGGAGTGTCTCTTGGTAGCTCCATCACGGCAGGTCTGGGGAACCAAGGCATCCACCATGTCAGGGAGGCCATGCAGGAATGACTGGCAATTGCACAAAGCAGGGCTTTAGGGATGTCTTTTGAGCACAATTAATCCCCATTCCTCCCAGTGATGCAGTTTGCATCACCATTTTGTTGTTTTTGGGGTTTTTTAGCTAAAATGCTCCTGAGCACATGTGGTGGTTTCAGGCATGGATTAGCTCAGGAGTTCATCCTGAGGCTCAAAGCAGGTTGAAAAGGGGACAGTGGCAGCACAGGCATGTCCTCTGTGCCAGACACCCTGGTGACACCCCCACAGACACTGCAGTATCATCCACCCCTTGAGGAACAGCCCAGAGCAACCCAGAAGATGCTTCATCCTGCCCTTAGATCTTCACCTCCATTTCCAGCTTGAATGGGATAAATTTTCAGGTCAGGAAGAGCTGAAAGAACCACCCCAGGACTTTTTGGTCTCAGGGACCTGCCTTTAACATGAAATGAATTTTCTGTGCTTGCTCAGAGCAGAGGCCAAGCAGGGAGGGAGGCCAGAAAACAGGGGGTCATGTCAGAGTTCTTTTTTTCCTTCTCTTAGCTCTGAAATAAAAAATACATCTCAAGCTTGTTTTGGGATTAACACGAAAAAAAAATCATCTTGATGGGAACCATCTGTGGCTGGGAGATCTGGCTGCTCTTTGCCTTCCACCCAGCACACACGCTGGTGTTCAGGGTGTGTTCCTCTCCCAAATATTATTCCTCTCACCCCTACGCTGTGGGAGGAATCCCAGCTATCCAGGGAGGTTTTTCTCTCTGGATGGGCTCAGCATCTGAAAGCAGCAGCAGCAGCTCCTGACACCTCTGTAAGATAATATTTGCTTTCCTCCTTGCAGCTCCAGGGTCCAGCACAGCTTGGGGTGGCTGCTGGTCCCAGGAACACAAATTCTGGAAGCATCCCTGTCGTAACCTTTCCACCCCAGACATTACCTCAGGGGCAAAGCAAATATCTCTGGCGTGTCCTGCAAACCAGGAGGGTGAAATCCAGCCCAAGGAGGGGAGATTCCCTTGCTCCACATCTGCTGGAAATGGGGGGATTTGCACCGTGGCATAGAGGAATGTGGGGATTTCTGGGGTGGCTGCTGACCCCCCTTGGGGTGTGGGGTGTCTGCCAGGGACATGCAACCACTTCTGGGCTGGAGGATTGGCAGCAAGAGGATGGAGAGGTGTGTTCACAGCATCAGAAACCCCAGGCTGATTCAGGGCAGGGAAAACCTCCGAGGCCAGGAAGAGGAGAGGGAACTGGAGACGAAGCCAACAGGAGCCAGGGCAGCTCTGGTCCCAGGAGCAAAGGAGGAAAGGCTGACCATTTCTCTGCTCTCACCAGGACTCCAGAGGGTGAGGAGGCTGCTGGCTGAGCTGTCTCCTCCTGGGACTGGCTCTTGGCAGGTGGAGCAGGAAGCTGGAAGCGAGACGGGACCAACAGGTTCTCTGCTGTCTCTCGGATGGCAGCACATTCCTGACCTGGCATCCACCCTCTGCCGAGCTGAAATGGCCCAAAATGAACACTCTGGGGGGGTTTTCCCAAACCTGGCTTGAAGAGGGATTTTTGTGTGGACCTTACTAGCCACGACATCTTCAGAATGAGGCCAGACCTGGCTTGGGGACATGGTTTGGGCTCATTGTGATGGCAGGACACGTAGGTCTCGCTTCCCCTGCCCTCCTGTGGTCCCTGAACGTGGGGACCCCCGGGTTATTTTAACCTGCCAGGACTGAGTTGACTCTCCCCTCCTCCAGGGAGCCCAGCACAAGCTGCTTGGAGAAGATGCTGCTGCCTCCTTCCCACTGGGGCTGGCACGAAGTGTCCCAGTGTCACAGCCACCCATGGATTGGGAAGTCCAGGGGATGAAGGCAAAACTTCTTCCACCTCTGAGGCCATTAAAATCCATCCCAACACTGCTGTCCCTGCAGCCAGGGGCACAGCCCATGTTCCCAGCCCAGCAATATGGGATGCTCTGTCTCTGCTTTGCCCAGCCCTGCTCTCACCATGACCTGGAATGGTCCTTGTTCTCCTTGGCCAGGCAGATCTTGAGCTGCTCCAGCAAAGGATGGGCAGCACAGGCAGCTCTGCCCTTTGACTCATCCACTTAAGAGGTGGACTCGATGATCCTTGTGGGTCCCTTCCAACTCAGGATATTCCATGAAGCTGTGAGTCTATGGCTCACCCAAATTCTGGCCAGCACAGGACGTGTTCTGCAAGGAGGACATATCTTTCCAAGATCTTAAATCCCTCATGGGCTGAGTATGCCCCCCAAATGCCCTTCTGACTTTGGTTTGTGCCCAGTTCCCAGTGCTTGGACAGCCTGATGCTGTATTTCATCCAGCAAAAAGCAATTTACAGATGAAATTTATATAAACTGCTGGAACAGCATCATGACAAATGATTCTGTTGTGACAGGAAGAAAACCTTTTGCTGCTTTATTAGCAAGAGGGGGAATGGATTCATATGATGTTTTTCAGCCAGTGAGGGTTTGAACTGAAAACTCTGGGATGGGCATGATCAGCAAATTGGTGTCCCCCTTTGCCCCTGGAATAACAGAGGCTTTGTTCAGGGACACGGCTCAGGTCTGGGGCAGAGCAGCTTGCAGGAGATTTTATTTCAGCTGCCTGCAAAGAATCTCTGGGAGGAATGTGGCAGGTTCCTCTGGGGCTGGAGAAATGCAGAGATATCACCTGGAGGTGTTTAATATTAACTGGTGCAGGGCAGGGCTGTGAAAGGTTGGACTGTGTGTGGCCTGCCTGTGTTTAGGTGCAAACACCACCCCCAGAGCCACGTTAGCGTGGCTGGAGCAGGTGAAAGTCCTCCTGGAGGCAGCTGGATCAATGATGGGTTTTGTCAATAAAGATCATCCCATGCTGGCCCCAGGAATGTGATCCATGAGCCCAGAGCTTCCCGTGCACAGGGACGGAACAAAGGCTTCATCCAAAAGCCTCTGATGAATGTTTTAGTGGCGGGGAAAGGGTGGGCAGGGAGCAAAAGGAAACAAAGCAGCCCTGTTTGCATGGGGGAATGCTGGGCTTTGCTTTCTGGGATGGACAGGATGGGAGCTCCTCCAGCAAAACCCCATTGGCAAGGTGTGGTCTTCATGCTCATCCTCCCCACCTCTTCTGGCCAGGTGGTATCAGAAGCATTTTTGGTAAAGATCCTTCTCACAAGAGCAGGGAAATCTTGCATCGTGTTTCAAAATGTATTTCTTTCCCTGCTGTTTCACCCTCACTCGTGTATTAAGTGGATCTTCTCTAGGATCTAGCAAAGGCTGTTAAACACAGTAATTTTGACTTGTTATTTCAGAAATGGCTTTACCTACCAGCCCTGAAGTTCTCCCGATATAATCAGAGTAATAGAAGCACTAAGGTTGGAAAAGACCTCCAAGATCAAGCCCAACCTTCGCCCAAGTCCCACCATTCTTACTAAACCATGCTGTGAAAGTGCCACACCAGCTCATTTTTGGAACACCTCTGGGCTGGTGCCTCCCCTGCATCCCTGGGCAGCCTGTTCCAATGATGAATCCTCCTTTCAGTGAAGAAATTTTCCTAATATCCAACATGGACCTCCCCTGGTGCAGCTTGAGGACATTTCCCCTTGTCCTGTCTAACCACAGTCTGGCAATGGGTGGAGAGATGTTCCCACCTACAGCTAAAAGCACCTTTTGAGAAAGGATTTCAGGCCTGAAATTATCTCACTTGCTACAAATTATATATCCAGGGCTGGATTTTCCTGCCTTGAACTGCCTTCATTCAGGGAATCGTCACACAGTGAGGAGGATGCTGGTTTAATGGCTTTGAAAAAGGCAGGAGAAGAATTCTTGGTGGTGTTTAGACAGTCCCTTCCAGGTCTGAAGAAGTATGATCTTAATTCCTCTCTGTTTTACTGCTGCACTAATGGGATGTCTCCAGCACTCAAGGACCTTTGGTTGTGAAAGCTGATGTGTGAAGCAACACGGGATTTTTTTTACTGTGCCTATGTTTTTTCTCCACAGACTTGTATTTATCCCAAGGTCTCTCCTGAGAGCAGGAGCTGGAGGTCATGGATGGCTTCCTTACTTCCAGCTGTGTATTTAACAGGGGGAAAATGCCAGCAAATGAAAGGTCACAGGCTTTGGGTCCAGGAGTGACACTTGTCACCACCTGTGCTGTGGGTGCCCTTGGTGGCACTGGCTGTCCATGCCCCCTGCACCACTTCCCACCTCACCTCCATCCAGAGGGCTCTGGAAGGACTCACCAGCCCCATGTTTGTCCAGCCAAGCTCTCTGAAGGGCTGTGGGGCCAGTCCAGGAGCTGTTTGCATAAGCCACTGATACAGGGCACCATCCCTGAGAGGGACAGGAGGGCACAGGGTGCTCTTCATCCTGAGAAACCCTGAGAGAGAGGGACATTCCTCACCCTGACCACAAAAACTCCTGGCTCCTCCAGAACTTCCCATCTTTTGACAGCCAGCCTCTGGCCTTCTGTCAGATATGAAAGGAGAGGAAATACCTCGTGTGACAGAGCTGACAACACACCTCAGTCACACTGTGCTGTTATTGATGCAAACCAGCCTGTATGTCAGCACCGAGGAGCACGTCACTTGCAATAAACACATCAAGTGGGGAGACCTCTGCTTCTCTTTAGCACTTTGCCCAAATCATTTCTCCTCAAAGTTTAAAAAAAACCCGTTCATTTACCTTCTCAAGTGCCTTTGCTGTGACTTCCAGCCACTCAGGCTGTGTGGAGATGTGCTCAGGGCTAATTCTGTACAGATGACACGCCACTAAGTGTTTTACTCTGAAGGAGTGCTGGCTGTTAATTCTCTCTTCCAGACTGTGCCAGGACAAAATGAGGCTTTTTATTTATTAATTTATTTGCATATTTATTTGCATATTTATTTATTTATTTATTATTTTTATGACTGTTTGGACCATCACATTTTCTCCCCCACGCTGCAAGGCTTTAATGCAGCAATCAGGGAATACCGAGGGGGGGCTGGGACCTGATTTCCCTGCCCCAATAATCCATGGCAGTGATTTTCTTCCTGTTTACCTACATTCATCTCCTGAAAGGCTTGTGGGCTTGCTGGTCAAACTACCAAAGACAAGGCAAACACAGGGATTGTGCAAACAGGCAGCGTGTTTCCTGCCTTGGTGGTGCCTTTGGTTCCAGTTGCTGGGTAACACCAAACATCCACATCCTCACCCTCAGACATCTCTTCAGGGCTCCCAAACTCACCCTGCTCCCGCTGCAGAGATGGAGACCTTGCATGGGCTTGTGGGGGCAGACTGAGGAGGAAAAAAAGGGTGAGAGAGAGGTTGAAATACAGAGGATGTAACAGCAAAATAGCTCCGTGAGTTGTCCCTGTAAATGCTATTATGGTACAATAATTGTGCCTAAGGGGACACTTACAATCAACACCCTCCTTACACTTACTAGAGGCACAAAGACCTTGGAGAAGGAATTAGGAAAAAGGATCTTAATGAAAACATTTGCAGCACAAACACAGGAAGGCCCTGCTCTCCCTCTGTTTGCCCTGCATTCCCGAGGGTTGGAAGGGCAGAACAATGGGGTGTCCCTGTCTGGGCTTCCTTCCCCTTCCCAGGGCTGGTGGGATCCTATGGGGCAGTCACAGTGGGGATTTACCTCTGCTGGCTTTATTGCCATGCACAGACACACAGACAGCAGCCAAAATGCTCTGACAGCTCTGCAAAGGCTCCAGGGACACCTGAGAGCCCCTTGCAGTGCCTAAAGGGGCTCCAGGAGAGCTGGAGAGGGACTGGGGACAA
>JAWWEE010000001.1:1333102-1365632 GCA_035221455.1 Xenops minutus
TGGAGGGACAGGACACAGGGAATGGCTTCCCACTGCCAGAGGGCAGGGATGGATGGGATATTGGGAAGGAATTCCTGTCTGGGAGGGTGGGCAGAGACTGGAATGGATTTCCCAGAGAAGCTGTGGCTGCCCCTGGATCCCTGGAAGTGTCCAAGGCCAGGTTGGAGCAGCCTGAGCTAGTGGGAGGTGTCCCTGCCCATGGCAGTGGTGGCACTTGGTGGGATTTAAGGTCCCTTCCAGCCCAAAACATTCTGGAATTTAATGATTCTCTATAAGGTAGGAACAAGTTATCCTGTGATACCAGAAAAGAGCCATGTCTGGACCATCAGGAGGGCTCAGGTAAGTCTTTGCTCCAGCAAAGACTTCTCACCTGTGAGCCTGGGGGGAGGAAAAGGGACTTTACCTATAGAGGGGATGAAATTGCACTTTCCCTTGGAGGAGGGTGATGCTGTGTGTGAGGATTGTCTGCCCCTTCCCTCTGTTCCCACTGTCAGAGGAAGCTGCAGCACCTCCTTCGCTGTCCATCCCCCCCAAAATGCCACAGCAGAGTCTCCTCTGAGCCTTTCACGTGGTGCCCTTTTGCATCCCCAGATCTTCAGTCTTGGGTTTCCCTGCCAGAAAACAAATCTGGCCCTTCTGGATGAATTTTCCCCTTCCACAAGCACATAATGAAAGGCTTTCAGGATGTGGTGTGAAATCTGCCTCTGCCTAAAACTCACACCCTGGTTTAAAGCTGAGCTGGGTCCTAAAGGAGCAGCTTAAAAAGGGATCATGCCCTGGGAGTCCAAAGGGTTTCAGGGAGGGTTTTGTATGTGCATCACTTGGAACTGACTGTCACTAGGGATCCATGTGAGCAATGAGCACAGCAGAAATCCCACCCGTGCCAAAGGGAGATATTTCAAACAGCTTTGAGCATTCAAGGCCCTAAGCAAGGGATAAGGAACTTTTAAATCTGAAACCAACTTTTCCCCATCCAAAACTGCATCTCTTTTCCTAGTAGCTGTCTGAAAATTCGTGTTAAAATCCCTTCCACTGGCTGCTTTGTGCCTTTTTCTTGACGTTGCACAGCCTTCAGCAGCCAAAGTGCTGCTGGCAGGGGGGAAAGAAGGTCCTTCTGCTCCTCATTCCTCTTGGAGGTGGCTTGGAAACGAAACCTTCCCCAGCCCTGCCTCGCAGTGGGAGCCTGTGTCGGGTTCCACTGGCCAAGGCACAGAACTATTCTGAAAATGTGCAAACTCGGAGCCTTTTTGGAGGCTTTTGCTCAGCAAAAAGGATGTGGAGAGCAAGCTCCTGGCTGACACTGGGAGCAGCTGCACTGCAACCTCAGGAGTTCGAAGAACACTTTCAGTGCCAGGAGAAAATGGTTTTTTCCCTTGATCTTACAAATGGCTGAAGCCTTTCTGCTGAAACTAAAAGGAGACAAGCACAAAGCACCAAACCAGCGATGTTTAATCTGGGAAAGTCACAAAGACCCGTGGCCATGACTTTGCCTCTTGAAACACCTGCAGTCTGCCCCCTGCCCCCTGCCCAGCCACCCTCCAGCCTGCAGAACACACATCCTAAAGCTCTTGCCACGGACCAGACAACAAGGCAGCAAATAAAATGCTCTCCTAGGATATATTTTCATCAGGATTTAAGATAATCACAGCTCTGAGAGGCTTGTGATTCTGAAATGCCTGCTGTCAGCAGAACTGGATGGAGAAGCACTTGGCAAAGAGCTGCCAGCATCCTCTGCTGTGCCCAGGGCTCATCACCTTGGACCAGCCCCTGTATCCTGATTTTTCAGCTCCAGCCTTTTCCTGAAGGCAAGGTTTCCCTGCTGGTGGGGGTAGCAGCTTATTTTACCTCTCTCAGGAAAAGAGAGACAGTTGCCAGGGACCTCTTGGCTTAGGCTCTCTCTGTAAAGAGGAGCTTGGCATCTGTCTCACACTTGCTTGTTATTTTGACAGCACATCCCCTCCTCTTGCACTGCTTGAACTGTGTGCTCCTTCAGGGCTGGGCCAAAAATGTGGGAAATGATCAATTTTCAGAAAAAAACCCCCCTGAATCTGTTGCTCTCAGCTAAATGGTTTGTCACCTTGCATTAAGAAGGGCAAAAAGTTCCCAGGCAGGACACAGTTCAGTTTTGCCCCCAGTGCTGGGCAGGTCTGGGCATCCTTCTCACCCCGAGTAACCCGTGGTGGTGCAACAGGAAGAAAGCAAGCCCTGAGTATGGAGCAGATCCAACAAAACACTCATCCTCCCCCTTTCCCCAGGGCTGCAACTCGAGGACCCCACAGCAGGGTGGCTTTGGTGTGCAGATCAGATCCAGGGTGCACCTCCACACTTGGGAGCTCAGGATCTCAAGTGGGACCAAGTGCAGGTGAGGAGAGTGAATTGGAAAAGAAATGAAGGGTGATTTGGAAAGGGCAGGAGAAATCAGGAGGCTGCAAAGCCTAAACCTGTACCTGACCCTTTTTATCCCCCTCCATCCACCCCCCGTGGGAACAAAACACCCCTCCTACCCCTTCCCTCTTTGAGACATCACTGCCTTGGCTATAAATCCCCCAGAAATAGAACTAGGAATGATGTGACCATTCTGCTCCCTGCTGCCAAGCAGGGATTTACTGGGGCCCAGTTAAGAGCAGCCCAGGGGCCGTATATTTGCTCCAACTTGTGGAAGTTTTCCAGGTTAGGCTTTATTTTCATTACCCTCTGAATGTGTGTGTGGATGTACGTGTTGCTCCCCAGGATGGACAACATCCATATATCCCAGTTCAGGGGAGGAAGAGGGATGATGCAGGGGAGGTTCAGGGGAGGTGATGTGTGATGAAGATGTGACGAACTGCCAGAGGGTAGGGATAGATGGGATATTGGGAAGGAATTGCTGGCTGGGAGGGTGGGGAGGCCCTGGCACAGGTTGGGCAGAGAAGCTGTGGATGCCCCTGGATCCCTGGGAGTGTCCAAGGTTGGACAGGGCTTGTGGAAGGCGCCCCTGCCCATTCCTGGCTGCTCGCTGCCCTTTTGGGGCTCAGCATTCCCAACCCCCATGGCACAGTTTTCCCAGTTCCAAACACCCCACGGCTTTCCCAGCCTTTCCGGGGCTCCCACCACCGAGCTCTGGGACAGCCCAGAGCTTCAGGGAGAGGGGGAAAAGGGGGGATGCTCTTCCCCTGACCGGGGTGCCCGCAGCCTCCCCCTTTCTCCCCCAAAACGCGCACCGGGCGCTCCGCTCGCAGCGCGGCGCATCCCCAAAGGATGATGCGCAGGGACACCCCAAAGAGGGATGAGCGCTTGGCTACAGTAGCCTTGTCCTTCCTCCTCCTCTTTTCCTCCTCCTCCTCCTCCTTCTCCTGCTGCTGCTGCTGCTGTCGGGGCGGAGCCGCCCGTGCAGCGCCCGCCCGGCTCGGGGAGCGGAGCGGAGCCGGCTGCGGGGACGGGGACGCGGCGGTGCCACCTCCGTCCCTCTGTCCCTCTGTCCGTCCCTCCGTCCGTCTGTCCGCCCTGTGCCGGGGCAGGGGCTCCCCCTCCCCCGGGGCTCGGCGAGCTGGAGGATTCCCCAGCGGCAGCAGGTACAGGGTGGCACTGGGAGCGCTGGGAGCACATACTGGGGATACTGGGGTGATGGTGGTGGGGGGCGTGCGCCGTGACCGCGGGCTGGGGGGATGATGCTGAGCCGGGGGGGGGGATGCTGGGGGTGTGATAGATATGCCGGGTTTCGCCCCCAAAAGCTGCTGCGGTGTCCAAAAAGGGGATTCTTTGCCCCCAAAGGTGGTTTTTTCCCCATTCCCGAAAGGTGTTTCTTTGCCCCCAAAAGGTGTTTGTTTTTTTCCCCATTCCCGAAAGCTGTTTCTTTGCCCCCAAAAGGTGTTTGGGTTGGGTTTTTTTTTCCCATTCCCAAAAGCTGTTTCTTTGCCCCCCCTGTGCCCCCCACACGCTGTGTGCCCCCCATGGGTGGCTCACCTGGCCAGGAGCATCCCAGGTAAAGTTGGGATGTCACGGGGGGCTGCCACGTGGTGGGCAACACGGGTGGGCACCCACTTGGTGAGAGGCCCTGGGGTGCCCCTCTGGCCTCTGAGACCCCCCCAGCTGTCAGGGTGTGGATCTCCCCTGCTTCTCTCCTTCGGGCCCTACTTGTTTTCCAGGGAACGCTTCATTTTGGTACAAACCCAGGGCATCTGCAGCATCCCACAGTGCCAGCGCTTCACGCCGGGCTTGTCCGGAGCTGTAAAACCCTGAGGCAGCAAAATCTCAAGTGGGATTTATCCTTGCTTGCCCAGCTGGAGGGGCACCCAGTGCCAATCCAGCACCCACAGTGTCCCAGCACCCTGTGAGGATGCTCAGGGATGTGCTGGATGGCTCTTGGGGACACTCCCCTCGCAGCCAAGCTGCTGGTGAAGACCCCACATTTTTAAGCAGCACTGAGCAGAGAGGGTGAACGTAGAGGGTGTTATTTAGTCTTGCTGCCTGGCAAAGAGATTGTTTGGAAAAAGGAGTAATTCAGGAAAAACGAGGGGAAAGGAGCGCCTCGTTGCTGTTTTATTGAAGCTCTCACCCACGTCCTGTACGGTCACCGCCCCAGAAAACTGGGCATTGAGGAGTTGCAGTCCACATTTTCCTCTGGAAAAGGTCTGCTGTAGCAATTCCTGGGGTGGAAGCTGTGAAATTTCACCCCTGGCGAGATGGAAATGGGGATTCCTGAGCCAGAAAAAACGTGGCTGTGGCAAACTCTGCGTGCTGTGAGGCTTTAGGGGTGGGTCTGTCCAGCCACTGTTGTTATGTGTAATCGTGTTGGCTTAAGGGTTATTTTGGGGCTGGAAAGGGATTACGGAGTGCTGATAGAACAGTCCCGACCGTGCTGCATGGGAAATGATAAAGAATGGAGTTATGGTTCCCTTTGCTGGCTCCTTGTCCCGCTGTGAAGGAAAAGGAGTGTTGCTCAGGAAGCCTGCACGGATTTTTCTCCATTAGAAAGTTACTCCGTGCGTGGAGAACGTTCAATCCGACCACGCCGTTCCCATGCTGGATTCTCCTCAGGATGCTCCAGGCTGCCAGGAAATTTAGATTGCTGCTTATTAGCGAGCACAACTTAGCCCAGTGCTGCTTCTGAAAGGGCTTTTTTTGGGGTTTGGATCGCGCAGGAGAACTCCCTTCTCTCCTCCCTAAGAGCTGCCAGCCTGCACTTGGCAGGTGTGGCTGGGGAAAAGCGGAGGGAAATGGATTTCCTGCCTCGCATCTTGTCTGGCAGGTCTGTGCTCCCCACTCATCAGATTGCTATGGAAAGTGGTCCATTAATTCATTATACAGCCTTTACCCACCTGAGCAGTGATGCATCCTGAATGCCTAAAAACCTGCTGTTGGAACACGTTCCCCTCTGCCAAGCCTTGAAGCATCTTCGCAGCGACACCCCCAGCAACGTGGAGCTGCAGAATATTCCTCTGTCATTTAGAAGGTGCTTCTTCAGTGGCAAATTTAAAGCTCTGCTTTGATGGCAGAGTTAATTTTAGAGTGGGTGTCTCTGGCAAGCTGTACTTCTTGTATTAAATAAGCACGTTCTGCATGTTCTGCCCTCCCTGTGATGAGTTCTGCACTTTATGGCGAGGCACGACTGCTGTTTGGCTTGTGTGTTGACAAAGAAAATGAGTCCTGGGCGGATCAATCTGTTTGGTGTCTGGCTGTACATTCAGAAACTGCTGGCTCAGAATTAATGATAAAAGGTTTGGGTTTTGCAAGGCAACAAATTGCTTTTATGAAGGTGGGAGATCATAAAGAGGCACTGAACCAGCTGCAGGAGCCAGGGACTATTTCTTGTCCTCTGCTCCATGAATGATATGTCCACGTGTATTTGATCTTGAAATTGCCATGGTGTTCCACGCTGCCCAATGCCAAAAGATTTAGGGGGCTGTGGTGGGTTTTTTAGCTTTTTTAAACTGTGTGGCTTGGAATAACTCGCAGTTGCAAGGGGTGTTGTAGGTTGGGGTGCAGTCCCAGGTGGCTCCTTCAGCCTGGTCTTTGTCATAGGCACTTTGATGCTCACAGGTGGTGGAAGTTGGCTCTGTGTGCCCTTTAGCAGACACACCTGGGGGCAATATTGTCCTTTAGCTGTCTCTGTGAGCATTCTCGAGGCTGATGATAAAAGGAAACAACTGCACCTTTGAAATACTCTGGGTGTTCCAGGCTTGAGCCACCCTGTGAAGGTGTGGCTGTCGCTGTTGGCCTTGGACATGGTTGTTCTCCTCCTGGAGCAGCTTTCCTGCAAATGTGGAGTGTAGGAATGTTTTTCCCGAGTCTTTGATGCTGGTTGGAAAGTCCTCTGTCTTGAGGTGATGCTGCCCTAGAGGTTGTGCCCCTGTCCAAAGCCCTGCAATGAGAGCTTTGCTCTTTGGTGCTGAAATTCATGGATTTACAGAACTGGTTTGGCTTTGAAAGGACCTTAAAACTCATCCAGTTCCAAGCCCTTGCCATGGGCAAGGACATCTCCCACTAGACCCGGTTGCTCCAAGCCCATTGATGGAGAGATGGGATCCACCTGGCAGCCAATTTACCAGGGCCAGCCATACAACGGCTTTGTTAATTGGCAGCAGCTGCTAATTAAGCTTCAAGGAGCTTAAATAAGGGTAGTTCTGCCTGGTGGTAAAGTAGGCAGTGCTGGTGGTTCTAGGAGGTTGTGGCTGGTTCGGGTTCTACTGGTGCTGACTGGAGCTGCTGTGGGGTCTCAGCTCCTCTTCATTTTGGGGTGTTGGCACAGGGCTGTTCCCCAAAATCCTTGGGCTGGGCTGGGCAGCTGAGCAGTTCTTGCTGCTCAGGAGAGGGCAGTGTCACACCAAGAGCTGATTCCTTGTCCATGCTGGGAAACACATAGAGGTGCCAACCTTCTTTCCCCTGGCTGAGGGTCCAGGGGGTCTCATGGGGACACCACATCCCTCTGCCCCCTTCCCCAAACCACCCATTCCCCCTCCAGCTCTGCTCCTGGTGTTCAATATACCTTTGCAGGAATGCTCTAAGCGTGGTGCTGGGAAAAGGGATTTAAGAGGCTGTTTATAGCAGTAGCTTTTGCCTGCCAGCCCCTCTATAAACAGTGATTAGATGCAGCTACTTTAATGCGTGGCTTGACTTTCAAAAACAAAATATATATATTAAAAAATAGCTGCACGTTGGTGTTTGGTTTTGCTTGTGTTTCCCTCTGGAGTGAACCAGTGTGCTCTCCCCACTTCCTCCAGAAACCCCCATGGACACTGGCAGCAGGGCTGGGTGTTTGGTGAAATAGCCTGTCATTGCTCAACAGCCTGACAAAGAGGAAAAAAAAAAAGCCTGCCTTTTTTTTTTTGTTTTATATGCAATTAAATATTTGTAGAAGATTCCTGCCAGGGAGTGGTTTCAAGGTACAGAGTGTTCCCCTGAAGGGTGTTCAAACAAGGACCTTTTTGGGTGGCAATTGGGAAGTTTCACACGTGGAATCCATTCCAGGTTGTGATTGAGCTCTGTCTTTTTTGCTCTCCCGGTCTTTGGGTAGGATTAGTTTTATGAAAAGTGTTTCTTTTTGTGGCTATTATTTTTTTTCCACTGCTTTTGTGTTGTATATGTGTGTGGCTCTTGATCCAGGTACTGCTGAATTGGCTGGGTTGGTTTTGGTTTTTTCCCCTGTTGGATGAAGGGTGGGTTGGGAATAGGAGAGCAGCACTTTTGCTGGGGTGATTCCCAAATTTGGGAAGCAGCTCCCTGCCTGGGCTCCCCTGTCCCAGCAGCCCTGCTGGTGGCTCATCTTTTCCTTGGAAATAGCTTGTACTGCTTTTCATGTAACTCCTTAGTCATGACAAATTGAAGCCTCCTGCCCTTTTTATCCACTGTGTCCTCTGTGCTGGAGCCAGGCTTTCTGGGAGCTGCTTGGGATCCAGGAGCACTTGGAGGTGATGGACTGGAAGCTTATTCTCCCCTTGTCTGGGACTGCTCCAAAGGATCTGTTTCAATGTGTAAAGCAGCTTTTTATCCTCCACGTTTTCCCCTTTGGATCAGGCTTGCCTTTAATTTTTATTTATTTATTTATTTAGAATCTGCTCCTTTTCAAACTCTGCTGGAACTTGTAAAAATCTCTTTATAACTATCTGCCTGCTGTGTTTTGCTTCCCTTTCCTCCTCCTCGCTGAGGTGGAACGAAACTTCTCCCTCCCCCAGCCTGAGAGTTGGGTGCTCAGAGCAGAAATATTCGGGTCCTTTGCTGCTTTGAGTTTCGGGCTCACACTTGCACAGGTTGCTCAGGGAAAGTGTTTTGCATCTGCCTGAAATAGCACAAGGTGCAGAACCCGCAGTTTCCTTTAGTGGAGGTATTTTTGGGTGTAGCCTTTGAAAAGAAGTGATGGACTGGTTTGCCCTTCAGTGCCCAAGTGTTCTGAGCCACGCTAATAGGTTATATTTTGGGCCACTTATTGATGCAGCTCTGGAGCTGACAGTCACCAAAGCATAAATCAAAGCTGAAATCAAGTCAGTGCTCTGGTTGCCTGCTGCAATTGCAGCAAAACAGGTAAAATGCTTTCAATTTTCAGGCTTGGAGGTGGCCCCAGCCATTGGGAGTTGGTGCCTGAAGGTTGTGGGGTGATGCTCAGGGTGTCCCACGAGATCCTTGGGAAGGGGGTGGAATGCTGAGCAGGGCACAGAGGGGCTTGGAGAGGATTTGGGGCTCCTGTTTGGGGCTGGTTGTCCTGCTGCATTGCCCAGGACCTTGCCAGGAGGGCAGGAACCTGGGCTGGCCCTTGTGTGTGACCCCATCTCAACCCTGTATGCTGAATGCAGAACTCTTGTCTGAGAAAAACCTTGGAGAACAGGGATAAAACTGAGATGTATTCCAGGTCATGCCTTGATGTACCCACTGCTTGCCAGGCCAGGCTACCTGGAGGTCCTGCTAGTGACTAAACCTGCTCTATGGGATGGAGAGACAGGGCTTGTTTACAGGGATTTACTGCAGTGGTGAGGTCACTCTGATATTTGGTGTGTGGGTTTTTTCTGGATTTGCTTTTATATTTTTGCCAAGAGGTAATGAATGCTTTCCTTGGGATTAAAATATTTCCTGTATGTCTCAGCTGTTGATGGAGGAAGGAGTCATCTGGCCCTTTGACCTCTCTTGGAGACAAAAAGGGCTTTTTTTGGAGAAGGTGAGAAGTGTGTGTTTCAAACCAGTGTGTGAGCAGCCTGGTGTAGTGGAAGGTGTCCCTGCCCACGGCAGGGAGGGTGGAATGAGGTGAATTTTAAGGTCACTTCCAAGCTAAACCTTCCTGCCTGAAGAAGTTCCTCCAAGCTGCCAGGCAGGTGATGTTTTCTAGGCAGTTGCCTGAGTCAGCAGTGATTATGTTTGCAGGTATTGTGGGAATTTCGGTGTCAATCCACCTCCTAATTATTCAGGAGTCTTGTCAGTGAGCCTTTAAACTCCTAATCAAGCCTCCTGCAGTTGGAGACCCAGCACAGAGCCCTGAGCTGGCTGTCCAGGTGTGATTTGCTCCGTTTCTCTCAAGCTTTTTGGGTTGTGAATTCTCCATCTGTGATTGTGGGAGCCTGCAGGTCTGCACTGTAATAGTGCCTGAACAGTCCCTGGAATCCGTGCCTGGCTCTGGGGTTGTTGGGAGCCCTGGAATTCATCAAGCCAAGGGGTGAGGTGAGTCCTATGGCTTCTCAAACCGTCTATTTTTAGATGTGTTCATGTGCAAATGATGTTGCTCATCAAGGACTGCTCTGCACTTGGGACATTGAGCTTGTAACCCCTGTTTTCCATAAATATCTGTATTTTTGGCAGGCATTTTGCTGTTCCTGTCTCATTTTGAGCTGGGCTCTGAAAGCTCCCAACCCACTTGCTGGGTTGCATTTGATACCCTGATACCCCCAGTGGTGGGAGGGCTCTTATTTTACGGGTGATTTATCCCCTTTTGGGGCTTTGGTGTTAGTTATGTGCTCTGACATCCCGTGAGCTCCTCCTCTGCTCCTGCCTCCACCTTTGAGGCAGGATCTGTGTTAAACTCCTATTTAGCTGGGAGTTAATCTCTGAAAGGCACAGTGCTTGCAGTCCTCATTAAAAGCCTAATTTAAAGTGCAAGGCTGACAGCTCAGCTGGAGATACTTTCCCTTATCACAAGTGTTTCCTAATCCGTCTCCTTTGCGTGTTTTCTTCCTTTGGGTGTCCAGGCTCTGCTCTGGCAGAGCTATGGATTAGAGGAATGCAGTGTGAGCTATTAAATTGTGGGGGTGAGTGTGCCCTGGTGTCCCCTATGCCCTGGGACATGAGCCTTGGTGCCTCACAAGGTCACAGCTCTGCGTACACGAGTGTTCCCGACACATCAAACTGCGCCACTTGGCTTTGCAAAGGAAAAATAAAGCTGCTTGTGGGATGAGGGCAATGTCCCTGGAAACACAGCCAGGGCTGGAGGTGTCCTTGCTTGTGTTTGGAGTGTCAGCCCTGCACTGTGCTCTGGGTTTGGCCCGGGGATGGGGGTGACAGGGAGCTCAGAACTTGTCCTGTGGTGTCCTGGACTTCCAGAGCTGGGTAGAACCTTTTTGGGAGGGGTTTATGAATAGAGGCTCTGGATGAATGTGCTTCTGGGGGAAAGCCCTCCCGAAACCCTGCTCTGGGGAAGGTGGGCATCCCTCCTGCTGCCACAGCTTACATTATGGGGGTCCTCCCTATTTCTGAAAAGGTCAGCTCACTGTGTGAAGAGTCCTTGTGACAGAGGGGATTTAAATATGAGTTTCTGGGGTGATTGGTTGTATTGAGCTCTGCTGGACCTGTGGGATAATTTTGCTCTCTTGTCTTCTTCTCTCTCAGCTCAGGGGAAATACTGGCTTTTTCCCTATTTCCCTGAACTTTATAGCTCAGCTATATACAATTATACATTTATTTACATTATATTATTTGTTTATTATATTATATATTATACATTTATTTACATTATACAATTATTTCTGGAGGGACATGTGTGAAAGGACTGGCATAAAGTGTGAAGTCTCCTTTCCTGGACCTCAGTGTGGGGCTGTGGAGGGTACATGGGGTGAGGAGCCCTCGAGGTCACGAGCTTGGGCAGGTGGAGTCAGAGGAGTCAAAAGGACAATTCCTGCACCTTGCTGGGCATGACGTGCTGCTCTGTCTGTGCTGATATTTGCAGTGCTGATAAGGGGTCTGTGACAAGCGTGCTCTGCTCAGATCAAACCTCTGTGTGCAAGAGCTGTTCCAGCTCAGGTTTATCAGCTCTATTAAACCCTAACGAGGCTGGGGACATGAGGGTGTTTTGGGTCCTTTAGCAGCAGTGTGGAGACATCCAACAAGGAATTGTGCTGGAAGTGCTGCTGTGCTGTAAGTCCCTCTCAAATGTGGTTTTGGTTTGGTTTCTTTTTTAAGGAAGTGGATAATTTTGGGGATGGAGGCTTGTAAATGGAGTGTGTAATGAGCTGGCTGATGCCTAATTAAGGTGGTAGCTGGTCTCAGCATGGAGTGAACAGGCTGCCCAGGGAAGAGGTGGCATCAGTGTCCTTGGAAGTGTTCAGAAAGCATGGACATGGGGTGCTTGGGGCTGTGGTTTAGTGGTGGACCTGGCAGTGATAAGTTCATGGTTGGACTGTATCTTAGAGGTCTCTTCAAAACTTAAGTGACTCTGAGTTGAACCTGAGGGATTCTTGCATCTTGCCAGGCTGCTCTTTGCTTGCAAAAAGATTTCCTGGAGCTTCTGTGGGACCGTGCAATGCTAGTGCAGGGAGGACAGTTCTCCTGGATCACCTAGATGCTCTTTTTGGGGCAGTGACCTCTGCAAGGGTGGCACAAAATTGGGTTATAAAGTGGTGTGGGTCAGGAATCACTGGGCTCCCATCTTGATTTGGAAGGGTTTGGGCTGGGCTGGGAGCACCCTGCTCTAGTGCAAGGTGTTCTACACTAATGTATAGAAATTCATGGGAGAGGAGAACCAGACCTGAGCTCCATGTGCTCCTGGTCATGACAGGATGGTCCTCTGAGGTTTGTCCTCTTCCACGAGGGTTCCCTCTGTGGTGGACACAGAATAAATTGGTGCTTGTTGTTCCTGCCCCAGACCCTGCTCTTGAAGGGTTTATTTTTACCCCAGTTTTAGAGTAACTTTATTTCCTTTTCTGTTGTGCTGCTGTGGGGACTTGAGAGGGGTTCTCTAGAATCACAGGATGGTTTAGGTTGGAAGAGACATTAAAGCTCATCCAGTTCCAACTCCTTGCCATGGGCACTCTCATTAGACTTGGTGCCTTCAAGCCTCAGAAAATCTGGCCTTGGACACTCCCAGGGATCCAGGGGCAGCCACAGCTTCTCTGCCCAACCTGTGCCAGGGCCTGCCCACCCTCCCAGCCACCAATTCCTTCCCAGTATCCCATCCATCCCTGCCCTCTGGCAGTGGGAAGCCATTCCCTGTGTCCTGTCCCTCCATGCCTTGTCCCAGACCCCTCTCCAGCTCTCCTGGAGCCTTTTTAGGCTCTGGAAGGTGCTAGAAGGGCAGGAAGAAGGCTCATTTGAACAAACTGGTGGCATGGCAGGAGCTGGGACCCACAAGAGTGATGTCACAGCACCACACCCGAAATAATCTGCCCTTTGCAAAGCCAAGATCCAGGCTTTACACTGCCTGAGCCAGGCTCAGCCAGAGGCAGATCAGCTGCTGTGGTGCCAGAGATGTTGGATGGGATGGCCTTTGCCAAAACCAGGAGCAAACACCGGGTGCTGTTCCGTGTGCACGAGGTCAGTGTGACCCTTGAGGTCCCAAATTTGGCCATCAGGTTCACTTTGCTGCTGCTCAGCTGTGTAAGCACTAATGGGGTTTCACAGGCAGCCACTGCCTTTGACCCTGCTGGGTGATCCAGAAAAGCCAGAGCTGAAATGAGGGAAATGGGAGTTCCTGGGGCTGTGCAATTCCAGTGCCTCATGTAGCCAAGCCATCTGACTGGTACCACAATCATTCCACTAATTGCTGTATCTGAATTGACTCAATGTGCTGTAAAGCTGGGCAGAAAGAAGCATTTCTTGGTGCTTTTTATAGCTCAAAGCCCTGGCTCTTGGGAAATGTCTCCAGTTGAAATAGCCCAGTCAGAACCCAACCCAGCCTTTGGCATGGAGAGAAGGTGTTTGCAGTGCCTGCAGATCCCTTTTCACCTGCACAGCTGCCAGATGGATCCCTCACCCAATTCATGCTATTTGGAGTAGGTTTTCTGCTTCAAGTTGGAAGGGAGATACATCCTTGGTGGAGCCTGGGGTTAGATCTGGGAGGAAGAACAAATAACCAAGTAGGAGGAGGCTGCAAATGATGTTCTCTGTGCACCACTGTCCCTCAACCTTTCAGTGTGTGGCATCACATCTGGACTCAGCCCAATTTATGTGCTCATGTGGGGTTTCTTATTCCCAACCCTTTGCTGGGCTCCAGAAGGGAACTGTTTGCAAGAGGATAGTTTGGGGGAGAGAAAAACTCCTGTCTGAGTGTTTGTGTTTCATGGAAAAGCCCCAGTGCTTGGTCAAGGAGCTGGACTTCACCCCTTCCTTGGACATGTCTTAGCTCAGCCACCACTGTGTCCTATTATATTCTTTTTTTCACCCTAAAACTTATTGCTGTGTTTCAGCATTGCCTGGTGCTGATGACATCAGCTCCCAAATTGACTGGTTTTGGTGATGAGCCCATATATTTGATTCCAAAAGGCTGGCTTTTTAAGTTTTTTTGTGTGTTGCAGGAAAGGTATGAAATAAATACTGCCTAAACCACTTGTGGCTCTTGTCAGCTCTGCTGAGGCAGCCTTGGCTGGGCTGTGAGAAAAACCCTGTTCCATCTCATGCTCCATCAGGTTTAGTGTTGGTAAAAGGCAGAGCTGTGCACAACAGGCTTGGGCTGAGGCAGAAAGTGCCTGTGTTTGGGCATTTATTTGTTTCCTTTAATTTAAGAATCACTTGAGCCCAACAGTGAAATAACTTGTGGTTATTTGTCCTCAGATAAGGTGATGCTGCCATGAAGTCTTGCGTTGCTGATGACTGAAAGGAAGGGTGTCTGAGGTACTGGGGATGGTTTGAGATCATCCATGTTCTATCCAGACACTGGTGGTTTTGGTTGGGGAGATAAGTGTATTTTCTAGTTCAAGGAGATGGCATTGCCTCAGTGGGCCAAGGTGAGGATGGAGAAGACTTGGATGCTGTAGAAAGGCAGGCAGAATAGAGATTTATTTTTTCCTTGGGGCATATTCCTGTGATTCCACCTTTATCTGGTGGTCTTTGGCTTCTGACACAACTGCTCTGTGGTTGTGTCCCCCAGTGGCATTTCCAGGGGCTGAGATGGGGGGGAGGCTCTGGAAAAGGCTGCATGAGAGCCTTTGCCTGGCATAGTTTTTCCCCTGTTATAACAGAATCCTCAGCTTAATGTCCCTCTTTGCCACGAGCAGTGATCCAGGTCCACTGGAGGAAATGGAGTGCATGGAATGGGACAAAGCAAAGAACCTGCAGCAGTTTCTCTCCTTCCCTTCTCCTTTCCAGCTCTAGTTCTCCAGTGCAAAGCCAAAGGATGAACCCTTGATTTGTGATTATTTTTTATTTATATATTAGCCCCCACCAGTGATGGATGTGAACTAGATTCCAGAAATACTTTCAGCTTTGGACACAACCTGCCAAAAATAGCTGAGAGCTCTGCAGGGGGATTTATTTGGCACTTTATCCCGAGAGTGCCAACAAGCTCAGCTCCTGGAGCATCTTTGGAACCAGTGGGAGGTGGAGGTGGCATCTGGAAAACATTCCAGGCAGTGTTCCATCACCTTGGGGCATGTTTGGCAACTGAAACCTTTACCTGAGCACTGTTTTAATTCATCCTGATGGCTGAGAACATTGTGGTACCCTGGGGTTGGACTGGGAGTGGAACAGAGGTTTGCTAACCCAGGTAACTTGTAATGATTTGGATACATAGGGGAGGTTTCTATCCCAGTAACAATGGATCAGTTGGAATGGGAGTAAAATCCCAGTTTTATGGGTCTGAGTGCAGGACTGTGAGCTAGTCTTATCCTCTTTTCCCTGTGAGACTCTTGCACAGGAGTGTCTGGCAGGTGAACTTGTGTCTGCTGCACCCCCTGTCCTGGCTCTGGGGGACTCCCTGCTTGTGCTGTGAGTAATTTGGGAGGAGGGAATGTGTTGGTTCCTTCTGTTCAATATGGAAATGGCACTTTCCTGCGTGGAGGTGGTGGTGGTGGGTGGGGAATGCTGCTCCTCTGTGAGTTCACATGGAATAACCTCTCCTCTGGAGGTGGGAGCAGCTTCCACTGGCGTGACGTGGGTTCTTGAAATATTGTTGGCAAAAGGGTGGTTTTCACACTCAACGTGGGTCATTTCAGGACAACCTGTGAGCTGTTATGGGGGGAAAAAAAATACAGCATCAAGTGACAACTGGTTTGCTCAGGAGGGAGTCTGAGGCTGCTCTATCTGATTGAGGCTGGTGGGTCCATCAGGGGTTTTTTTGGGATAATTGCATTTTCCTCTGTATTCCAGACTGGAAGACTCGCACTTGCTGATGCTCCAGGCACTGAACTTGCTGTGTTGGCCTGAGTGCTGAAATAGCACCAAGATATTGCCCAGAATAACCCCTGAGCAATCCTGGCAGTGATTTTGGCATTCCAGGCTCTGTGTGAGGGAGCTGTGGCAGCAGAGTCGCAGGCACTGAGCAGAGAGACTCAGAGGAGTCTTTATCTTAGTGGAAACAGATGGAGTTTGACTTTGTGTCAATTATGAGCCCAGAATAACTCAATTTCAGGGCAGAGGAAGTGAAAAGGTGTAAGGCAGCCACAGCCTGGTTGCTGACAAGCAGGACTGGAGCTCTGGAGAGCCTTGCCTGGTGTGTACACTGAATATTCCCCACACTTGGGAAGCTTGGCCACCAAAGAAACCTCCTTGCACAGGCTTCTGCTTGGGAAGGTGCTGAGCAAGGTGTTACAAAGCACCTTCTGGGGCTGTGAATCCAAGAGCCATTCCCAAGGGAGCATCTGCCATCCTCTTTGGGGTGAGATGAAACCCTGGCAGTATTGTGGTTTTCCTGGTAGGGCTCAGGATTCTGTGCCTTCTGAGCTCCTTAAAGTGCTGGAGAGCTGCTGTGTGTGTTCCATGGACTCTGGGAAGGCTGGAGATACTCCTGGCACTTTTCCTCTCCTGGCATGTGGGGCAGAGCTGCTCACCAAAATCCTTTAGTGGCTTGCTGAGGTCTCCAGTTCACTTTGCAGGGCTGGTCAAGTTAATACCAAGCAGCAGTATCACCCTAGAATTATCTCAGGGCCCTGGAGGTGGATGATCCTGCCCTTTCCTACCTGGATTTGTGGTGCTGACACTGCTCTGTGATTCCATGAATATGCTGAACCTATCCCACTAAACCTCAGTAATAATGGGCCCTCTCCTAAGCAATAATTAAAGTTTAACCCCAGCAGTCCTTGCTAATGTTTGTCTTGTGCCTTAAAGGAAGGAAATGTGATCCTAATCTTTAGATCAAATGGCACCTGTGCTTCCACTGCCAAAAGTAAATTTGCAGTGTGCTTAATGAAGCCTAGAAAGATGTTTGAGATAATGGGCAGAAAAATCTCTGCCTCTGAAGGCTTCCACCTCTCAGAGTTCTTGCCAGGCTTCCTGTTGTGCTTCAGAAAGAGGGGGTTGGTTTGGTCAGGGGTGTCTTCTTTTTGGGGGTGTTTTTAACCCCTTGGAAAGCTGAATCTTTTGCTTGGTCCCTTAATGTCTGGGTTGAGAGTGTTCCCTAGAAACCAGGCTCTGGAGAGGCATCTCTATGGGCAATGCCAATGAAAACCTGCAAGTCAGAGAAGTGGAGACAATTTCAGAAGTTTGTCTTTGGCTGTCAGTCTGTCTAACCCGAGACCTGTGTGTGTCTATGGGAAGCTGGTTGCTGTAATGGGGTCCTTAAATTCTTCTG
Source organism: Xenops minutus (assembly GCA_035221455.1). Classification (NCBI taxonomy): domain Eukaryota; kingdom Metazoa; phylum Chordata; class Aves; order Passeriformes; family Furnariidae; genus Xenops; species Xenops minutus. Next base: position 1,349,994 of record JAWWEE010000001.1, read on the forward strand.
AAAGCCACAACACTTGCCAGAAAACTGTTCTGTAACTTGGAGTGGTGGATTTTAGAGAACAGCCCTTCTGGCAGGTCTGTTGTGGCATGTTTGGGTTGTGTGGTGTAGGAATAGCTTCAAACAAACGTGCCTGTGGGGAGCTGGAGGTGTAGGAGGGAGGTCTAATGGCTGTGAACCCTGTCACTTAAAAGACCAAATTAATGCCAAGCCAGATGGGAGCTGACAAGGTGTTTTTTAGAAGCTGAGTGGGTTTGTTGCTGACTCTGAGTGCAGGGTATCAAACCAGGGTTGCCAAAGCTCCTTTATTCTCTTGCCTGGCTCCTCGTGCCTTGAGGTGTGGGAACACCTGGCAAGACTGGGGGTGAAATGGGGCATCACTTGAGGTTTGGGAGGAGCTGGTAACATGGTCAAGAGCTGAATGAAGGGAAAAAAAAAGGATTGAAAGGGAATCCAGCAGCTTTCTAGCAGCTTTTATACTTCTGAAATCTTGGAGGACTAGGGAAAATAAGAAGGAGGTTTTTTTCCTCTTAATTTGGAGGTAAAATGGCTGAGGTTTGGCAGCAGGACATCTCTGGTGGTGGTGAGGTGAGGTCTCAGTGCCCCAGATTTAGAGAGCCATTTGGCCAAGCCTTGTGCACAAGTGACAGAGCCCCTGTGGGGATCAAGCTGGGTCACATCTCCTTGTGCTTCAGGCACATCCCTGTCCTTGCTGCTGCCAGGACAGCCTGGAGAAGTCCCCTCAGTGCCTGTTGGAGGAAAGCTCATTTCCAGAGCGTGGAAAGGAACTTGGGAGAAGATACCATTAAGGAAGGAGTTGTGTCTGACCTGGTATTGCTGCTGGAGCAGTGAAATGCACAGATATTTGTAGGAAAATACTTGAAGATAATGGGGCTTGGGAATGATAAGCAGATGTGTCCAGTTCCCTTTGGGAAGAGGAGCAAGGGTGGGATGTTTCCAGCAGTAAAAAAAGCAGGTGAAGGAGAGCTTTGGGGCTCCTACAGCATTTGAGATCAATTGAAATCCAAGCATGGAAGTGCTTTGGCCCTGCCAGACATTGTGGGGAGAGGGGATTGATTTAACAGTGGGTTAAAGGTTTCCCTGACCTGTACTGGGAGGGATTGGGAACCAGAGATTCCCAGACTGGTTTAGTTATGAAGGGACCTTAAATCTCGTCTCATTCCACCCCTTGCCATGGGCTGGGACACCTTCCACTCTGCCACGGTGCTCCAAGGCTTATCCAGCCTGGCTTTGAATGCTTCAAATGATCCAAGGTCATAAAGCTGCAGTCCTGGGTGCTGGGACAGGACAGGACCCAGAGCTCAGATCCTACTTGGCTCATTCCCACTGTAAACACTGAAGGGCTGAGGAGCTTTGGGATTAGCACTAAATCCTGTGCCTGGGATGCTCTGAGGCTTCAGATGTTCTGGATGTCTCACATTTGAAGGACTTCTCCTCTGGCAATGTCTTTGCTGAGCCTGTCAGGAAAAATCCCCAGGATGTTACAGTTATTGCATGATTGTTATGTGCTAATAGGATTTAATTCCTGCACGGCTCTTCAGGGGAGGAGGAAGTACCTCAAAGGACCACAGGTATTTTGGGAAAGGCTTAAGTGGAATAAAATTCAACTGCAGTCATGTTACAGCAGGGAAGGCTTGGAAATAAGTGAGATGGAGCAGCGAGTTCTTCCATTTTTACTTAGGATGTGCACAACCCCATCTCTCCTGCCTGTCCCTGGGGTATTCCCTGCTGGAAGGAGAGATCTTCTCAATGAAAGGGGGAGGAGGAAGGAATGTGTTGGGTCTGCTTGCTTTCCCATGGAGCTCCTGACAAGCTTGCAGCTGTCCTGGATTGGAATCCATGACCCAGAGGGGAGCTGCTGCACTTTGCTCTGCTTTCCTTGCCCCATCAGGGCTCCTGGGGCGCTGGGGAAGGTGGAACAAGGAGCCAGACTGAGGTTTTGCAGGGGAAGGGCAGTGTGGAAGGTTTCCTTCCTGGGGAAAAGGGCTGGCAGTGCAGCTGGGGCAGAACCAAACAAAGCAGCTTCTCTTCCCTTCTGGCTCCAGGCGGGTGTGTGATGTCAAGGTGGAGCTGAACCTTCCCCAAAGACCATGGGAATGTTTTATTTTTTTTCTTCCTTCTTTTTGAGGGATGGGGTTGGGGATTGGTTTATGTGCTTTTCTGTTCAATCTCTCAAACAATGCTGCTTCCCTTTCCTTGGAGCAATTGTTCCCCGTGTGGCTGACTCTCTTCTTTCCCCTTCCTCTCCATCGTGGGAAGCTCTCCTGATGATGTGTGGCCTTGCATTTAGTCTTTCCTTTACCTTCCTTTGTCCTGCTCAGGTCCCTCTTATGTTTTTTTAATAATTTCTGCCTGGGCCCTCATCACAGGGCCCACAAAAACAGATGTTTTAGCTCTGATGGAGAGAATTAACAATTCAACAATAGGAGCAGCTTCTGCCTCACCCTTGAACTCTGCAGTGCTGGGTTAATGGTTGGACTTGATGGTCTTGGAGGTCTTTTCCAGCCTCAGTGACTCAGGATTTTACCTGCATGGGTACAATCAGGGGCTGCAAAGTCTAACAGGCTTTGTAACACCACTGGATTTCACCCCTGGAGTTGCTGTAGCTCCTTTTGGGAGGGCCACTTTCTCTCTCATGGAAAAACTGGTGTTTTTGTGATCAGCCTTATCTCAAACCTCTGCAAATGTTGTATCCATTCTGGGGGACAAGACTTGGGGTTTTTTTGCCATGTGAATCTCCAGTTCTGAGCTTATCAATCTCATAGACCATCTGCTATACCAACAATGAGATTTTCCTTGGACAGTGCTGGCAGGAAAGACACAGGATTGTTGGAGCAGGTCCAGAGGTCATGAAAATGCTCCAGGGCTGGAGCCCCTCTGCTCTGGAGCCAGGCTGGGAGAGCTGGGGGGCTCACCTGGAGAAGGGAAGGGTCTGGAGAGACCTGAGAGCCCCTTGCAGTGCCTAAAGGGGCTCCAGGAGAGCTGGAGAGGGACTGGGGACAGAGGGTAGGGCAGGATGGGATATTGGGAAGGAATTGGTGGCTGGGAGAGTGGGCAGGCTCTGACATAGGTTGGGCAGAGAAGCTGTGCCTGCCCCATCCACAGGGAATGGTGTGAGAGGTCCCATCTCTGTTTTGGTACCTCCAGGTGAGCTCCAGCTCCTTCACCAGATCTTGCAGTGCTGGAGCACATGAGGAACCTTCCAAGAGGGGCTCCTGCATCTGGCAGGATGGCAAGATCCTGTGAGACCTCGTCACAGAAATGGGGAGGAGGGTTTCCTCCTTCCCAAGTCACAAGGGTCAGGGATGGCATGTGCCTCTGGAGGGCAACCAGTCATGCCCTGTGCCCAAGCAGGGCTGGTACCTCTTCCTCATTGCCTCTGGTTGCATGCCATGGGTTTCAACACCAATTTTCCTCTTTTTTTCTAGTCTTTTAACTTCTAGTAACGTCTTTCTTTCTGTCTAACTTTTTGTAAGGTTTCTGGGGTGTGTCATCCATGCCCATTGCCCCTTACACAGAGTCACTGAGCTGGGCTAATCTCATTTTCACTTTCTTTTTGGCAGTTGGTACAAGATAGAAAGAGCTTCCTGCGCACATCTCTGCATCCCTTTCTTCCTCCCTCATCTTTTTTCCAGGGAGGGCGTGATGTGTATCCACTGTCTTTTCCTCCTGCTGTATTATAAGGCATCTTTGCCCCGACATTTTCTGAACCATCTTCCCCTTTAACACAGGCACACTCATAAATGCACGCACTGACGCCATCCCAGTTTTGCTGCCAGTGAATGAAAATTATCCCGCAGAAGGAAGACAGGTTACGGAATATTTGCTGGCATTTCGACTCCCCTGCTGGGATTTAATTTGCTGTGTTACATTCGGTGTTATTTACTCGTGCTCTGCTGAGCCCAGCGGGTGCTTTTCCTTGCTCAGCTCGCAGGAGCTGCCATTAATAAAGACGTTGGATAGATTTATGTCCTTGGGAATGGGATAGGATGCTGGTGGCACTGAGCCCAGTCCCCTGCTGTGGCAGCCAGGACCACTGTGCAGGTCCCAGAGAAGCTGGGAGAGGTTTGGACAGATTTCTGCTCCCCTGGTGTTGAGGAAAGGGCAGTGTGGAGACAAGTGGAGCATCTTAATCTGCGCTGCAAAGGTTGAGGAGATTATCTCAGATATCGGCATGGAGGGACAGGACACAGGGAATGGCTCCCCACTGCCAGAGGGCAGGGCTAGATGGGATGTTGGGAAGGAATCCTTCCCTGTGAGGGTGGGCAGGCCCTGGCTCAGGTTGAGCAGAGAACCTGTGGCTGCCCCTGGATCCCTGGAAGTGTCCAAGATCAGGTTGGAGCACCCTGGGCTAGTGGAAGGTGTCCCTGCCCATGGCAGGGGGTGTGATGAGATGAGGTTTAAGGTCCCTCCCCACCCAACCCAACCAATCTGTGATTCTGTTCCCAGGCACTGTACAGAAGAGGGCCATTCCCCAGACCATAGCTCCCTGCTCTGCCACTTTGCTGGTCCCTGGGAGCGGTAGGGAGATGTCAGGCAAGCAGAGCTGGAAAAAATGGCAATATTTTATGGCATCATTTGGTGTGGGACTGAGCTGCTGTCCCTCCGAGCTGAGCTCCTTGTGCCCACTACACCCAGGGTTTGTCTGCCTTTCTGAAGGATGCAGTGACCCAAGACAGAAGTGGGGAGAAAATAGGATTTGAGGACAAATCCTTCACCTATAGTTGATGGAGTAATACCAGCTGACGGATCTGCAGCATCAGGCACCTTTGCTGTGTGAAGAACCATCCATCCATCACCTTCCCTTGTGTATGAGAACAACCCTTGGGTATGTGGTAGCTGCCACCAAGCCCCTCCATTCACAACATCAGAGGTGACCTCTGGTGAAACCTGGCCAGCTGTGCACCCCCCAGGCTCCTACACACACCACTTGGGCACAGAAAGTCCCTCTTTGTTTTTTGGGAGAAGCAATTTCACTTGAGAGCTCCCTTGCAGGTGTACAAGGAAGCAGTTTTCTGCTCCATCAGGGTGCAGTGCTGGTTTCAAGGGGCTCTGTGTCAGTCAGTGCCACCACTTGCTGGCACAGACCCTGCCACCCCTGCCTGTCACCCTGTGTCCCACCCTGCCCCAGCCTCTCCCTGTCTGTCTCCCTAACAAATGAGCTTCATGGTCCTGTGATTTGGGGGAGAAAAGGTAAAAGACACCACTGAGAGCTCTGAGAGAGCCGTGTTTCACTGGGTTGGGATAACACCCCTGCCTTGTGCATGGGGGAGCAGTGCCCAAACAGTGGGGGCAGTGGCTTCACTGTGGGGCTTCACCTGTTGTGGTCAAGAAGGGGAAAGAAGGATGGAGAGCAAAGTGTTGGGATGAAGATGCTCTGAGGGGGCACTCAGCTCTTCTGTGAGAGGTGTGAGGGGGTGCAGGTGCCACTGTGTTGTCTCTGCTTGCCATCCTTGGAGAATGGAGGTGCTGCTCTGGCACCTCCCCTGGCATGTGTTCAGGGGGAAATGTGCCTTTGCCATCCCTCCAGGCGCCCACAAAGGCTTGGCTTCAGCCTTGGGAAAAGTCACAACCCACAGCTTCTGCCTGGCCCCATTCACCCACTGCTCCCCAAACTCTTGTGACAGGGGGATAGGGGGGTGGTGTCCATTCCCTGGCTTGTTCCTGGGGCAGATGAGGCACAGAGATGGGCAGTGGGTTGCTCTGGAGCCCAGGGTGGGCAGTGGGTGCTGTGGGTCCGAGGGACAGGCAGGGGTGGAGGTTTGGGGTGGCTCCTTCCATAACCCAGCACTGGCCACACAGACACCCCCCATCCCCAGAGAGGGGACAGAAAGGTACCAAAAGAAAAGTTGTAGCAAATATATATATATATATATATACACACACATATATATATAATATGTATATATATATATATATATATATATATGTGTATATATATATATATATGTGAATATAATATAAACAAATATATAACATTATATAAAATAAAACACTCTGAATATACAGAACGAGAATCCCAAAAAGGGAAAGGGGAAAACATAAAAAGGACAAAAACGGGTAAAAATAAAACAAAGCAGATAGGCACACACTCGGAAACCTCAGGGAACAGCCCAATAAAGTATTTAACACAATGAACTCCCCAATTTCCCTCAAGAAGGCAGTTCCTCCCCTCTGTGGCTGGGACACAGCTCTCAGATAGGCCTCGGCTCATTTGGATAAGAGTGAAGCCAACACACTGGGACCTGCTGTCTTCTGAGCACCTGAAAGGAAGAGAGAAATGAGAATAACCTCCCTTCATTGTGTTAAAGGAGTGGTGTGGAATACTTCCTTAGTCATGAGCCTGTTACCAGGGAAGGCCTAGGCGGACACGAAGAAAACTAAACCACCACAGCAGGTGTGTCCTCCCCGCTCCCCTCGGTTTGCCCTTTCCTCTCTCTCCTTCCCCTGGCATGGGGATATCTCTGGGGTTTGTCTCGTCCCCCCTGTCCCTCCTTGCCCTGCTGTGCCCAGGGGAACACACAGCACGGATCCCATCCCGCCTCCTTCCTGCACAGGAGCGTGTTCAGGCAGACCTATTGGGCTCACCGGGGGGAATTGCATTCAATGGAAACAACCCTTCTTTCCATCCAGGGATGGAGAAGAACGTGGCCCTTGCCAAGCCAGTGCCATCCCCAGAGGGTGCTGCCACAGCTGGGCTCGTCCCAGTGAAGGGAACAACATCCACACTGACCTCGGTGTGCTGCTGTTCTCCTTCATGCCATTGTTTGTTTTTTTTTAATCAGTTAAGTCTTATCTGCCTTTATCTTTGTCTTGCTCCTTGTCCTTTGCGCTGGATCAAAGTACTTTTCTGCTTCCTCCTGTTCTTCAAGGGGTGTTGTGGATGGATGGGGTCTGGTGGGTTTATCCTCATGCTGGACTGCTGGCAAAGCTCTGCAGCATTTGGGATCCCTGCTGGGCATTTCCCCTTGGGGCTCAGCCACATTCCCTTTTCCATAGGAAACACTGGAAGCAGGACACCTCGGTGGAGGGGAGGTGAAGGTGTGGGTGGTGGGATGGAGCAGGTTGTCCTAATGCAAAGGACATCCCTGGGGACAGAAGAGCAGAGTTCCTCCATAGCAGGTTGTCCTTAATGCAAAGGACATCCCTGGGGAAAGAGGAGCCGAGTCCCTCCATAGCAGCGTGGGAAATTTGGGGATGTTCTGGTGCACTGCAAAGGGTGAGAGGCTTTTACCCCCTGCTTGGGCAGGGATTAGTGAAAACATTTCTACTGGCGCGTTTTCTTATCCCAAGGAGACTCTGAAAACTGTCTAGGAAAGAGCTGGGACTGATCCCAGGTGTTGCAGCTCCTGAAGGGTTAAAGGATGCACACATTTAAAGCAGGGCCTGGAAAGGATGGGCAGGACCAAAATCCTCCTGGCCACCATGGGATTTGTGGTTTGCAGGTCTAACTAAATGGATCTTTGGTGAGAAGGGCTGGCAAAGACATTAACATAGTTGACCAGGGCATTAAGCCTACAGTGGTTTCCAGCTCTATGAAAATGCCCATCCCTAGAAATCCAGGCTTAGGCTCCTTTTGGCTTCCTCCCTTTGGGTTTCCACCTGTTTTCTTCCCACTATATCACTCCTGAGCTTTCGAGAGGCTCCAGCAGCAAACCCAGTGGCTGTAAATAACTCATGCCAGCTCTGCAGGATATCAGACCCTGATGTCCTCATATCCAGTGAGGATATCAGACCCCATGCTCTGGAAACAGGCAGGTCCTTTTGCTCCAGCACTGCCAGACCCTCCAGAGGTTCAGGGCAGTTTTTCATGGCTGCTTTAATTTACGATCAAATTTAGTTTATTGATCCCACCCTGCATTTTGTTGCAGCAATCTCTCTTGAAATGGGGCTGAGGGCAGCAATTGCTTTTTGCAGAGGATGCTGCGGAGCTCGTAATTCAGGGATGAGCAGTTTCCCTCTGGAATTTACCTCTCCTGTGCACTGTGCTTAAGGGTTTATAAGCACCACAGTTAAGACAGTCTCCTCCTGCTAGAATTTTCATCACCCCCTGCATTTGTTAATTTGTTTGAGGCTACAGCCCTCGCTCCTTTGCTTCTCATCATGGGGGAAATAGAATTACACAAAATAATAATGGAAAGCCTTTCACCCCATTTGCCTTAGCGCTTGCAGAGATGAAAACATCTCTTAGAGTGTGCTGAATTTAAAGCCTAATGGGTTTAACGTGCCTCCAAACAATGCAGTTTCCTGAGCAGGAAGCCTGGGTACTAAAACCCCAACAAAGACATCACAGATCACTCAGGGAGGGGGGACTGAGGGTCCAGAAAGAAGGGAAGGAGGTCAGAGGTGCAGGGAGGGGAATGGGGGTTTCCCATTGATTTCTTTGCGCTGTTAAATTTAGGTGCCCATTTCTCCAGCCCATTCGCATCCATCACTGTCCTTTTCTCCATACCTTTGAGGTCTCTCTGGTTGCCCATTTCTCCAGCCCACTGAGGTCACTCAATCCCCATTTCTCCATCCCTTTGAGGTCTCTCTGGTTGCCCATTTCTCCAGCCCACTGAGGTCACTCAATCCCCATTTCTCCATCCCTTTGAGATCTCTCTGGTTGCCCATTTCTCCAACCCACTGAGGTCACTCAATCCCCATTTCTCCATCCCTTTGAGATCTCTCTGGTTGCCCATTTCTCCAGCCCACTGAGATCACTCAATCCCCATTTCTCCAGCCTGTTGAGGTCCCTCTGGATGGCAGCACAACCATCAGCTTTGCCGGTTGTTCCTCCCAGTCTTTTATCTGCTGCCATCTGCACTCTGCCCCATCACCAAGGTCATTGATAAGGATGATAAATTATCCCAGGAACCGTTTGTACAATATTGCCCTCGATTCTATGGACTAATATTTAACCTCTCAGGCCTCCTGGTGATTACTATTTTGCAGGCTGCTTTGTTGCTGTGCAGAAGCAAAATGCTCCAAGAAAAATGAAAGCCAGGAATAATTAGTAGTTTCTTGTGCCTGTTGTGTGGGTGTTTGCAGAGCACGACAACATCTTGCCGTGCTGAGCAAGGGCTATTGAAGCAGAGCAACTGAGCATTGTGCTGAATTATTTTGGCAGGCCTGGCAGGATGACAAGCACCGCTACAAAGAGCCCCTACCCGGATCCATCCCGGAAAACACTCTGCAGGAGCCCATTTCTCAGTATCAAGGTAAATACCTTCCTGCTTTCTGTAATGCCCCCTCAGATTATTGGCCTGGCAGAGAGGAGTTTAGCTTTCTGCAGAAGGCACTGAGAGGTTTCTGATTACCAGATGTGTGTGGAAAATGCTCCATGTGCTTCCCGTGGCAGAAGCACCATAGGATGTGGAGCTGTCTCCATCCAGGAGCGAGTGGTGGGACAGCAATGGTGAAATGCAGGTTTAACTTCCAGGTTCTGCAGATTCTACTTCATAGAATCACAGAATGGTTTGGGTTGGGAGGGGCCTTAAACCTCATCTCATTCCATCCCCTGCCATGGGCAGGGACCCCTCCCACTATCCCAGGTTGCTCCAAGCCCTGTCCAGCCTGGCCTTGGACACTTCCAGGGATGGGGCATCCATGGAATAACCTCACAGGGAAGGATTCTTTCCTAATATCCATCTAACCCTGCCCTCTGACAGTGGGAAGCCATTCTTCAAAGTCTTACCTCCTCCTGAACTCAGTGCAACCCCAGGTCCTCCAGGTGAGTGTTTGAGGAGCTCTGCAGAACTACAGGCTGGACCTGGGGTGGCTTCCTCTGTCCTGCAGCATCTGCTTTGTTCCCTTCTGGCTCAATAATTACATTTTATCAGTAATGACAGCATCAGCGTTAATTAGCTACTATATTCAGTGTAGTTGGAAGCCAATGACTTGTCTTGTTAGAGAGTCTCACCAGCTTGTAGAGCAAAAGATGACAGCTGGTGTTAAAGGCTTAATATTTCTCTTGAGAGACTTGTTTTCACCCCCAAGACAGAGCTGACCATGCATTATCCTCACACAGTTATCCTCAGCACAGGATGTTTTCCCCAGATCTCTTGTTTTTTTTTTCAAGAACTTAGGTCACCCTGTCCGGTTTCTAAATGACTTTTTCAGAAAACAAAACTTCCAGTCCGGGGTTTGAATGGCTCTTGCAGAAACACAAAACCATTGCACAATGTGGTTTATGTGTTTGAAGTGGCTAGAGGTCCAAAAATCACAGCACTGCAGTTTTTATATGTATTTATATCTCCAGAGAATGTGTCACCAAAACTAGTTGCCACGTGTCCAAATGCAGCTGAGGGGCATAATTAAAAATTGTCTTGTTTTGGCTTCAAGTGGCATTAAAATTTAAATTAGATACTTGGAAGAAATTCTTCCCTGTGAGGGTGGGCAGGCCCTGGCACAAGCTGGGCAGAGAAGCTCTGGCTGCCCCATCCCTGGAAGTGTCCAAGGCCAGGTTGGACAGGACTCGGAGCAACCTGGGCTACTGGAAGGTGGGTGGAAATGGATGATCTTTAAGCTCCCTTCCAACTACACACCCAACCAAAGTGGTTTGGATTAAACTGGAGCAGACTGAGCCCTCCCAGACCCTTTTTCTGTAAGCACAGCCCAGTACACAGGATTTTATCATGTACTAAAGGCACAAAACCCTTCCTTAAAATAGCAGCAAAAGTCTCCCAAACACATGTAACCAGCGTGGTAGGGACTTCCCTGTGTCAGCTGGGACAGGACAGTGTGTACAGCTTTCAGAGCCCTCATGGGGAGGATTTGTTGCCAAACTGCACAACCAACGCTGGAAACACATGGAAGCTTTGTAAGAAGTTTTTTTTTTTTGAGACCACCAAGAGAGGAGATGTTGGTGTTCAATCCCCAGGTCTGCAATTTACTGGCTGCGTAGGATTGTGTTTCTCTATTCTCTTACACATGTGGAGTGGGAGCAGCAACACCTCACCAAGGTGGTGCAAGGCTTAGCAGAGCAAAGCCTGCCAAAATATATTAAAAATTATCTAAAAAGGTAGAAAAGCAGCAAATGTATTGCAGAAAAAGCTCCTCGTTGGACGTGTGGCTGACTGGAGTTGCGCTCATCCCAGAGCTGGCTGTGGAGGGTGTGGACAGTGGGTTGGGACATCACTGCCTGAGGTTGAGGGCACCTCACCAAAGACCTGGCAGGGATGCTGCCCTTCCTGCTGGGAAGATGCCTCAGGCACTGTCTGTCCCTCACTGTGGTGGCACAGCTCTGGAGGAGAAAGGTTGCTCTGCACCCTAGCACTGCAAGGGGGTTGTTTTGGGTGCCAGCCACCCCCTGTCCCTGGTCTAGGTGTTTGGTGCCACTTCAGCACGGGCTCTTCTAATAATGCTTCACAGATGTTTATTTAGAAAAGCCATTTCAAAACCTCTCCCTTCCTTCCTCCTCAGCCTGCAGAAGTGCTCCTTTGGATTCTCCGAGTTTCACTTCTGCTGACGGAGAGGGGAGATGTTACAAGCATGTCTTGGCTCTTCCATGGCAAAGAGGTGCCACACAGCTGAGCTTGGGCTTGCTGCTGGGAGCACCCAGCTCTGGGGCTGCTCCTGCTTTCCCCTGCTGTGAGGACACAGGTCTTGGGGAAAGGGGTGTCTGCAGACCCAAGTCAGCAGCTGGGGGAGCCCATCACACCCAGGCCAGCAGATCCAACATCCAGGAGTCTGTCCTTTCTTACCCTGGCAGAAGACTGGCCGTGCTGTGATCTGATGGCTGACAGCAAACTGGAGCCAAAACTTGCCTGGTGCTGACCCCAACCCATTGCAGGTCCTTTGCAGGGCCCTGTCTCTTCTCTGTGCTTTGCTCTGCCCAGACAGGGAAGAATAAAATACCACCTTCCCATCCCATTTTGTCCTCCTGAGCTGAGGAGGACATGGGGCAGTGGTGGGCAGCTGCTGGGCTGATGTAAACCAGCATGATGTGAAGGTCCTGGATTTGGACACGCATTGGGCTGTGTGCTGTGGTTGCCTGGAATAAATGAATCTGGCTTCAGCCTTTCCATCTGAACTCCTGTATTCAGGAATCAGAGCCTGGACGTTGCCAGTGTCTTGTAGGAACAAAGGAGTTTTGGCAAAGCTGACCCTACAGCAGCTTTCCTTTGGCTAGGTGACATTCTCCTGGTCCATACACGTTGCACCCCTCAGTGGTGACATGAGCCTGGAAGGGGGAAGGTCCTGGATTGTACCCTGGTTTGCATGATGCCAACTCATCACTTTGGGTGGTGACAACCATACCCCAGCACTGCAGTTCTCAGGGACCCAAGGGGGCTTCATCATCCTCTCTGTCCCTTTTTGTGCTGTAAATGCTCCCCTGGCTGACAGAGCAGCCCAGTTTGGCAGTGACCCCACTTCAGCCCTGGATCAGAACAAGACATAGCAGAATTCTAGGCCAGCCTGAGCAGCTCCTCTGGGTGAGGCTGCTCCGTGGTGGGAGCTGGTTGCAGACCACACAGAGCTGGAGCAATGCCCTGCTCTGGTCAGCAAGTGGGTAAAGCTCTATAAAAAGCAGTGCTTGGAGGGTCTGGGCATCATCCAAGGCTGAGGGCAGCAGCTCTGGAAGGCCCCAAGGGCATCCAGCCTGCTCTGCAGTGAGATGGGTGGTCCATCTCCGTGGGGTATGTTTGGGGTGGTTAGTTTTTTTCACTCCTTTGGGCACTGGAAGGATGCCCATGAAGAGCCATGTCGGGGAGGAGATTACTTGCCAGCTCCTTTCCTTTGCTGAGTGCTTTGCAGAGCTGCGTATAAAGGGGAGGTCCATCCCTCCCCTCCCCTCCTTGGACAGGTCACTTAACACTTGGGAAATGCTTCTGTGAGAGGACCAGGAGATGGACTCTGTTCTCTGGAACAGTGGGGCAGCTCAAGCCATGTGTTCACCTGGGCAGCCCAGCACCTGCACATCCCAAACTCTGGAGGAGATGAGGTCAGATTGTTTTCTGAGAGGTGATGGACTCTGACAAGGTTTCCTTCTGGAAGTGGAAAAGAACTATCACATTTTCCAAAGGAGCTGCCCTTTACATTCAGAACTTGTAAGAAGGAAAGGAAAACAATCTGAATTATTCTCCCTGACCTTCTCCTGACTTGCTCTGAAGAAGCTGTTTGTTGCTGTGTTTGGAAGGGCTTGTTCCTGTCCCAGAAATGCTCCCAGCACTGGGGATGGCTGCCTGCCTCTGGCTGGATGGGGATGTTGTGCAACCTCCCACTTCTGCTGCTGGGTCTCAGGGACAAGGCCAACACAAACAAGCATCATCCCAATTGAGACGATGTGTTTGTTCAAAGCCACTTTTCAGCTGAAGAAATGACACCCTCCTTGCAGATACTGCCCCTATTGTTATCTTTGGCAGAGCACTATTTAATGGCTCTATTAATTTCAGAAGACTTCACTGATGGCAGAGCAGGGGTAATATTTCAAAGGCTCATGGTCAAAGGTTTATGTTCAATAATTGTGCCTTTCTCTGGAGATGCAGTTTGCCGTGCTGCAGGTCTCAGTAACCATGCTGGATGCTCTCTTTTTGTGTTGGCAGTTCTTTGTTTTCTGCCATGGGCTTCTGCAGCTCTCCCAGCTCCTGATCTCGGGGTACCTGAAGAGCTCCATCTCCACCATCGAGAGGCGGTATGGCCTCTCCAGCCAGACGTCGGGGCTGCTCGCTTCCTTCAACGAGGTGAAAACCAGCTTTCTTCTCCTGCTCTCCCTGTGCTCCCCTCGTTCCCCTGTGACACCTCTTGCCCTCTGTGTCCTGCTGCAGGTTGGGAACACGTTGCTGATCGTCTTCATAAGTTACTTCGGGAGCCGAGTGCACCGACCCCGTTTCATCGGCTCCGGTGCCATCCTCGTGTCCCTGGCTGGGTTCCTCATGGCTCTGCCCCACTTCATAACTGGACCCTATGAGTATGACCAATCTGTTGCCAGTAAGTGCTCCAGGGACTTATCTTAGGCCTTTTGGGGTGGAAAACCAAAATAACAGAATCACAGAATGGTTGGGGTTGGAAGGGAACTTAGAGATCATCCAGTTCCATGGGCAGGGACACCTTCCACTAGCCCAGCTTGATCCAAGCCTGTCCAGCCTGGCTTTGGACACTTCCAGGGATGGGGCAGCCACAGCTTCTCTGGGCACCCTGTGCCACGCTCTCACCACCCTCACAGGGTAGGATTTCTTCCCAACATCTCATCTAACCCTGCCCTCTGGCACTGGGAAGCCATTAGGAAATTACCTTCTCTGTGGGAGTTGGGAGCTAAAAGCTGTTGGCTTGTCCTCAAGGAATCTGGTTTTTCTGAGAATGAAATAATTTCAGTCCTGAGAGAGAGGCCACAGCTCTGATAGTGGGAAGCAGATCCAGGGGACTTGGGAACCATGGGAAAGGGCATGAAAAGAGTCCAAACATAGACTGTGCCTCTGATTCCCTTTGTTTTCTGCACATCCATGTCTTCTCCAGCCATCAGGGCTCTCTTATTCCATGGGTTGAGCCAAGTTGTCCTCATGCACTTATTGTAATGTAGAAAATATGAAGTCTTATGAGCTCTATCACCTCTAGCCTTTTATGGAAAAGAAACAGGACTGGGAAGGAGTTTGACTCACCCCAGTAGGTGAAATGCTGCTGTCTGAAGTGCAGGTCTAAGTCACTCATGGATCGAACAGACCAGGGTGGATTTGGGATTTTCTCACTGAAAGAAAGTGAAGGGATGAGAAAAGAAAGAAAGGAGAAAAGCACTTTCTTGTTACCTCCTGAAATCTTCAAACCTTTTGCTCCAGCAAATCTTTTAGAAGCCTCCACTGGCTCATCAGAGGGAGCGGTGCACACAGAAATGATCTGTTTGCCCAAAGCCACTTCCCAGCTGAAGAAAGGTGCCACTTTCCAACAGGCATCAAAGGAAGACTTAATAGGGGAATAAATCATGGCTGCAAACAGGGGACAGGTGCTAATTACAGTTTGGAAGCAATTAGCCACGTGTTTCAGGGATGCTGGTGCAGGTGGCCTGGTGTCCAAGCACTCAGAGTTCCACAGATCTGGGGGATAACCATGGAAATCCCAACATGAGCACCACCAGCTTCCCACCCAGTATCTGGAGGAAGATAAGGGTGCTGGAATCAGCACTTTCACTTAGGCAGCTTTGCAAGCCTTTTCTGGGTAAAACGAGTTCTCATTTCCTGAGTAGCTGTTCCCAAAATCTGCAGTTTTGCTTATTTGCCTTTCTGGAAAGGAATATCAAAGGTCCTGGAAGTGACCTCAGCTCCACTTCTTGGATGGAGGTGGCTTTTCATGGCATGTGCATCCATCTCTATGAACATCTGAACAGTAATCTTTGCACTTGCTTTGTATTTTCTCCCATCCAACACCTAAGGATAAGATAAGAAGGATGTGGAGCTGCTGGAGTGAGTCCAGAGAAGCCCATGGAAATGCTCTTGAGAGCTGGAGCCAGGCTGGGAGAGCTGGGGGGTTCACCTGGAGAAGGGAGGGGTGTGAAGAGATCTTAGAGCTCTTCCAGTGCTTGAAGGGGCTGCAGGAGAGCTGGAGAGGGACGTGGGACAAGGCATGGAGGGACAGAGCAAGGGGAATGGCTTCCCACTGCCAGAGGGCAGGGATAGATGGGATATTGGGAAGGAATTGCTGGCTGGGAGG
>JAWWEE010000001.1:1365732-1382657 GCA_035221455.1 Xenops minutus
GGGAATGGCTTCCCACTGCCAGAGGGCAGGGATGGATGGGATATTGGGAAGGAATTGGTGGCTGGGAGGGTGGGCAGTCCCTGGCACAGGGTGGGCAGTCCCTGGCACAGGTTGGGCAGAGAAGCTGTGGCTGCCCCTGGATCCCTGGGAGTGTCCAAGTGGGAAGATTGGATTTGTTCTCCAGGAACATTTCCAAGGAAAAACTGTCCTAACTCGGGCCTTGACAAAGCAGCACGAGTGAGATGCTCATCTGTCCTCTCCCCCTTCAGTGTGGACACGTGGGTTGGGTTGGCACTGAGCAATTCCTTGTGCAGACAATAAAGAGCTGGGTATTCCAGGCTGAGGGATGTAGGTAAATGACTGTGCTGTGACCTAGTTCTGCTTGAAAATATCCCCTGACTCCAGATAAGAACTTCCAGGTCCTTCCAGCATTTATCAGAGGAGCTTCCTGAAGGGGCTGGTGGTGATTTCTGCTGGGGAGCAAGAGGAAAGGTGGCTGGTTGAGTGTTCCATGATAGGCTTGGGATTGCTGAGCTCATGGAATGAACTGGGGAGGGAGAGTTGCCCTCTCTATTTAGGTGGAAATCACATGGTCTAATTAAACAACAGCTCCTGATAAGGTGTTTTAAGGGATTATATCACGCTTCAGCAGAGCCAGAACATGCTCATCCTGTTGATAAGGCCAACACCCACTGTACAAACAGGGAGAGTCTGAGCCTGTGTGAGATGCTCCGATGGAAACCTGGGAATTCAGGATGAGCAGGAAGCTTGGAGAAGCCCAGGGTGGGTATTTCAAACCTTGTTGTGTTGGGTGGTGGTAACATACCTTTGTCCTTAGGGTACATAGTTGATTTTATGGAGAGAAGTGAATCTAAATCCTTCTAACTGCAATTTAAGTGTGATGGGATGAGAGTTGGGTTTTTCAAAGGCCATCCTGCTGTCCAGGGTCTTTCCTGTGGCATTGAGATAGTGTTGGTCTGTTCCTTTGTGTGTAGGATTTGGGTTGCCCAGCCCTGGCACACGCTGGATTCAGCCAGGCTGTGGGGAAGCAAAGGCACCTCTGAGCCCTCCTGGGTGCCCCTCCCAGCCCCCCAAAATATGGGGCTCGATTTGGATGGTACAAGAACTCCCGAGCAATTCTAACACTTGCTCTGGCCAAGGTGGCTCTTCCATCCCCTTCCCCTTTTTGATTTTTGGGGTGCCTGCCTACCTGCCCATGGGCACCACAAATGTCAGGTGACTGCAGGAATGGGGAGGGTTTGGTGTGTTAAAGAGCTGAAAGCAACACCAATTCCCACCCTGGCTTCTCCTGTGAGCTGCTTGTTGGGCATCCACCGAAAATCCTCTCTGTGCCCTTTTCAAAGCTCGTGATCAGGAATTGCAAGGGATCCTCTGATTCCTGACTTCATTATTGACTGGAGAGCTGCTGCAAGTGATGCTTTTTGCTGACTGGGCAGATGAGACCCCAGAACAGTGTGAGCTGAGCTATACCTGAGCCTCTGTCCTTGGTGTCTCACGGTCCCTGAGGCTTCACCTGCATCTGCAGTGGTCCAGAGCCAGCTGTATTTTTAGACAGGGTTTAAATAGACCTTGTCAAGGGTGTTTAGTGCTGTCTCAGGGGGGACAGGAGTGGCTGCTCAGAGGACTTTTGTACTGAGAAAAAAGCACAGCAGGGGTGGTGGTGCAGCTGGGGGAGGCTGCAGGACTCAGAATGCTGCAGCAAAACTGTTGAGTTGTTCCCCAGGATTCCTTATTGCTGCTTTTAATTGAGATGATAAATTAAAAAGTTGCTGCTTGGAGAGCAGTTTTCAAGGAGAGACTTTGAGAGTGCTTAGAGGAAGGAGAGGGGTGCTTGAAGAGATCCCCAGGGGTGCAGAGCGTGGCTGGTGGCACCACTGGGATGTTGTGGTGGTACAAGTTGGATAGGGCTTGGAGCAACCTGGACTAGTGGAAGGTGTCCCAGCCCATGGCAAGGGGTGGGACTTGGGTTAGCTTTGAAGTCCCAATCCAAACTGTTCATGGACATGTGGAGGCAATGGTGAGCTAGCAGGGTCCAAACATTGGGATGGTGACGTGGTGCTGACCAGATCTGGGTCTCCATACACCTCTTGGCTGCCCTTCTCTGGGAGGTGGGCTGAGATTCCTGCTTCCATCCACTTGGGAGATAACTCCCATCATCATGTTGTCTCTGGATGGCAAAGGTAGAAATTTGGAGAGAAGTTCTGCAAAGACCAACCTGGGTACCCTTATAAGCACTGCGTGGGCAGCTCTGCATTTTTCCAAGGAATTTTCCAAGGAATACCAGTGCTGGCTCCTCCAGAAATGTCAGATGAGTCTGCAGGCTGAGCTCCTGTGACATCTGCAGCAGCCCTCAGACTGCTGGAGCCTGTTTTGACCCAGCCCCATGGACACAGCTGGAGTAGTGTTGTTTTTCTGAAGTGCTGATCCTCTTCCTTCCTCCCCAATTCCTCAAAAGAAAACAAGTCCCTTGATTTAGGTGCCAGAATTTGCTGCTGACTCTGCAGAAGTTGTTTGCTCTGCTCTTGCATCCTTTTTCTTTTCCCCTGAACTGATTTGCCCCAGGGAAAGGACTTTTGGAAAGTCTTCAATGCAAAGCTGACCCAGAGGTGTAGGAAAGAGCAGAGGGACCAGAGTTGATGTTTAGAGACGTGCTGTCATCTGATCTGCATCTCCAGCCTCCACGCTCGTTGCTTGGAGAAACTTATATCCCAAACATAACAAGGGACAGGATGAGAGGAAATGGCCTCAGGTTGTGCCAGCAGAGGGTTAGCCTGGATATTAGGAAAAATTTCTTGCCTGGAAGGGTGGTCAGGCTTTGGAACAGGCTGCCCAGGGTAGTGCTGGGATCACAGTCCCAGGAAGGGCTCTGGAGGCACATGGATGTGGGATATGGGTTAGTGGTGGCCCTGGAAGTGTTGGGTGAACAAGTCAGACCTAATGATCTTGGAAGGCTTTTCCAACCTTAATGATCCTATGATTCTGTTTAAATACAACTGTGGCTCTTTTTTTTAATAATAGGTCTTGGTGGAATTTGCTCTTAAAAAACAAACACTGCAGTTTGGTCTTCCCAGTGTCCTATTGTGGAATCACTTGGGTTTGAAAAGGTTGGGAGCATCACTGAGATTTCTACCAAGGAGTTGTGATGCTGTGTCAGACCTGCTCTTTGTGGAGCCACGTTGGGAAGGCTCCAGGAGTCTCTTTGCCTTCTGGGGTGAGTGTTTGGGGACCAAAGCAGAGCTGTGGTTTGGGACAGGGGCCAGACAGACCCTGTGCAGAGGTACCAGCCTTAGCTGGTGCTGCAGGAAGCTGTGGAGGACCCTTGGGATGGAGCACAGATGGGGTAGGTCCATGGTACTGCTGCCAGGGTGGCTTTGGCCCCTGGTGGTTCAGGCTGCCCTTGGTCCTCTGGATCACCCTGTTTAATCCCTGTACTTACTCCAAATCAGTGTCAGCAGAGGGTGTCTGAGCAGAGATTAACCAGGGCTGAAGGCGGCTGCCTGTGAGAGCGTGAAGAGAAAATTGAGTTCCTCTAGAGCTAAAAATGACCCCAAATTCTTGTTTTGTGTGTTTTTTTAGCTTTGTGCTCTGAATCAACCACAAGGGAGCTGCTCAGGGGCTGCAGTGCAAAGGGATGCCTCGTGCAAGGGCTCCTCCATCCCTAATAGAGCCACCTCTGCTGTCCCTGATCCCTGCAGTGTGTTGGCAGGAGCCAGGAGCCTTTGGGTGACAGCTGGGGGTGGCCTGGCTGTGTGTTGCTCTGGCTGATCCTCACTAATGCACTGTTTGGAGAGTCAAGCCTGCCTTGCTAATAATAGGCAGCTTTGTGGGAGATAAGCACCAGACTGACCTTATCTGAGCCCATCACGTTTGACCTGAGGGGAGCTCATTGCTTTGTGTTTCATTCTATGTGTATGTGTGGGGAAATAAGGAAGAAAATAGAGTTTTCAGACTATTGGAGGGGTCTTTGGAAGGGAATGGTACTTAAAGGAACCCACAGGGGTGTGTGGCTTAGCCAGGAGCACCACTGGAATGTTGTGGTGGTTTGTGATGGCACAGGTTGGATGGGGCTTGAAGCAACCTGGGCTAGTAGAAGGTGTCCCTACCCATGGCAGGGGCTGGAAGTAGATGAGCTTTAAGCTCCCTTCCAACCCAAACCATGCTAGAATTCTAAATCCTGTCCCTGTGAGACTGCCCCCCTCCTTTGGGATGGGTGACAGGGATGTGGCATGTGCCTTGCTCCAGCCTAGCTCTCTGCATCTCCTTGAGACCTTCAAGGAAGAGATTAGTCTGGGCTTTGGGGCTGTGTTGGCCAAGGGGGAGGATGACCAAGCCCTTTCAGGTTGCACTGGAGGGTGCAGGAGTCCTGCTCACTGGGAGCAGGAAGGAGCTGCTGCCTCAGGGTGTTATTTGGGATTGATCCCCATGAGATGAGCAGAAATTCCAGTGTTGCACAAGTGGATGGATGGCTGGAGGAGCATCTTGCTTTTTTTTGAGGTGGTTCAGGCTGTGTAAACACACACTAAACTCTGGTGCTCATGAGGGCTGTGCATGGGCAGCTCTCTGACCCCTTCTGGTGCTCAGCATCCCACGGTGCCCATTGGAAAGCAAACAATCAAACAGGAAGGTGTTCAATTCCCCCTCTCTACACCCAAGGTCATCTGCTCTCTGAAGTTCTTACACTTTAAAAAGCAGCCTGGGAATCCTGACTCTGCTTCGTGTGCTCTCAGTGCCTGTGCCTCCTGGATATGAATTTAGCATGAAACGGGGTTTTTTAGATGTTTTTAAAGCTGCCTCCAGAAATTCTGGGAAGAAAGTTAACATGAGGGCCAACTCCCTGGCACGTGGGAGAGTGTTTGCTTCTGCTTTTCCTTTGGTGGAAAGGCTCGGAGAGTGTAAAACTTAGACATTGATTTTATTAACTGGGTGTCTCCTGGGCTGGTGGGAGCTGCTCTTCTCCGAGGAGCTGGGATTAAAACATTAATATTTGGGAAGATTACAGCAAGGAAAGATGTCTAAGGAATGTTGGTCAGGAATAACTTCCTTGGTGCACTTGTCTCTGTTATCTCGCTGTGCCTCTGTGTTATGTTGCTGTTCCTGGAGCAGCAGCAGGTCATGGTGACATGAATTGAGATGCCAAACATTGGCTGCCTCCTCACACAATGCCAGTCCTTGGGGGCTGTCATGGCAGAGGAAGTTTTGGAAGTGTTTATAGTCTTGTTGTGCTTTTCATGAGAGTGCACCATCAGCTTCTGTGGACTTGGGTTGGTCCAGGAATAATGGAATAATTTAGACTGGGAAGGACCTTGAAGTGTTGTCCACTGTCACCCCCTGCCATGGACAGGGACACCTCCCACTATCCTAGGTTGCTCCAGCCTGGCCTTGGATGCTTCCAGGGATCCAGGGGCAGCCACAGCTTCTCTGCCCAACCTGTGCCAGGGCCTGCCCACCCTCCCAGCCAAGAATGGCTCCCCAATATCCCACCTATCCCTGCCCTCTGACGTGATGCTCCAGTCTTGGTCTGTTCTTTGTGACAAAGCTCTCTGGGCTCTTGGCACTGAGGAGTTTTCCCCTGGTGAGTGGAAGAAGTGGGGCTGGAAGTTCGGGGTGCACCAGGTGTGGCACCAGGTGTGGCACCAGGTGTGGCACCAGGTGTGGCACCAGGTGTCCTCTGCCAGCCCAGATGGGGGGCTGTGGTGGCTTGGCAAGACCTGGCACGTGTGTGCCCACGTTGCAGGGCTGGGCTGGTTCCCCAGGGCATCGTGTGAGCTGGAAATGCCCTCTGTCCTTACAGGTCGGGCAAGGGCACTGTTTACATCCTGTAATTAACAGCTGTGCCACTAATCACTGGGCTGGCAGCCCTGGAGAGGCTGCACTGGAGTTGTGTCCCTGTGCCAGAGGGGACAGTCACTGTCCCTGCAGCAAAGACAAACCCCCTTGGGCAGTCTGTGCTGACTTCTCCTCGTCTCCTCTCCAGTCTGTGTTTGCAGCTTATGAACCACCATGTTTATAAATCAGTGCTTTGGGTTTTGTTCCTTCCTCCTTTTTGGCATCTTGGAAATTGTGCTTTGTGCAACTGTGCAGCTTTTCTTTAGAATAGTTTGGGTGGGAAGGGACCCTAAGACTCATCCCACCCCCTGCCATGGGCAGGGACACCTTCCACTATCCCAGGCTACTCCAACCTGGCCTTGGACACTTCCAGGGATCCAGGGGCAGCCACAGCTTCTCTGCCCAACCTGTGCCAGGACATGCCCACCCTCCCAGGCAGGAATTTCTTCCTTGAGCAGCATTTTTGAGTAAGCTGGTGTGTGGTGGGATATCAGAGCTGCTTCCAGAAAGGTAAGCTGAGATCTTTGGTGGGCTGCACAACCATTTCATTGACTTTGGGAGACTTGAGGGGAAGGATGGCCATGAAATCTTATTTTTCAGATATTTAGTTGCTTTACCAGCATGGGATTGCTGGAGAGGCCAGGGATGATATGGAAGAAGGGACAAGTGTCCAGCCTTCTGAGGCACATTGTGATGGGCTTGTGGCTCTGATCTCCAGGTGGGGTTTGAATGTTCCAAACCCTGGGGAAGGGGCCAGGGAGAAATGAGGAATCAGCTGTCAGGTTGTGCTTTAGGTGGTGATGAGTAGGATACCACACCCTGTGTGTGCTGAGCATTCCTTGGGTGTCTGGGAGATGGGAAGAACTCCAAATACCATTTCTATGGTGGTGGTTTATTCAAACATAAAATTTATAGCATAGATACCCCCAGAGCCCAAGGGAGGAGCATCTGGTAGTGAGGGATGAAAACTTCAAGGCCTTGTAGTGATTTACCTGCTGTCCTTAGAATAAAACTAATCTTCCCTTAATCAATCCTGATAAACAGACTTCCAATTGAAGTGACCTTATTCCTTGGACATTTTCCCTGATTTATTTTTTTTTTTCTTGCAATACAATCCCTGACCAGCATTTAAATCTGAACCACGTTTTGCTGCTCAGTGCTCCTGTGGTGCTGATAATTCTTCTGTACTTGACATTCCTTCATCCCCCGGTATTTATGTGCAGATAAACAGCAGAGCAACAATTTTGACTTGCCATCCCAAGGCTCTGTGACTGTTTCAAACATAAACTCTGCTTAACTCTCAGCTCTCTCTTACTTTAAGCTGCATGTCTGTCTTTGCACGTAATAAATTACCAGCATTTATTGGTCTTTTGACATAAAGGTTTCCCAAGGGGAGAGAAGGAGTCTGGCTGAACAAAGCCTGCCCTATAATCAGAGTTTGCAGAAGGCTTAGGGCAGCAATTGCAGTTCTGGCTAGCCCAGCAGGGATTTTATGGCTCTGTGTGTAATTGCATTTGTGCCCAGATGAGAGGTTTTGGGGTGCTGGGTCACGCACCCTGGGCTGGGCAGTTCAGAGATGAAGGTGGGTGATATGTGGTGGTAATTGCATGTCGAGAACTGATGTGAACTCTGTGTTGCTGGAAATGCAACGCTGGAGTTTGAGAATCATGTCATGGTTGGGGTTGGAAGGGACCCCTTCCCCTAGATCAAGCCCCTTCCAGCTGTGTGCCCTGGCTGAAGAGGTGTGTGAAGTGAGCTGGGTCTCCTGGAGGTGGCAGATTGATGGCTCTGCTTCTTGGGTGTTTTTATTCTGTCACCTCGTGCTGAATCAGCTCAGTGCTTTTATAAAAACATCATGCAGTAACACATCTTGACACAGCTCAATGTTCTCTGTGAGGCCAGGGGGACTTTTGTTCATCTGAAAGGCTTTCCCCTGGAGAAAGGGGGTGTTTTGGGAGGAAGATTTGCCGTGGCTCTTGAAGGTCACTCTCAGTTTTTAGGAGGGTTCAGAAAACTTGAACCTCCTGAGCTGGAAAGTGGATCCTGTGTAAATGCCACTGGTTCCACTTGGTGTCAGTAACTGGGCTGACTGGGCTCCATCCTGTGGGGCTGAAGGGCAGTGATTTTCCTGCAGATTGTCCTTGCACAAGGTTGGTGGCTCTTGGGTGGGCAGTTCATGAAGGTCTGGTTTGGGAACCTCAGCTTGAGCAGTAAGACTGAGAGTCTTCCTCCAGTGGAGGAAGAGTCAAACTCTTCTCCCTCTGTTTTCCCTGCAACCTTGGCCTGTTGCACCAGGACAGTGGGTGGTTTTGGGGTCAGAAAACCCTGCTCTTCATGGGTGTCCAGCCAAGCCAAGGTGTCCATCACCTCCCTGCCTCTATCCCTGTCCCCCTTCCTATCTCAGAGGCTGCTTTTAAGAGAAGCTCTATGGAGGTCCCAGACCTGGACTGGGGAGTTGTGGTCCTATTGCCTGGGCAGGAGGAGGATGGTCCCACCTTCCATCTGCTCCAGCCTGGAGTGCAGGGAGGCATCACTGTGGGAATTTTGGCCAGGCTCCTGCTCGTGGCTGTGCTTGCAGAGCAGCAGTAGCAGCTGCCTTGTGCCCTCTCCCAGCCAGGAGGCAGAACTAGGTCAGAATTTGCATTCTTTGCCCAGATTCTCTGCATAACTTGCACACTTTTTTTTCCCCTCTTGTCTCTTTGAAGCGACCTGTGTGTGCCTGTTCCTCGGGCTCCCTGAATCACGGGGAGAAGGCTTAAATTCACTTGTGTAATTGGGCTTTAATATCTGTCTTCCCTCCAAGAGCACTTGGGGGAGACTGTGCAGGGCTGATCCCAGCATGTCAAATCTGAAAGAAGTGCTTGGGGTGGTGTCTTGGTCTCTGGCTGTTGTGTTTGTCTGGATCTAAATCTAAATTTGTCTGGATTTAAATCTTCTCCTGTAGTTCTTTTGCATGACAAGAGCGAGTAATTGGGGTGAAATCATCCGTGCTGCCGACTGGGATGGTGAGATGTCTTTTCAGCACTTCTCTCTGTGTGTTTTTTTTGGGTGGCTTTTTTTCTGGTTTGCAGTGTCCTGGTTGGGGAGGGAGGGGGAAAAGGGAGAGATTGAGCACAGATGGTTGGTGGCAACTGGAGAAGCATCCAAGCCTTGCTGAAGTGCTGCAGAGGCAGGCAAGGGGTGGATTTTTTGGGATGGTTTTATTCCAAATGATTTTGGGATAGTTTTGTCCACTGTGAGAAGGATAAAGAACTTTGTTGGATGTGTTGGATGAGGGCAGGGGGGTGATGTGGTATCCAGTGCAGAGGCTGGGACAGAAAGGTTGCCCCATCCCTGGAAGGGTTCAATGCCAGGCTGGAGCCACCTGGGATAGTGGGAGGGGTCCCTGCCCATGGCAGGAGGTGGGACAGGATGAGCTTTAAGGTCCCTTCCAACCCAAACCATCCTATGATGATAATTCCTCTGTGATTTGGCATCTCCAACATCTGGCAAAAAGGAGAATGTAAATTCCTGAGATTGGGTGATTTGGGGTTTTTCCCCCCACAGAAACACCCACTGCACAGCTCTGGTCTTTTGTTCATCTTTGTTGGTGATTTTTGGTTTGGCCTTTTGTGGTTACATTCTCTAGAGACCTATTTGCTTTATTGTTGGTCTCACATGAAGCAAACTGTGTGGTCTGAAGGCAGGTGTGTGTGTAGGAGTGATAGAAACGATACTAATGCACCACAGTCGTAGTTTTAAAGGATTTTCACCTTATTTTTAAGTATTTTTTTTTAAAAAAGTATATTTAACTACTTTGCTGAGTCTTTTGCTCTGTGTTTCTTGTAGCATGTGCACACATCTAGCCCCAAACAACTCCTCTTCCAGGGAAGTTTCAGTCTGGCTCACCTGCTTTAGGTGGTGAAGCTGCAGCTGGGTCTGTCTGAGCCTTGTGAGAGTCCCAGGTGAGGTCAGGTCTGTTCCCTTTATGCTCCCTTTGCTCTTGTTGAGCTGCCAAAAAGTGGCAGCAGCTTGGAGAGGTCTCTGCACAGGAATGACCTTTTGGGAGCTGAGCTTCTCCCCATCCTGCCTTTTGCTGTTTGATCCCTTTCCTTGGGGCTTTTTGTTCAAGCCTGGATAGTCAGGAGGCAGCTCAAAAGTAAACACAAGATAGTCTTGAGTATTTTTAAAGCTAAATCCAGTTCTTTTTTTGACTTAACTTTTAAATTAAACCCCACTTTAATGCTGGATTGACTTAATTTGAGGGTAGATTTGGGAATCACGTTGAGTTTTGTTGCTCCCTCTGGTAGCTGTTGTTCACATGAATCCCTGTGGATGCCCCATTGTTCCCTTGGGGTGTCAGGGTTTTAGCTGTGCTCTTCTCTTTTCAGAGCAGAGTGTGCATGCTGAGAAGTGCTGCTCAGGGCTGTGTGGCACATGGCTGTGCCAAGCACCTTCCAGGGAGAAGTGTTGGGGAAAATGACCATTGTCTCCCTGCTTGAAATGCCCTGGGAGCTGAAACATCCTGCACGTGTCTGTACATGGAGGAGCTGGAACCTGATCCTTGTGGGTCCCTTCCAGCTCAGGGTGTTCTGTGATGCTCTGACTAATCCTCCCCCCAGGGCCCTGAACCACCCTGAGTTATATGGACTCTGAAGATAGCCTGGTTTGGGGGCTGTGCCTCCTCCAGCCTGTTATCCCCATTGCTTTGCAGCCCTGACTGGAGATGTGGATGGTGCTGTGGTCACCAAGGGTGCTGTGAAGGTCTTCTTCCTGCCTCTATAAAGAGCTTTTCTTTCTGTGTTGTGTTGCATCTGAGCTGCTCTTCCCTTCCAGGGGTGGTTCAGATAATCCAGTTCTACTCTTAAACTTCTCTGTGTTCAGCCAGCTGGTGCCCAAGTGATGTTTGTACACCAGAAAGTGTCTCAGCCTGTTCTGCACTCAAGAACACACAGATTACTGCAAAAAAAAATAGCTCAGTGGCTGCCAAATCTGTGCTTTAACCTGCCATGCTGTGCCTAAGCCTGGAGTTCCTTCTCTATTCTGTGGAAAACAACAGGCAAAATGCTTGGGCTGTTGTGGAAGTGAAGCCTTGGCCACTCCCTGCTCCCCAATGGCCTTAGTTAAAGCATCCCGTGAGGAGAATTTCAAACCCAACCAGATTAAAATCCATAATGAAGCTTTTTCTGTCTGCAGGACCTGATTTTAGCAGGAGATCGATGCTGAACTTTGGCTTTCTTGTGCAATTATGCTGTTAGTCAGAGGGGATGATGAATGGACACCAGTTTAGTTCCCACTAAGCAATAATTGGAGCTGGAAATCTTTCCAGCTAGTAAACTGCATTGTAATTTAAAGCAAAAATTCAGGACTGTTGTGATAACAAAGATGGGGGTGATCCTGAATGTGACTTTTGGCTGCCAAGCTAAAGAAGTCAGGAGTGAGGAACTATTTTGAGAGCATTTGCCCCATAAGGGAGGAGAAAAGAGTCCAGTGCCTCAGCCCCCACAGCAGAGGAGGTTTGTTACAAAGCATGAATGTAATTTGGAAAGAAAAGTCTCAAACTTCTTGTCAAGAACATTGTCCCCCTAAAATCTCTGCTATTTCATGTTTGTGACAGCAGTGACAAAAGTTAATGCAGCAGAGATGGCAGGGAAGAGAAATAACATTTTTTTCCCTTGGCATTAAATGCAAATATGTTCATTTAAATGACATTGTTGAGGCTGGAATTGTGTGGTGGGTGTTGATGGAGGGAAGCTGAGCCTTGACTTGCTTTGTTCTCCTCTTTGGTGAGGTGTTCTGATCGTTCAGGTGTTCTTTTTAGGGCAAAAATCTGATCCAGTTGGCTCTTCATCATGAGTATATAGAAATATATGGCTCTTCAGTGTGTGAGAGGCTGGAAATTTGTGTGTCACTTGCCAAAATCTGCTGAAAAAAACCCAAGCAGGCTTGTTCAGTTGCTTAGAAAGTTCATCTTGTCATGGTTAGTTGGTTTTTGGAGTGTGCAGGGAAGGGTTGGGGCCAAATTGATTAATCTGAAACCCATCAGAGAATGTCACCAACCTGGCAGAGCCGGGATGGTGATGGTTGGGGACAGAAGTGACTTGTAAATATGTAATAATGTCCTTTTTGGATGGGCTGGAGCAGTTTGCAAAGCTTGTTGTGTCCCTGTGCTGCATTTTAGGTGCTTCTGGGGCTTTATTTCACTTCCACTTCAGAGCTTGAGTGGGGGAAAAAAGAGGGAAAACCTTATTTACTGGGAAGTTCAAGCTGTTTCAGTGAGAGCCAAGAGAGTGGAAAGGCTGAGATTGCTCTTAATTATACCCTGACTGTGATGAAGAACTTGGTGATTTGTTGCCTCATTTGTGCTCTGCTCCTTTCTCAAGTGACACTCCTGGGTTCTGGCTTGGAACTGATGCTCTGAGGATGTTGCTGTTTGTATTCTGCTTGTCCTAAAGTAATGCTGGGAACAGGAGGGAGCTCTGAAAATCAGGGATATTGGCTCTTGGAAGAGCCTTAAGTTTTGTAGCTATTTCACTCACTCCCCTTAAAAAACCCCCCCAGTAATAATGAAAAAATATCAATAAAAATAAAAATAACCCCCAGATCTCCATTCTTCTCTCCTTATCTTCTCAGCAAAGAACTTTGATGTGCATAAACCTATGGGATGGATGTGTCTTGATGCCACTTGCTCTGTAGAAGAGGTTTCCTGAACCCCTTTGAGAAAGGTCTCATGACAGGAGAAGCTGCTGCTCCCTCAGTTTGACATATGGGTTTAGTTGAGGAGAAAAGCCAGGGGCTGTGCTTAGTGTGTCCTTTTTGCTGGGAAGGAGAGATTTAAGAGAAATCCTACATAAATCCCCGTAAAACCTGTTGCAGAGAGAGTTGAACAAGTGTGAGATGGCAAAAGTGCTTTTGAGCTCAGTCTGCAGAACAGAAAATGTTCCCCTTTCCTTTGCTGTCAAGGAATTTCTGAGAACAACTGGAAATGCAAAGGTAGGGATTAGGGCAGAGCCTTGTATTCCTTGAAAAGAGGGATTCCTGTGCTGTTGGATGAGCAGGAATCACCACAACCCCACTCTGTATCTAAAGAGTGAGAGCCAAGGGGACTGAATCTGCTGGGGTTTTTTTGGCTGATAACAATTCACAGAAGAATTTGCAATAATAATAATAAATCAAGAGTTCTCCCTTGAATTGGTTAGAAAAGGTGTCTTCTAGCAGTCATTTAGTTCCCCCCAATATAAAAAATATATTTTAATATATATTAAATACAGTTAAAAAGATATATAAATATAAAAATAGTGAAATCATTGGCTCAGCTGGAAAGGGCAGGAGAAGATGCAAGGCTGGATTCTCATCTCTCACTGGACACCTGTGGGCTTTGAGCCCAGGAAGGACACGAGTGGAACTCACTTGCCTGTCGTGGGGCAGGGATTAGAATGAGTGTTCTCCACCTCCTGTCTCACCCATCCTTGGGGCTCATTGATCAGCTTCTTGCTGGCCTGAAGATCCTTGTATTTGTTTCTTGCCAGCTTTCTTGGCTGCAGAGCTTCTGGAACTTGATGTGCTGAGTTGGTGTTTGGCTGGATTGGATGAGCTGGAACTGCTTCAGGTGTTGTCCCATTCTGTGACTTTACAGGAGCAACAATCCCAGCCAGGTTAGGAAAGTGCTCTGTGGCCTAATACCTCAAATCCTTAATTTGGGAGGCTGTGGCTGGGCTCACATCTCTGATGTGTGAGGAGTTTCAGTGAGTCTGGGGCAGGTGAAGAGGTGCTAATAATGCCAGAATTGAGAGCAGGGAGGAAAGTGCTTCCTTCCCATCCTAACCCAGAAGGGCTCTTACATAACTGCTCTTTAACCAGCTTAAGAGAGCTGAGGTGGAGGGGGAAAAGCACTAGTCAAACACTGCTGATAAGCCCAGGGAATCCAAAAATAAGCTCAGGCTGCAGGGAATGAGGAAGGACCTGCTGGAAGAGGGATGGAGGAATTGCAGTGAGCCCTGAGCTGCTGTCACACATCAGCTGGACCTTCATTGTGATGTGCTGGGTCTAAGTCATGTCCTAGCAGGGAGAAACAAGGTGCTCACATCTCATGGCTGCAGGGAAACTGGAGGTCTGGAACTCCTGCAGAGGTAAAGCAGCCTGAGTATCCAAATTCACAGAATCCTGGAATGGTTTGGCTTGGAAGAGACCTTAAAATTATCCTGTTCCAACCCCCTTCATGGGGTTAGAAGTGGGTATTTCTGGCAGCTCCCACTAGACCAGGTTGCTCCAAGCCCAGTCCAGTTTGACCTTAAGCTCTTCCAGGGATTCTTGTTTTCCATTGAAAACAGTTCTTCAGACGTGGACAGAGAGCCAGGTTGGCAGGTCTGGGGGCAAAGGCAAGGAGCACACTTGGCTATCCCCCTGCTCCCTTTTGTCTTTCTCTTTTTGTTTCCTTTCCCTATGACAGATGGAGTTGCTGATGTTGTGCCACTGGATTCTGCTCTCCTGGGATCACTTCTGCAAAGGAGGGGGGGTTGGATTTGGTCCTGGGGACACCTCAAGGACCGGGAAAATTTGGTTATGAGGGTGTTTGAAGAGGATTTTTTGGACTTGGTACCGACAATGGTGTCCAAAAATTGTTTTGTTGAATAATTTTCCCTCTGTCCCTCAGGTATCTCTTTACCCTGTTAGTGCAGGATATTTTATACTAGAGCCTCGTGCTAATCTGGATAGATGAATTTGTTTTCCTGCTGCACATCTTCCCAACACTGGCCTGAATAATGAGTGGAGAGCTGGGATTCTTCCTCCCTGGATAAATAGATGCTGCTTTCCCTGTTCCTCTGTGTTTGCACCATCAGGGACAGCCTGCCTGGTGTTTGTATCTCTATCTAACCTATGTTTCCTAATTCCATTTTCCTCTTCCCCCTCCAGTCTGAGACAGTTCTCTGCCACTTTCCCCTACATGGTCTCATGTGGCACAGGGATATTTCCTCTAGTTCCTACTCCCATATATATTGCTCTAGTCTGGAAGTTAACACTTTTTTTGGGGACCAAAACCCCCTCCTCTTCTGTACCTTTCATTGTCTGTCTTTCTTGATCATCTCCTTTCCTCTGGAATTGGAGAGCCTTGTGGTTTATCCCACCTGGGTGCTGGTGGCTTTGCTGAGTTGTGCTCATCCAGGGAGTGGCAAATTTGCTGTTGTTTCACTGTGGTGTCAGAACCATCCCAACAAAAAGAGGGGTGTTGATGGTGGCCTTTTTTGCCTCCTTTGTTTTGGGGGTTTATTTTCTGAATTCCCACTTGCAGCAATCCCCTTTTGGCTACTTGACTACTCTTACTTTGTGCCATATCCCAGATTTTTTGAGGAGCTCTTCAGTGTATTCAGGAAGTGTATTGGCCATCCATCCATCCACCCAGCATATCATTTAATGTGGGGTGCTCTCAGCGTTCTCCTACTTAGCAAAAAAATGTTGGATTTAAGAGCAGGCAAAGTCTAATTTCTTTGGGACTTGTTTAAAATCTTTAATCTTCCCCCTTCCATCCTTTCATGTCTCCAGCTGTACAGGCTGATTAGTCTTTGGCAGTGGACTGGTCTGGAGCTGCTCTTCTCCTGGGGGGAGGTTTATTTGATCTTTTCCCACCCAGCAGCAGCTCCTCTTGGAGAGTGTTCGGTGTGTGTGGAAGAGGCTGATGCTCCAGGGCATCAGGGAAGGGTTGGGGAGAGTGAAGAACAGGAGCAGAGACACTTATGCAACCACACTGTGTTTTTGTAGGAAAATAAGCTGAAAATCAAGATATTTTTAGCTCTTGGCTAGTGCAGGGAAAGCTGCTTGTTTCCTAACCAGACAGCAGCCTCCCTCAGTGTTCCTCTCAAGGCAGGCTCTTAATCTGACTTGACTTAAGATGAAAACCCAAAGTCGCTTAGTGGAAGTGGAATAAAAGCCATTTAATCCTGGAAATGCTGTGTTTGTGTGCAGTTGGTTTGCCTTTTGAAGTTACACAGGCTAATTTGCTTGGGAACCTCTTAAATAAACGTGTGTGAGAGAATAATAATAACAACAATAATTTAAAAAGCTTTTGTGTTGGAGTTCTGTGCTCTGGAAAGCCCTTCTGTGCCTTCCTGGGCTGTGGCTGCTTTTTGGTCAGTATTCCAGGTTTTTTGGTCAATATTCCAGGCATGTGAATACCTCACCTGGGTGAGGCATTCTGTCTTCACAGCAAGTGTAGCCTTGAAGACTCCACATTTCCCTTGTTTCCTTCATGTTCATCAAAAGATATGCAGGAAGCCTTTTTTACTTAATTTTTATTAATTTTATTCTTCCTTCCCCTCTTTTTTCCCAAGATCTGCCTTGGGCAGTGCCCTTGTCTCTGGGTGACATGGGTGCCTTTCTAGGTAGGACAGGGAAGGGCACCTTGTTGAATGAACATGTTCCCTTTACTGACTTGGGGAAGTTTAGCTTATGGATGGTGTTTAATGTGGGGTGCTGAACCCTCTGCCCTGCTCAGAATCTGAGGGGGATTTTTCTTTTCACTCCTGCAATGTCCTAAAGCTGTTTTAAGAAGGAGGAACTTTCAGCCTGTCCTTTTTCTTTGGCCTCTTCCTAGAAAGCTTGGAGCTGCCTAGGGAAGGGAGGAGAAATGTTGCATCCTGACCTCTGGGCTCCTGTGGGAATGATGGCTTAGCTGCTCCAGATGTTTGGATAAGCTGCTCTGGGCTGAAAGCAGTTCCCACCAAACTATGGAGCTACATGTTAATGGACCCCTTGGGGTCTTGCCTCAGGATCATGTTCTCTGTAGCATGAGGTTGAGGATCATGATGACCTCAGTGGGATTAGTGATTTTTGAGGCTCCCAGATGCAGAGCTTTGTGGAGCATCTCTCCAGACCCCCAGGATCATCATCATAACCAAGGGCTTGCTTTACATGCCTTGGCCTGACTTGACACCAATCACAGAATGGTTTGGGTTGTAAAAGACCCTTAAGATCATCTCATTCCACTCCCTGCCATGGGCAGGGACACCTCCCACTATCCCAGGTTGCTCCAACCTGGCCTTGGACATTTCCAGGGATCCAGGGGCAGCCACAGCTTCTCTGCCCAACCTGTGCCAGGGCCTGCC
>JAWWEE010000001.1:1382757-1417604 GCA_035221455.1 Xenops minutus
CAGCCACAGCTTCTCTGCCCAACCTGTGCCAGGACCTGCCCACCCTCCCAGCCAGCAATTCCTTCCCAATATCCCATGTAACCCTCCTCTCAATCCCCTGCTGGCTGTGAATAGAAGTGGCTGTAAGGATGGGTACCATTTCAAAGTCACAGGGTGCCCCATTCCTTATGATGTAACCCCCACCCCCCAAAATCACTGCTGTTTGCTTTGTGGGGTTTCACAGGGGATGGGGTGATGCTGACCATCCTTGAAGGTAGTTTGGTCATTGTCTCACTCTGATGGTGACTGTGTTGAGTGTATCATGGTCTGAGTGGTGGTGCCATTGGGGACTGCCTGGCAGGGTGACACTGGTGCTGGGGAGGGCACTGGGTCAGGCTGGGTTAACACTCACAGGATCGATACTCTTTGTATTCAAAGCTCTCAAAAATGATTGAAAGCACTTTGACTAATAGGGCTTGGAGCTCCATCAGCAAATGAGTTTACAACTCCCTTATGACTGGCCCCTTCCATGAGGAAAACAAGGAAGTAGCTGATGTAACTGGCAGAGGGAGCCTTGTTTTTGTGTTTTTATGGGAACAGGACTCTCCAGGCATGAGTTGGAAACGAGTGAGAGCCTCCCCTGGTAACTCTGGGAGTCACCCTGTGGATGGAGGGGCGGTTTCCTTCCTGACTTCACCCTCTCTGCTGGTCCCTTGATGTGTCAGGGTGACCCTGACCAGCATTTAGAGATGCTCTTTGGAAAGCAGGGTAATGCTTGAGGATGTTGCAAGTGCTTGCCAAGGCAGTTGAGAGAATTCCTTTCTCCTGAATGATTCACGCTGCTGCAAACAGGAGAAACCCATTTTACTCCTATTCCCATCTTCCTGAGGATCCACACCAGCTTTCCAAGGGATCCAAGGCAGGTATTTCCCTGGTGCTGACTGACTGTGGGATTTGGGGTTGTTGGAACTTGTCTCTTACCTATTTGTTTCCTTAAATGCCATTTTCTTTCACTGCTGGGTGTCAAGTTGAGCTTGTAAATCTTCTGAGGGGGAAACTCTCCTGTCTGTCTCCTTGCATTGAACAGAGGCTGATTTTTACAGAGCTGGAAAGGCTTCAGGAGTAAGTGGAAGGAGGTTTTGGCAAAGTGTTAAATGTGGAATGGCTTTGAGAGCAGCTTTCAGGCTGTTGCTTGAAAAACCTGCATGTGTGTCTCATTCTCAAAGCTGAGGCTCCTGTGGGAGTGGCACCTGATATTATATTTAATTTTGGGACCCTCAGGAAGGCTCTTGCCCATCACACCCTGCTCCAAAGCAGGGCCAGCGCTGGGCTTGGAGCAATTTGCTCGAAACTTTGCTCAGTCAGGTCTTGAAAACCTCTAAGGATGGACCTTGTGTGACCTTTCAGGGGGAGCTCCAGCACTTTCTGAGTCAGAAGGGCTGTTTGCAGATTTAAGAGCACGTGTCTGCCATCAATCTTTCAAACCTTATGTCAGATCCCCAGGAATGATGCAGCAATTCCCATTCTTTCTTCATAATCACGTGAGTTCTTGCTCTTGTTCGTGCCAAAAACTGGCACTTCCCACCCCCTGCCTATATTAGAACAATCAGTCTGAATTCATCTCCTCATCAAGGCTGACTTTGCTTCTTCCCCCTGGGCTTCATCACTTGGCTCATGGCTTTTGAGAGGGCTCTGTCCAAAAGAGAACACAGAGAAGGCCTTTCCAGTGTCAGGCAGTCTGTTTTGATGGCTCCAAATCAGTCCCCTTGATATCAGAAGGAAATAAAAAGCCCTGGAGTCAGAAGCTCTCCAGAACCAGGGGGATTGGAGCTGATTCCTGATTGATTCCTTTGGCCACATCACATGCTGTGTGTTTGTAAAATGAAGGACTTTGTGTGATTAGAGGCTGATTTTATTTTGTGTGCTTGGTGTGGGAAGTAGTATCTGGTTTTTAGGACAAGGGAGCTGCTGTGGAGCAGTGACTGCTTTGGGAAGGGGTGTAGGATTGGCATCTTGAAGGATCATGGAATCCCAGGATGGTTTGGCTTGGAAGGGACCTTAAAATCTCATCTGGTTCCACCTCCCTTCACCTTCCACTAGCCCAGGTTGCTCCAAGCCCCATCCAGTCTGTCCTTGGGCACTTCCAGGGATGGGGCAGCCACAGTTTGCCTGGACAGGGGGATCAATGTTGTGAGGATGTGGAGGAAATGTGTCTCATGAGGGCATTTTGGTGCAAAACCAAAACCAGGGCCAGGGAGCAGCAGGGATGGCAAAGCAGAGTTTGCTCCCTCATTTATTTTGCTCCTCTGCTGCTTTCTTTAAACTAATGTTTCTTGCAGCCGTATGGAAGGAATCAATCACAGGAAATAAGGAGCTTGTAATCCATTTAACTAGGACTTTCCACCTCTCATTAAGCCAGAGACATTCATGCTTAATTCTCTGGGTAGCAGTTGCACAGCAGATGTGCAGAGCATCCCTTGCAAAGTGAGTCTGGCTGGGTTCCTTTGCTTTTTTCCCCCTCCCTGTTTCCATTAGAGAGCTTGCTGTGGGTGTGGAGGCCTTTTGGCTCCTTCTCACATGAGTGTTGCTGGTGTGGTTTGTGCAGTTTTCTTTTCCTGCTGGCAGGAACCAAATTTTCAGCAGGGAATGTGTCCTAGGAAAAGCAGACAGCGAGCAATGTGTGGAACAGGCTTCTGCTCCAGCTGCTGGCACCTTCCAGAGGGGAATAAACCTGACCCTGACAGGGCCAGCTGCTCTTCAGGGGAGTGTTTGGAAAGGGAAAACCAGGAGGGGAATGCCTGTCTGGAAAGGAAACTGCTTGTCAGGGTGTGCATGTTTGAACCCACCTCTGTTTCCACTCAATTCCCAAGCAAAAACACACGTGGGTACTGGGGAAGGCTCAGTGGAAACTTCTGCCTTGCAGTTTGGAGAAGGTGGCAAAGCTCTTGGGGTCTGTGGAGAGGAAAGATATTATGCAGCCTTTTTTGATTCCTGGAATAGTTTTTTGATTCCTAGAATAGTTTTTATTTTAATTTGGGATGCTGCCCTCCCTCTCCCCAAACCACCACCATCCTGCTGGATGGAATTGATTGCAGGGAAACAGGTTGGACTGGGCTTGGAGCAACCTGGTCCAGTGGAAGGTGTCCCTGCCCATGGCAGGATGTGGAACAGGATGAGTTTGAGGTCCCTTCCAGTCCAAACCATTCTGGGATTCGATGATCCAGACTGGTTCCCAGTGAAGAGTCTCTTGGAAAACAACGGGGCACAGCTCCTGGGCTTCTTTGGGCTGTCATCTGTCACAAGTTGTGGATATCTCTCTGGGAAGGATCTGAACTGCCCATGGACTGAGTTGTTTGGGACTTGTGGCCTTCAGCAAGGCAAAGAAAGTCTCTCCACCTTTGCCTTGCCCATCCTGGCTGGCTACTGGGGTTGTTGCAGGACCTCGTTCCTGCTGAGGCTGTAGAGCTTATAAGTGTTGTTTGGCTAGAAATGGGATTAGAAATGGGATAAATGGGCAACTCTCTTACTGGGACCGAGTTTGGAACATGTGATGCCTTGAGGATGTGCTTGTAGGAGATGGCTCTGCTGTGATGTGCCAGTGAAGGTATGACCTGAAGGTGGGCAATGTGTAGCCACCACCACCCCTGCCATCACAGCCAAAAATGCAGCACGTTCCTGCTGGTATTAAACACCTCTGTAACTGGGATTGCTCCTTTTCCAGCTGGTGGGGAGGAGAGGAGCCCTGGCTGTTCCCAGTGCTTTGGGCTCAGGAGTTGTTGGGTGTTCAGGGCTGTGTCACCACCTTGGCTCGCAGGGCTTGTGCACAAAGCAGAGCTTGGGTTTAATTATTGCTCTGCCAGAAGTTTGGACAGGTTTTTCCAGCATCCCATTCCGCTGCTCCAACCCTTTCCATGTTCCAGGCACCCACTTTGTGGCAAGCACTGGGAAGTTCTGCTGTAAAGGGCGTTGGGTCCACACTGTGCTTATTTATTTAGGGAGATTAAAGTTGAAGTTTTCCTTTTGTAATGCTCTTTGAAGTATTTATCTTTTGAAGTCTGAATTTTCATTAACTGGAAGTCTGCTACCCCCAAACTACACGCTGCCCTAGTTTCAAAGCATTAATTTTTTTTTTTAAAAAGAAAACTGAAGAACAACAAACAACAGGTCGGACCCAAAGGGGCTCCACGTCAGCCAGGTCCTATTTGGGATGTGACTATTTGGGTCATGGCTGTGAATCCAAGTGGCTCTGCAGGCTGGCTCCCTGGGTTAGGGTGTAATCACGGGCTGTTGGCATTGCCAGGCATCAGGGAGACAGGGATGTTTCTCCTTCAGAGTTCTAGACCTTTCATTTTTAATTTTTTCCCCCCTTTCCCTCTTATTTTCTGTCACAGAGGCAACAGCACTTGGCTTGTAGGACAGTGTGTGTGTTCTCATCCAGAATTATGTATCCACATGCACAAGGCAAGGGATATTTTGCTGCAGGTGATTTAAATAGTTTATTTTCCAGGGGGGAAAAGATTAGATGGCGACTGACATTTTAACACATGCCCTGTTTTTATTTGTGCAGAGACTTCAGGGTTATCAGTGCAAAACTGGATGGTTATTATGGCCTGGAAAAAGTGGGTGGGGGACCTCTAACCCAACCCCATTGCCAGTGGGGATAATAACATGTTGGAAAGAACAACCCCAGTGGGTCACCAGAAGGTCTGCAGCAACTATGGGGTTCATCCCACCCCAAAACCCACATCAGCTGAGGCTGTTTGTGGCTTTTGGGGGGGTTCTGTTCCTGCCCTGGAATGAAATCTGCATCTTGCAAGTTGAGATGTTTTGGCTCCAGCCCAGCAAATGTGGAAAGTGCAGCTCAATGTGTGTGTAGGTAGGTATAGATTTCCTCCTGGGGAAGGGCTGTAGCAACCCCTTGTTATCAAAGACAGCAATGTTTCCCTCTTCCATTCCCACCTTCCTCACTCAGGCAAAGGGCACTTGCCTTGATTTGCAAGTTCAGTATATTTTCATATAATACAAAAACCAGTGAAGAGTCCATGAAAACACCAAGAATTTGGATCAGTTCCTTCTGAGGCTTTAAATTGTTTCAGCCTTGACTGGGAAATAGAGGAGATTTCTCGTTGTTTGTTTGTTTTTGTGCATAGAACTGGAGGGTTTGCTCTGGAAGAGCTTAACTTGTTTACAAAATATTTAGGGGAAAATGGGGATTTTCCAATCTAATTAGGGAAACAATTGCTTACAACTGTGTCAATAGGGATAATTGGTTATCAGGGATGTTCTCACCTAATTGGGACAGGAAATGATTTGCTTAACAAGGTTTTAGGCACAAGTGGCTTGATAGAAGTTACAATAGAGAGAGAGATGTTGAGATTATAGGAAGATTCCTGATAAACAGTGATCCCACGAGTCCCTAAGGAGAGGAAACCCACTTCTTTTAATGTGAAAATCAAGAGAATCTGTCAAAACTCTTTTTAAAATGGGTTAACTAAAAAAAAAAAAAAATCCCAAGCACCTTCTGAGTGCCTGTTTTTTGCATTTATTTGCATTGCAAGTGGTGCAAGTTTCCTTGGGCCTGAGTTGTGGGAGCTCCTGCTCTTAGGTCTTGCTCTGGTTTTGGGTGTCCCACTGCTGTGCTGGGCTTTTGGCCTCTCTGGATCTGGGATGGGGAGTACTTGGAGGGCTGGCTGTGGTGGGATGGATTATCCCCCCCATTCTCCCAGCAAATCTGCCCATCTCAAACCATGGGAGCCTCCTTAGGGAAATCCAAAGTTTTCCATATTGGTGGCTCTTCCCAGCCATGCCCTTATAGATGTGGATGCTGGAGACCTTCTACAACATCTCTATCTTGATGGATGAAGCTATTAGAGAAGACCACAGGTCTCCACATCTCTTCAAGTGCTTGGCTTTGCATGCTCCAACATCTCCTGAAACTTCAGGATTCCATGGATTAGCAGTGGCTTTGGCAGTGCTGGGCTAATGGCTGGACTCCATTACCTTTGAAGGCTTTTCTGCCCTTAATGGTTCTATGGTTTGATTATTCATAAATGTGCATCAAAGTATTCTTGGCTGTGCTTTGGTTTTCACTTGGATATGCTGATCCAGTTTAGGAATCCCCTGCAAGCTCAAGTGGGAAGTTGTGCTTATCATGCTGACCCAGGGTGAGGAATCTGGGAGGAGGCTTGGAGGGAGCAGGTCAAGGTGAGGAGCTCAGAGCTCTGAAATGTCCCTCCAGCTCCCCCAAACCATCCAGAGGGGAGCTGCCCTGGATGATCCTGGAAGTTCAGGAAATTGCTTTCTCTGGGCTATTAAAAGATTTGCCCCAAGATGCTGAACGAGCTCAGTGGGGCTTCCCTGATAGGAACAAAAAACAACTTAAAGGGGTTTTAGAGGGGAGGGCTTGGATGGTACCAAGCCCTGTGAAAGGCCATTAACCTGCTGTTCCATGGCTTCATTCCCATTCTTTACTCAGTGCACTCCAAGACTCTTTCCTTCACTAAATGATAGCCCTGAGATGGTTTCATGATGGCCTTGGTTGCTCTCTTCCCTCTCCACTCCAGGTGCTCTCAGAATACAGGGAGTTAACTCGGAGAGGCAAAAATCCAAATTTTTAGGCCAGATCTCCCCAGAGAGCTTCCCTTTTCAATTTGCAACTTCAGTCCTCCCTTTTATTTTTTCTCTTTTTCTTTGCTCCAAAGCTGTTTGGAAGGGAATAATGTGTCACAGGCTGTAACAGATACCTCCACTTCAGGATCTCAGAAGTGCAGTGTGTGCTAATTAGGCATCCTGGAGCCTTTGGAAAATGTTCCCATTGTACTTGGAGATGGAATCTCCCCTGCTCCCTGTTTTTTTTGGCCAAGCCAGCTGGAGAATTCACTCATTCAGCTCGGAGAAGCTCACAGGCATTGGGGGATGATGCATCTTTAAGTCAAGGTTGAGAGCTTGTGTGGGTTTGTGTTTTTTGTTTGATTCCTTTCCCCCCCCTCCCTTCTGGTGCGTGTTGCTGAACTTGAATAATTAATGCCTGTTGTGTCTCTGCCTGTTGTCAGTGCTGTGAATCATTCATAGCCTGCTCCCTGCCCCTCAGGAGCTGGGGATGGCACGGGAACACTGGTTGGGACGTGGCACTGAGTTTGTGCTGCTCTCCTTAAACCCACTGCTGAAGGAAGGAGCAGTAAGTGTTGAGTCCCTGAGCTTGGCCAAGCCAGGCTCTCTGGGCAGGTGGCCCCAGGAGCAGCATCTCACTGTGCCTTGGCCTCTTCCTGCATCTCCTGTTACCTCTCAGGTGTCCTTGTGTGTGTGGTGGGGAGGTGAGTGCTGTGGTTGTGCTTTCCTGGCCATTGGAGGGGTTTGGGAATCTGTTTGTGACCCTCGTGGGAGGAGAGGGGATGATTTTAGGCTTTGTTGGTTGTGCCTCATGAGATTCAACTGCGTTTAGGAATGGCTTTTTAAAGACTCATGCTGGGGTTCTTCCCACTGTGCTGCTCCTGACTGCTTTTATGGAGAGCAGCCTGGAATCTTGGGCTCCCATGTGGGTTCATCAAGGAGAAACCCTTTTCAGCTGGATTTTGCCTTGCTCACAGTTTTTTGTCCTCCTCGTTGTTTGCAGTGTGTTCTGCTGCTCTTAGAACCTTCCAGGAGTACCTTCTGGTGATGGTGTTGGTGGGCAGGTGTGCTTTTGGGTTGTCCTGTTGTGCAGAAAACATTCATATCCCTCCTGAGCTCTGCCAGGAAACTGGGAGATGCTGGATTAGATGTTTTTGCATCTGCCCTGGGTGTTGGTGTTCTTGGTAGGATTTCTCTGGGGCAGGAGGGTTGGTTTGCTGATCCCCGTCCATCTCTGAACTTCACTTGTACCTTACCAAAGCAATGCTGTTGGAAAAAGCCTTGGTGCCTCTGCTACCTGTGGTTCTGCAGCCAAGTTCATGCCTTGATCCAATTGCTTTGGATGAGCATCCTGAGAGGGATGTTCGTGTCCTGAACAGATTGAATCAGGGCTCCTGGTGACAGTGCTGAGCTGAGAACTCTTCTTCCACTATCCCAGGTTGCTCCAACCTTGCCTTGGACACTTCCTGAGGTGGAAATCAGGAGAGATGCTTTCCTTTGGAGAATAATTTCTGGAGGAGTTGTAGCCTTTAGAGTTTGTAGTGTGGGAATAAGGGATTTGGCAGGGGAGTTGTGAACAGGCTGTGTATGATTTTTACATCCTGCATTTATCCCTCAACATCTTGTACATCACTCAGTGCTGATGGGCTTCAGGGCACGGATTGTGGCTTTGTCCAAGACCTTCAACCAGCATCTAACTTTGCACATCCTGTGTTTCTGTCCCATTTTGACCATGTTTCTGCCAGCGTGTGGGTGAGAATCATTTGGTAGGGACGGTCTTGAAGCAGAAAAAAAGCTGAAGATAGGAGACAACTTGGGCAGTGACTAATGCTGGCCTTTATGAATAGCAAGAGAAGAGGCAAAAATGCAGGCAGGGAGGTGACCTCAAGCCAGGAGCAGGGCTTGGGGGCAGATGAGCTGGGAG
The DNA here is from genome assembly GCA_035221455.1 of Xenops minutus. Classification (NCBI taxonomy): domain Eukaryota; kingdom Metazoa; phylum Chordata; class Aves; order Passeriformes; family Furnariidae; genus Xenops; species Xenops minutus. The sequence goes on from JAWWEE010000001.1 coordinate 1,391,270, forward strand.
AGCACAGGGTGGGTGTGCTCAGCAAAGAGCTCTGGGTCCAGGATGGATGTGTTGGTGCCTCTGTCCTGCGTGTCATCCCCGAGGAGATGAGCAGGGCCACGTGGGCATCTGTGATGTGCAAGTCATGCACATCTCGTGTCCTCTGCTGGGTCAGTGCCCCCGGGAGGTTTGAGAGCCACGCTCTGTGTCTGAGTAAGGGGAGGGCTGTGGGCTCTGGGGACAGCGTGGTGACAGTCTGGTGGCCTTTGGAGCCACAACCACCTGCCCCCGGGGTGCTGAGCCTTGCTGAGAGAATGTCAGGACAGGGATGTGAGCGTGGAGCATAAATGGGCATGGACAGGAGCTGGAAGGGCTGAGCTGGCTGTGTCCCTGCTGACATCCCTGGGCTCCACCTCTGTCTGCAGCATCCCCTTATGCATCAGCTCCAGGGAAAAACATGCTCAGACCCGATGGGATTCTTGGGGGTGTCCTGTGCAGGGCCAGGAGCTGGACTTTGATGGTCCTTGTGGGTCCCTTTGAACTCAGGATATTCTGTGGGTTTTGGAGGCTCCCTTCTGTGGGATGTGGCTGTGAAGGCTTTCAGGTTTATCTCCTCAAGCCCAGTCATACTTTGCTGATGCCACTGGGGATGTTGCCACTCAGCTGTCATAGGTTTTTGCAGGACCTGAGCTCTGGGGATCCTGTATGTGAGGAAATGAAGTGTTTCCTTTAGAAAGGGTCTGATTTGCTGCCTACACTTGACTCTGCACGCTTTGGGCAGATAGACAAGCCCTTTGCAAGCTCAGCTGCTGCTGAACATCACTCCTAGAGCAGAGATATCCACCCAAGAGCAGCACTTGGGGCTGTGGGTGGAGGCTGTGCCCCAGGAATATGTGGAAAACCCCTGTGTGGGAGTTGAGCACAGTGTGGTGCCACCAGACCAGAAGAGAATGGCTTTGAGGTTCCCATCCCTGACAACCAGCTCTAGGAATTAGTAAGAGAATGTGATTATTTGGCCTGTCCCTGATATGAATCTCACCAGAGACAAGAGAGAACATCTAAATATATGTCTGTAAAAAAGCCCTGTGACGCACAGAGCATGTGATGGATGGAGCAGAGACTCTCCCTCGAAACAGTGATGTTCCCATGAGTCAGTCAGGTCCTTTGGGTGCTGGTTGATGGAAAGGGGATCTGGGTGAAGGCTGTACCCAGCATTGCAACCCTCTGAGTGCCTGAGAGGTGTAAAAGGGACGTGGCTACTTTATATTTTATGTATAGGCACACTCTGTATTCTCAGGGTTGTCCTGTGCAGGGCTGGAAGTTGGACTTTGAGGGTCCCTGTTGGGTCCCTTCCAGCTCTGGATAGTCTGTGATTCCATGATGTGCCTTCTAGAAGTGTTTGTTCCTCGTCTGGGATGGGTTTGCAGGCTCTGTAGGATGCTGAAGATAAACTCTGTTAGCTTGGCTGGGTTTCAGCTCTGAGAGGAGGTCTCTGAATTGATTTTAAGGTTGTTCTTAGAGAGGTGTGATGGTTCTTTACATTTCAGTTGTTCATAAAAGTCTCATCATCTGGGCTGCAAACAGCTAGTCCCCTCCTTTTGTCCTCCTGTGGCTTTTCTTTCCAATAACTCCCACGGATACTTTGGCTTTCCATGGTGTGGGAGAAGCTGCTCAAGGAAATAAAACTTGCACACTAATTAAACTTCTCGGTCTCACTGAGTAACAACCAGGAGATGTTGGCAGGGCTGGAAACAGACCTGATTATCATCCCCCTCCTCTCCATAGCCAGAGGACGTGGTTAATTATTGAACTGCTTGTTAATGTGTCAAAACATCCCTCGTTGGGTTTAATTCCCCTGTTTTAACAGGATTCTGTTTTCCTTGTCGCTGCAGGGCGCTCCCAGGACCTGATGGATTTGTGATACCTCTCTGCAGAGGGGCTGGAAGGAGCATGGTTAAACACCAACCCTTGCAGTACTACGAGCCCCAGCTATGTCTGTCCTGTCTGACCGGGATCTACGGCTGCCGCTGGAAAAGGTACCAGCGGTCACATGATGACACCACCAAGGTGGGTGCTTGTCCTTGTCACCTCTTCCCAGTGATGCTTCCCATTGATACTTGGTTGAAAGTGCTGGATCTTATATGTATTTTTATTTCTTGGCTTGGATAGATGGTGGGATTCACTGGCCTCGTGGTTGGAGGTCTGTGGTTCTTCCCCATGGGCATGGTGAGCTGGTCCTGGTGCTCAAAGGGATTGAGTGCTATGGCCAAATCCATCCTTATTTCCATCACTCCTTGTTCTGTCTCACTGCTGTGCTTGCAGCAGCCTTGGCTGAACCTTGAGAACCTGTGGTTCTGCATCATCTCTGCCTTTATGGCATGGTTTGGTGGCACTCGGTCCAAGGGTGGACTTGGAGGTCTTTTCCAGCCTTTGTGATTCTCTGATTCTCTTCTTGTGTGGGGAAAATAAGTTTGGAGGTTGGGGGAACAGGTTGCCCAGAAAAAGCTGTGGCTGCTCCTTCCCTGGAAGTGTCCAAGGCCAGGTTGGACGGGGCTTGGAGCAACCTGGGCTAGTGGGAGGTGTCCCTGCCCATGGCAGGGGTGACACTGGGTGATCTTTAGGGTCCCTCCCAACCCATTCTGGGACTCTGTGGAAGGCAGCAGGAGGTGAGAGCTAGCTGGGGGGGAATGTGAAGTGTTAGAGGTGGCTCTGCCCTGGTCTGGGAATGCAGCTCTTAAGAGCTGTGACAGGGGGAATTCAGGAGGCAGGGCTTGACCTGCACTTCCCCCATTGTTGAGGGCTGGGAGGTGAAGTAAAATCCTGTGGGACCTGGTGTTTATAGGGCAGGTGTGAAAATACTGCTGTCAAAGCCCCCCTGCTACATCTTCTGGGTCGTGGTGGTGTGTTACTATTTTTCTGTGCTCTCATGTTTTCTAGGTTGTTTTGGGATTTTTTCTGTGTGTATATTTTTTTTAAAGTTTATTTTATTAATGTTCTTACTGCTTAAAGAAATTTCAGTCTTGTTTTCTGTGGCAGTGCTCTCAGGAGATCCTTTGGTTGCCTGTTGAGCACTGAATGCTGCTTTGGTGTCAGCAGGCTCCTCTGTTCTGCTGCTGAGTCTATAACCAGGTATCTTCCTGGCTCTTGCAGTGCTTTCCCTCTGGAGAAGAAGCTGTTAAGGAGAAAACACATCTGGCTGGCAAAACCCGTGCCAAAACCACTGCTGGTTGTGAATGACATGGACTGTTGGTGGTGCAGCTTGGCCAGGAGCTCCCGTGGGAATTGGGGAGTCACAGCCCCTGTTTGTACAGCCCTGAACCAATTTCCTTTGGCAAAGTAGGAATGTTGGGGCTGGTTTTACTCCTCTGTCAGCCTGGCCAGCTCAGTCCCAGTGCCCATTTTGGAAGGCTGCTGGCTGTGAGCAAATTCCTGGGCAGGTGGCTTTGTGGGACTGTCAGGAAAACAGTGGGACACAATGCTTGGCATCTGTACCTGCTCTAAGTTAAATACTAAAAATGCCTTATCCCCCCTCCCTGATGAACCACAGCATTACATTTCTTAGCTAAAAATCCATAGAAAAATTGCCTTTGACTGCATTTTTCAGTGAAATCTCTCTCTGCTTTACCAAAAAATATCAGTGGCACCTATCAGTTCTACTGGGAATTTCAGGGTTTTTTCCAGTGCTAGGAAGGAGTTGGTTGTGTCTTTAAGGTCCCCATGAGGCTTCAGCTTCCACTTTTAAGAGAAATTGGAGATAAGTGCTGCAGGAGGAAGAGAAGAAAGTCTAAAATGGGCTGCAGGCTGTGCAAAATGAAAGGATGAGGAATCTCTTCCCATCTTGATGTCAGTGAAGTGCCCTGCAGTTGTTATTTGGAGGGGGGAAATAGGGAAATTGGGGTATGTACAGCAAGTCATGTTTCTACTTCTTAATGATCAGAAAGCAAGTCCTGTATTCAGAGAGGAACTTTCTTGTAGTGTAAACTATAGGGTGGTTCTCTGCTTTCTTGGTAAACCATCAAACTTCCTAGAACAGGAGGCTTTCACCTGAATTTGGGTTGTGATCCAGCATTGCCTCTGATCTCTTCTGTGATATCTTTGAGTCGTCGTGCTGCGACTCACCAGCCCCAATTTTAATGAGCCCTCTCCTTTCCCCTCCAATGTGAGCACATCAGGCTTTCTACTACACGTGGAAAATTTACATGAAAATGAGAATTTTAATTGCAAGCCTGAGTGGGAAGTTTTTTTGGGCACTGCTTGATGGTATTGCCGTTCTCTCTTGCTTTTCTCTGCCCTTTGAGAATGGAAGGGGGGAGCTGAAGGCTCACAACCAGCACACTTGGTCTCCTTTTTAAATTTGGAACATCTACAGAATTCCTTTGTTCTCTTGTGGGCCTTCAGCTTTAAAAGGGCAACATCCCCTTTCACACTTTTTTAAATGAAAGGTACGTAAAGAAGAAAAAAATTATCTTGGTCTTGCTGAGATGCAGATGATTATAATCTCTGTAGCTGGTGTGAGGAAGGAATTTCTGGTCAAACCACAGCTTGTTCATCACATATTCAACCAAGATAGATATTAGGAAGTCAGTGCATTGAGGCAGAGAACGATTTGGGTTGGGAGGGACCTTAAAGGTCAGGTCATTCAGTGCCACCCCCTGCCATGGGCAGGGACATCTCCCACTATCCCAGGTTGCTCCAAGCCCCATCCAGCCTGGCCTTGGACAATTCCAAGGGGAATCCATCATCTTTCCAGGGTTCCATCCCCCTGAGCATGAACTGGGGGGGAAATAAGCTTTGCCTTGGAGCTGCCATATGTGCTTTGAGAGGTCTGAAGTTCCCACTGCAGCTTCCAAGGCAGCTCCTGGGTACCACGGTCCTGTTGATGGATTGCCAGCAATTAAAGTAATTTATAGACAGCTAATTGCAGGGTATAAGCACAATGCTTTTTGTGGTTCACCCCAGATGAACCATTGCTGATTATTACAACACCAGAATGTCTCTGTCTCCTGGGGCAGAGTCCAGGGCAGCACCTGCTCAAATCCCCTCCAAATATCAGGACCAGAACCCACACAGGAGCTGTTTGGTGGGTTGCATTGTGAGAAAATGAAGTTAAATCTATCAACTGCTTTTCTTTTGACTTTTTTTTTATATTTTTTGCTTCCAAACCCGTGTTGTTTGTACACAGCAAATATCACACCTGGGAAGTCACCCTTGAGGGCAGAGAGGAAGGAGAGATTCTGCAGAAGGAAATGGCAAGGAGCACTTTTTTAGCTCTCCAGCAAACAGAAGGAGCCACTTTTACTGCTTGTCTGGTTTGAGTGGTTTTTTGGGGTGTTTTTTCTTTGGTTAGTTGGTTTCTTTTGGGTGCTTTTTGGAAGGAGTAGTTGTTTATTGTTTTTCGTTTGTTTTCCAGTTACTATATTGAAATATTGTGACTTCTTTACCATATTTAGTTCCCTGACAAATAGGATAAAATACTTATGACCATTTGCCAAGGGCTTTGGCTTCTCTGCTCAGTGACAGGCACAGGTTATGTTGTACTTCCCAACCACGAGCCCTTTGGAGACAAGCTGGGACAGACAGAATGGGACTGGGATTTCTCCTTCTCTGCTGGGTGGCACTTCCCCACTGCTGGATTTGGACTCCCATTTCCATGTGCCAGCAAAGTTCCTGGGCACAGGAGCTGCTGGACCACAGCTGGAGGGTCTCTTGTACCCAGTCACTAACAGGGTGGGTATTCCAGGCTCCCTGGAAGCACCTTAGGCCAGGAATGTTGCTTCACTCACCATCCCTCTGGACAAACAGGCTTTTATGTCTTTGCTGGACACACACTGAGGAGTGTGTGGGGCTGCAGTAAAAGCTTCCCAGGGTTTGGCAGAGTTACCTGAGCCCCCTGGCACAGGGCAATGGCACAGTGGGAGAGGAGGGGACTGAACTGAGTTCTTGCTCAGCCTTCCCCAGGTACCCCTGCCCTGTTCACACCTGGAGCTGCTGATGCTCAGGTGAAGGAGAAAAGCCTGTCATCAACCTCCCACATTTGTCTTGCAGTGTGTGGGGTGGCAGGAGAGAGACCCTCTGTGTGTGTGTTTGGGGCTTTGTGCTGTAACTGGGGAAACTGAGGCACAGGAATCAATCACAGAATATCCTGAGCTGGAAGGGACCCTGTCCATCCAGACCTTTCTCAAAAGCATCTCCTGTGCTTACTGTAAAATCCTGGTTTTTTTACATCCCAAGTCTCCTAATCCTGTTCCATCCCAAGGTGCCTGAAGTGTGTGGGTATGGAGGGGAAATTGCTGCTGCCTCTCCCAGCCCTTCCCTGTTGCTGCTTGTGGAGCTGTGAGATACCAAACCCTTCCTGATGCTCTGGTGGTCAGTGCCAGGGTGTTCCCTTGCAGGGCACTGTGTGAGAGCCCAGGGAGCCCAGCTGGTCCCAGCTGAGGCTTCCAATGGCTTTGGAGCACAAAGGGGCTGTGATCTCTCAGCAGAGGGAATTGCAGTGCTGTCTGTGAGAGCTGGTAATTCACTTTCTGGTGAAACACTTCTGTAATTCCCACTTGGCCAGGGCTGGGGGAGGACCTGAACAGATGATCTGAGCCACGGGCTTTGGAGCTGGGGCTTTGTCAGTGCTTAATTCCCTGCTGGCCAAAGGTCAGTGGGCACAGAAAGTGCTGCCTTAGCTGAAAACCTCCATTAGAAGGTGGGTTAATTTGCCTTTTTTCTGTGCCTTTTTCAATCTGTTGGTATTCCAGACCATAGGCATGAAGGCATGGGAGCTTTGGGGGAAAGAGGCTCTTTGGATGTGAGTAGTGATTCAGAGCTGAGTGTCCTGAGTGGATGTGTCTGACCATGTTGCTGTGAAGGGTTAAATGCAGGAAGATCCATTTGTTGGGTTAAACAGAGAGGGTTTTTTTTCCTTGTTGTTCCTGGAGGTGTCCCTGCTCATTGAGGGGCTTGGAGCAGGTGACCTTTAAAGGCCCCTTCCAACTCAGGCTGTTCTGAGTCTGTTTTTTAGTGCTTGGAATCAAAAGCAAAAGAGCCCCATTTCCAGGGCTTTTCACATCACTTCAACATCCTTAACATTCACCTCGGAGCCCTTTATTTTACAGGGAGGCTGTGGGATGGCACAGGGCTGGGTGACTGTCCAGGGAAACTGTTGGAGATGCCCTTGGGTCCATGTGCTAGCTGAGCCAGGCAGGAATTCCTGTTCATGGTGCCATCAGACTGCAAGGAGTCTTACTGGGTCTAACTGGGAATGGTGTGTTTTGGTGTCCATGAAGGAGCAAGACCTCTCAGGCTGGGTGGGAGTTCTGGATGGACTGGCAAGGAGCAGACAGGGTGTGTTGGGCTCAACCTGCCAGGAGCTTGCTGTTGATTGCCACATCCTCAGCTAGCTCCTGGAAAGGCTGGGATGAACCTGCTCCAGGGCAAGGCTGATGCTGAAGCTGTTGCTGCCTTACACAGGTGAGGTCCAAAAGACCATTGCTGCTCACCTTTGGATCCTGCCATGGAGGTACCAACCCAGAAAGCTGCTTGACCAAAATTCCAGACTGCTGGGCAGCATTAGAAATTTAATTGGACTCCATAAATGCTTTCAGCCTTAATGGATTTGGGTTGTGCTTTTCCTCCAAAGCTGTTCTTCAGCATAACTAACCAGCCACTGACTGCAGGGACTGTGATCCCCAGAAATTCCTGCTGGTTTGAAAGGTGAGAAACCCCAAATTATTGAAAGCCCCAGTGTCAGAGCCTAATTCTGTGGTGCAGCCTAATGTTGTCAGGGTGAGGATGTTTGACTGAAGCTGAATTTGGGGCTTAGCCCTGAGGTAGGCAAAAATGCCTGTGGGAGAGTCTGCAAAACCCATTGAGCGTGGTGCCTGGGCTGGGATTATGGGCTCAGACTGGGTGATTAACAGGGCCTGGGATTTAGAAAGTTTTAGAGGTGTCAAAGGGTTTTACTGCAGAGCATCTGCAAAACGTGTGCTGGGCTGTGAGCAGCTAACACTGAGCTGCATCTGGAGAGCAGGGGGGGGAGGCATGGGAAGAAAAACAGGAATATGAGGGATTTTTGGGCCATGGTCCCTTAGACCAGCCCTATATTTAGCAAGGAAGAGCTGGTGTGGGTCTGTCAGTTGGGTTTTAGGTGGATTTCCCTTGGACACTTGGGTGCAGCAATGCTGTTCCAGTGGTGTTCAGCTGTTCCTGTAAAGGATTTACTGCTTTGGAAGATGCTGGGTCTCCCCCAGATGGGATGTGGATGCTCAGTGAGCTCCTGGTTTAACCTCCTATCCCCTATGGGAGTTCCCTGATCTGCTTTGGGCTGGGATGTAGTTGATTTTCTGCTCAGTTTTGGGTGTGTGACCAAACCAGGGCTGATAACAAAAAGGCTGCTGAAGTTTGCTTATACAGCACCGAGGTAGAATTCCTTTCATTTTCTGAATTCCCTCCAAAAGGGAGGAAAAATGAGGTGGTTTTTCTGCTTTTTCTCTCTCTCAACTGTATTGCTGCTGTTGGAGTTAGGCTTTTAAGACTGAATTGTGGAACTCCTTTTTGCAAAGAGGCAATGGGAATGTGTAACCTAGCCCAGCTTAATTCATTGTGCCTCTGGGTACTCAGATGTTTGGTCCTTTCCCATGTGTGGAGCCATAAGCATGTGCATTTGGAAGAGAGTAAAGTGAAATGGGATTAACATCCTGGAAGTCTGACTTGTTAGTCTCTTGATGTCTGAAATCCTCTCTAATCTTGACAGAACAGTGAGAAACTGGGGCTCTCTTCCAGGGGAGACTTGATTTTTCTCCCCCACCCAGGGAAGCCAATGTGCCCTCACTGCCCATCTGGTGGACTCCAGTGGTTTATTTTACCTGATGCACCAAGTCTGCTTCTCCAGCCTCTTCCTTCAATTCCAGGTGTCCTGGAAGAGCTCCAAGAACACTTGTGCTGTGGCAGAGAGAACAGCTTTGCTGGATGACTGGATGCACTGGGGGAGTGCAGTGGCCAGTTTCCTTGGCTTTTATATTCCTGCCCCAAGTAGAAGGGACTTTCCTGTCTCTCGTAAAAGCAGACTTTGTGGAAGTTGATTGTGATGCTTGTGGGTCCAAAATGACCACAAAAATGAGCTACTTGCTGTTTGGAATTGTCCCCATTTCCTCTGTAGCCTGAGGAAATGCTGCAGGGATGGTTTAAAGTCTGCAGCAACATCTTCACTGGCATTGAGGAAATAATTTTGCTTGAACAGGCTCTAACAATTCCCAAAAGTGGATTATTCAAGTCTGTTTCTTGATTTACTGCCAGCAGTGCTGGGGATTCTGTCTCCAGGACCATCAGATGCCCTTTGTGCAAAGTGTGCCCAGGAACCACTTTTGTGTAGCAAATATTCCACTAAGTGAGTGACATTCCCTGGCCTTTCTTGTACAGAATCAAACTAAATGGTTTAATGGCCCTTTGGTTTTTAAAATGTTTTATTTCTTGATGTAAAAGGCTTCTAAATTGAGGGCAGAGGTTGAGCTTGCCAAAGACGTGGCAGCTGCTCATCCTAGTTTGGAATGGGAGGCTGCTGGAAGTCTTGGCACAGGAAGGTTTGGAAGCTGAAATTCTTTTGCATAGTATTTGTGCCTTTTAATACAGATATTCACATTTAATTTTCTAATTCTGGGAGTCTGGCCAAGTTCCTGCATAAAGGAACTGCACACAGTTCCTGGTCCTGTCCCTCACCCAACATCATCCCAGGACAGGTACAGCCACAGACTCATTTCTTTGCTGCAGTTTCCAGCTGATTTATTAAAAGAATCAAACTGTGGTGCCTCACACATGGGGATTTTGCACTGAAGGGATGGATAGAGCACGTTTCCCTGGGGGGAAAATGCTCCTTGTCGTTTTTAAGCTCATTCCATTAGAAGTGCCACCAAAACCTGACACTCTGCAGCTTCCAGGGCTTGAATTTGATGGCTGTGGCTGTGCCTTCCCCACTTTACCAGCAAAGGGCTCTTCAGCAGCTCTTGATTTTTGGGTCCATGCTGTGACTGCAGCCTTTTTGGGCAGCAGAGCTCTGCACCATAAGCCTTGATCCCCACGTGGATTATGCTTGAGCCAAAAGCTCTTGCCCTTAGAAATGTGTTGTGGCTGATGTGCTGGTTTGGTTGGGGCTGATGTTTGGGACCCAGAGCACCTTCTGCTCTCCAGGCTTTTGCTCATGTTTGTAGCTCATCTCAACCTCGAAAATTTATTCTTTTTCTTTTGTGCCATGTCTGCAGTGATGACCTGCTAAAAGAAAAGCTGACGAACTGGTTTGGACCCATCATGTGTTGTGTTCTACTTGACGTGTGGTTTTGAGCCTTTATTTGGCACCAGGGTTATTTGCAGATGATGTCAGTGAGCACTCGAGAATCAATTGACTTCAGGGAAGTCAGATGAGGCCCTTTTTCAGGGACAGTTATGGAAAAAAAACCTGAAATAACTAAGGCTTTGTTTGAAGCCATCTAAACTTGGAGCACCCTGACTCTTAAACTGAATAAACTTCCTTGTGTGCTCTCCTGAACCAGCTGGAAAGTCGAAATTTACTGTTAGGTGATAAAAAGAAGTACGAATTGCCATCAGGAAAAGCTTGGATGGTTATACAAATCATGTTTCATGTGCCAAAGGTGCTCTGAGGAGAGCAAGGTCTTGCCTCCCTCCCCATGAGCTGGGTGTGGGAGGCTGCTGGGCAGGGACAGCTCTTCTCATAGGGATGATGTGGCCAGCAGGAGTCTGGTGCCTTTAACTTAACCTCACCACTTATGCAAAAGTGTCCTTGCTGGGCTGCAATTCCCAAAGGGATTTAAAACTCAGCTATTTCAATGCCATCAAATCAGTTGGATGTTAAGCAAAGGGAAAACAGACATTTGTATCCTGGGTGTTTGAAAAACTTGTTTTACAGTGAGCAAAGTGTAAGAGGTGTGGAGATTTGGATGGTGGAGATTTTGGGTGCTCCAGTGCCTTTCATGTGCTGCAGAAGGGGGGGGCTCTGTTAGAATGTACAACTGGTTGTGTGATGAACCAACTGCAGCACCTAAGTTAGTCCTGTGATGGCTGATTAGTTATTTTCTTTCCCTAACTCTTCACCCTTGAAGTTAAAAATACTAATAAATGAATATGTCTGGCAGCAAAGCTTCTGCTTTGTCTCCACACTGCTGCTGGCTTTGGATGCTCAGCTGCTCCTGGAGCTTGGGACTCCTTTTGCCTTTCGCTGAACCCATTTAAATCCCTTCTAGGGCAAAGAGGGGAAATCCCTTCCATATGTCAGGAATTAGGAGAATACATGATTTCTGTGCCTTGCACAAAGCTTCCCCTTGTGTGGCAGGCACAGGAACAAGTGCACCCTTGTTTCTGCAGAGCCAGGCTTCAACCTCCTGCTGGTAGCTCTGACATGTCACTATTTCAGAGGGCTCTGCTCACATGAGAAGGGCATATGGAGGCTGGAGAAGACCCAGTCTTATGTGTTTGCCCCTTGAAAAAAAGGCACTCCAGTTTTTCCTTGCTCTCATTCATTTTATTGGAGTCCTTGGGGTCACTGGGTGGCTGCCAAAGCTGGGCCAGGAGGCAATTTGGCACATGGGACAAATTGAGTGGCTTTTGTGACCAGCTGGGGGCTGTGCCCTCTGTCCCCCATCAGGGGATGAATCAATCAGCCTGTGCTGATGGGGCAGTGTCTCCTGGAGCAGCTGGGTCAGACACAGGGGCATCCTGTCTCTGCATGGACACGGCCACAGGGCTTTGGGAGAAGAAAGAGCTCATCCTGGTGGGGCTCTCTGCTCCTTCCTCATCCCTCCTGCCTTGTGGCACTCGGTAGGTGAACACAAACGCTGCCTCTTCTGCTGAGGAACAGCCCAAAGCTGCTTTTGGGTCAGCTGGGAGGGGATGCAGAGCATCTGTCATTGCCCACTGGTCCCCCTGGGTACACCAAGAGCTGGGGATGCCCCACCTTGGAAGTGTCCCAGGCCAGGCTGGACAGGTTTTGGAGTAACCTGGGCTAATAGGAGGTGTCCCTGCCCATGGAAGGGGGTAGAATGGGATGATCTTTGAGGTCCCTCTCAACCCAAACTGTTGTTGTGAGAAGCCCATGGGACAGCCTTCAACAAAAATTCAGATTAAAATACACCTGGAGTTCCATTGACCTGAACCAAACCCCAACCAACCAAAAAAAAAAAAGAAGAAAAAAATACAAACTCCAAAAAACAGTGAAGAGCAGAAGAGGGATTGAAGTTTGGGTGTAGTGATGGGGAATCCTCTTGGCTAATGTGCATCTTTTAGCAAGGATATCTTCTGTTTGACTTCTGCTTGAACTACCAAATCACAAACTGAAGGAGCTCCACGAGCCTTAAGGTTGTCCTTAATGTGACTTCTGCAACCAAAACAGGGGCAGAGGGGATGTGGAGGGGACATGAGCTTGGGGGGTGGCTTGTCTGGCAGGGCTGTGACATTTCAATCCCCCTTCTTTGTGGAGCCTCCACCTTCTGTCACCCTTCTGTGGCCCTTTTTGCTCCCTGACAGCAGTTTTTAGCATCAAGGGTGGACTGAATTACCAAATCCTTTCCTTTGTGTTTATGAGGTGGAGTTTCTTTTATATGTGCTGAGACTTATAAAACCTCAGGAGAAAGGTTGGGATGAAGGGCAAGGGAATAAAACAGTCCAGTAGTTGGATCCATGTGATGCAAGAGTTGTCTGTGCTTCTTGATTTTAATTATCTGATGTCCATCAACTCCCCTGGCAGAGCGAGTGGAGAAACCTTTCCAATTTAAGAGAGAGCACTTGACAAGGATCTTAACAACTATGGGGAGAAGAGATGTTTTCTGATGAGATTGCTTTGGATGGACATGTGGACTCCTTAACTGGAATGCCATTGTATTATTTTATTTCTAAGCACACTCTGAAAACTGGAGAATTGGATGACTGGATGGAGATGGTCCCAGGAACCTCCTTCCCTATATTGTATTTTTATAAACTCCTTTACTTAGGGTATTGTCCTCTTCAATTTAATCCTGTGGCTGATTCTGGAATACAGCTCTAAGTCCCAGCAATATCCCTTTAAAACTCCCAGCCAGCCTGGGAAATGAGAATTAGTTTTTCTTTTCCCTGCCTGGCTGGCACAGGGCTTTGAGCATCTCTCTGCTCTATAATTCACTGGATGCTCTTGCTGGGTTTAATTTCATCACCTCTGGCATCAGTTCCTCGCCAAGAGCCTGTCACTGTTTCCATAATGAACCACAATATTTATGGGCAGCAGATAAATCTGTGAAAGGTTTTTTTTTGCAGATGTAGGAGCCAGGGTGGAATTTTATGAGCCAGGGTGGAATTTTATATATCCAGTTGATTTAAGTTAAAACCAGAGCAAAAATTGATGTTTTATTTATGGTTGGGTTTTATTCCTTTTTTCAGTAGAAGTAAAAAATTGCTTTCCCTGTGTTCTCTGAGTTGGAGTTATGCTTGTGGAATGTGGGAATTCATTTGACAGAAAGTGTTTCTGAAGTTTCAGTTGATTTTCCCCAGCAGTTGTTGAAAACTGGAGTTTCCAGAACGTCAAACTTTATTTACTAGTCTTGAGATGGGAGAGTTTTGTTTGCCCTCAGCAAATATATTCAGCCAAACTGGGGTGATTTGGTGTTTTGTATGAAAAGGAGCTGAGAAAATGAAATAATACTCATTTTTCTGCCTGCCCTGGGCTGAAGTGCCAGCAAACACCATTAAAGCAACCTGTGCTTTCCTGTTGCCCTCCTGGTGCCAGTTCCCCTGGGATGGACCCAGAGGGCTGAGCAATGGGAGAGCTGGAAGATGAATTTCTATGGGATTGAAGACAAATTCTGCTCTGAGCTGTCTTTTCACTAGTTGCTCAGTGCAGCTGCAGTGAGACTCTTGCTGTGCTTGAAGGTTTTAATTGTGTGCTTTGGGAATAACCAGTGCATGGATTAATGTGGAGGTGTGGGATTCGCTTCTTGATTTGAAACTGTTCTTAATTACAAAGCAGTGCCTAAAGGGGCTCCAGGAGCACTGGAGAGGGACTGGGGACAAGGCATGGAGGGACAGAATAGATGGAATATTGGGAAGGAATTGCTGGCTGCGAGGGTGGGCAGGTCCTGGATCCCTGGAAGTGTCCAAGGCCAGGTTGGAGCAACCTGGGCTAGTGGAAGGTGTCCCTGCCCATGGCAGGGGGTGGGACTGGTTGATTCTTGGGGTCCCTTCCCCCCCCCAGCCCATTCTGTGATTGTATGCAATGTGTCTAACCCTTGGTAGGCAATTCCTGTGACTTTTCCAACATTTCAAGTAGAATCTGTCTCAGTCCATATTTTCATGCATGTGAATTTCTCAGAATTCTTTCTCCTTTCTCCTGTAGTGTGTGTAAACCTCTTTCTCCTGGCATCTTGTAGTCCCAGTGTTTAATGCCCTCCTGGCACATCTGACATGAGCTGGGTTGGATACATGGAGTGGCAAGAAAAGGTGGTATTACATGGAGTGGCAAGAAAAGGTGGTATTTTCTCTGTGGACACAACCCCAATGCAGAGGCTGTTGGAGAGTGGGGTGGCTGCAGGGGATGCTCGTGTGACACATGGGATGCAGGGGGGTTGGACTGTGTGAGCTTTGAAAGGTCCATTCCAACTCAAACTTCAGTGATTCTGTTTCTTTTTCCTTTTTTTTTTTTTTTTGCAAAATCCAGGAAAGCTTTCCCTGTTCAACTTGTTCCTTGAAAGCAGGTCTGTGTGAGAGCAGCAAAGCAGCTGGGGAGGAGTGATGGAGAAGGGATCCCTCTCCCTTCCTGCCCTCTCCATCTCTCATATCAGTCAAACCATAAGTATTTTGGCTAGTTTTTTGGGGGGATTTACCAGGTAAGGAGTTGAGTTGGGGCTGCCCCAAGCTCACAGTGTGCTCTGTGGGGGACAAATGGCATCCTCTGCAAATCTGCACATCCAGCCTTGGAGAAGGACTGGCTGAAGGCTCTAGTTCCATTTGTTGTCCCTTTGGCCAAACTCCAGTCCCTGGTTGCAGGAGCCTGTCCCCACTAACATTCCATGGGGCAGACCTGTGGCAGCTCTGCCTTGAGGCTTCCTGGCACTCTGACTGGGTGTTTTCAGCCACTTCTGCATCCCCCTCACCTTTCCTTTACACTTTTTCTCCCAGTTTGCATCCCCACTGGTGTTTCAGGCATTGCAGTGTCCAACAGCTTGGGAGGATGCTCTTTGTGCCTGAGCTTGGACTGTTGCTGAAGGGAACCCTGAGCTGGATCAGGGCAGGAGGCTGGTGCTGACCACATTTTTCACCATGGCTGTCATGGTGGTTTAAGGTATTAAGGTATTTAAGGTATTAAATCATCTCACAAGTGGTGCCAAACAATTATATTTTGTGACAGCGTTAAGGTTTAGCAGTTCCTCACCCTCTCAGTGTGACTCAGGGGATAATGCACTGCCTGTGCTCCCAAATTCTGCTCCTTATCAATTATCCCTTGTTTTCCAGGCTGGAAGCTGGACACTCTGGCATCCCATGGGGGCTGTGTTTGCCTCTGAGGCTGCCAGCAGTGATGAATGGGTTCACCTCGAGTCAGGTATTGCTAGAAATGCTCCTGCCTCTCCCTTCTAGATGTTGTTGGGCAAGCAAATAAAACCTGCTGGATGGGGGCAGTCTGTGCCTGCAGGTGTCAGGAGTTTGCAGCAACACCTCATGGATGCTGGAGGGAATTCCTAATTCCTGGGGGCTTTTTCTGTGCCCTTTTAGGGCTCATTTCTCTGCTGGACCCGTGTTGTTCTCAAGGGTTTTTACCCCTTCTGCTTTTGGAGGGCTTGTAAAGCACTACAGGGCATCTCTGGAGGTGAAAACCTGTCTTCCTCTCCTGGATTTAACTATAGATGGGAATAATCATTTTATCCTTGAGATGCTGCTCTGCCTTTGCTTTGTAAGTGTCTCCCATCACCAACCTGGATATCACACCCAAGAGAGAATTTTGGAAGCATCTGCTGCTGTTGGCACATTAACTGGTTTATGAGCACTGAAACAGCCTTAGGAGAAGGCAGCACTCAGCTTGTTATTAGTCCAGTGCCTCTGTGGCTTGAAAACAAATTAAATTGGAGATTTTCAACCCTTGAAACCAACGTTTAGAGCTATTAGAGGGGGAGAAGAGTTTGAAATGGCTCCTAAAGCTGCTGTGGTGAGAGAGGTAGCACTGATTGAGGTGTTTGTCAGAGGTGCTTTGTAATACCCAGTGCCAGAGCTTAGTAAAGGGCAGGAGAAGGGATGTCCTGACCTGCCTTCTCTAGAGGGTCCAGGGAGAAAGTTCTCCCAGCCCTGCTGGTGCTCAGTGGAATCCTCTGCAGGGATTTCTGTGGATGAGGGGACAATCCCTCGGAAAAGCTCTGCAGTATCTGAGGTCAGAAAGAGCAACAAGAAAGGGAAAGTTGACCTGAATTAACCCTTTTTTCCCCTTCTTGGCAGTAAAATTATGCTTGTCATTTTGTGGGTTTTGTTTAATTAGCACACACTTTTTCCCCTCCCTTTTTTCCCCCTCCTGTTCTGTTTTTCTCCCTCTTTTTGTGATATTTCCATTTTTTATTTGTTTTTTGTTTTGCTTGAAAAGAGAGAAATAGCCAAAATCTCTTTGCTAAGAGCTGCAGTGCCAGAAACACCAGACTGCTCAAATACAACCCCCCTTTTAACCCAGAGATCTCATTTGCACCAGAGCTGGCTGAGCACAATGAGTTCCTGTCCTCTTGTTCCTGAGGATGCTGATTTAAAGACAACACCAGACTAAGAAAGAGATTGTTTTTCCCCTGCTTTGAGATTTACAAAGGGAGGAACTGGGTGACATTCTTGGTGCTTCTCAGTAACAGGCAGAGTGTGTTCCTTCCTCTGGGCAGTGCTACTCAAGGTTTTCTCTTTTGCTTTTTCAGGACTGACTTGCTCAGAGGTGTTAAAATTGGGTGGAAAGTCCTGGAGGAAAAAAACCCCAAACCAACCCAAACCAGGCATCCTTAATCCTTCTGTGTGTGTTAGACACACCTTAATGTGGTGTTAGACTTTTGCATGTGTTAGACATCCCCAGTTCTATCAGAAATGAGCCTGCAGGGCACAGAGGTTGGTGTTCCTGGTGAGGGCTGTGCTGTGGAAGACAAGAGAGAGGGGCTGGCATTGGTCAGCTGGATGTTTGGCAGGGGCAGAGGGTTGCTCTGCCAAGTCAGGGTTATTCCATGACCCAGCTGTTATATTAGAGAGTGAATATTTCCAATATTGCCACCCCTGCTAGGTCTGTTCAGCTGCTCTTGGTGCCCATATGTCATCAGAGCAGCAATACCTCAAAAGGAGCACATCCCTCTTTGTGATCCCATTCCATTGAGGAAATTCCACTGAGGAAATTCCTCCTGGTTCAATGTGTGGCTGCCATTTGGGAAGTGCTCCTGCTTCCCAAAGGGATAGAGGGAAGCAATCCCTGAGAGCTGGAGGGCACCTGTGCTTGGAGCTGGCACCTTTGGGTGGCTGCAGGTGCCAGGAGAGCCTGGGAGGTTTCCCAGTGGATGGGGAGGGAGGGCTGTGTGCTGAAATGCTGGGACTGGTAAGGAATAAGCCTGGAAAAACAGGCTGGAAGCCTTGAAGAGCAGAAAACAGAGTTAATTTTGCACATGTTGGTTGGACCTTTTGCAGTGACCCTGCTGGGATGGACCAGGCTGCAGAGAGTGGGCACAAAATGGGGTATTTAAGGGAATATTTGGAAAGGAACAGGGCTGGGGATAAGGAGAGGCTGCTAAACATGGAGCTGTAAGGAAGAGCTTCCAAATCCTTTCCCTTTGGAAGCAGGGAAGGCAGCTGTGGGATGTGTCCCTGGAGCTGCAGAGCTCTGTATTTCAGTCTCCAGCAGCTCCACTTTGAGCTGTAATGGGGCAAAACTGGGGGAATTTGGTGAAATCAGAAATGACTCCCAAGCCTTCCTTTGGGATCCACCTGTTGCAAGGGCTGCTGTCTGGAAATGAATCCCTGCATAACATCCTGCTTGTGCCCCCTGCCCACCAGGACCTGGCTAGAGTGGGAAAATTCAGCTGAACACCCCAAAATATGTTGATTTTTGAGAGCTGGTGGAGAGAAATGTTGGATGTTTAGAAGAGAATTCATCAGAAGGATGGAGAGGAACTTTTCATATAGTGACAGGATAAGGGGGAATGGTTTCTGACTTGAAAGAGGGCAGGGATGGATGGGATATTGGGGAAGAATTCTTCCCTGGGAGGTTGGGCAGAGAAGGTGTGGCTGCCCCTGGATCCCTGGGAGTGTCCAAGGCCAGGTTGGATGGGGCTTGGAGCAATCTGGGATAGTGGAAGATGTCCCTGCCCATGGCAGAGGGTGGCACTGGGTGGGCTTTAAAGTCCCTTCCAACCCAAACCAGTCTGGGATTTGCAGACAAAGTAACTCTCTTTTTGCCATTTGAATCTTTGTGCAATAATGGTCATTCTGGTGATGCTGGAAAAGTGAATAAACGTGTCTCAACTTCAGAGCAAAGATAACAAAGTGAGAAAAAATACTTCCTAGAGCCCCTCAGGAAGGTCTCTGCTCTGAAAGAGGCAATTGGGGGCTTGGTTTTGTTTTCCAACTCTACCTCTGAGTTTGTTGCTTTTTTTAAAAAAAGAATTTTTACTCCTAGAAAGAGAATTTGCATTTTTGGGTGGGTTTACATAGTGTTGAGAAGAACACTCTGCACAGAGAGGGGATTGACCTGTCCCAAAATGGAGCTTACCCTTTCTTACCTGCATGGTCAGAGACAAAAGATGACCAGGGGGAAAAAATAAAATGTGGACTGCTTTGGGGGAAAATCACTCAATAAACACACTGGCCAGTTTTTAGACTGTTGCCTTGCCCAGGGAGTTGTGATAAAGTGCTTTTTGTGTGTCTTGTGAATTGGTGAAAAAGAGGCTTTGAGCTCAGTAATCGATGTATCAACATCTTGAGCTTTGTTTAAACACTTTTGTCTGTCATCACAGCGCTGCCTTGAAATGGGATTATGGTTTGTTTTCCTTGGCTTCCCGAAATTTTGTTTAAGGAGGACTTTTAGCTCTATTATTAAGCCATGTTTTCAGTGTAAGGACACTGAGAGTGTTGATGGAAGCTCATGAAATAATTCATGTGCTTCTTGTGTGTCTGGCTACTGCTTCCTATTTGTTAGAACATTCTACAGGAGATTTGCTTTCATGTAATGATGTGGGAGGAGGGTTATATCCATATAAATCTAATAATTTCCAGTGCTGGGAAGGGAGTCCTTCATGGCTGTGTGCTGTCACTGCTGGCTGCAAAATTGCAGCTATTTATCCTCCCCGGGGTCCTGCTGCAGTCAAATTCCAGATGTCAGAGTTTGCTGGGGTTTAAAAATGATTTTAATTTTCTCAGAGGTCTGGAGAGGGTGTCAGGATTGATTTGCTGTCTGTGAATAGAGACTTCTGGTTTTGTGGGGTCTGAGCGTGAAAGACAAATTCAGGATCACTGGTTATCTTTTCACAGGGTTTCTAAATATTGAAAAGCAAATTCTCCAGGTTGGTCTCTTCCTGGAAATGCTGCTTTTCCTGTAGAGACATTGGCTGGGGGGGGAAATGGGAGTAGTTTGGGTTATCTTGATGCAACTGCTCCTGCTCATTTCTGTACCTATTTCTATACCTATTTCTGCCCTCTTGGAGCCAAAGCAGTACAGGCACCTTGTGAAGGGTTCAGCATGGGTAGCAAATGTTTGTAATTGGTTTTGGGGCTCACAAACAGTGTTTGATTGTACAGGCAGAGCATTGTCCCAGCTCCTGAAACATCCCAGCCCTTCTGCTCTGTATCCCTGCTTGGGAACTGCAGGAGAGGGGCAGGAATGAGCTGGGGGCTTAGGAATGCCCCTGGGAGCAGGAATGAGGGATGTGCTGGAGGAGCTCAGGGTTTCCCTGCTTTTCCATCGGTGCACAGGGCTGTACAATGTTCATTATTGGCACTATTTGAACCCTGATAGGGATCCATCAATTCCTGGGGGACCTCTCTGTGACTCTCCCTCTGGAGCATCTGGTGATGGCTCATCCTTAGAAAAGGCTCAGTTGTTCTCACTGAATGTGTTCCAGTGGTTGAAGAGGAGCAAAACCGGGCTGGGAGAGCAGGTACCCAGGGGGGTGGGAGAGGAGATGAACCCTGGGCTGGGAGAGCAGGTACCAAGGATGGTGGGAGAGGAGATGAACACTGGGCTGGGAGAGCAGGTACCCAGGGTGAGGGGAGAGGAGATGAACCCTGGGCTGGGAGAGCAGGTACCCAGGGTGGGAGGAGAGGAGATGAACCCTGGGCTGGGAGAGCAGGTACCCAGGATGATGGGAGAGGAGATGAACACTGGGCTGGGAGAGCAGGTACCCAGGGTGGGGGGAGAGGAGATGAACACTGGGCTGGGAGAGCAGGTACCCAGGATGATGGGAGAGGAGCAAAACTGGGCTGGGAGAGCAGGTACCCAGGGTGGTGGGAGAGGAGATAAACCACTCCTGGTGAAGTTCTGGACTAAGCCCCTCTGTTCAGACACTGCTGTGTGCTCAAGAGGCCAAGGAAGCTGAGTCTCTGCTCCCAAGGACCCACTGCAGGTGTGGTGTGTCTGCCAGGGCATCAGGAAAGCCTTTGGCACAGTTTCCCAGGAGAAACTGGCTGCTCCTGGCTTGTTTGCTGGGCAAGAACTGGCTGGATGGCTGGGCAGGATGAGGTCCTGCCCCCAAGTCATCCCAACCCCAGGGAATGCTCCAAGCATAGGGATGGAAAGCTGCAGGGTGGGAAAGGACTGGTGGGGGGTGCTGGTTCTCAGCCAGCAGAGAAAAAGGGTATTTGGTTCAAAAGATGCTGTTGGAGAGAGATGCCCATGCCATAGGATTCTTGTTGTAAAATTAAAGCCAAGCCTAAATGTAATAAAGAACAAAAGAAGGAGGGTTCAGTGTGTCACTATTTATGGCATTATGATAATTAGGCTTCCAAAGCAGGATTTTAATTTGTGCCCTGCTAGATTTGTTGACTCTGATTTATAATCCAATAAACCTATAGGTTGTTGCTCAAGGCAAGCCAGGGATATTGCAGCAGGCCAGACCTAATAATTTAGAAGCAGTTTATTAAGCTCAGTAGCATCAACAGTGCAATTGCTTTTTATGGGCTGGTTTATCCCATCTGGCACTCCCTTGGTTTGATGGTCACCCAGCCCAGCTCTGCTGTCAGTGGAGGGGCTGGAGATAATCAGGGGTCTTGTTCTCACTGCCCAGGGCACTGAGTGTGTGTCTGAGGAATAAAGCCCTTGGTGAGCTGAAATCCAGAGGATGGCACTTGTTTGGCTGAGCCTTGATAAATGAAGTTGTGAGTTTTGCTCTAAAGTGATGTCCTGTTGTTGTCAGTGTCGTTTGGGGGGGGGTTAAACCCTTGCAAACAGGTTTTCTGGAGGTGTTTTTCTGTGTGAGCCCTGCTGACCCTGAGTCTGGAGCTGGTACAGGAATGGTGGGGGTTTTGTTGTTGTTTATTTAGTTTTGGTTTTGTTTTTTTTGTTTTGTTGTTGTTTGTTTAATTTTGGTTTGCGAGAATTTTTGGGTTTTGTTTGTTTGGGAGTTTTTTTGTTTATTTGGTTGGTATTCTGTTTGTATTTTATTTATTGTTTCAGAGGCTGCTTTGCCCCACATCAAAAGCCTGGCTCTCCTTTCTCAGCAGCTGTTCAGTGTTCTGACCAGGGAGCCTCCTACTGATGGTGGTTTGAGGTTGTCTATGGTAACGTCTGCTGAAAGGGGGAAGCTGAAATTCTTGGAATAAAGCTGAGCTCAACATGCTGAGCCCTTTTTACCCCATTCTGGTTGGAAGGTTTCACATCTGAATGTGTGCCTTGACTTCCCTGCATGTGGTGCTGGAGCAGTGGGGTGCTCAGCTCTGCTCCACCACTGCAAGCACCAGGTTGAGAAGAAATACCCTTATTTTTGTGCAGAGATGTGGTTTCATTCAGTCCTGGCTTGTATTTTCATTCAGTACTGACTTGTGTTTTCATTCACTACCCAGGCATACCATAAAGCATTTTTTGTGTACCACAGCCCGTGGATTTGATACGGTAGAGTTGGTTTATTTGCTTTTGTTTTTAAATACCTGCCAGCAGAAAACTCAGTGCAGCCTTTTCTGAGCTATTGTTTGATTCTGCCACGTTTATTTGAAATTCTTGCCTGACCCCAGGCAGCTGCCACATCTGTCTGGTGGTTTCCTACACACACCAGGGGTGTGAAATGGGAGCACTGCCTGCTGATAACTCAGTTTTGCAGACATTAAGCATAGAAGAAAAAGACTTGGCCATGAGAATAAATCTATAAGTTCCTCTGAAGTCCAGCTTGTCCACTGGAGACCTTCCAGTGCAGGTGATGTGCAAGGAGAAAGCCTCAGTCTGTCTGATGGGCAGAACTTGAACTTCTAGTCTCAAATTCTTCCAGTGGATGGTCAGGATGAGAAGGTCCCCCATGAGCTTCCTTTTCTCCAGGCTGAGCCCCCTCAGCCCCTCCTGCTACTCCAGCCCCTTCCCAGCTCTGTTCCCTTCTCTGGACACACTCCCAAGTGTGATATGATATGATATGAATTACATGAGGGACCTGCAGGCTTGCTCTGCTGCTGAAATGCTCCAGGTCTGTTATATTGGACACTTGGCTAAACTGGCTGTTTCAGTGCCTGTCTCTGGCAACAATTCCCTTGCTGGAAATACCAACTTCCATATGCAGTTCTCCCTGTGGCTTCCTAATTTGATTTTTGGGGTGGGGGGGAACATGTTCCACCTTTTTCCTGTGTCCCCTCCTGCAAGCTCAGCTGTGGGTGAGGATGGGTTGTGGTCACAGCCTGCACCCAGGCTGCTGCTGAGAGATTTATGGGCACTGCTGTTGGTATTTAATATTTTTTCTCAGTCTGGCAGGGTGTAGTCATTACATTAGGCAGGACTTCAGGGTGGGGGGGGGATCCTAGGCTGGGGAAAATCAGATCTGACATTGTTTCCTTAATGGATTACCAATTGGTAGAAAAGCTTTGCTCATCAAACATTCATGCGCTTTTGCTGGTGGAAAAATGTGTTCCTAATGTCAGGCCTCCCTTTTTCTGTCCTCTCAATGCTTTGTGTTGCTCCCAAAGTTACTGGCCACAGCCAGGAGGTGCTTTGGGACATTCCCCCAGTGCTGAGGCTGCCAACTGAAATACCAGCTGTGTTTTTGTACGTGGGGATGGTGCTTGAACCCTTAGCATCTGATGGAGATCATTTGGAGCTTGGATATCGAGGGACATGATGGAAGAGCCTCTGCTTCAATAATTCAGGCAGAGTGTGGATGGAGATGGGGGGGTTATCCCTGTTACTGGAAATGACAGTCCCTGTGCTTGCTGGATAGCTGTGCCCATCCAGGGGATGGGATTTGGGACTGTGCTGGGTCAGTGGCCAAATCCCAGTGTTCAGTCAATCCCTCTTTGCTTTATCATGAGTTTCCTGGTGAAACACAACCAGGTTGGTATGAAATGCAACAAGAACATTTAAAAGATCACATCCCTCAGGGAGTCTGTTCCTGCTTGGCTTTAGAGCTGTTGCTTTTCCTTCTTTTCCTTTTTTTGCTAGCTCTTCCAATGACTGCAGCATGTTTGGGGCTGGAGTAAGTCCAAGACAAGTCTCCTCTGGAGTCTGTAGGCTTACACAGCAGATGCACCTCCTGCCTGGAAGCTTCCTTGGCTGTCTGTGGACAGGCAGGAACAGAGAGTCCTCCTGCATCTCTGCAGACACACTGATATTCCCTTGGCAGGTTTGAAGCATTAATAACCTGATGCTGAGGAGAGATTTTTATCACAGAACTGTGGCTTTGCACCTGCTATGTTTAGCAGCTCCATCAGTCCTACTGAAATAGGAGCTGCAGTGCCAGAACAGTTCAGGTATTTCCTGTGACAGGGAATGGGTTTTCTGGGATGGGTGTCCTGAGCTTGGCACTGAAGAGCTCAGGGACAGATTTAACAAGTAAAGGCACAACTGTGACCTGTTATAGACCATTCACCCCAAAAATCTCCAGCTCAAGGGTTCAAACTTCTCCGTAGGGGTTGTGATGACAAAGCCCACAGAGGTGACAGATACAAGGAGTTTTCCTGCTGTGGGTTTTGTTGCACAAGCAATTTTACTCTTGCAGAAGGAGGGAGAGAAATGGTCTGGAAAGCTTTTTTTGCAGGGGAGGTAAAAATTAAATTACTGTAAAATTCATTTTTTTTCCCCTTTGCCATGCATTTGTCTCCCCTTGCTATTCCTTCATGTCCAAGGATGTTTGTTGTGATCTGAATAGAGCAGGAAGGGAAAGGCTTGGTTCTGACAGCAACCTCTGTCCAGGTTCCTTCCACTGAGCAGCAGGAGATTGAAGAGCTGCTTTTTAAGCTTCTGAAGTGAAGAGTTGGGCTCTGCTGCTGTGGAACAAGGGACAGGACAAGAGGAAATGACCTCAAGCTGTGCCAGGGGAGGTTTAGGTTGGATATGGGGGAAAAGTCGTTCCCCAAAAGGGCTGCCCAGCACTGGCACAGCTGCCCAGGACAGGGGGGATGTCCCCATTCCTGGAGGGATTTAACAGCCCTGTGGATGTGGCACTTGGGGACAGGGGTTTGGTGGTGGCCTTGGCCATGCTGGGAATGGTTGGACAGAATCACCTTGGAGGGCTTGTACATCCTGAACAGTTCCATGGCTCCTCTGAAGTTTTTATTAGAGACAAATACCCAGTAAGGGCTGTTTTAGTGCCTGCCTGGGAGGGGTTGCTGCACACTGCAGACCCTGAGTTTTACCATCCTGTGCCTTACTGGGGATTAACTGGGCTGGAAAGGGAGCAGTGCCCTATGATGGATTGGGAGCCCATGACTGTGACAGGGGCTGGGCTGATATCCCACTGCTCACATCCCTGTCTATCCTGCTGCCCAGGAAGACATGAGGATAAATCACTGCCATAGGGGAAACAGCCCTTGGGGAAACAACTTTCTTCCCATTAATCATCCTGGGGAGTGCTAATGGAAGCCCAGGCAGAGGAATTGCTGGCACAGCTTTCCAGCCCAGAGTGAGGTGATGTAGCCTGGGCTGAGCTGTAGGGCTGGGGTGTTGCTGAGAGCCCTTCTTTTCACATCTCCCTTCTTATGGAGCTGTTTGTCATTCTCTGGTGATCAGGACGTTTTTGGCTCCTCTATAGAAGAGGCTGTTTTTATGCCAATAAATGCAGCATTGTGAGCAAGTAAATTTTATTTTTAAAGCTTATGGAGAGTTGAGGAAGAGAGCAATGAATATGTATGTCTATATATTGGTCCCCTGGCCATGTGAAACCTGTGGCAGGGTGGGGAGAGTTTGAGCTCTGCTGCTCTTCATCAGAGGAGGGATCATGACTTAACCTGTGTCAAAGGTAGAAATACCTTTGCTCCATGAGAAAACTGGTGGAGGATCATTGAATGCAGAGTTACACCTTGGCACAGTGCAGGCTGTGCCTGATTTCGGGCTGTAGTCTCTTTCAGGATCGTGAGAGAGGCTGTGTGTGCATTTGGGATTTTGGGATGGCTTTGTTGGCACTGTGGGCAGTGCCCGTGTCATGATCTATTCCTGTGCTTGGAAATACTTTTTATTAGGCTGGATTCCAGATGTGAAACCAAAAGCTGTGGTGTCGATTGTCCATTGAATCCCAGGCTGCAAAGCAGTGATGCCCTGGGAATTCTTTCCCTGCATCCTTGTCCCAGCTGTCTGGTCCATCCATCTCCTGGCCATTCTCTGTTGCTGGATGTTGGTGTTGGGTTGTGCAAGGAGATGGCATGAAAGCAGGTTGCTCATCCAAAAAGTCCAGTGTCACATGGGAGAGCTGCAGGATTAGCACTTTTTTTCCTGGCATGTGTTACAGCCAGGGAGTGGTGAACCAGGAAAAATCTTGAACTTGAGGTTATTTTCAGCACAAGCTTTTTTGAACTTGCAGAAAACATCCCCTGCCATGTTGGCTTCTGAAAGGAGAGTGGAAAGTGAGGCTGGCTCTGGAAAGCTCTCAAGTACAGCAAGGTACAGAGCAGTGGCATGGCAGGCTTGCTATTTCTGTAACACCTTCCGTGGCAGGAGTGGAAGTGCTTTAATCAATGTGCAGCTCTTGATGAGAGAGATAATTATTCCCATTTTCAACGAGTTGAGAACATGAGTCAGATTAAAATGTTTTCCTGAAATTGCAGGCAGATTTATGGCAAGGAAATGAACTGAGCTTTCTCTCCAAAGAGCATCCTTTCCAGAATGCTGCTTGGCCTCCAAGGGCATGCTCAGGTTGGGAGAGCTGGGGGTTCACCTGGAGAAGGGAAGGATCCAGGGAGACCTGAGAGCCCCTTGCAGTGCCTAAAGGGGCTCCAGGAGAGC
>JAWWEE010000001.1:1422472-1436238 GCA_035221455.1 Xenops minutus
GGCACAGGGTGGGCAGAGAAGCTGTGGCTGCCCCTGGATCCCTGGAAGTGTCCAAGGCCAGGTTGGAGCAACCTGGGCTAGTAGTGGGAGGTGTCCCTGCCCATGGCAGGGGGTGGCACTGGATGGGCTTTAAAGATCCTTTCCATTCTAAACCATTCCATGGTATAAGAAATAGGCTTAAAGATCACAGAAGGCTCTGCCCAGAGCACAGATCCTGCCAGCAGGTGAGATGGACAAGTCAGCTGAACTTGTGTTAGGTTGGATTGCTCTGCCTGGTGTTCATTAGAACTCTGTGATAAGAGATAAGTGAATCACATGGTTTTATGGCTCTGGTCTTCCCTGCCTTTTTCCAAACATGGGACCACAGAGCACTCAGGTTTTGGATTTGAAAAGCCAACTACTTTAAGGGGAAGGTTGAAAAAACCCACATATTTAACAGGAGGGCAGGGACCTCTGAACGATTTTGGCAGAACAAGGCTTGGTTTTGCTCTCAGTAGCCACGAGACAAGCAGGAAACTCTTCCAGGAGCCCCTGAGAGGGACAAATCATGGTGAGCTTCAAACAGCAGTGCCCAGCCAGAGGTGCAGAACTGCAGGGCAGTGCAATTCCTGTGCTCCTGGAATACCCACTGGCAAGGAAAGGCTCTTGGCTCAAATCCAGAGTGCAGGGAAGCGAGTTGGAGTCTTTCCATTGATTTTCCTGGGCTCTGGTGATCCCAGTGCTGCCCTGGGTCCCTCTTGGCAGGCAGTGACAAACCTGCTCGCTCCTGTCTCTGCTCTTCTCACCAGTCCTGGCTCATCACAAGGAGGGAGGGCTTGTTTTCCACCTTGCTCCATGGGCTTTGGAAATGGGAGGCCTTCAGTGCCCTCTGTCTCCCTCCTCCATCCCTGCCAGCTGGGTGTGAATCCGGAGGGGATGCAGGAACATCTGTTCCCAGCTGTGAGCTGCCACCATGAGCTGCACTGGTGTGAACTGGGGTCCACTTGCAGCCCTGGCATCCGACTCCTCCCCAGGAAACTTGTATGGATGCACATGTTGGACAGGACCCAGCTGTGCTCACATTCACTGATCCCTGTGGGAATGGAGCCCTAATCCACCCAGCACTGGCATTTCCTCACCCCCATTCCCAGTCCAGAGCAGCCTGGTGGGAGCAGAGCATGTTTATCCACAGGGAAAGGAATTAGTAACTAGTGAGCCATGTCCATGTTATCCCAGTGGGAAGAGGGAGACAAGGGCAGAATGGGAAGGTTTTCTGAAGCTGCCAAAAATATCAGTGCTGATGTTCCTATCAAACCTCAGAGCTAAAATGTGGATGCTTTTCCAAGCCCCTTCAAACATCCTCGTGGTTTTGTCTCAGTTTCTGCCCCCCACCTCTACATGGATGTGGCTGTGATGGCCTGATTGGGATGACTGACTCTGAGGCTTTATTTGGGGCAGGAGAAGCTCAGAGCTGTTGTGCAATGCAGATCTCACCTGTAAAAAATCATGTGGGCCTTGCAAAAGTGGGGCCAGCAAAGCTCTTCTGATGGGAGGCTGTTGGAGAGAAGTTGGATGGGACCCAGCCTAAATCCAGAGCATTGTGCACATAGGTCAGACTGGGAGAGGTTCAGATTCAGGTTCAGTTTGTGCTGAATCATGAAATGGCTGGAAAGGACCTTAAAACCCAAGATATTCCACATTCTTTGATCCAAAACTGTGCTTGAATCCACTGAAGGGTGCCAACCATACAAGAATTTGTCAGGGTTTTCACAAAACCTGTGTCTGTCTGGCAAGTGCACCATCAAGGACAGACCAAAAATAGCTTTTGGAGAGTTTGGCACAAGCTGTGCTGCTTGCATGTAAATAAGTGAGGGAACTTATATGTAGAGAGAGAGAGAAATAAAAGCTCAAACGTGTTCTGAAATGTTTTCCTTGGCTTGTTTATGAAATCACTGTCATCTAGTGCATGAGTGCTGGCAAGGCTTATCCCACAGTGACCTTTAAAGAGCTGCAGGAATTACTTCTTCTTATAGTAATCTTGGTCCTCAGCACTTGAGACACAACAAACCTCCCTTGCCCTGCAGGAACCTGCCCAGTCAACCCATCCAGCTGGCAGGGGAAAGGTGTCAGACCCCAAGGGAGAGGGGGGGAAAAAGAGCACTCAGCAGGGAAAATGAAGTTTGGAATCTTGGGGATGTGGAGACTGGACAAAGGGGAATGATTTGGGTTGGAAGGGACCTGAGAAAATAATCCATGGACAGGAACACCTTCCACTAGCCCAGGTTGCTCCAAGCTTTGTGTAGCCTGGCCTTGGAGACTTCCAGGGATGGGGCAGCCACAGCTCCTCCAGCAAAATTGGGTTCCTTAGCTTGGATCATGGTCTCTAAGCTCGTGGCAAAGCAATTTTGCTGTCTGGTGTGAATGGTCCCTTTCCCCCTATTTATGTGGACCACAAAACCCTTCATGGAACTTGGTTTACTAGAGGCTGGCTCACAAACTTGAGCTGAGTTTAAGAAAAAAATGGTTTAACCATAACCCCAGCCAAAAATTGGGGATTTCCAGCAGAAAACATCATTTTTGGCAGGGCAAAAATTAAGTAATTCCAACCTCTTTTTTTTATTTTATTGCTTTCTTTTCCTTTTGGCTCTTTTTATATGGTGGAGGTTACAAGGAGGAGCTGCATCACGAGGTTGGTATCCAGGGTGATGCAAGATGAAAAATAGTCAACACACAATTAAGTAAATAACTTCAGCCTTTAGCATGGAAAGGGAAGGCAAAACATAGTAGTTTTTCTTATATCACCAAAGCAGTGTTGATACTGGTCAGGTTGTTTTGCATAATTTAAAAAGCCATGAGGTAGTTCACTGGAGAAAAGGGCATTTTCCAAAGGGATCAATGCTCAGGGGCCAAAAGGAAATTAGAGGGGTCGAGTTACCCATGGACTTTCTCAGCTTTCAGCCTTTCTTGCTTGTTCTGGGTAGAGAGGATTCTCTTGAGTATTTTCCATGAAGGGTTTATTTCAGTGTTTGGAAGGTTTCAGCTGAAAGGAAGACACGTGTGGAGTATTTAATGCCTTGGGGTAAAACCAAACTTATAGGGTCTGTGGGACCTGTGTAACTTATGGGGGGAATGGTGCTGGTTAGGGCCAGTGGTTTTTTTTCCCTGTGCCACTGTTCTCTTTGGGGGTGTCCTTGTGGTTTAGGGTTTTACCCATGGTTTTTGGGCTGTTTGGGTGCAGATCTTTGTCAGCTGCTGCTGGTGTGGTCTCTGTCTGCTGTGTTATCTGAGAGCTCATGTGTGGTGGGAATAAATGCCCTGGTGGGTGGTTTGGTTCTGCAGAAAGAGCCCTGAGTGCCCTGGGGGAAGGACCAAGGAGTAGTGACATCCCAACCAGCGGTGCAATCCTCACCCCGTGGTGACTGCTTGGGCATTTAGACCGAACCCCTGGGAGAGGAGGATTCCAGGTTACATCATTCATGTGAATGGAGGAGCTAATTAAGAAATTGCCTCAAAAAAACTCACCAAACAGAAAACCAGCTCCATATCCAGAACTACTCCTTGTTCCTTATGCCCTGACAACTGGAGAAAGGCTCTTCCAACCCTACATAAATCTATATAAATAACCCCTTTGCTCAGAGCTGGGAGCAGGGTTGTATCTCCCACCTCCCCCAGGGCACAAAGGGCTGAAACTTGCCCTTGGAAATGTATATTTACTCCATCCAATCTCACCAGCTTCCAGGTGGGGTGTGGCACTGAAATGGGACCATATTAATGCTGCCTCCTCTTCCCATCCGCAGTGGGAGCGCCTCTGGTTCTTCATCCTCACCTCCTCCTTCTTCCTCACCCTGGTCTGGTTTTACTTCTGGTGGGAAGTTCGCAATGACTACAACGAAATCAACTGGTGAGTAGAGCCTTCCTTTAGGGAATCTGCTTGCCTTCATTACCCTTCCAGAGCTGTGGGATGCATTTGGGTGTTAATGATAACAAAGGGAAAGCGAGGTGGGAAGGGAGGATGAAGAAGAGCTGCTTCTACCTGATTCCTGGATGGATGGGATGTGTCCTCAGGTGTCCCCTTGTGTGGCTGCAGCAGAGCTGGGGGTGGATGTGCTGCCTCTGAGCAAGGTGTGGAGACAAAGGTGGGGCTGAAATCACAGAGAAGCTTTTTAGTTGGTTTGGGGTTTCCTTGTTGGCTTGTTTTGTTTCTTTGGTTGAGGTTTTTTGGTTGGTTTGGTTGTGTTTATTCCTGTGGTTGGCTGGTTTTGGAAATAGCTGAGCAATTTGGCTGCAACTTGCTGTGCAGTATAAATGGCACAAATTCCACCTGAAGCACACGGGTGTGGAGAATGTTGCAAGGTTGGAAGGAGCTGAAAAGGAGCTTTCCAGTGCTGGGGAGTTCAGGGTACTGCCAGCTCCCTCCAGTGCTGGAAATTATTCTCCCTCTTACGAGCTGGGCAGCATCTTAAAACACTTTGACAGTACCTTGGGCTGTCTTCTAAGCAAACTGCTTTGACATCATCTACTTGTCAAACAGAATATGTAACCTATGTCTTATAACACCATGGGTCCTTAAATCCCTGAAATAAATCATCTGCTTTAGGTGCTGAAGGTGTGTGAGGCAGTGTTTGCTCATGTGAGGACGTGAGGGGGCTCCTCCCAGGAGTGGGGTTTTTCTCTCTGCTCACACCCACGCTGTGAGGACTGAATCCATCTCTGTTGCTCTCGATTATTTATAGCAGTGACATGACAAAAATGCCTTTACTAAAGTGCTGGTTTGGAACTCCTCTCTCCTTCAGTTCATGTCTTCAGTAAGGGATGTGAACACTCTGAGTCTGCCCCAGTGCAAAGCCAAATCTGTTTCAGCTCCAAGTTGTGAAAGGGCTAAAAAAAGTCCTGCAGGAATGAAGGAAAGCCCTGGGAATGCTGTGAATGGGCATTTTCCTGATCTCTAATCTCCCCTGGCACAAGTGGAGGCAGTTTCCTCTCACCCTGTCCCTTGTTCCCTGGGAGGATCCTCCCTGGCTCCTCTGTCCTGTCAGGGACTTGCAGAGCCATAAGATCTGCTCTCGATATTTGATATTTCTATATTTGATATTTCTCTTCTGTGCTCTTTTGGTTCCAATAGCACTTGAGACCTGCAGTCATGAAAATACCCTTCATTTCTTAACCCAGTGGGCACATCTGGGGTCCAGCAAAACCCAAACCCTGGACAGGACTCTCTCTGGAAAAACCAATGTGATGTAATTAAATTGTGGCAGTGATGGGATTTACCTCCATAAAGGTGGGGATTTGGCCCTTTGGCTTGTGAAGACTTCCAGGGCTGTTCTGGGACTGAAATGGGCTGTAGAAGGACAAGGCAAAAGTGCAGGCCAGCATGTATTGCTTCAGGCTTTTAACCTTTCTTTTCCTTGAGGCTGAATATCACAAAGTCCTTGTTAGTGAGAGCACTTTGGAAATATTTTTTCTTGGTTTTTTGCTTTGGGCACTTCCCTTTTTGATGTCTACACTTAATGGTATTAGACTTCAGTTCTCCAGTGTGTATGTGCTGCCACAGAAAGCTTGGCTCTGGCTAAGCAAGGGGAGATGCTGCAATTTGGGAACCTGGCCGTGTTCCCTCTGGAGCAGGACCGTAAATGCAAGTGTGGGTAGCACATCTTTATTTCCTTGGTTCTGGAGAAGGCTCATCATCTGGTTGGTGACTGCCGTGGAAACAGCATTTTAAAAACAGCCATTTGCACATCAATTGAAGGTCTGGTGCTATCAGAGAGCCACTTGAAGGGACATCAGAGCCAAAGCTTCAATGGACTGAAGCTGAGCTAAGGAAGCTGTTGGTGGTGGCATGAGCAAAGACTTCAGAGGAGCCCTCCTTTCCTTCTTCTGTTTTACTAACAGCATGTCTGAATTCCTGCAGTTCCCTGGTTTTGTGGCTCTTTGGAGTCCCTGAGCTGAACCTGGACATGGGCCATGTTTATTGAGCTCGAGGATTTGCTTTCCAGACTCCACCAGGGAGCTCCTGGACAGAACTAGAATCCCAGAATATCCTGAGTTGGAAGGGATCCCCAAGGGGCATGGAGCCCAGCTCCTTGCCCTGCACAGAACAGCCCCAAAAATCACACCACAGGGGTGGTGTCCAGCTGGGGCAGGTGCTGGGCAGAGTTCCTGGGTGATGGATGGTGCTGGGAGGGGGCTGAGTCTCTGACCTGCATTTATGTAATGGAACATTTTCTGTGTGTTGTGAGCAAAGAGCAATGGAAGAATGTGACCAGTTCCTTGAAGGAGCTGATGAGTAGGGCTGAGGAAAGCTGGTGGGACCATGAGCCCCACTGCTGCATCACCCACCCCATAACCATCCTGTCCTTGTTGTACCTGAATCCTAACCCAGGTCAGTTTAGGGGAGAGGTTTTTTCCTAAAAATCCCCTGGAAGAAGTTTTCAGCCAGGTCAGGTTTGAAGGTGCAAGAATGGTTCTGGGATTTGCCTGCCTCTGCCCTTGTGTGGTGGGGCCTGGGTGCCCTTCTTCATTTCTGCCCAGGGAAGATGGTTGACCTGAGTTGATTTTGTCTTGCTGTGGCTTTGTTTGTTGTAATACACTTTAATGACTTTCTAATCCAGCTCCAGAATGGTTTTACTGGGTAGTATATTGCTATTTAAATGCAAATTTGACATTTGAGACCCCAAGCCTAAGGGCCAATGCTGCTGCTTTGGTCATGGTCTGCCCTGCCTGGTGCTCCAGTTCCTAAAGCTTTGGCTGCCCATTGTCTTCGTGGAAGTGATGAGGAGAGGCAGGATGTTTGTAGGGAATACTTTTTATAAAACTCCAGCTCTGGTCTTGGATGATTTCTTTTTCCAGAGTAAAGTGGTTGCTGTGTTTGACTTAATTGTCCAATTCCTCTTTGCAGAGTTAATTTCCCGTGAGGAATCAAAGCACAAACACTGGGTTTTGTTTGGAGTGACTTGTGCTTTTTGCTGCCTCTCTCTCTTCTCTGCAGAGAGAGAGCAGAAAGCCCCGTTTCCTAAAGTCTTGTCTAATCCTGGTGAAGCTGTTGTGGCGTTGAATCCCTTCTTCATCTGCATTTCCCACTTGTCTTCCAGGTTTTTATATAACCGAATGGGATACTGGAGTGACTGGTCCATTCCAATCCTTGTGACAACTGCTGCTGGCTTTACTTACATCACAGTGTTGTTGGTGAGTAGGAAAAAGTGCCATTTCCTAGAGGTTTGGGTGTTTGCTTTAGAAAGGGCAGGAACCTTCAGTCCACCTACAACTCAAGCAATTTTCCTTTCAGAAGTGATTTCTCTCTGTCTCTTTCTATTAGCCTTAAGTTGCCTAAAATAAGTGGAAAGTGAAAAATTTGTGGTCTTTGACCTCGGGTGATGAAGAGCAAAAGACAGATGCTGTGGTGGTGCAGTTGGCCTGAGGAGGAATACAGCTCTTGTTTCCTTTAGTATGGCCCCATTTCCACTGTGGTGTATCTGCCAGGCTCAAGTGCAAATTGTTCCCCCTCATCCCAGGGTGTTGGGACCTTCAAGGTGCTGTTCACAGCCAGACTCTCAACTCCCAGCACCTTGAAGGTCAAAGTCTTTTCCTCCACATCCTTGGCTTTGGAGAGGAGCTGTCTGTACAGCTGAGCGGGGTAGCATGTGCTGGACCCATCCCCACTCTGGCCCAGCTGGCTGTGCCCTGGTTTTTTGGTTACCCCCTTGGATGGGGATGTATTCTTGCATGTTCAGTCCCTCTCAGGTTGTGCTGTGCCTGTGTGTGACTGCTGGTTTGTCCTCGCAGATCCTCGCACTATGTCACATCGCTGTGGGACAGCAGATGAACCTGCACTGGCTGCACAAGGTAAATGTCCCTTCCCAGCCCTGAAGGGTGCATGTGGCATTTGCTGTCATGTTGGGAAGAGCATAAACTGTCTGTGGGGAATGTGTCCTCATCTTAGAAGACCAAGCAAATTGCTCAAGAAGGGACCTGGGGACAAAGAATTTGGTGAAATGCTTTGGGGTCTCAGCTGGCAGAGGGACCTCCTGTGGAGATGGAGAAACCCCAGGTTTGTTAGATCAGCCTGACTTCAGTCTCAGCTCCACTCCATGGAGCTCCCTGGGGCTCCTTTCTGTGCTGGCATGAAGCTGTTCAGGATGTGCTTGGAGAAACTGACTGGAAAAGCCTCGGGAGAAGATGTGTAGGTGTTGAAACTGGGGGTGTGCAACGTGCAGGTTGGGGTTTGTGGGACCCCAGTTGATCCTGACTTGGGTGTAAAGCAGTTGGAGAAACACTGCTGTGAAATGTGAGGGGTGATGCAGATCTGGGGGTGTGGAACACAGAGCGGGAGAGGAGGGGGATGGAGGGACAGGCAGTGCCAAAGGAAGTGGATCAACAGGATTTCATTGTAGCTGGTAACCTGCTCATTGGCAGTGAGGGACCTGTCCTGAGTGTGCTGATACACAGCTCCTTCTGGAAGTGGTGCTTTGTCTGTCTGTCTCTCTTAGAAATTATAGAACTGATGCTTCCCCTGGAGAAGGAGGTGCATTCAGAGAGGGGGCAGGGACTGTCTGGCTGCTGCAGAATAAACTGTCGATTCTCAAGTCTAACATATGTTTCTTCATCAGGGGAAATGGCATTTTTCAGACACGCTCCAGGTGGCTGGTGGGTTTAGATGAGTAAGTCCAGAAGAGGAACGTGTTGGTGGGGATCAGTTAGTTCTACCCTACAGAACCCCACCCTTCCTCCCTTTCTTCCAGAGAAACCCATCTTTCATCACAACTCAGATGTGTTGCTCCATCTCTTCCCTTCCCCACAGCTCCCTCAGCTTTCTAAGGAGGTTGAGATAGGAGACTGGAACAAGTTAATATTCTCCTCTGCCACTGTGCTGACTTACCTTCAGGTATAGATTGGAGTGAGTGGGAGAGGCTGGTGTGTGTGTGAACCACACAGCTCCTTCCAATTCTCTCCTGTAATTCCAGGAAAAGAGCTGGGAATTGTAAGCCAAGTTGAAGATGGATGAGGGGAGGGTGGGAAGCAGTAAACTGGAACTGATGGGAGGAGGGAAGGGAGATCCACTTGTTCCCTGACCCCTCTGTGCCACACAGGGCTCCCAGGAACTGGGGTTGTGCTGAAGAAATGTAGTTGGCACAGGCTTTAGTGGCTGCTGAATTTGGAATTCAGCTTTGAGGGTGCAGAATGGGTGGAGGGTGGATTCAGCCCAGGCTGTGTGTGGTGTTACACCCTGGTGAGAGGTGTGCCCAGGCTGGGGAGCAGAGGCATTGTGTGCATGGCCCCATGGCCAAGTGCCACTGTCCCCATGCTTTGCCTTGTGCTTCGTTAGTTCAGAGTCCTTAACGAGGGAATCTCTGCAATTAGCATGACTGGACCACAATGGGTCACAGGAGTGTCTTTAGGTAGGCAGGCAAATCCCACCCTTCCTTGGATGGGGTTGTTTTGGATTATTAGCAGGTGGTTTGAGTGCAGCCTCTTGGCTCAGGGATCCTCCTGGTCCTGGGGCAGCTGGATCTCTTGTCCCCTTCTGCTGCCCCATGTGCTTTGTTCATGTCCCTTGGAAGCTCCAGTGGACACCTCTTGTGCTGTTGGGTGTCTGGGTGAGGACCAGCAGGTGGGAACTGAGGCTAAACTAGAAAGAGAAATCCTGTCTGTGGATGCAGGAGTGATTTCTGTAAGCATTGGGAGGAGTGTGAGTTTTTATTTGCTTGTCCGAGGCATCAGGCAAACCTGAAATGAGTGCAGAGGTGTCCTGTGCATCCAAGACAGTTCACTGCTGTCGCCTTTTCTGCCCAATCTCCAGACAGATTTCAGATCTAGACAGGACATGGGACCAAGGCATAAGAGCAGCAGCATCAGCACCCTCTGAATCCTTCAGACATGGTCCAGCACAGACTGAGACACCAGACACGGGTGGAGAATGAGGAATTATTTTCAGACAGACAGCCTAGATTTTTGGTCTTTACAGCTGGAGTGATTTCTCTGGCACTTTTTGATGGTCTGAACTTTTTTGCCTTCAAAATGCAGGTTGTGGTTTCACTCTGCTTTGTTCAGACTTTCTCACACAGACTCACCCAGAGTCCCTTCTCAGGCTGTCAGTGTCTCTTACAGCTGCTCTGCCAGCACGATGTGGATGCTGTTCTAGCAGGGCCAGGAGAGCCTGGGATCACCTCCTGAAGTTCCTGGCAGAACCCAACCTCTATTTAAGCTGGTTTCGATCCAGTTTGTTGGCAAAGCAAAACCACCTGATCTTCCCTTAGCTTTGTGTGAAGAAAATGAGAGGCCACCCATGAGATGTGCCCTGCTGGGGCTGTTCAGCCCAGGGTTCTGCCTCCAGTGATGGAAGAGGGGAGGTTATGCTGGGACAGCACACAAGTCCTAATTCTTTCCCTGTGGGTCTTAATGCTGGTTGGTTTAGGCTTTTTATCACCTGCAAAAGTTTCCTCTCTCTCTTTCCCACCCTATGAAATGGTGATGATGACTTAGGCTGCAGTGTGACATGCTCTCTGCTTGGTTGCAGATTGGCCTGGTGACAACGTTGATAACCACCGTGGTGACCATGTCATCCATAGCACAGCTTTGGGACGACGAGTGGGAGATGGTGTTTATTTCCCTGCAGGTGAGTCCACTGCCCACGCTGCTTTTGGGGCTGGGGGAAGCTCCAGTGCAGCTGAACGCTGTGAGTTTGGTGAGTCTCAGGCTTGGCATTGGTCACTCCCTAATTTTGGGGATGAAAATTGTGAGGATGATATAACTCAGTTGCTGGAGGGAGTTTGCAATTCCTCCTGTCCAGTCCTGTGGGAGCAGTACTCT
Organism: Xenops minutus; assembly: GCA_035221455.1. Taxonomy (NCBI): domain Eukaryota; kingdom Metazoa; phylum Chordata; class Aves; order Passeriformes; family Furnariidae; genus Xenops; species Xenops minutus. Next base: position 1,433,255 of record JAWWEE010000001.1, read on the forward strand.
GGGTTTATTTCCACATTGCACATATATTTTCTTTTTTTTAGACTATATATAAATTTAACTTTTGTGCTCTGGTGCTGTTTTAAAAGACTTTTGTGGATCCTGCAGGGCTATAGAAATCTTAGAGGAAAATACTTACAAACTGATAATTTCTTGATAGAGCTGCTCTCTGCTCCTTTTTTCCCCTCTTCCTCAAAAAGGAGTCCAAAAATATTTTGCCCATGAAAGGCTAAAAAGATTTTACTGGTTAATCACTGATGTATATTTGGGAATATGCAAATATATGCAAATAATGAGGGTGGAAATGGCATTCACACAAGTGACTAACATTTCTCAGAAGAGCTTCATTTTATTGGGAATTTTTTTTTTTTCAGATTTAGGCAGCAGTTGGAGGGCAGAAGCGTGACTCAGATGAGGCATCTTCAGCTTTTTGTTGCGGGGATGCACAGTCTGGTGTGTTCAGAGAATTAGAGCAGAGTTTGTGTTGGAAGGGACCTTTAAACTCATCCAGTGCCACCCCCTGCCATGGGCAGGGGCACCTCCCACTAGCCCAGGTTGTTCCAGCCTGACCTTGGACACTTCCAGGGATCCAGGGGCAGCCACAGCTTCTCTGCCCAACCTGAGCCAGGGCCTGCCCACCCTCCCAGCCACCAATTCCTTCCCAATATCTAATCTAAACTCTCTTGTTTGAGATCAAATCCATTCCCCTTTGTCCTATCACTACCCACCCTACTAAAAACTCCCTCTCCAGCTGTGCTGGAGCCCCTTTAGGCACTGGGAATCTGCAATAAGGCCACCCCAGGGATTTCTCCAGGCTGCTTTCTCCTCTCCCCTTCCTAATTTCAGCCATGTGAGTTTTGACCTCTTGTCTCACTAACATTTCTCTACAGAGAGGGGCAGCCCCAGGTTGTTCCCCTGCCCCTTGAGAGGAGTTTTCCTGGGTTCCCAGAACCCATCACCCACTCAATCCTTGCCAGCAGGTCGTGCCTGGGCTATGTGTCTTGAGCAGCCAAATTCTCTTTGTTCTGGACAATACCAGCCCCATGAATGCCCTTACCTTGGAGAGGGACTATCCCAGCCTCACCCAAGGTGTATTTGCCATTCCAGCAAGGCAGGTCTGCTGAGCACAGGCTCTCCAGCACAAAGGGAAGATGACCAGGCAGCCCCTGCACCCTGCTGGGGATGAAGATGTTACAGTTGCCTGGGAAACCACTCCATGGCATCACTAAAATGTGTTCTCTGTGTTTGCCTTCAGATACAAGATTATCACCTTGTCCACGAGGAGGAAATCCTGACACGGGATAAACTGAGCCTGGAACCCGCAGGAATCAGAGAAATCTTTTCACAGAGATAAATCAAATATAAAGTGACTCACGGTCCAACATCAACCAAATCTGCCCTGCAAGAGTAAAGGTGGGTCACAGTCAGAGCATTAAAGCACCTCATTCCTCAGCCAAGGACACAAGGTTTAAATCCATTAGTGTATTACTAGCAGGGATAAAGGATCTATAATCAAAGGACCTGGGGTTATTCAAGGATTCAGAGTGTTCATTTAGATTCAGAATTTGCAAATTTGGATTTCCTTTTTGCACATTTGAAGAAAAAATGACATGCAATACTCCCAGCAGGAGCACTGGGAGCCACCAGGTAGCCACAAGCCAGGCACAGATGGGTGGTGGGTACAGTCCCTGTTGGCACTTTCTCACAGCAATGAGCCCTTCAGGACTCAGTGGAGAAGCTGGAGCTCTGCCACATTCCCTTCCCAAGGTTCTCTCTGGTGCCACAACAGTGACACTGCACACAAAACCCCACGGGCTGTATGGTGAGGGAATTCCACAAAGGGTTGGGGGAAATCAGGTTTAACAGCAAGCAGGAAGGGGAAAGAATTTAAGGTCAGATGACATTTTATCACAAAATAACAAACCAACAAGTCAAATCAGGACTGTGCTGTGTTTAAATATCATTGATTCATAGATTGGTTTGGGTTAGAAGGGACTTTAGGGACCACCTTGCTCCAATCCCACTGCCATGGAAATATGGTGGGGGTGTTAGACCAGTTTTAGAGGAGAAAGAGCAATAAAGAAGAGCAGAATATGACTCCAAATTCTCTACTCCTGGCAGCAGTTTAAGCAAGGAACACAGCACAATTTCACTGCTTGCTTACCTTCAATCAAAGAACAACACTGTGCTTTAATTCCTCCTGGGGGTGTAGTCAGCTCTTAAGTTAAAATCCAGGCTTAATATCCTCTCCTCATAATTTAGGTCAGGGGCAGGGAAGGAACACAGGAAAGAGAGAGAAATTCCAGGCTCTGCAATAGATGCTCAAAACCCCATCCTGTGCTTGAGGCTCCCAGGGCAGCAACTGCAGCCTCTGCTCTGCTTGGAGAGAACCCAGTCCTGCAGCCAAAAACAAGTTGGAAATCTCTGGGGGATTTAAAACCCAAGTTGTCAGGCCTTTGGGAGGGACTGTCTGAAATCTCTGAGGTTGTCTGGGCTGTTGTTAAGGTCAGGAAAGAGCCTGTTCTGCTCTCTGAGTGCCTCCTACCTGGTGGGCAGCCTGAAAAGCCACAGGAGAAACCAGAGTGTGGCTCCACTTCCAGCTTCCCTCCTCTGCCAGGGTCAAAAAGAGACAAACTGCGGTGTTGAAGGAGTCATTGGGATCATCCACTCACATGCATGGATAAATAGAAGGAAAAAAGTGCTCAGTGGAAGAGAAAGGTGCTAATTGAAAGGCTGGGAGAGCTGGGGGAGAAGAAAAGACTGCAGGGAATGCTGAGAGCCCCTTGCAGTGCCCAAAGGGGTTCCAGGAGAGCTGGAGAGGGACTGGGGACAAGGCATGGAGGGACAGGACACAGGGAATGGCTTCCCACTGAATAAGAATAGATTTAGTTTAGATATTGGGATAAAGTTCTCCCTGGGAGGGTGGGCAGGCCCTGGCACAGGTTGGGCAGAGAAGCTGTGGCTGCCCCTGGATCCCTGGAAGTGTC